>OY728152.1:31765000-32996875 GCA_963277665.1 Viscum album
AATGCAAAAAATTAGATAAAATAGATTTTAGGGTTTAAATATGGCTATAAAATGGAATTATGAAAAAAATTTAGGCCATTTTTTCTCTTTAGTGTTAGGTTTAGTCCCTTATTAAGCTAATTTTTCTTCTTAATTATTGCAATTAATTTTAATTAATTTCCCAAATAGTTTTTGAAAAAAACTAATTTGAACTAATGTTAAATTATATATTTTTCTAATTCCTAATATGGAATCCATTTTTATAAATCCCAACCACATATGTGGTAGAAATAAACTCAAATTTAATCACATAGATAGGATGAAAAATCATGTTTTTAACAGTAAAATAGTTCAAAGGCATGGTATATTTTCATATCCAATTTAAAAGTGAAATTGATTACAATGAAATAAATTGGATTAAGTGATGTATAATTTATATAACTCTACTTTAAAACAATAAAAAACATAATTTTACTTTATAAATAAATGAGATGAAAAATCATTTTTTAATTAAAATTCAGTATTATTCAATATTCATCAAAAATGAAACATCACATCAAAATAAAAAAAATTAAACCTAATCAACTTTTTTTGTTCTTATTTCATAAATAAAAATTATTTTATCAAATAAAAATTTTAAAATTTTCAAAAAATAGATTTAAAATTATTTCTTCATTAAAAAGCAGTAAAATTACCCTTTAGAATAATACATCATTCTATTCATAAAATTTTATTTATTCTTATAATATACCTATAAAATATATTTGATGAGTATAAAAAGTATTTAATTAATATATAATATATTAATTTTATTTAAAAAATTAATAAACAATTGTTTCTATAATTTATTGAGATAAAATAGTGTTTGCACATAGAAAATAGCTTTATTAGAAAAGTAATTTCTTTATTTTCAAATAGTTTTCACGTTAACTTATAGTAATTTATAACCAAAGGGGTAATTTCATATATTTGGGAAAATTATATTTTAAAATTTTAGTTAATCATATTCTTAAATTCCATTCCAATTACTATCAAATGGACATAGAAATGTATATAATACAAGTCATTGATAGTGTTTCATGTATCAAATTCTAATATATGGGTTGATTTTTTTTCAATATTGACGTGGAATTTCCTATAAACAGGCCACAAATAGTGACTTCATATTACAAAAGATATATTCATTGTTTTGTGGAATGTAAAATATCCAATGATTAAATTAATTTGAAAAATAATATTTCACAAAATCTCAGGGTGTTACATTTTATCCCAATTAAATTTAATTTATAACCCAAAATTTTTCTAGGTTATTAATATTTTTATATATGAATTATCCTTTCATAGGAACCCACAGATTGAAAATGAATACAAAATCTTTATTAAATTGAAATTTTTAAAATATAATGGTTACCAAATTTATCATATAAAAAGGATTCCATGTAGAAGAAAATATATAATATAGAATGATTATATATGAAGGAAAACCACAAATAATCATAGATATTGATAATAACCACTTGTCACTATAAATTCGACAATCGAGAAAATGTTAACAACCACAAAAACATTAAGTGAAGAAGCATGAAAGAGGTCATTGATATCATAAAAAATGATTATAATAACAAAAAATATTTCAAGAACCCTTCTAATGTTTTATTTATTTAACAATAATATGTACATTATTTTATTCAATTTAATAAGTATAATCTCACTCTATGGTCATGTCTTGACCAATTTATAGTTCTCCTCTCTCTCTCTCTCTGAAATTCATGGTAAAGTTTTCTTTACTTAAGCACTAATAGATCATGATATCCATGATAATTCTTCCTATATATCTTAAGTTACCATAAAAAAGTTTTTAGTACAAGTTATCCAATATTCATAAAACAAAAAGATGTGAGATAATACTTTAATCTGACCAACATATTTCAAATTTTTACATAAACATTCCTTAAATGGTTAAACTTATATACCCGACACTAAAAATATGAAAATCCATAAGATTTGAAATAAGGCCATGAAATTACCTTACTATTGACCCCCCAAATATCACAAAGTATCTTTTAATTTTCACATTCAAAACATGTGAATACCCTCATCTTATATTCTCTTGAAATATGGTAATAAGCTGAATTTCCCTAAATACTTTTGGAAAACATGGATGCTTCATTATTCCAAATAATAATATATATAATCCTTAAATCCAAGAAGTTGTAAATTTCATCAATGAGGACATAGATAGATTTTCGAGGAAATAAATAATAAATTCTATGCTAATTAGTGTTATCTAATTTCCTTTATCTTTATCAATCATAAATTTATCCAAGATAAACACAATTGTCGAAACATCATGGAAATGTTAAGTGTTATCATCCCTTATTTTGAAGTATCTTTTTTCCAATAAATAACCATTCAACATAGAATTTTCAATCCTTAATGAAAAATTTATTATGAAAATACATATATATTTCCTGATTCCTACAACATAATCTATGGATTCCAAAAGGAAAACACATCAATCATCAAACATTATTCTTAAATAATTACTATGGATTCATCATGTTATTCCTTAATATTCATTTTACTAGAATATGAATTATGAATAATTTATTAAGGTTCGAAAAAATCAATCTAATTATGCTTCATACGTTTAATTTAAAAAATACTTCTAGAACATCCCATTCCTCACACATGTCGTTTGTGATCTCTTCATCTTTGCATGTATAACCAATACTCATACCACATTCTTGATTCTCTTAATGGGATATTAGGAAACTAATTTTTATTATACCCATACTTTCAATATTTGATACATTCAATTCTAACCTACTTCCTTATATTTTTTTCTATTAACTAACACTATAAATCATAGTGTGAGAATCATTTATCATAGTAGAAAAACAAATAATTATTAAAAAAATTACTTATAAGATTTCTAAATCCTAACACCTACTTCATTAATCTACAACACCTTTGGTTTTTCTTAGGATATCAATAGTCATGTTATATTTAAATCCTTCATTATGGTTCATAAATATTTTGTTAATTCCCAAAGAATATCTCCTAGGTGTATCAACCACGTTTTTAAAAAGTCATGTTGTCGTCCACCAGTTCCAGATCGAGTCAATATCAATACGATGTCTTCTGGGTAGTTACCTAGATATACATATATTAAATATCCCCATCAACTTGTAGAATTAATACATGGATTTATATCATGGAAACAAATAACTCTATACTTATCCAAAATTGAAGTATAGTTTTTGATACTTGAAATTATCCTAAGGCTATTTTTTATAGACATCCCAAGAAATATCCTTATAACTATTTCTAGTGATCTTTCTAAGGTTTTCTCATCATAATCTCTAATGTTTGATTAAACCATTCCTATGATACCAACTATATCAACCTAGGCTTATCATACATGAATATTTCATAATTTTTTATTATTATTTAGCATATCACAACACTACATGACTGAGGATGGTAATTGTTTAGTTACTTTGGATGCATGGAAAACATTATTCTAGTTTTGAAAAATAACTTCATCATATCCCTTAAATATTTTCCCCTTTGGTACTCCTAAATAAAACCATTATTCATAAAATAATAAAAGGAAACATAATAGAGGGGTGTAATTGAATTCTTGGTATGGTTAAATAAATTAAATATGCTATAATAACATGGGAATATGGGAATGAGAACGTGAGCATAACATTTGATGATCATACTCTATATAAAATGATAGTAATAATGAGACAGTGAATAAATATTGAAATTCTATAATATATGAATTAATAGATAATAATTAATTGAAACCATGTGTGAATATCTAAGGAAAAAATATATAGAATTTGTGGTACATATATAAAAATGTAACATCATTCCATATAAGTCAATCCATGTTCCCAATATCATTTAAGGGAACTCGGAAGAGACTACAAGTACTGAGTGAGACACACTACCATCCCAAGTCACAGTCATTTCCTTATAATGTATTGGGTTTCCCAAAAATACCATAGTGTGTTAGGTTTCCCATTATTCCCATTATGGATTATGTTTCCCCATATTCACATAGTGTACCATGAAACAAATTTTTCCCATTTTTTATCAGGATTCACTTATTTCCGATTTTGATCAATCTCATCAACTTCTTTCCTCTAATTATATCATCACATATATATATTAACTAAATTAATTGGAGGGTGATATAGTTCCAAATCTTCACATAATTGAATCATTGATTAGTGTGTCACAACATAACAAACCATGCATCAAATCATGGACCATAAAATGAGGTGGGTTTGATAAACATCATATCATAACCCATTAAATGAAATGGGTATAATAAATATTTCACCACATAATCACCTATGTAAAACATATAAGTCTTATAATCATTTCATGAACGCATAACCCATGAAAATTAGCAGGATTCAAGAGCATATAACCCATTCAATGGAAACATGTTTCATAAGAAATATTACATGAAAAGATAAACCATTCAAGAATGAATATAAATGGTATTCTGGGATTATATACAAAGAAATTAATAACTATGAAAATTATTGTCATCTTAGATGGTGAAGTATTTTGGAAGGCCACATGAAACATTTCTTTAGGTAAATAAAAAAAATTTAAATCCTTTCTATAAATCATTTCAAAATTATTTTATTCAAAATAAATAATTACAATTTAATTTAAGACATTTCTAGATGAAGATATATTATCCAATATGAAAAAAATATTTAAAACATAAATCATATTGAATACCTTTTTATTCTAAAATTCCTTTGAAAAAAATATAATAAAAGCTTGAAAATAATTTGAAAACCTTTTTCATAGAAAATACATTTGAAATATTAAAAATAAAGCCTCAATTCATTTTAAAAAAACTTTTCTAGAAAAAAAATTAAAAAAAATATTGAAATAATTTATATCATTTTCTTAGAAAATTAAATTTAGTAAACATAAAATGAAAAATGTGAAAATCATTTAAAATACTTTTTAAACATAAAACATTTTTAAAAACATTTCATTTAAAACAAATTTAAACACAAAACAAATTCCATTGTTCTAGGTGAAAAAATTATTTTAAAAAAATATAATTATAATCTTACAATAGATGCTCCATGGAAATTACGTTCATGATGGCAGGTAAGTCCATACATACAAAGCATTCTTTTTTCACCTTAAATGTTTAAAAAAGTTACTTGATTGGAAAATGAAAATTAGAATACTTTTAAAACAATTATTTAAATTGTTTTATCATTGGTAAAAAATAACATTAAATGTGATATGATAATAGTAAATCATTTTTGGAAAATATTTTAGAAAACAAAATTTTGAGAGATCATATATTTCTAACCGAAAGGATAAATAATGTAAGATTTTTATAAAAAAAATCACAGTTATATTAGGTAAATTGAAGTGGATAAATGTACTATTATAATTAATTAATATTAACAACAATAAGGTAATAAAATTAATGATATTTATTGAGAAATGGATCATAATATTTTATTAATGTACACATAATAATAAACAATCTTGATAAAGAATGATATTATAGGAATAAATCCTTGCCACTTTAGTTAAATTGAATAATAATAAAATAGAAATAATAACTTTACATAATGATTAAAATATCACAAAAATAATGAGATTCATGATAAAAAAAATGTCAATGTTTTTATATAAAAATCATTGAAAAATATAGGTGCATAACATGGCATGTGTCTCAAAGAATGAAAATTGAGGCAAAACTACAATATTGTTTGGTAAATTTTGAAACATAAACACCATGGATTTTTTTCATAATATGGATATATAAATACTCATAAATTTAAGCATAAGTATCATCGAATACATCCATGAGTAGTATAAAATATCATATAAGAAATAGCAGGTGAATGTAGTTTGTCTCCCACAGAAAATAAATGTGAGAAGAGAAAACCATTACTACTTGAATAAATTTTGAATTGTGGTCCCTATGAAATAAAAACATCAATTGAAACATATAATATCATAAAATAATGTTATTTAATGATATAAAATTTCATAGAGAAATATATACCACACAAAATTGAATCGATTGGTGAATATGGAATGTATCTCATGAAAATAAATGGTGAGATGAATTTCCCTTACCTTAATTCTTGAATTTATTCATAAATGTTCAAAAAACATAGATAATAAATATAAGTTTATTATAAATATACCATAGAGAAATATTATTATACCTAATATAATATATATTTTTTAATGAATTTATATTACTCATTTGTTAACAACTTCATGTTAATGTTACTTTTTATATATGGAACTGACCTTTAGACAACAAATAACATTTAGTTAAGTTAATAATTTTACTTTAATTCCCAATGAGGATAATTTGAAGTTTAAATATTTAGATAATTAGGACATAACTCATAAAAAAAACCATAACAAAAAAGTAGAAACTTCTGAATGGTATCTATTTTTCCTATAATCTAAATAATTTAAAATAAGGCATGTTAAAATTTATGAAAACATTTCACAACATTCCACATGAAATATTCAAATCCTTACTGATCCTTAAGTCCTGTGAACAATATTAAAAAAACATGGGACGAGAAGAAAAAATAGTAAGGGATATTAAAAAATGAATCTATTAGTCCATTGATAAACATTAAAAACCATGAAAAAATTATCAGTATGTAATAATTTTCACCCCCAATAAGTATTAAATACTTTCATTTGAAAATAATCTCATTTCATAATTTTTTAATAATAATATTAACATAAAAGAGATATAAATATTAGAAAAGGTAGAAAGGTGCTTTGTGGCATAATTATAGTTTTCAATCTTTTCAATGGAATAACCATGCAGTCGACTTCTATACATTTCACTCTTTCATATGGAATAGACATACGACCAACTTCCATGCCAAATTAATTGAAGGACATAACGTAACTACTCATCCTTGGATTATCATAGATAAATTGTTCTTTGGTTTATCACATAACCACCTATAAAATGTCTATTGTAAAGACCCGTAAATTTCAAAGAAATTTTTTTCTTAATTTTCTTTGGAATTTTACAAGGACGCAGTTTCTGACGGCACCTGATTCTGAGGCCCGGTGTGCCCGGAATCATTTTCCGAAGTTTGTCTCGGGTACGTTCAGTGAACGGACGAGCGGGTTTTTCTAACTTTTAAACCGGTGCTTGGAATCGAATTTTGAGGGCACCGATGGAATCACAACGCCGGTATTCACTTAGAAACGCCTCTTCTGTAGTTGCGTTTGCTCGGGTGTGGTCTTTAATTTTTGGGCTTAAAGTTATGAAATAAAATAATTGGTACGACAAACATTTTTTTTATTTCACTTAAAAGCCACTTTAAGCTGCTTAATCTGAGTTGAAGCGGATAGGGTGGAACCCGAAATATCCTACCCTCTTGGTAGGATATTTTTTAGGTGGGGCCCGCACGAGCCCCACCATTTCTTTTCCTCTAAGTAACGCACCCGCGAAAACCCGTCATTATGAAAGTCAACTGACGCGTTTTCTTAAATTCTTAATGCACCAATTAATTGGGCGGTTAACTTTGTTAAATTAATTATATGAATTAATTTAATCGTTTCTTAACCTGTTTACAATCCGTTGGCATAATAATAAAATAAGACCAATGCACGACTTCATGAGGATTGCTCGTTGAGATAATTTTGACAAATTTTGTGCCTTCATCCTCCTTCGTGAAGAACGCGAAGAACGCGAAGAACGCGAAGAACGCGAAGAACACTGTCACCCTCGGAGATTGACGACGCTTCTTCTGAGACGTTCTTCCCCGCAACGATCTCCGATCACCAACTGCTTGAGGTAGGAGATTTTGGGTTTCTTCTTTAAAATCTTCCTTGTGGTTTATAACAACATCATGGATTTAATTAATATAATTAAATATGCATGTTCTTGAACCTCGTAGTTCGACGACACGATGCCCTTCTACGACGCGACGGTCCCCTCCTTCCGCGGCGATCAATTCAGCGAAGAACGCGTGTGCGACGACTTGACGAGGTAGGGGTTTTGTTTGTGAAATGAATTTATTTCCGTGGTTGTTTCCTCCTAAAAACAAGGAACCTGAATCAAGTGCAATTTTAATTCATTAAAATTGTATATTGTTTTGTTTTCCATGTGTGGATTATTTCTTCTCGATTGTTATCACCTAACGTGGAGGGTGCGGGCCAAACAAACACGGCCCGACAACCCTCCGCAGTTCTTCGTTGATGCGCGGATCGGCGGGCGACGACAAAACATGCCGCAGGGGTGATTCGTTGATTCTGCAGTGAAGAACGGGACCCAGGAGGAGCTACGGCGCAGACGGGAGTGGAATCGGACCACCGGAGCAACTCCGGTGGCCCGCGGAAACCACTGGCGGCGCCCCGGCGCGCCACAAGACAGAGCCGACGCGGCTTCAGCTGCGGCGGCAGCGGCACCTGTGTACCCACGGCCGCGTGGGTTCGGCGACACACGGGACGCAGCAAACCTGCGTCTGTTGATCCAGCGCGGCCCCACGTGGGGCCGCGGCACCTCAGTCCGCGGGGGGCAGCGCCTCGCGGCTTCCTCCGCTCGGCCGCTTGGCCGAGCCGACCCGACCCGACCCGACCGGCCGGGTCGCGCCCATGCCGGTCCGGGTCGCGCCAAACCGGGTTAGACCGGACCCAGGTCGGGTCGACCCGGTTCGGGCCGACCCAGGGGGGTCGGTCCGGGCCCAGACCCCCCGTCTTCGGACCGTTTTCGGTCTTTTGCCCATATCATGATCTACGGGCCTCCGAACGACGCGCCGTCAGTGAAGATGCGATCCTTGGATCGAGACGGTCGTTTAGGTATATTACACTCAAGGTTTTGGTGTACTTTGGGTTCGGCCGAGTTGGTTCGTACACGAAACCAACCGGGCCCTCGGAGCAGAAATGCTCATATCTTGAGCTTCGGACGTCCGATTGACGTACCGTCAGCTTTGTTGAATTCTTCTTGGTGAGACGGATCTTTTGGCATAATTCGCCTGAGTTTTGGACGCAGGTGGAGTACGGTCGGGTTGGTTTTTCCTTAAAAACCAACCGGGCCCTTGGGACGAAAAAGCCAATAACTCTCAGACCGGGCGTCCGATTGATGCCCCGTCTGCGACGTTGAGTTCCTGTTGACGATACGGAACTTTTGGATACACCAACTCTGGACTATGTGTCAGTTGATGTATCAGCCTCTTGGCTCGTGGAGCGGACCCTCACAAACGAGCTTGTTGTGTGCGGGAACCTTAGAGCTGGCTGCGACTGCTACTGTGACGACGACGACTGTGCAGAGATCCTCAGTGGATTCGACGACGATGACTACAGCACTCAGCGATCCTTTGTGGGTCAGTGCTACCGATCCAATGTGGGTCTGATCCTTTGTGGGTCAGCGCTCAGCGGTCCTGTGTGGGCCAGCGCCTACAGGTCCTGTGTGGGCCCGATCCTGTGTGGGTCTTTGCGGGGGTTAGTTACCTATCGATCCTTTGTGGGTCAGATCCTTTGTGGGTCATTGCGGGGGTTAGTACCTATCGATCCTATGTGGGTCCGACGACTTAGATGGATCAGTGATCATCTCTATTGTCATTCGAAGAAGTATACCGGTGGGAGCTGAATCTTATTTACTCTCCTTTGTGGATTGTGTTGTGCTATCCTATGTGGATTACGTTTGTCTTTCCATTGTGGATTGTGTTGTGCTATCCTGTGTGGATTTACGTTTTTCTTTCCTGTGTGGACTGGGTTGTGCTTGGGCTCGGATGTTGGAGCCGAATGAGAATTGATGACTTAGGTATATGTATGGGCATATACCTAAGCAGTTTCGGATGTTACTTTGTGATTGTATGTTTCCTTCGTGGTTATCCTTTGTGGATTCTGGGAGACCTTCAGGGGTCTTGGGGTCCCTACTGAGTAGCTTATACTCACCCCTGCATGGGCTATGCCCGCACTTTGTTGTGTTGGTTGTAGACGACGGACAGCGTTGATCGTGGTCGAGGTTGGTAGAACAGGACGGTACGTGGAGGTGGACCACTGGGCGGGGTGTACTCGGAGCGAACGGTTGGACCGAGGAGCTATGGAGGCTATCTGTACTCACCCTTCAGGTGGGACTTCCAGAGGACGGCTCAACGCTGTGGCATTTCTTTCAGTTTCTGTTTTTCCCTTTCAGTTGTACTTTACAGTTGGGCTTGTATTTCCGGCCCCCTTTACTTTCAACACAGCTTGTTTCAGTTTTTACTTAGTATTTACTTTTACTTCCACTTGTACTCTGTGGTGTATGTTTATTTTAAAAAGGTAATGTCTTCCCTGTTTACCGGGATTTACACCTTGGTGCTAGTCGCCAGCCCCTGGCCTATGGAAGGCGGGCTTGGGGTAGTCACGGCACGGGCCCCGAGGAAGGGTCGTTACATCTATGTACTAGTTTAGAATCATAAAATGTAAAAGTTTAAAATTTTCAACATGCCCCTCTTAAAATTTCATTTTCACTCCTAATAAATGATTTCTTGTTATATAAATAGTCAAAAAAAATTCAAAACCATTTTCAATAGAAAATACCCAAGAAATGAAAATTCTGGTTTTATTTTTATTTTAAAAACATGAATTGATATAAAGGAATCCAAATATAAAATAATGGTCATGATGGTTTAGAAGTTGTTCCCAACATATACATTAAAAAGTCTATTTGTTATTAGTAAAGGAAGGAAATTGATTTGTACATAAAACATAAAAAATTTACATTTTGAAATCATTATAATGGAATTAAAAATAGAAATAAAATTTTATTTATAATACTTTTATTAAATAAAAAATATTAAATAATATCCAAAATATTGACAAGGATAAAAATATTTGATAATTAAATCATTAAAAATGAAGGAATCTCAAACCACTTTAAACATTTAAATAATAAGCCCCATTAAAGAATAAAATTTAAAAAACATTAAATAACATGAGATTAAATACATTCCTAATATGAAATGTCAATGTGGTTGTATAAAAACAATATAAAAGATGGTTGGTATATAACATCAATATATGAATCAATGAATAGAGATTAGGATGATATCTCATACCTTTAGTCTGATTTATCATCTATGTTTGTTATCTTCTTAAATAATACAATTATGAAAATTATGTAATTTCTTGAGAACATTTCTAAATTTTATTATTCCTTTTATATCACTTAATATCATGTTATAAAAATGAAAATAATTAAATAGGTTCATATTAGACATTTTGATGATATTTGGTACAAGAGTAAAAAATGAATTTGGTTTATTCGAAATCACATTATACCATGTCCAGAATAATATTCATGAAATAATAATCACTTTTCACATAAATTATACTTTTTAATCAAACCATTTATGTATGGTTATGAAAAATGAACAACGTTATAATCATAGAGACAATAGGTCTTAGGTATGCATGAGTAACATTTACATTTTTCAATGATTATTATTGAAAGAAGCTAATTAATTTTTTTTATTTTAAAAATGATCATAACATAATAAATTTCATATTTATAATTTAAATGTGCTTATATGTGCCATCTATGTAATGTGGTAATGAAAAATGAATCATGTCGCTTCTTAGGGGTGATAGTTCACACGTACACATAAACAAAATTTTAATCTTTATATGAATTGAAATGTAAGAATATAAATTATATATTATTATTTAAAATATGTCATTAATATCATATATAATCATTAATACCATCATTATTACTAGTATTCAGAGAGGGTGAAAGAAAATGAATTTTATCAGTTCACGAGGTTGTAGTCTTTTGTTCACATGAACGAATAATTCATTACGCATTTGATTAATTTGGAGAGGGATTTAGGTGATGATAATAACAAGATAAAATATAATTATATTAACGATACTATATTTATTATTTAATCATATTAAATTAATATTTGGAGTAAGTGGACGTATAAATAGAAATTGAAATAGTAAATTAAATACGACACATTTGTTTCGGACAATCATCTTTTATTTACACCTCAACACATCAAAGGTGACTTTTATGCCTAAAATAAGGCATGTATAATGTGGTTAGGTATTCTAGGAAGTGAATTTGGAAGTTGTTTTATTAACCGAATTTGTTATTAAATGTGATGAAAAGAGAAGAATGGGTTCCCTCTTAAAGGAGAGGGGAGGGTCACTCTTGGAATTCATCAAATTATTAAATAAATTTAAAAATATATTCTATTATAAATGGCTCCAAAATGATTTATTTATAATATAAGATAACTTATAATTGAAAAAATTTCTTACAATGAAAATTACACAAGTTTTTGTTATATTTTATTACTTTTTTTTAACCCTTGTTTAATCCTTTTAACTCTTACCGTGATATCATACAATTATCACTTTGAGGGTTAATATAATTAATATAAAATAATAAAGAACCAATTAATTATTAATTTATGAAATTTTAATATTTTTTGGACTCATTTATCCAAAATTTAAATGTTTATAAATTTTATATCATTTAATAAAATATTGTTTCTTTTAAAAAATCAATTTTGTCAATTTTGAAACTATTCATTACAAGAATTTTTAAAAATATTATAAAAATAAGATAAATTCGAAATATTAATTAAAAACGTCATTAATATGTCATAGGAATCTGAAAAATTATGTTATGACATTAATCATCTGAAATTATATTTATTTTAGTATTTTTGATATCATTTATTTGATATTTCCTTTAATTAAATAATGGTTACATCATCAGTATGTCACCCTTAATGTTAATTATATAACTCTAAAAATTAGAAACAAATTACCACGATGTAGGTAAACATATTATATTAAACATTCAAATTTATACTCTAACATATCCCTTATATAAACCCATATTAAAAATATTTTACTTTTAAAAAATAAGAGTGTGATAAAATATACTCTCCTTTGAATATAGTATTATAAAGGTTATATTATCATAGAAAAGTCCATCAATGATCTCATAAATGATAAATTAATTCATAGGGACGAGAAAAATCATCCAATAAAATTAGGAAAAGTTTTAAGATAATTTAATTTTATTTATAATATTATATTTACACTTAATTAAATGATTTACCCTCAACTAAGGAAATACAAAAATAATATTACATTTACTATTAATATTCTCCTAAAATAAAAGGGAACCATTTAAAAAATATAAAACTTATTTATAAAAAAATGGAATCCAATTTTCCTAATTTAAAATACATAAATTAATAAAAAAAATTAAAAATTAACCGTGTTTATAGGACAGGAAAATGAGCTTTTAAAGTAAAAATGTTTAGAAGTTCTAAATGTTCTTATATCCAATTTCAATATGAAATTGATTTAAATGATCAAAACTGGATTAATTAATATTAAATTTATCTAATTTTATATTAAAAGTAATCAAAAATATCATTTATCACCATTAATTATTTATATGAAAATGTTTTTTCAGTTATAATGCAATATTTGTTCACTATTCATCAAAACCTCAAAACTTCTCAGAAAAATACAAAATAAATTTTGATATTAAATATTAATATAATAATTTTTTTTTACAAAACTAATTTATATGTTTCATGAAATATATTTAAAACAAGTGTGCCATAAAAATTCCGCAAAACCTCCTTTTTAAAAAAATAGTTATTTTATGGTCAAAATTAGATTTGTTCTTAAATAATGTATACAAAAAACAGAAGAAGAATGTTAAAAAAATATTATATATATATATATATATTATTAATATAATATTACAACAGTGATTTTTTATTAAACATTTTCACATTTATATATTTTTTTCATAAAAACATTTCCTCTTATCATAAAAATGATTTTATTTCATTTATAATTAATTGACTACCAAATAATTAATTATATATACATGTGTAAACTATATTTTAATAATTTAGTAATTATTTTTCATTCATGACATTATGTTTAATTTCTTATAATATTAAAATTGAATAATAATATTTATTTATTCTCTTAATCTTGATTTGACATATTATGTATGCTATCAAAGACAATATTTAATTCTTAAAAACTGGAGATGTAACATACTACACAAATTTTCGAAATTTCATCCTCAAAGTTTTTAAATTGGTCTTTTAAAATTTTGTTATAATTTTCAAAATTATTTTATTGAAAACCCACATCAGAAAAAGGATAAATGAAACATCCCCTTTCAAATAATGAAAGGGCATAATGAATGTAATCTTAGAAAATAGATAATATGTTTACATGTAGGAAAACATAGACATAGAAGAGAAAAATAACTATCATGTTCTGATAGAGAATGATAGAGAACCTGTCAATGATAAAGTTAAAAATCATAAAACAATAAATATATGATGGGTTAAAATTTACTTGATTTCTAGGTAAGAAATGTATATAGATAATATTTTAATTTTAAGATCCCTTTCATAGATTTAAGGAATTATTTTACTTCGTGGACTTGGAAAATATTAATATATACTTAACTGAGAGGTAGTGTTTCTTCCATTAATCTAATTCCACCACAAACTCATATTTTTCTAAAAACTATGTGTATTCAAGATGAAATTTTCACACCTGCAGCATTAGAATCAACTTTAAGAGAATCACATAATCAAAAAAAATTAAATGTTTATTTATCCCATCGTTAAACATTAACCAAAACCAAAATGGTTAGGATAATGTAATATAATTCCTCAAAAATAATAAAACATTATATATAATATAAAGAACATTAATCTCTGAATATGAAGAGTAACACCTCAAGTTCAACATATACCAATTAACAAATAACTATAATTAAACTACCATAAAAATATTATAACTAATATTAAAACCAAAAATTATAAGTATTTAATCAGGTTGTATTATAACATAAATTTTAACATTTATACCCAAATAATATCAATTTCTCATGAAGTATGATACCAAAAATTAATTTCCCTTGTAATAATCAAGATACACTAACCACTTCAATAAATCACTATAAGTCAAAACAATTCATATATTCTTCTCAAAAATAATTCACCCTTTATTTCTCAAATAAAATCCCATATAATGACATTTAACTTGATAATATATGATTCAAAATATAGTGGGAATCTCCAAAAATAACATTATTCACTTAATCAATGATTCATTTTCCAATGCAATTGAAATATCTTCCATAAATCATTGGTTAAAAAAATAAACATAATCTTCATCCATAAAATAGTTTAACTAAAAATAATTATTCATACAAACTAGGACATAGAATAGGTCAATGGAAGATAGTTTACCCTTTTCATCCATCAGTTATGGGTTCAATTCCTACAACCTTTGTAGATGTTATGGGTTTTCACGCATCCTACAGGATGTCATTTTTTTAAATTATATAATTTTTATAACATTCCCAAAATATGATAAAGTCCTCAAAAAACCATAACATGCTATAACCTAAAATTTTTTCTCATACATTTCATTTTTCATCCTTAAATTTAATAATGCATAATTACCTCAAACATAAATGCCTCAAAAAATACTGTTATTCACCTTAAAATTATATAACATAATGCCTCAAAAGGGATTCTACAACATCAAACATATAATAAAACATAAAATTATAAACCCATGATGATGTCCATATCTCTTAAGAAAAATACTTATATTAAATGTTTTCTAAACCTTTCATTTGATACCAACTATATGGACATAACCTTAAAACATTGCATGCCCTTAGTTAATTCAAGAATTTTACATTATTTCACAATGTAGAACTTTTCAGGTTTAAAAATTTAAGTAAATGGGATACAACTCATACATAATAAAACACGTACAATAAAAAATAGATGCTTCCTAATACAAACCAATTTTAATATAATCTCAAACATTTAAAATAAAGCATTATAACTTTTTTGAAAAATATTCATAGAATTCAATATGAAATCTTGAAACCTTATAGATCCTTATATCATTTGAATAAAATTAAAAAAACGTGGGATGAACATAAAATGATTTTTGAGGGATATAAAAATAATGAAATATTTAGTCCATTGATAAACATTAAAACCCAAGAAAACATTATATGAAAGTAATACTTTTCAATGTTATTAATTACATACATTATTTTGAAAATAATCTCATTCAATACTTTTTAAAATCATAATATTAACATAAAACCCATTAAAATATAATAAAATAAATGAAATTACCTTAGGACACAATTATACATCTCACTCTTTGAAATGGAATAATCGTGTGGTTGACCTCCATATATGTCACTCTTACAAATGAAATATCAACATGGTTGACTTTCATATCCAATGCATTGGATGAAATAATGTTTCTAGTTGACATTGGTTTATCACAGAACCAACCATCCATGGTTTCTCATGTAACCACCCTTATAATTTCCAATTACAATTATATAACCATAACACATAAAATCTAGTAATTTTCAATATCTTACTTGTAAAAATTTCATTTTCACTCATAAGAAAAAATTTAATGTTATATAAATAATCAATCCTTTTTATAAAAATTAATAAAAAAACCCAAAAATGTAGTTGTTTCTTTTTATATTAAGAACATGAATAATTTTAGAGGAATCTAAATATAAAATAATGTCCATGATGGTCGGGATGTTTTTGACATCATATATATTAAAAGGAACATTCATATTGTTCGCTGTAAAGGAACTCTAAGGATCCGTTTAAAAAAATAATAAGATTAATTTTTGAGAACCATTGAATGAAATGAAAAATAGAAATAAAATTTCCTTTATTATATTTTTATTAAATAAAAATATAAAATTATATCATGAATTTTGACATGGAAAAATAATTTATAATTAAATATTTAAATATTGAAGGTGTCTCATACCACTCTGAATATTTAAATCATATACCCAATAAACAAATAAAATTTAAAAAACATGAAATAACAATATAATAAATATATTGAATATGTGATTTGTCATTTTGGATGTATATAGACCTCACAATATAATGTGTGTGTATAACATCAAGATATGGCATAAGGAAAAATGATTGAGACGAAGTCCCTTATATTGAGTCTGATTTTTTCATGTATGCTCTTTATCTTACTCAAAAAAAAACATATGGTAATTGTTTAATTTATTGAGAAAGTTTTTTGAGATAATTATTACATTTATATAACTTAATATCATGTTATAATAATAAATTAATTTTATAAGTTCACATTGGACATTTTGATGTTATTCGGTACACGAGTTCAAAATGACTTTGGTTTGACAGTTACATTCAAAATGGTATTAGTATATCATCACCATAATAAAATTAATGATACAATAATAACATTACTGAATCAATTATGTTTTCAAATCAAACCATTTATGTATGTATATAAAAATAAAAAATATTTTAATAATATATATGGTAGGTTATATGTACACATGAGTAACATTTCAATTTTTCAATGGGCATTATGGAAAGAAGGTCATTATTGTTTAATATTTCTAGAACGATCATAAAATCATAAATATAATTTTAATAATTTAAATATACTTATATATATCATCCATGTTTTCTGGTGATTAAAAAATAATCACAACACTTCGTTGAGGTGATAATTACCACGTTCTTATAAACAACATTATATTATTTTGTGCATGGAAAGACAAGAAAATAAATGATATATTATTCAATAAAATATTTCATAATAATAATATATAAACATTAATTATATCATCATAATAAGTCTTGATAGATGGTGATGGAGGCTTAATTATATCAGGTCATGAGGCGGTTGTCCCCCATACACACAAATGAATAGTTCATTTACCATTTGATGAATTTGGAGAAGGATATAGGTGATGATATTAAAATAATACACTCTCAATATATTGCATATAATAAAATAATTATTTCATCATGGTTTAATAATATTTTAAGGAATTGTAAGAATAAATAATATAGAAATATTTAATTAAAAATTAGCATTTTCCTTGTCAATCTCCATTAATTTACACCTTAGTACCCTTAAAGTGAGTGTTATGCCTAAAATAAGGCCTCTATAATGTGATGAGGTATTATATGAAGGTATTTTTGTAGACTATAAATGAACAAAATAGGGTTTTAAGATTTATTAAAATAGAATAATGGGTTCCCTTATATATGACAGGGGAGAGGCACTTTTTGAATTATTCAAATTAATCAATTAATTTAAATTAATTTTCAATTGAAAATGGAAAAAAACTAATTATTATAAATTATAATATAATGGAGGGTGAAAATAAATTCCACTAATTAAAATTAGAAAATAATTGGATATTTTTATTCCATCACTTTTTGTTTTAACCTCTATTTAACCCATTTTAACTCTTACCATGATATATTGTAATTTAATCATTGAGGTTCAATTTTTTTAGTATAAAATAAAAATATAAAAATAAATGTGTACTTTTTGTAATTTTATGAATTATTCATTCATTTGGATGAAATTGATGTTTTTAGATATTTTATATCTTTTAATAAAATAGTATTTATTTAAAAATATCAATAATGACAATTTTGAAACTATTTATTACATGAATTTTTAAAATGTCATTACAAAAATATAAATTCTATAAAATAAATATAAAAAAAATATTATGTAAATTTCATTTAAAAAATTCTTGTATAACATTAATCACATCAAATTATATTTATTTTATTATTTTTAATATCATTTATTCAATATTTCCACTAATGAAACAAATACTGCATCATGATCGTGTCTCCATTTAAGTAAATTATTTTGTCAATTAAAATTATAAATAAATTACCATGATTTAAGAAAATAGTTTATCATTAATAATTCTTTTTATAGTCACACATATACCCTATATTAATCCATATATAAAAAATATTACTTTTAAAAACCAAGAGTGTAAAAATTTTGACTTTCCTAAGAATATAATATTCTAAAGGATATTTTCTCATAGAAAAAGTGATAAATGGTCTCATAACTAATCCTTTAATGATTATGGAATAAAAACAGTCATTCAATAAAATTATTACTACATTTACGGTAGTTTTTCAATATTTATAATAATATTTTCACCGTTAATTAACTGATATACATTTAACCGTGGTAATAATTGTTCCTACTAAAGTTACTATTCACATTATCCAAAAATTAAATGGAAATATTTTTTAATATGAACATTATTATTAATAATATGGAATCAATTATTCAAAATTACTGACACATAAATTTCATAAATTAATTAAAAATTATTCCCATTGACAGAAGGAGATACTGATTTTTTAATATAAAACTTTCAGAAGTTTACAATGTTTTTATATCCAATTTAATTTTGAAATTGATTCAAATGCCCTAAATTGTATTAAATTATATAAAATTTAATTCATTATACTTTAAAATTAATCAAAAATATAATTTATCACCATAAACATTTTATATGAATACGTTGTTTTTAATTATAATGCAATTTGTTTCACTATTTATCAAAATGTGAAACATATCTGAAAAATACAAAAAAATAAATCTTGTAAATTTTGATATCATGTATTCAAATAATAATTTTATTTCTTCAAAAATAATTTATTTAATTTTCAAAAACTATATTAAAAACAAGTGTGCCATCAAAAGTCCAGAAAATATCATTTTTTGAAAAATACTTGTTTTATACATAAAATTGGATTTGTTCTTATACCATGTCATGAAAATACATAAGGTGAATGTTAAAAAGTATATTATATATATTTTATATATATTTTATTAATATAATAAAATAAAAGATATTTTTTATTTCACTTATTCTCATTTAAATATATTTTCATAAAAAAATTCATTTTATTTTAAAAAATGTTTTATTTCATTAATTATTAATTGATAACTGAGGAATTAAATATATATACTTGTGTAAACCATTATTTTATAATTCAATTAAACAAGTTCATTTCCTTCATTCTAATGGCTAGGTTATAATTCTAAAATTTTAAAAAATAATATTTAGTTATTTGTTTAAGCTGAATGTGGAATATTAGGTATGCAATCAAACATAGTATTTCTTTATTAAAAACTCGTAATATTAAATTTCGGGTAATATATAAATTGTTTTTCTTATATGTTTTGCAATTTTATTCTTAATACTCATAATCATATCATTATTTAATTATTTATAAAATTTAAATAATGATACAAATATCATATATATATTTATATATATTTTAGATGTATTTATAGTAATATATAAAATATAGAAATACGAAATGGATTACACTATTCATAGAGACGAAATGCCATACATACAGATCGATGTTGTTTCCACTTTATTATCATATTGAATGAAAGAAAGTAGATGATATATGTATATATATAAATTAACATTCAATTTTATTTATTATTCCATATATATAATATAAGTTCACTAAAATATTCCTTAATACATTCCATGTATAGTATTAAAGAATCACTTCGCATTGAGGAGGTTGTAGACCACACTTTCCTAAATGAAATAAACTTATTTAAAAAACGAATTTAATGAATTCATGTGTTATATAATAATTATATAAGCCTAAATATCTCATAAATATAATATATATCATATAAAAATATATTTTCCATCATATTTCCAAACTATGAGAGTTTATAAAAGAAAAACTGACCAATATCATTTCGTGAGGTTGTAGTTCTCCGTATACAATAACAGTAAGTTCATTTCCCATTAGATAGATTTTTTTGTAACTATAGGTTGAAAATTCATAATAAAAACAATTCCAAAATATTTATTACATTTATTTTATTATATAATCTATGAATATGAATATTTTAGGGTGTAGATAATGAAAATAAAACAAAACATCTTGAGTAATGATGTTACCTATTCTCTGGGTAACTCCTTTTGGTTTTCAACAAGGGATTCCTTGGATGGATTTTTCAACAAAAGTTAGGATTCTAGGAATAATAATGGAATTTTTGAAGATTATTTGGGAATAGTATGGTTGATCAAAGGGGTATGAGACTTATTGATTAGTCTGATGGTGAAGTCCCTTTTTATATCATAGGAGGAGTGGAATTCTTGTAAATTTTGAAAAGGGAATTCATCCAATGCTTTCCCTATGAAAAGTGTCACAAATAATGATAAAAAATAGAAAAAATAATGTATAGGTTCTAAATATTGAAAAAATGTTTCTTTTGGAAAATTTTATATGTCATTGGGCACTTATGTGAAACAATTGGTCCATTGTTAAGATAATTCTCCTTTTAATCGTTGTAATTAATTTTTGATTAGTTTCAATAATATTTTTTTTACCAAAACCTATATTGAACTTATGTGAAATTATATATTGTGATGATTCCAAATATGGAATCCATTTTTCCAAATTCAAAAAAAAATAATTTGTAGAAATTAATTAAAATTTAATCCTACATACAAGACTGCATAACAGGTTTTTAAAGTAAAACTGTTTAAATGTTTGGTATGTTTTTATATCCAATTTATAAGTTAAACAAAATCTAATGAACAAAATATTATTAATGTATTTATAATTAATTTAATTTTAATTTTAAATGAATCAAAAACTCAATTTTACCATATTAATAAATAAGATGAAAAGGCGGTTTTGAATAAAAATTTAGCATTATTCACTTTTCATAAAAAAATGAAAATTCATAGAAAAACACCCAAAAATATCCACAACCTAATTCATATGATCAAACTTCAAAAATTAATTATATTTTAAAAAAATTATAAATTATAAATTTTTCAGAAATATGATATATAGTGGGTTTTCCATTAAAAGGCGATAAATTTACCTTTTAGAATAATACATCTATTTATTTAAAAATTTGGTGTTGTTCTTATATTTTAAATAAAAAAATCAATTGGATGAGTATAATAAATATTTATAGAATGTAAAATATATAAATTTTACAGAAAATATTAATCAAAAGTTTTTTATTTAACTTTCTGAGATAAAATTGTGTTTGTGTGTAGAAAATAGTTTTCCAGGAAAAGTAATTTCTTTATTTTAAAATATTTCATACATTCACTTAAGGATTCAATAAATATACATGTGGAAATAATATTTTCAAAATTTAGTTAATATTTCTTGTAACATACATTCCAATGGATACGTGGTAACTATAATAATATTGTACTAATATTGTCAATTGTATATTGTTGTGTAGTAAAAACAACATTGAGTTTAACACAAGATTTTGAAGGGACTCAATATAATGTGTAATACAATCCAAATATACTATTTCATTTACCGAAATCGAATCATAGTGATAATTGTAGCATAATATTTACTTGGTGTTACATATAACAAAATCCATACATAGTGCTTTCATATGACTAAATCTATATTCATGGTTTTGTTAAATTAAAAATATCAAAATATTAAATTAATTTAAAATAATAATTCAAAAAATAGTATCATGTTACACATATGTTTATGCAAAGGTTGTTCTATCAATCCTGGGGAGTATCATTTTTTTGGATCATTATATTTCAGGTATTTTAGGCATTGACCTGTTTATGGGTATGGGTTAGATTATGGCGTACCAAGCCTACATAGATTGTTACTGCATAAGGGAGACTCTTATGTATTTGGATGGTGAAAATTTTATTAACTATGGGGGGTGGAATATCCGAGCGACCATAATAGGGTTAGTTCATTACCAATTAGGGGAGCTCACCACCCATTTTTCCATTCTATGGGTGGAGGACGGGGGTGTAAAGAATGATGTATTTCCACCCATGGTGGAAAGGTTCCATGATGTGTTTCCCCAAGACTTCTTAACACTGCCACCAGAGAGAGATGTGTATTTTACGATCTAGTTCATTTATGGTGATGGTCAAGTTTCTATTCCACCATACATAATTTCACCATAAAATAATCAATATATCAAGACATAGATAGAAGATTTGATGGATTGGGGGATTATCCATCCATGTAAATAACATTGGCATTCTACCATCTTGTTTTCTAAGATGGTTGACAAAAAAAATGCTTATGTGCTGATTACCAAAAGCTAAATCAGTTGATTATAAAGAATCAATATCTTATTCTACATGTTGAAAATCTATTTTACCAATTGATAGGATCTCATGTTTTCTCCAAATTTGAATTCATATCAGGGTACCATCCATTGAGACTCGGACACTCCAATACACCTCAAAATGCTTTTATATGCAGGTGTGGACTATATGAGTTCGCCATGAAGTCATTCAGGATGAAAAATGAATGAGTAGTGTTTATGGAATTGATAAACCAAATCTTCCATCCGTACCTGGATTAGTTTTGTTGGTGTTTCTATATGAAATATTGGTGTAATCTAATACTCAAGATGATCATAACCATCATCTTAACATTATCCTGAGTACACTAAGATAGAATCAGCAATATGGAAAACTATATAAGTGTAAATTCCAAATTTACTAGGTAAATTTCTTGGGTAACATCATCTAAGTGGAAGGTGTATCTATGAACCCATTGATGGCTCCATTAGTGAATTCTTGAGAGCGTCCCAAAAATTTATTTGGTATCCATAGATTTATGAGATTAGTGGGTTATTAATGGAGGTTCATCTATGAATATCCCTTTTGGAAGCACTACTCTAGGGATTTACCAATATTTGGATAATATTTTAATGGGGAGGAGAATGTGAGAATTCCTTCTAGTAGTTGATCAAGTGATTCAAAAATAAACCAATCATGATCCCACCCGTTCCAGGTGAGGTGTGTATTGTATTTTTTCTATGCTTCTAGGACCAGGATAGGAGTAGTGTTTTTGTAGGGAGATGAATTTTTGTTATATGGGTATTGGTAGTTAAGGTCACATGATCAAAACTACTCCACACATGACCTAAAGTTAGCTATAGTGGTTTATGATTATAATTGATGGGAAAATGGTCTATTAAGATAAAATTTTACTCTTTTTAGAGATCATAATAGTTTAAAGTATATTTTCCCCAATTAGAATTCAATCCTCGATAGTATAAAAGGTATTAGTATATGCAGTCATATTATTTTCAATTGGAATATATGCCTTGGAAGGGAAACAGTTTTTTAGGAACATTGAGAAAGTAAACTCGCAATAAGGTAGTTTATGAGTCTAGCAATCAGTTGATGATGATGACCATACTAGCTGAGATGAAAGTTATTGATCTGGAAATCTAGGAGAATATGACTCACATATCTGTATCAGTGTTGTCTCTAGTTTTGTGTCGGATTAGACACTCAAAATATTTGGAACCAGAATTTTATGTCATAAGGTTAATTCTTGAAGTTGTGGATACACCATACTGTTGAATTATAGATAAGTATGAGATCATCTATGTAAGGAATCATGTTATCTTGCCTAAAAGTATGCTGGATGAGCTGATTATTGAATTTATTTATTCGAAGTAGTTGTTGAATATAGGAGTGACCAAAATTCAACATGAACATCGATGGAAATATTGGTGGCTGGGCATGGAATGGGAGATAACATTGTTTGTGACATAAGGAAACACCTTCAAATGGGTAAAGGGTGATCATCAATAACCTTTTTGTTTACTAGATCCATTGACCATACTATAATGGAAGTGGGATGACTTTACCATAGAAATTTTGGTGGGCCTCCTAAGGATTCCTCAATAAAAGAATTACGCTATTTTTGGGATTGTGGAATGGTTTATAAAAGTAGCACATTTCATTCATGTACGGGAGAATTTCTCAGTGGATAATTTGGGATATTTAAACCTTTGGTAAATATTCCATATTCACGGGGTTCTATAGATAATTTTTTAGGCTATGACTCACAATTTTCATTTCACTTATGGAAATTATTACATAAGGTACTTCATGCAAAGGTTTTACCGAAAATGGATTTCCACCCATAGATAAAAGGGTAGTTGGAGCATACAATACAAGTGTTTAAGGATTTTCATTGGGTGTGTGTCCTAGACTATGGTCGTTCTTGGGAGAAACATCTAGAATTAGAGTCATTTACCTATATGAATAGTTATAATAAATTATATATATGGAACCATGTGAGGCTTTTTATGGAAGGCCACGTTGATTACCTCTCTATTTGATGGAGGCAAGTGAGTTAGAGTTGTTGGGATTGAGTCTTGTGTAGGTGAAATTGGTGCAATTTTGGCTAATTAAAAAATTTATAGCTATGATATAGTGTTGGAAGATGTATAATTATTATAGATTTTGAAGACACCTTTATTTTACTATGTGAGGTTGTGTGTTTCATTGGGTGTTTTCTATATTGGGCCACCGTAGGATTCAGAAGATGGGAAAGTTGTTTCCCAATTTTGTTATAACATTTTATGTTTTAGAGAGAATTGTGATAGCAGCATACTGATTGGCTCTTCCAAATAGTTATATTGTTATGAATGATGTTTTTCATCTGTCAAAAAATCGGTGGTTTCACTGAAACCCTAATCATGTGATCTATGTGGATGATTTTTATCTAGATACTGATGCATCCTTTGAGGACTAGCCTATACGTGTGATGGACTATTGTGAGAAATTGTTATTGGGAAGGACCATAGTGATAGTTCATGTATTGTGGCAACATGGGAATGTTCAATAGGAAAGATGGTTAAGATACGATGATATGACATCTCAATGGTCGGATTTTCTTACCTCAGAATCATAGATATGATTGGGAGTACATATTGAGTATGAGCTATTATAAGTTGTGGAGATTGTAATATTCCAACTATTTTTGTGATGTTTCGATCACTTTATTTGGTAAAGGTTTATCAATATTTATGTTAATATTGTTTGGGATAACATTGGAGTGTTTTGGGTTGATATTTTTTAATTTTGGAAGGTAGAGGGCTAGTTAACGGTTGGTGCATAGTAATCCCAAACTATGCACTTGGTCCATCAAACCATATGAAGCCAAATAGAGTGGAATCACACTTTTTATGCATCGATTTGTAATTGTGTTACATCCTCGTAGTAACTGTGTGACCCATGGTAGGATGAACGTGGATTGAAACATGCTTTCAGAAAATATTGTTCCCCATATAAGAAACTATGCACCTAGAAAATTATTCCCTTGAAAATTATTTAAAAATTCCCCTGAACCCCATATTATATCCCTAAACACTTCAACTCAAACCAAATTCATTTCAATCCTTTTAGATGCTTGAAGATGGGTCCTAGGGTATTACAAACCCCATTCATGGAAAACTGATGATTTGTCTAAATGGTTATCCACCCCCCTTAGAAAGAGATCTAATCCCGATTACATTTCTCCCTCACTCACATCTTTCTATCATATTTGGAAGGGTCACATCCTTTATTGGTGATGAATCAAGATATAGGTTTTTATATATTTTAATACATTCAATTTAGATACATTTTTCATATATATCTCATTATTAATTGTGAAATTTAACGTCCCTCTTCAATTTGGGGATTTTACATTAGTGATCATCCCTCAAAAATATTGTGGAAGGAGGTGTAAATTGAAAATACACTTGTATCCATTTAATTACTTTTATTTATTTGTGAAATTTTATATAACATTATTAAGAAATTTATTGTTCAATTTATATAATTCCCCAGCCTTAAACATTACTAAATCTTGAGTTATTACAAGATTACACCTTGAGGATATTTTCAGGTTTAGAGTTTTAGAGAATTAGATCATAAAACATGCATTATATTCCACATTTAAACAATGTGGTTACATAAAATATAGTATTCATTTTTCCCATCAATGGAAACATATTTAAAATAAAACATGGATTCTTTCTTGACACTTCCTTGACACTATCATCATATCATGTACCTTTCCCTTGACCTGTGAAAAAAATTTCAAAAACTTGGGATGAACATAAAAGGCTCAGTAAGGGATATAAAAATATGGAAAGGAAACATGGGTACATATATACATAAGAATGAAATCATAATTTACCCATAAAACATAAGCACTTTAATATACCTAATCAAATCATGAATAAATCATAGAAATCATAAGACATAAAGGTAACTTGAGGCATTCATAACATTCTTATGTAGGGAGTAACCCTCTTGGTTACGTTTGGAATACCCATCACAGTATATTCACTAAATCTCTTCGGAGAAAACCTTAACGTTTCACTCCTTCGCGTTACCTAATTCATTGGAGAGCTATATCGGGATCACCCACCCTTAGTTTATCACGGAACCACCCGTCTTCATAATAATGCCCAAGAACCTCAACATAATCGTATCACATAAAACATGCATAAAGGAAACATAACATTTCCACCTTTCAATCACAAAATATAAATACAACACATTGATATAAAAACATTATGAAAACCATTTTAAATACCAAAATAAAAGAAAAGTAAAACATGGTATTTATTTTTCTTTTAAAAAAAAGGTATGGCTTGTAGAGGAAGTCGAAACTCAAATAATGGTCACGGCGGCGGAGAAGTCGTTATCGCCACATACGTACGACAAAAACATTCCCTTTTGTCATTTAGTAAATGCTTCGTATAAAAAATATTCCTTTTGAATAAACATAAAAGTCAAAGGGGTTTATAAACCGTATAAAAGAAGGTTGTGTATAAAACATAATATGCCTCAATGAAAGGACATTGAGACGAAGTCTCATACCTCGGGTCTGACTTGACTCGATCATTATTTAATCTCCAGAATAATAAACATGAGTTAATTTCTACTTGTTTAAGAACCTTTTTCAAGTTCATTATTCCTTTTATATCACTTATTGCCATGTCATGAACACTATGTAATTATTTATGTTAATAACAGTCGTTTTAACAATCATTGGTACTTGATTCAAAAATAAACCCTTTATAATTACAAGTTGTTCATGTATACATTATATCCAGAATGGTATTCACGATGTAGATATCATATATATCATATATATCCAGTACATTCATGCATTTATAATATTATATAACATTTAGAGGTAATAAATGAAATGCACCGTTCATGGAGACGGTAAGCCCTACACACGCATGAACGCTGCTTCCATTTCTATTTCATATTCTATGAAATGGAATCATAATGATATAAAGGTATATTATAATTCTAGTGTAATATCATATATAATATCATAACTCCATCCTTTATACGTCCCACATATGGTATTAACGAATCGAATCACTTTGAGGGGGCGGTAGTCCGCACTTCCTTAAATGAAGATATCGCGTTTACCCATAATGGAAACAATAAAGGTATGCCCAAAATGAAAAATACAGAAGATTAAGGAAAACATAAACATATTATATATCATATATAAATATATTGTCATCTTAATGACCACCTTTGAAGGTGTTAAAAGAATGTTGAACAATCATCGTTTCGGGAGGCAGAAATTCACCATCCATGGAAACAGTATGTTCTTTAACCATTAGATGTAGGTGTGTGTAATTTTATCTCGAATTATTCTTATAAAAACATCCTAGTATATGGAAGATAATGGTGTTGTTACAAAATAAATGAATAAAAATAGTTTAGGGGGTTGGAGAAGCAAAATAAAACAAAAGAACACAAGTGAAGACATTACCTTAAAATCGGGTAACTCCCTTTGGTTTGAGATCAAAGGCTTCCTTAGCAAGACTTCTGCCCAAATTGAGGCTTCAAGGAGTAAGAGAGGGAAGTTGAGAGACAAAATGGGCAGGGGTTGGCCGAACCAAAGGCTTTAGAAATGTGGGTAAGGAGGTAGAGGTGGGGGCCTTTTATAAGAGGAGAGGAGGGTCACTCTTGGAAAGTAAAGAAATGTTACATTATTTTAAATTGAGTTTCGGATTAAAAAGGTCCCACATTGATATAATTCGAGGGTAAGGTGATAAGGGTTCGAAATCCATCCATCCAATAGGTTTTGGACATGTGTAGGTCATAGATTTTACATTATCATTTTATTTTAATTAAATCCTTTATTAATGAGGTAATCGCTGCATCGTCATGATGTCATAAATAATTTAATTTATTTAAAGTCTAAAAATTATAAAAAAAGACTATGATGTAGGAAATCTTTTTAGATTTCCAATGACTATTTATAATGAAAAATATGACTTGTATAACCCCATGTAAAAAAATTTTAAGTAAAATAACTCATGTTTGTGTCATTTTTACTTTAACATTAAATAAAAAGTTATTTATGTCATTTCCCAACCAAAGTGGCACCATGGGATCCCCAAGTTGACCCATGGATTGTCTTGGTCGTCCATGACACATCCAATAAGGGTAGGACATGTGTCAAGCTCATCTCATATTATTATAACATTATTTTTACCTTAAACTACACTAATTACCTCTAATCGCGATTAAAAACGTAAAAGTTACTATTCACCAAAAAATTATTTTAATCTCATTGAACCACATTTTACTTCTTAATGACAACCATGTATGTCGGATTTTTGAAAATCAAATCACAGAAGTGGCAAAGTTTCATTTAAATGAAAAATCAGTTTCTTTAACTACCACTTAGTGGTTTCACTATTCATAAAAAATTGAAGTTTTTCAGAAAAATACCAAAACATCACCCTAAGATATATTTCATATTCTGAAATCAAAAATGATGTCTATTTTAAAAAATTCAAATCACATAAGTTACAATAATTAATTTAATAATTAATTCCCGTTGTCATGACAAATAGCGTGTTTTTATGAAATAATAAGTATCAAAAGATTGACACCAGTTTAAGTCCAATTTCAAAGTGAAATTAATTCCAATGACCACTATTAGATTAAATGGTAAAAATATATTCTAATTTCACTTTAAACCCAATTAAAAAGATAATCTAATCTTATAAATAAATTATATTAAAAATCATTTTTGATGTAAAATGCAGTATTTTTCACTATTCATTAAAAAATGAACATTGTCAGAAAAATACCAAAAATTCACACAAAGTAAATTTTGATGTCCCAATCATAATGAATAAGTTTATTTTGAAAAACATAGCTTATAAAATTTTCTAAATATAGATTTAAAAATGGTTTTCCATCAAAAGGCAGTAAAACAATCTTTTAAAAATATTAGTGTATTCCATGCTTAAGATTGGATTTATTTTCATTTTAAGCCTCTAAAACACTATCTAATTCATTAATAGACATAGATAAAAATATATATTATTCATTACTTACTTGGGATGTTACATCCTTCCCCCCTTCAGAAAATTGTGTCCCCGCAATTTATTTACTTATCAAATAAATGGGGGTACTTATCCCTTATTGCATTTTCAGATTCCCATGTTGCCTCTTCCATCATGTGGTTTTTCCAAAAAACCTTTACCTGATTAACCACCTTATTCCGTAACACTTTCTCCCTGTGGTCAAGAATCTGGACCGGTTGTTCCTCATAAGATAGGTTCTCTTCCAGCTGAACTACCTCTGGACTCAAAACATGAAATGGATCTGTCATATACTTTCTCAACATCAAAACATGAAAAACATTGTGTATCTGAGATAAACTCGGAGGTAAAGCCACTCGGTAACAACTGATCCAACTCTCTCCAGAATTTCATATAGTCCAATGAACCTTGGACTCAGCTTTCCTTTCTTACCAAATCGCATCAAACTTTTCCATGGGGAGACTTTGAGAAAAACATGATCACCTACCTCAAAAGATGGATCCTTCCTCCTGTTGTCCGCATAACTCTTCTGCCTGTTCTGAGCTGTTCTCGTGTGTTTCTGTATCAGCTGAACTTTTTCTGCCAACTCTTCTACCAATTCTGGTCCCATCAACTTTCTTTCACCCACTTCATCCCAAAAAGCTGGAGTTCGACACCGCTTCCCATATAACGCCTCAAATGGTGCCATTTGTATACTGGAATGAAAACTGTTATTATATGAAAATTCAACCAAAGAAAGATGTTGGTCCCAACTTCCGTGATAATCCATAGAGAAAGAACGTAACATATCCTCCAATGTCTGAATTTTTCATTCTGACTGCCCATCTGATTGAGGATGAAAAGCTGTACTAAAATTTAATTCAGTACCCAATGACTTATGAAGGCCTTTCCAAAATTTAGAAGTGAACCTGGGATCACGGGCAGATACAATGGAGAGGGGAACTCCATGTAACCTGACTATCTCTTTAAAATACAAACGGGAAAGTTGATCTAGGGAAAAAGTATCTCGTATAGCAAGGAAATGAGCAGACTTGGTCAAGCGATCAACAATAACCCAGATTGCATTATTACCTCGAGGGGTGTTCAACAATCCCACAACGAAGTCCATGGATATATTCTCCCACTTCCACTCTGGAACTGGTAAAGGTTGAAGCATCCCTTTCGGTAACTTCCGCTCTACTTTAACCTATTTACAAGTCAAACACTTCACATTAAAATCATCAATATCTCTTTTCATTCCATCCCACCAGTAATACTCCCGCAGATCTTTGTACATCTTAGTACTGCCAGGATGAACTGAAAATGGAGAACTATGAGCTTCACATAACAACTCTCTCTTCAACTGTGAATCACAAGGCACACACAATCCCTTCCCAAATCTCAAAGAACAATCATTATCAATTTTGAATTCAGGCAACTTACCTTTCTGAACCAGCTCTACCTTTTTCTGCAACTCACTGTCTTACTTCTATGCTTTCTTGATTCTGTCTGATAGAGAAGATTTCACTGACACCTGAAACAAAACAGAAGAACATCTTTCACCAACAACTTCTATGCCAAAGTTCATCAAATCCTTAACCAAAGGATCATGTTCCAAACGCAACATTGCTAATGAATCATTACTTTTTCGACTCAAAGCATCAGCCACTTTTTTTTCTTTTCTCGGATGGTAATGAAATGTACAATCATAATCCTTGATTAATTCTAGACATCTCCTCTGTCTCATGTTCAATTCTTTCTGAGTGAATATATACTTTAAAATTTTTTTATCGGTATATATTTCACACTTTACTCCATACAAATGATGCCTCCAAATTTTTAAAGAGAAAACAATAGCAGCTAATTCCAAATCATGTGTAGGGTAATTTACCTCATGAGTTTTCAACTGTCGTGAAGCATAAGAAATTACCTGATCATTCTGCATTAGGACACAACCAAGTCCTTTCAATGAAGCATCACTGTAGATAACAAACTCACCATTCCTGCAAGGAAGTTCCGAAACTAGAGCATTCACCAATCTTCTTTTCAACTCCGGAAAACAATCATCACATTCTTTTGTCCAGATAAACTTAACACTCTTCCAGGTTATCTTAGTCATTGGACTAGATAACCATGAAAAATTTCAAACGAACCTTCGGTAATAGCCTGCCAAACCAAGGAAACTATGAATCTCTGCTACATTTGTGGGTCTTGGTCATTCTTCAACAAAGTTTGTTTTTGTAGGATCAACGGTTATCCCATCTTTAGAAAAAATTTGACAAAAGAAATAAATTTTTTGCAACCAAAACTCACACTTACTAAATTTCCCATACAATTTCTTTTCTTTTATGGTTTGAAAAATAACCCTTAAATTTCTTTCATGCTCCTCTTTACTTTTAGAAAACACCAAAATATCATCAATGAAAACCACCACAAACTTATCCATGAACTCATGGAAAATTCTATTCATTAAGTCCATGAATACAGCAGGTGAATTGGTTAGCCCAAAAGGCATTAATACAAATTCATAATGGCCATATCTTATACGAAACGCAGTCTTCGGAATATCTGCCTCCTTTACCTTCAGCTGATGGTACCCCGATCTCAGGTCAATCTTTGAAAAAAACTAAGCTCCCTAGAGCTGATCAAACAAATCATCGATATGAGGCAAAGGATATTTGTTCTTAACAGTGATGTTATTCAAGGATCTATAATCAATGCAAAGTCTCATATAACCATCTTTCTTTTTAACAAATAAAACAGGAGAACCCCATGGTGATGTGCTAGGTCGAATGAAACCTTTCTCTAATAAATCTTGCAATTGCTCCTTCAACTCTAAAAGTTCAATTTGAGCCATTCAATAAGGGGGTTTTGAAATTGGCTTAGCATCAGGAACTAAGTCAATAGTAAATTCAACTTCCCGATCTGGTATTATTCCAGGCAACTCATCAGGAAAAACATTAGGATACTCATTTACCACTGGAACATCATTAATCTAAACAGTTCCTTTATTTTCAACGATGTGTGCAAGGTAACATTAATTTCCATCTTTTACAAGTTTCTCGACCTCTTGATATTTTATCAACAGTAAGGGTTCGTTCCTGTACAAAAACTGAAAGTCTTTCGGAAAAGAAACTTCTTTATCTCTACAGTCAATCTTAGCATGGTAAATAGAGATCCAATCCATACCCAGGATAACATCAAACTCTACTAGAGGTAGAACAATAAGGTTTGCAAGTAGGTTCTTTCCACGGATAAGGATAGGAAGATTCTTATAAATTCTTTTTTCCTCAACATTTCCCCCAGGTGTTTTTACCAAAAGTTCAGGAGTCATTTCTTGAGATGGTATTCCCATTTTACTAGAAAAGTTTTCAGAGATGAAAGAATGTGTAGACCCCGAATCAAACAACACACTAGCATAATCTGAAAAAACAAACAAAGTACCTGATACAACTTCATTTGATGGCCCGACATCTACTGAAGTAGTTGCAAAGGATTTCACCACCCCTTTCTTCTTGTAGTCTAACTGCTTCACATCACTCGAGCTCTTTGTCAGACACTCATTTGCATAGAGACCCATCTCATTGCACTTAAAACATTTCACTAACTGTAAATCAGATTTGTACTTACGATCACCTTGATCTTTTTCAGTGAAATCACGAGCCTTATGTCCCATCTTACCACATCAGTAGCACTTTCCAGAATTCAGAAGACATTCCCCAGCATTCCTTTTTCCACATTTATCACAAAATGGAAACTTAGTTTTCTTACCATCAGACTTTTTTGAATAATTCTTCCCTTTCTCCTGCCACCTTGGTCTCTTCTTATGCTGGTTGTTATAGAACACTTGATCATCGGCAAACTCCATTTCCACCTTCTCAACACATCGAACAATATTTTTATAACTTTTAAACTCACGAGAAGCTAATTCCCTTTGATATTTTGGTTTTAATCCTGAGTAAAAACGATTGATTTTACTATCAAGGTCTCCGATAAAATTTGAAGCATACCTTGCCAATCGAGTGAACCTCTCTTCATAGGCAGCCACTGAGTCTTCCTCTTGCCTCAATTCCAAGAATTGTTTTTCCATCCTAAGTCGAACAGCCTTAGGAAAATACTTCTCAAGAAACATACCTTTGAATTCATCCCAGTCAAGAGCATCAATCTTATCAGTGTCCCTGATATTTTTAACCATCGACCACCACTGATCTGCCTCACCCTCCAAATGGTAAATAGAAAGACTACCTTTTGATTTTCTGAACACCCCATGACATCGAAAATCTTCTCTAGTGCTTTAATCCACCCTTCATCTAACACAGGGTCAGATGATCCTCTGAATTATGGGGGATGTTGCCTCATGAAATGTTCCACCACTGACATGTTCCTCTACGGTTGATCTGGCTGATCTCGTGCATGGATACCACCACCATTTATCGCTTGAGTCAACTGCTCCATTACTGCAACAAACTATTCAGTTCCAATTCCGACCATCTCAGGATGCTGATTCGGAAGGTTATTTCCTTCTGTATGCCTTCCTAGCACTTCTTCCCTGTTTCCTCTGCGGAAAACCATTCTGAACAAACATGTCTTAGATGAAGCAACATGGTAATCCTCAAATGCAATATCATTTCAAAAAAAATATTTTTGGATAATCATTTAATAGGATTATAACTCCTAAAGTAATCTAAACCAACCTCTGATACCAACTATAAGGCCCCGGCCTTAAACATTACTTAATATTGAGTTATTACAAGATTGAACCTTGAGGATCTTTTCAGGTTTAGAGTTTTAGAGAATTAGATCATAAAACATGCATTACATTCCACATTTAAACAAAGTGGTTACATAAAAGATAGTATTAATTTTTCCCATCAATGAAAACATATTTAAAATAAAACATGGATTCTTTCTTGACACTTCCTTGACATTATCATCATATCATGTACCTTTCCCTTGACCTGTGAAAAACATTTCAACAACTTGGGATGAGCATAAAAAGCTCAGTAAGGGATATAAAAATATGGAAAGGAAACATGGGTACATATATACATAAGAATGAAATCATACTTTACCCATAAAACATAAGCACTTTAACATACCTCATCAAATCATGATTAAATCATAGAAATCATAATACATAAAGGTAACTTGAGTCATTCATAACATTCTTACATAGGGAGTAACCCTCTTTGTTACGTTTGGAATACCCATCATAGTATATTCCCTAAATCTCTTCGGATAAACCTTAACGTTCCACTCCTTCGTGTTACCCAATGCATTGGAGAGCTATATTGGGCTCACCTGCCCTTAGTTTATCACGGAACCACCTGTCTTCATAATAATGCTCAAGAACCTCAACATAATCGTATCACATAAAACATGCATAAAGGAAACATAACATTTCCACCTTTCAATCTCAAGATATCAATAAAACACATTGATATAAAAACATTATGAGAACCATTTTAAATACCAAAATAAAAGAAAAGTAAAACATGGTATTTATTTTTCTTTTAAAAAAAGGTATGGCTTGTAGAGGAAGCTGAAACTCAAATAATGGTCACGGCGGCGGAGAAGCCGTTATCGCCGTATACGTACGACAAAAACATTCAATTTTGTCATTTAGTAAACTCTTCATATAAAAAATATTCCTTTTGAATAAACATAAAATTCAAAGGGTTTTATACACCATATAAAATAAGGTTGTGTATAAAACAAAATTTGCCTCAATGAAAGGAGATTGAGACGAAGTCCCATACCTCGGGTCCGACTTGACTCGGTCGTTCTTTAATCTCCTGAATAATAAACATGAGTTAATTTCTACTTGTTTTAGAACCTTTTTCAAGTTCATTATTCCTTTTATATCACTTATTTCCATGTCATGAACTCTGTAATTATTTATGTTAATAACGGTCCTTTTAACGATCATTGGTACTTGAGTCGAAAATAAACCCTTTATAATTACAAGTTGTTCATGTATCCATTATATCCAGAATGGTATTCATGATGTAGATATCATATATATCATATATATCCAGTACATGCATGAATTTATAATATTATATAACATTTAGAGGTAAGAAATAAAATGCACCATTCATGGAGATGGTAAGTTGTACGTACACATGAACGCTGCTTCCATTTCTATTTCGTATTTTATGAAATGGAATCATAATGATATAAAGGTATATTATAATTCCAGTGTAATATCATATATAATATCATAACTCCATCCTTTATACATCCCACATATGGTATTAACGAATCGAATCACTTTGAGGGGGCGGTAGTCCGCACTTCCTTAAATGAAGATATCGTGTTTATCCATAATGGAAACCATAAAGGTATTCCCAAAATGAAAAATACAGAATCTTAATGAAAACATAAACATATTATATATCATATATAAATATAGTTTCATCTTAATGGCCACCTTTTAAGGTGTTAAAAGAATGTTGAACAATCATCGTTTCAGGAGGCAGAAATGTTCCATCCACGGAAACAGTATGTTCTTTAACCATTAGATGTAGGTGTGTGTAAGTGTAGCTAGAATCCTTCTTATAAAAACATCCTAGTATATGGAAGATACTGGTGTTGTTACAAAAGAAATGAATAAAAATAGTTTCGGGGGTTAGAGAAGCAAAATAAAACAAAAGAACGTAAGTGAAGACATTACCTTAAAATCGGGTAACTCCCTTTGGTTTGAGCTCAAAGGATTCCTTGGGAAGACTTATGCCCAAATTGAGGCTTCAAACAGTAAGAGAGGGAAGTGGAGAGACAAAATTCGCAGGGGTTGGCCGAGCCAAAGGCTTTGGAAGTGTGGGTAAGGAGGTAGAGGTGGGGGCCTTTTATAAGAGGAGAGGAGGGGCACTCTTGGAAAGTAAAGAAATGTTACTTTATTTTAAAATGAGTTTCGGATTAAAAAGGTCCCACATTGATATAATTCTAGGGTAAGGTGATATGGGTTCGAAATCCACCCATCCAATTGGTTTTGGACATGTGTAGGTCATAGATTTTACATTATCATTTCATTTTATTTAAATCCTTTATTAATGATGTAATCACTGAATCATCATGATGTCATAAATAATTTAATTTATATAAAGTATAAAAATTATAAAAAAAGGACTATTATGTAGGAAATCTTTTTAGCTTTCCAATTACTATTTATAATTAAAAATCTGACTTGTATAACCCCATGTAAATTTTTTTTAGTAAAATAACTAATGTTTGTGTCATTTTTACTTTAACATTAAATAAAAAGTTATTTATGTCATTTCCCAACCAAAGTGGCACCATGGGGTCCCCAAGTTGACCCATGGATTTTCTTGGTCAGCCATGACACATCCAATAAGGGTAGGACATGTGTCAAGCTCATCTCATATTATTATAACATTATTTTTACCTTAAACTACACTAATTACCTCTAATCGCGATTAAAAACATAAAAGTTACTATTCACCAAAAAATTATTTTAATCTCATTGAACCACATTTTACTTCTTAATGACAACCATGTATGTCGGATTTTTGAAAATCAAATCACAAAAGTGGCAAAGTTTCATTTAAACGAAAAATCAGTTTCTTTAACTACCACTTAGTGGTTTCACTATTCATCAAAAATTGAAGTTTTTCAGAAAAATACGAAAACTTCACCCTAAGCTATATTTGATATTCTGAATTAAAAAATGAGTTCTATTTTACAAAATTCAAATCATATAAGTTACATTAATTAATTTAATAATTAATTCCCATTGTCATGACAAATAGCGTGTTTTTATGAAATAATAAGTATCAAAAGATTGACACCAGTTTAACTCCAATTTCAATGTGAAATTAATTCCAATGACCACTATTGGATTAAATGGTAAAAATATATTCTAATTTCACTTTTAAACCAATTAAAAAGATAATCTAATCATATAAATAAATTAGATTAAAAATCAGTTTTGATGTAAAATGCAGTATTTTTTCACTATTCATTAGAAAATGAACATTGTCAGAAAAATACCAAAAATTCACACAAAGTAAATTTTGATGTCCCAATCATAAATAATAAGTTTATTTTGACAAACATAGCTTATAAAAGTGTAAAAAGATATATTTAAAAATGGTTTTCCATCAAAAGGTAGTAAAACAATCTTTTAAAAATATTAGTGTATTCCATGCTTAAGATTGGATTTATTTTCATTTTAAGACTCTAAAACACTATCTAATTCATTAATAGACATAGATAAAAATATCTATTATTAATTACTTACTTGGGATGTTACAATTTAATTATATTAAACTGAGTTTCCATGTTATAATTGGTGAGGTCAAATATGGGGAAATTATAAATTTTTTAAATTGGATTAATTAAATGGTTAACTAATCAATAGAATAATGTTACTCTGGAAAATATGGGATATTGGAATTTTTCATTTGATCAATTAAATTGGATTGTAGAATTTGTTAATTTTTGAGTTATGTAATTGATTGATAATGTGAATAAAGGTATGGTTTTTTTTTACCTTCAAGGGTATATAGGTTATGTGAATAAATGATCTAATGATCAAATGTTTATATTATTCCATGTGATTAATGTAAATATTTACAATTGAATTGAAAACTGAAATTATATTCCATGCTTTGAAATGTTGATAATGAGGTCAATTTTGATTGACCTTTATAAATGTGAAATAAGTGACATATTTTTATGGATTTAGAAATAGGTTGTGGGACACAAAATGATGCTTCAAATACCCAAGGGGTTGTAGCAAGGGGGTTCTTGGCCCAAATTCATGTAGGTCAAAATGAGTGTGGGAACAAAATAATTCTTCAAAAGACCAATTTTATGATATTGTGATGTGCCTGGGATATGAACTGATGATTCAAAATCCCACTTGGGTGACTATTTGATAAATGGGTTTTGGGACACATATTGATGCTTCCAATACCCAAAGGGTGTGCCCATAGTATTCTTGGACAAATATTGTTTCCATTATACTATATTTCCAATTATCCATGATATGAATTGAAATTAAATGGATAATGAAACACCATGTGATAATGAATTATAAATACTTATGTGATATGGTTCAGAATCTGACACTGGTTGAAGCAGGTATTGACATGTTGTGTGACATTATAAACCTAGGGAAGTTATTTAGTTAATTAAAGAATAATGAAATGTGATAACTATTTATTTATTTCAATGTACATTATTATTTATACAACTATATACACTATAATTGGTAGAATATTATTTTACTTATTGTTAGTGGTTGAATACTAAGATATACGGAAGAACCACTCGGCTGCCAAATCAGTACGTGAATAGACATCATTTATACAGAACAAGATAAGGGAAATAGACCTATGTTAGATGGATGAGTTGGGTTAGAGAATGGATTCGGGAACAAAACATGGTTTTGGGACCCTATTAGTTAAGCTCTCAGTGAATTTATTTTTGGTTTTAATTTTTGAACTTTATACATATTTGGCGTGACATATCTACTTTTTAGTTTTGGATATTATCTTTTTTTCTTATTAATCATGTATTACCAGTTTGTTCTGGTTATGGTTGTATGCTGGTTCATGGTTATTTTATTTTGGTAATTTTTTGGTTTTTTCTACTATTGTGATACATTGACAAATATGGAATAGTCTCCCCATGTTACGTACATATTATAACCTTGCTAATAGTCAGCAGCCACTGGCGTGGAGGGAGGCACGTATAATGTCACATAACTAACCTACTCGTGGAACCAGTTTATGGAACCTAGGTTTGGATGTTACATAGGTAAATCATATGGATGTTGTAAGTTAATACATTATAATGGATTTAATCACATGAATAAATTATTAATCTGGGAATTATTGACATTAGGATTTCTCTAACCTTTTATATTTTCGAAAATGGTGGGAACCTAAAGATACTAAGACAAAAACCAATGTCATGTATGATATGAAAAAAATTCAACTGTTTTTATGAATTCAATATGTGATATTATCAAAAACCATATGTTTTTATTGATGAGTGTTTTCAAACCTTCCCTCAAAAGATATTTGAATTTTAATAATTAAGAAACATTGACTAACCTATGTTTTCCTCTATAGGATTATATTACATAAACATAATTATAGAACTACTGAAAAAAATATGAAAATTTAATAATAAATTAATAAATCTTGGTGAGTTTGTTTAAGTTTTTTTGAAGAAAAATTTACCTAAATAATAACAAAAACATTATGGTCGGGGATTCAGAAAAAAAAATGATGAGTACAAGAATAGTTATTTTGTGTGTGGAAAGTTTATTCAAAAATCATCCTAAATATAATACACCATATAAATTAATTATTTATAATTATCACATATATTAAAACATTATTAATTGTTATCACATACTCCATTCCATCCATAAAACTGATGGAAATTAAAAAGAACACAATGATATATGAGAATAATAAAAATGTTTAAAATGAAACGTAAAATCACAAAACCAAACTTGTATTATCATTTCCATAATAAATTATGGTCTTTGTATACTTTAGAAAACATTAATACTTTATAAATCTAAAATAATTGATGTTTTGAATTTTTTTTAACCCTATAATATTTTTCCATATTTATTATATTTGAAAATTTATGTTTCACTCTCAGAAATCTCACAATCTCAACCTCGCAGGATAATTCTTCATTGATCGACATAAATAATTAGAAATTTATAAATTTATTATATTATTATAAATTAAATTAGCTTATGGATTCAAGATAATAAATTTAATATGCTGTAAAATATATCAATTTGTGATTGTATTATTCTACCATGAGTGGAAGGGTCATCATAGAGATGATTTTCTTATTTAATCTTTTAAATGGGTAAGACAAAATCTCATGTAAAATCTTATATTTAAACCAAATTTATTAAGATAAAGAGAGGAAAATGGATGAGAAAAAAACTTTTATTTAAAAGGAATAGAAACTAGACATTATAGAACAAAAAAAATAATATAGAAGAATAAATTGTAAGCATTTTGGATAAGATCCATTCATCAAGACCTTCATCATGAAAATTGGTTATATAAGAAAAATGGAACCAATTTATTAACTCAATCACTCTATATTCCACTTAAAACCTTTTAAAATGGTTAAAAATACCAATTCAGATAGTGTAGGGGAGATAAGGTTACAAAATGTATATATTATCATATTTAAAATCTATTAAAATGAATTCTTATTATTGTTTAATGTAGGTGACCTTATGATTAACCGAAGAATATTTAAATTCAGTGGAAAAAATAAAATAATAAAGTACATATACTTGGTTAAATATTTCAGTAAAACATAAGAATGAATTAAAAATTTACGTCTTAAAGTGTAAAATTATATTCTAATTGATGAATCCAATCCGACATTTAATTTGAGGCCTATGTTCTCATCATAATCATATAATCCTACTCTCAATACTCTTATAAAACTAGTATCTTAACATGTATATATTTCTATAAAATATTTAAAAATTAATGTTCAATCGATGAAAAATTTGGAATAAAAATACTAGATTTCAATTGAAAGGGAAAAATTGGAATTTCATTTAATTTCCAAAATCATGCTATAATTAATAAATTTTATAAATCATTTTATTAATCTAATTGTGGTGGAATTGAATAAATTATTATCAGTAAAATATATTTTTTTTAAACCCATATTTTATTAAATCCTATGAACATACCCTTTGACACTCATATGAAGTAATATATTTTTAAATGATGAAAAATATACCTGTTTAATTTTCAAAATCTATTATAAAATTTTATTAAATAAATAATCTCACAAAGTGGTTGATGTTGATAAATTTGAAATTTATATTCATATAAATTGAATGAAATTAAAATATAGTGAGATTAATGAAATTATTCCTAGTGAAACATGCATTGAGTATAGTGACCCGAAAATTTCATATATATATATATATATATCACATATAAAAATATGCATATTCATTAAATATCATAAAAATACAATCTAGAATCATATATATCTTGTGATTTTAGATAAATTTACACATAAAGAACTAGTTAATAAATGATCAAAATCATATCCTTCAAAGTTATTTATAACTAAAATGATTCTTAGACATGTCTTACATAAAACCTTTATTACTAACCTTGATAAAGAAAATATAAGAATGATTTATCTAAAAATAATAGTAAGGGAAAATTTGGGAAATGGCAATGATCACATGGGAATAACATGAACATGAGGGCTTGAGAAAATAAATAAAATAAAATCATATTTTTCATATCATAGATCATAATTTTAAATCATGGAATAAAAATTGGTCGATTATAAGAAATGAATAAACTATGAATTGAAGAAAATTATATATGAGAGAATGGAACTGGAATAAAGAATAATTTTTAGGAATACAAAAATATATAGAAAATCACTTTCTTAGTCGTCATGGTTTGTTTCAAATCCTATCATAGTTGATTGGGTTCACTCTCCAACTGTCGTAGTAGTAACTCTTCACTACCAATACTATCATAGAGAAATAAATCAATAACTAAACTGGGTTCTCTCCCTATTTATGTTCTATTTATCTTAATATATATTATTCTTTTCCAAATTCATTCAAGGTATATATAGGTCCATCCCTACATTGGTTATAACATAACCAACATCCTTGGTTATAATATAACCAACAACCTTTGTTATAATGTAACCACCATAATTTTTTATAATTCAACCAATACCATTAGTTATAATATAACCAATTTTAAATAATTAAAATCATATATATGGGTTCTAAAAGATTATAAAACATTCATCATATCATCATATCACAACTCATTCCTAGAATAATGGTTTCAAAAAAAAATCATCAATTAAATATAGAAAACCCATGGAAAATAAATGGTTTTCATAGAAATATCATCCAAATAAAGAATATAAATACTAAAAAATTGTAATAATTTCATCAATGGATAATATACATAGTAAATAATAATTAAGAGAAACTTTTCGTAACATATACACAAATTTATTTACAAGAACAATGAAATGTTTATTAAGTAAAATCGCCATTCTATTTGGAAAGAAAATAATAAAATTAAATTAACTTCAAAATATGATGGAATTAATTTTCATTGAAAATAACCATTGAAATATGTTATGTGATAATCAAAACATTTAGCATCCATGATGAATGAAAATTATTATCCCAAAGTATAAGTTAAAACAATACATTCTCTTCACATTTTTGGTAAAAATTCTAAAAGTACCTTGTTTGAAAAATGAAAATAATAAAACTTACAAACCATTTTTGTAAAAAACTGAAATATAGGTTAACAAATAAATTAATTATATGATAATATTAATTAAATTAATTAAATGTTTTAAAAAAATCAAAATGAGATAAAATGATTTTTTGACTATTGAATGGAATGAAGTCTATTTTTCATTAAAAACATATTTTTTGTATCTAGAGTACATAATAAGAGGAAAATTAATATAAAAAGTATTTTCAAGAAATATAAATAGTATCATAAAATTAATGATAATTTTTATTGGAAAATCATAATATTTTATCATCAGAAACATAATCATGTATAATCCTGATAAAAATGATATCATAAAAATAAACCATCAAAAAATTAGTGACTTATGAATCATAAGACTCGTGAAAGAAATAACCATACATGGATATGTATATTAAATAATTTTCATGATAATAATACCAAAATAAATTTATGGGTAGTATACATCACACACAAAATAATTAAGTGGTGAATAAGACTTGTGTGAAACTAGAATAAATGTGAGATGAAAATCTCATACCTAAGGTCCAACATTATTCATATGCACTAGAACCCAAATATAATAAATATTTATTTATTATACATATATTATATAAACATGATTATATATATCATATAATATATGATATACCTATACCATTTTATCACACATTTTCTAATACTTCTTCATTAAAACCACTATCTGGTGTGATATCTTCTTCATTTTTCATGAATGATTGGTTTATGTTGTTTTTATCCTTGTATTTTTATCATGGTTTGATGGTTCCATCATATACATAATTTTAATTTTTATATATGTATATTAAATATTCATCATATATATGTTTAGATTCATTCTTAAATGATAAAGATTGAAAAATGAATGACACAGTTTGTGGAGACGATATGTCATACGCATGCATAAATGTTGTTTTAAAATTTTCAATGGATAGATAGAATTAATAGTAAATTAAGACTTAAATTTAAATGATAATTAATATTTCATATATTTCATATTTATTCATTAAATCCATCCCAATTATCATCTAAACATAATTGAATATTTCATTACATCGCTTTGTGGGGGTGGTAGTCCACGCATACGCATAATCAAAATTATAATTTTCCAATTGTTAAAAAGAATAGAAAGTATATTTGATATTATAATTTCATAAGTATTATTATGTCATCATTATTATTTATAAACATTAAACCCATTAAAATTCTCATTCATAAATTATGGTGATTAGAAATTATTTTTATCTCTATGTGGAGACGGTAAGTCTTATATATGCATGAGGATACACTCACATCCCATTTGATACTAATATGGTGAATAAATGTGGTTTAATAATCCTAAAAAAAATTAATTATATTTTGGATAATTAATTTAATATTTTAGGTAAAATGTAATATATGTGTAAAAGGGAGATAATAAAACATGAAATTCCTCGATTATAAGATTACATCTTTTTGGAAAAAACTCCTTAGTATTTCTTCTTAGGGGAACTAGGATTGGTATTTTGGGATGGAAATGACATATATAATGTTTCTGAAGATTTTGGGAATGGATTTTTGGAATTTTGAGCTATAGGTATCATGTTTGTACTAAGAAGAGAAATGAGGGGCTCCCTTTTCTAATTGTGGGGAGGTGAACTATTGGAATATCGTAAAATATTAAATTAATATAAAATAATATTGATGTAAAAAGGTATTTATATTGAAAATTTTATTATAAAAAATGAGTATTGAGTTGAAATAATCTTATAAAATAAAATATGGAAAATTTTGGATCATAATTTTTTCATTATTGTTTTTTTAACCTTTCGTTAACCTTTTTGATAATTACCATAATGTTAAAATATTCTACCATTTTTGAGTAAATAATTTCATTATAAAATAATAAAATACCCATAAAAGGATCATTTATGATGTTTAAAACAATATCCCAATAATTTGGATAAATTTATGATTTTTATGAATTTTATATCCTTTAATCAATTTTTATTTATTATAAAATATCATTAATATAATTTTTAACACTATTTAATTAATTTTACATTAAATATATCATGAAAAATTAGGATTATGAATATAATTATTTAAAACCTCCCTAATATGTCATATAGATATATAAAATTTGTGTTACATATTAACTGATTCAAATTATAACACTCTTAATATTTTCAAAAAATATTTATTTTATTTTTTGGGTTAATTGAATAAAATTTGTATTTTCTCTGTGAAAGTTTTTAAGGTAATTATATAATTTATAGTAATTAAAAATAAATTTCTATCATGAAAATAATTTCATTAGTATCTAAAAAAATAGGTATATTCATTTATTTCTTTCTTTTATAACTATGAGCATATATATGAGATGTTGAAAATTAAGAGAGTGATGTTTTGTATCATTCATAATTTTAAATATTTTTTATGTAATTTTCAAGGAAATTTTCCATTGAAAAATTAAATTTATAGCTTAATGTGATAAGGTAATAATTAACATAATGTAAAATGAATTAGGATGAAAAATTATCGACATACTACATAGTTTTAACATAAATTAACTCGATTACCATTTATCGATTTGATACATTTTACCCTTGTAACACTTTATATTAACATAAAAAAATAGGGGCCTATTTACAAAATATGAACTTCAAATTACAATATGGAATAAATTTTATTAGATTCAACAATCATAATTAATGATATTAATTTTAAAATAAGTTTGTAAACTGGGAAGAAATTAGGATTTAGAAAATTATAGTTTTAAGCATAAAACTAAACTAATTCATATCATGTGGCTAATAAAAATTTTATATTAATGATAATATAATTTATTTGAAATAAAATATATATATATATATATATATATATATATTTGTTATTAATATTATTCACCAAGGGTTATAAAATTAATATTTTGAGATAAAAACACATTACCCACATAAATATTTTTTAACAAAATGTCTTTTTATGTATAAATTTTTTATTATCCTAAATTGAAATATAAAATTTAATCCAACAAAACCAATTTGGTTATATAAAATTTAAAATTAATAATTTTACATTAAATCCATTTTAAAATATGATGGAACATTGTATATACTAAAAACAATTTAATAAAAATTAGATTTTTACAACATTAAATGGGAAATCAATCTTTTAAACAATTCTCAAAAAATTAATGTTTAGAAAATTATTATATTCCAATATAAAAAATTATGTTTATTTCATAAAATTTATATATGTTATATAAATTAATCATAATATTTTATCACAAAATTAATAAAAATATTCTTCTAGAAAACTAATTTTTCATTAATAAAATCGATTTACTAAAAATATAGTGATTATTTACTATAAAATTATCAATATATTTATATCAATTTTATAAATTATTTAATCATATTCAAACCAAAAAATAAATTTAATAGGCTATAACTATCACATTATATGTATTTTAATAGTATATTTTGGTTTATTTAAACTCAATATTGAAACGAATGTATGCATCCAATGAAATTACATTCTATTGAAACGAATTATATGGTAAAATATCAATCTGTTACATTATCCCCCATTTAATAAATTGTGTTATCATATTTTGAACAAGTACAAGATATGAAAGGGTTTGATATTAGAAAATTATTTTTTTTATATAGGCATAAACAATGGGTAAGTAAAAATTCCCCTAGATAAGTGAGAAATGGAAATATAAAGGTCATTTTGGAATAATAAAAAACTATGTCTCTGTATAGGAAAATTTTATTGGGAATTAAAAACATGGATATTTAGAGAGAACTAATGAAAAATGGCTAATATATATAGATAGAGAACATGTTTCATATTATTTTATCAACCATAAAAACATCAATCGTTTATGGATGAAAAGGCTGTTAGTTCATAAAAATTTAATGTAATACGATAATTTTTTTATTAGACGATTCATTTCCTTGATTTGAGGAATTGATTTTCCATCTAGACTAAGAACATAAGGAATATAACTAATTTATAAGTATAAATTCATAATTTAATCAATTATCACTATTATATAATTTTTATCTCCTAAACAATGAGTATTCATGGTGAATTGTTTATCCCTAAAGCACTAAAATCAACATTTAACAAGTCTAAAAAGTATATAAAGATATTCCTCTTGAATATAGGAATTAATAAAAACACAATTTTGTTGTCACATTGTATGATAATTAACCTATTTTATAAAAATTAGTATGAATAAAATCAATATTAACCTCCACATACTTAAAATTAACATCCAAGGTTAAAATAAATTAATAATACTACATCCCATATTACCTCAATTATCTCAACATTAAATAATTTTATGACTTCAAATTCTATGTCATAACATTTATAAGACATATTCAAAAATTTATTTCCATTATTCATGAATAATATTTCATATTGATTCAATTTATTATCTCTGAGTGTTACATATTCCTCTACCTGATGAATCATATAGAAAATGTCATTAATCCCTATGATAAATTACTATAAAATCTTATAATGTAGTTAACCTCACCAAAATTTTAGGAATCTAATTTACATACTCACATGAAAGGAAATCCTAATCTTGAACATAAATGACTTCAAAAATACTTCCTTGTCAATGAATCACTTTTCAACCATCAAATTTATCTATATCCAACTATCTAATAAACCATAATTCACCTGATATCAAATAATATAGTAACTCAAATGGTAATTTTAAACTCAATGGATCATTATTCTGAAAATGTTTCAAATCAACTGAAAATCCTATCACAAAAAAAATAAAAAGGAATTGTTGGAGACCTTGATCTTATAATCAACCTGAAACACCTTAACCAATGATGGTATAAATAAAATTAAGTAAACTTCGCATGAAAACATATATGATTCCAAAATTAACAAAATCCATTTTCCTAAAAAAAGTTCAAAACAATTTAATTGTATCCTTATATCCAAAATAATAATAAAAATCAAAAAATATGACATAAATAACCTCTTATCAAATCAAAAATGGATCTCAAGGATACCAGCACTATCATTTCAAATAATTTATTAATACAAAGTAAACATTATTAATATAACATCAAACTCATATTAAGGATTATCTTATCCCTTAATCATATGTTCTCCAAAAAAATCAATTTAATACTAAATCACTTTTCTAGGTTATTTTAACACCTATAGATTTTAAAAATAAGAACCACTTTTCTAGTGTCATATATGATACAAAAATACAATATTTAATGTTATTATAACACCTAAGAGTTTATGAATTATTTCATTTAAAATAAATTATATCTATCTGATAACTTTCACAACACACTACACTATGTCAAAATTAACCATAATATTATATACAATTATAAACTAGCTATTAAGATGTATTGTATTAATAGTGTTATCCAAATTATTAATATTTTTGTTATATATTTATTATATATAAAGTAATCATCATTTATAAGAAAAATAAATGTTTTATCAAAACAATATTTTTTCAAAAATACGGTTTAGTCAAACTTTTCACACATAATTTAAAAGTAATTTTTTCCATTTTAACATTGTTTATTTTAAAAAATTAAATTAATTTTTTAAATAATAATATCAAACTTATGTTAGGGATAATTTTGGAGGCTTTTTAGAAATGTTTCATTTTTCGATGAATAGTGAAAGATACTAAATTTTAATTTAATATTTTCTTTTAAATAAAATTATTTAAAAAGTTAAATTTTTTTTAATTTTTTTCATATAAAATATGTTAAATTGTATATCTATTAAACCAATTTAGTACATTTAAATCATTATCATATCAAATTTTGATATAAAAACATTGTTATCTTTTGAATAGTTTATCTATAAAACCCCTCTTTCTCATCGCGTATGTAGGATTAATTTAAAATTAAAATTTTCAAATACAATAAATAAAATTTTGAAAAACTGACTTCATATGTATAATTTTGATATTATTAATTTCATAATATTTTACATATAATTTCTGAAAAAATATTAATAGTGGAAAAGTTTGAAAATAATACCCACGATTAAGGTAAAAATGGATTTATTAGGGATTAATCTAAAAATAATAGGGACTAATTAACCTAAAAAATTATATAATATATTTTATCATTCCATATTTGGAACCAATAATTTATAATTTTCTAGGATACATCTTTTTCATCCTTTTTGGAATGTGAAAAGTTTGAGTAAACCATTTTCATTCAAAAAACAACATGTCACCACTCACCTCATTCATAAAAGGCCACCCCCTATTTAGTATACTTCCTATATTAAAAACATTTGGGTTTAGAAAGTTTTTGAATAAATTGGTTTTTAAATTCCAACCCCTCATCCTATAAGGAATATTTTGGTTTGAAACCGCACGTTGGATGGATTTGGTGCAAACCTATAGAGGTCACCCGAAGAAGAGTTAACATTCTTCAATGACCGTTGTTATTTTATTTCATAATCAACCTCCATAAATTATCATTACACTATTTAGTTATAATAAATCAGTATCTTATATATAGTTATATATTTTTATAATAATTAAATGTCCAAAAAATATCCCCACAACATTCAAATGAGTTACAAAATCATAATTCATGTATACAGCGGACTACCGCCTCACGAACCAAGGTTGATAGTTTTTCAATTACCACCTCCCGTAGTTAGATATAATGATGAATATAAATTATATAAATTATATTTATTATTAATTTAGCCCACCAAATTTATTTTATCAAATATACATTTTCTTAATTTCCATTTCATAGGGGATACAATAACGTCACTCATGTGTATAATGGACTACAACCTCACGAAGCGATGTGCTAATCTTTTCACTAACCCTTTACATGGTTTGTAATATGAAATATTTTAATGAATATATGTTATATAAATTAAATAATTATTATATTAAGTACATATTTATCATTATGAAAAGATAGTATATTATTTTCATTTTTTACACTAAAAAATAATAACATCGTTTGTGTTCTTGTAGACTACCACCTTCACGAAGCAATGTGACTCTATTTCATCACCAAACCACATGGATGATATATATATATATAATGTTTATAGATATTTTAATATGATAATTATAGATTTTTAAAGTTCTATTTAACTTCTTTTAATAATGATCATTGAAAAATTGAAATGTTACTCATGTGTAGGTACGACCTAACATGTCAAATGTCGTAACATAGTTAAATTTTCATAACCATATTTAATTATTTGTTTTAATAAAGTTATTAATGTGTAATATGGAAATTATTTCATGATTATTAATACATATAAGTTTAAATAATGACTTTTTGACCATATTTAAACTACCAAATTCATTTTCTACATGTGACCTGAATATAGTCGAAACAACAATTGTAACCATAATTGACAATATAATCACATATCACATGGTAATAAGTAAAATAAATGGAATATTAAACATGTAAAATGTTCTAAATATCTTAAATAATTATAATAATCATATAATTTTGGAAGATTAATTACACACATGATGATTCAGACTCAAGGTAAGGGTTTATCATCTAAATTCTACTTCCTTGAGACATACTTCTATATTCATAAATTATTTCATTTATGTGGTGTATATAATTCCCTTATTTTATGTTATATATTTAATTCATTTATCTTATTGTTACATAATATTTCATTTAACGTTATTTCATCCAATTGGATTAGGACACAAAATATACCAATTTGGAAAGTGTTTATTTTAAAATCTCATCATTATTCCTGATATTTTCTATTTAAGTATACCTTGAATTTATTATTTGATATCTATATATTAAAATAAATATATTATATTATGTGATGGTTATTCAAGAAATATTTAAATTAATAGAGATATTTTCCCCTACTTCATAATTATAATGATTTTGAAAATCTTTTTAAGGTAATCTGACTTTATTTCAATCGTCAACCAAGAATCCATTTTCTTCATAAATCATGTTTTCTAAAAATGTATTGAAAAATATTTTATAAATGTTAAAATTATTTATTATAAAATATTTAACCCATGTTTTACTTTTTTGAATTTTTTTGAAAGGAGTATTTTTGTCATTTTTTTTATGAGGAACTTTTCTAAAAAATTTCTTAGTGAATACGAATTTTTGTTTTCAACTTATAATTATTGTACTGAATTACTCACCAAGAGAACCATAATTACTTTGAAGGTTTATTTTCTATTTTAAAAGCTTATTTTTTCAAAAAAATATAATATTCTAGAAATTATTTTTAAAAAAAAATTGAATAAAATGATTTTTAAAATATATTATTAATTTTCTAGTAAAAAAATTAATGATTTTTTTATTTTCTAAAAGAAATTTTATAATTTATATTTCAAAAAAATAATCTAACAATACATTATTTGATTTTAGTTATGATTTAATGGTGATAAAATCTAATGATAACATCCTTATTATTTTCTAATATGGTTTATGATCACTTTGACTGGGGATGTACTATATTTATGACATCCATCATACTTCAGATGATTTATAAATATTTACTGGGGAATATATTAAAATTTTGTATGATAGAATAAATATTAATTTTTTTGTTTATTATGTTTCACCCGATTCATTTGAGGAATTTATTAGACTTTTAATGTTATGGGAGGGGATCATTATAGACCCTCGATGCATCAATAGGTATCGTGAGGAAAATAATTAATTTTTTTGGCAAAGGTATTTACTAGTTGTATAGATTTCTTAGAAAAGAGCCTCAATGGTATTGTATTACCTATCATAAGACATGACAATATTATATTTCATGGAATAATCCTCAATAGTATGTTTTAGATGTCCATAATTAATAATTCTATTATTATGAATTCTTTTATTGATATTCCATGTGATTATTAATTTAGTTAGAATATCTATGGTCTGTTTTCAAGCTCATATTGTTATTTATATGACATTTTAATGTCATATTTCATTATTTAAATATGATATTAATATAATTAATTAAATGGAAACTATTTCACTTATTTAAATTTCTGTAATTAATATGCCTTATTTATTAATAGCATTTACCACACTCTTACCCTAATAGATAATTTTAGATCACCCCCTTATTATGTTTTATTTTCCCCTAGATACCTGTAAGTGTTTCAATATTGATATACATGGGTACAGTAAGGGGAATAATGGAATTCTAAAGTAAAATTATTTTTTTATTCTATGTTTTAAAATGTAATGTGAATTCCATGTATATATCAAATTTACCAAAACTATGAAACTATTGAGTGACTTGGAATGTGATTCCTTATATATTATTCAAAAAAATAAATTAGACACCGACTATAGACAAATAGGTTTAGGGTTTCAATAGTTATTACTACCACTAAAAATGTGTTTCAAAATCATTAAATAAAATTTTGATAGATATATAATGATTATTATATCCAAAATATCATTAGTATAATACTTATAAAACATAATTCCTGATCCCTAAAATATAAATTCATTTATCATCCCACTTAATTATTAAACTATTAACAGGGCCTCAATATCTTATTCCACAAAAATTCATTCATACAATATGAAATATGAATCTTTCCATGTGACTCATCAACCAAAATTTTATTAAGCTTCATACTTTTAACAATACAAGAACTATTTGAATTGTCCATTAAATTTATAAATAATTTATAGTTTCTTCATCATAATTGGTAAAATCATTACTCATATAACATTGCTAATTATATTCTCGTGATTTCCCCTTATGGAACCAATTTGTATAATTCCAAAAAAAATCACATTTAAAATGTTCAATCATCTAGGATAAAATAGTGTGACCATTATTCTCATCCATTTATTTAATTGATATTTTAATTATCCACCAATAAATACTTTCTTTGTGCCCTTATTTTTTACACTCAAAATACTTTTCTATTCTATTAGAACATTCAATTGAGTTTTCTCCCACATTCTCAACATTTCCTAAGGTGAATATTTATTACTCTATAGTCATTATAGAACTCAATAAATATATTCTAATGAGTGATAGGAAACCCACCAATGTTGATATTGTTAATCATAAAATGAGATATATTATTTTCAATAATCATAATTTTTCACATTCAATACATTATTTCACTTGGTTTCTCATGAGAACAATCATGTCACTAACTATCACATTCAACATTAACATGGCTCCTTTTGTTTCAATCCATTGAGTGAAACCAAAAAAATAATAGTGTGAGAAATACCCCCCCCCCATAGTTTGAAACCACATAACCCTAAAAATTAATTAATTTTATGTCTAAATAATGAAAGATTGTTCTAGGAATCATTATGTTTATAAAAATCTATTTGTAATCATTACCAAAGCAATAGGATTTTATCCTATACATGGACATATCCAGAGGGTTGTGACTAATTTTTTTTCATCCAAGTTTATAATGTTTAACTAAACCATTATATGATATCAACTATAGTTACCCATACCTTACATATATAGATATCACATCTTCAATGATGAATTTTTATTACATAAAAAAATATTCCACACAATAATCATATAGGTCTAGTGATTTGGGAATCATGGAAACATAAACAACTAATTCAAAAAAAATCAACATCATTTACAACTATGTTCTTCATAATTGGAACCCTTATTATAAATATCATACTTAGTACATTTTTTAATAACCTCAGGTATGGATGCATCAAAAAGGGTGGGATCAGTTACTCAATAAGAGAAACAAAGAGATATATCAATGATCAAATAATCATAAAATTAAAATAATGGTATGAGAACCATAGAATGATATTTAAAATCATACCACAGATATCATAGATCATAATATTGAGTCATGGAAGAAAACATAAATTTTTATAAGATAAGAATTATAAATGAATCAAATAACATGATTTGTGGAATTATACCATTGGAATTAAGTTTTTTATTGAAATAAACATAATCATGTAAAGTCATATCCTTAATAGTCAAATCTCATTTCCCAAAAATTCATATATGAATGGGTTCACTCCCTGAACCATCATAGTATTGAAGGTTCACACAAAAGTCTGTCATAGTGAATAAACTCCATTTCTGAGTTGGGTTCACTCTTCATTCCACTATGCTATATCGAATGAGATCTAAGTATTTAGCTTGTTAGTTTGAGGTATATATATGTCCCGCTCATCCTTTGTTATAACGTGAACATCATCCTTGGTTATAATTCCCCCCCAATCCTTAGTTATAACAGAAACATTGTACTTTGTTATAACGTAACCACCACAATTTTATATAATGTAAAGAACATTAGATAATGAAAATACATACATATTGTTTCTGTAATATCATAAAACATTCATCATATCATCACATAATAACACATCCAAATTAAATGGTTTTCATAAAAATTTAATCAATTCACTATAGCATTAGCCATGGAAAATCTATGGGATTCATAAATATCTCATTCAAATAAACATTAACCATTCCATGAAAGAGTAATAATTATATCACTAGATCAAATACCATGTAAATAATAATTAACATCAAAGGATATTATCATATTTTAAAACTCATATAAAATATCATTGAAATATTTATTTAGGAAAATAGTCATTCTATCTTGAAAATCACTCTTAAAATACAAATTTTTTCCCAAACATTTAATAAAAATAATTTTTTTCTAAATGAAACATGTAAACATGTAAAACATGAATAAAAAAATTTAGATTTTATGATGGTGGTAAATTTAGTTCATGCATTATAAGTTAAATGAAACATTCCTTTCACATTTTTTTATGAAATTCCAAAAGTACATTATTTAGAAAATGACAATAAGATTCCTCCAAAATAATTTTCTAAAAAGAAAAAAATGAAAAAAATGATTTTAAAAAAATAAATGTTTAATATTAAAACCCTTTTTTATAATATATTTATAAAACATCTATATAGAATAAATATGTTTTTAAATTAATAGGGTAAATGAAGTCAATTTTTCATTAAAAATATATTCTCAGTATCTTTATTAAATAATGTGTTGAAAATTAATTGAAGACATGTATTTTCAATAAATAATAATATTCAAATAAAATTAATTATTTTCTTGAGAGTTAAATCATAATATTTCATCATTAAAAACATAATCATAAATAATGGTGATAAACAATGAGATTGGAATAATTAATCCTTACCACCTTGGAAGTATTGGATTAATAAGACCCATTAAAGAAAGAACCATATATTGATATTTATATCCCTTATTTTTCATGATAATAATCATAAAATACATTCTTGAGAAGTATAAACACGCCAAAAAAGTAATCAAGTGGTGAATATGGATTGTTTCCCACATAAATAAAAGTGATATTAAAATCCCTTACCATAGGTTCGACTTTTATCAAACACAATGGAACCCCCAATTTAATAAATATAGATTTATTATACCAATATTGAATAAAAATAATCATATTATATCATACTTTATATTATTTACTTATAACCTTTATCACCAATTTTTTAATACTTGTTTTTTAAAATCACATTTTTGGGTCATATCTACCTCATTTATCTTGTATGTTGATGTTTGGTTGTTTTGGAATTTGCATTTTGATCATGGATAAATAATCTATATAATATTTAAACATATTTAAATATCATATATATTAATTATATACATCTTTTGAGTCATCAAGAGTATATATAGATAGAAAAATTAAGTACAACCTTCACTACAACGGTAACCTATACGTATGCATGAGCATTGTTATAATTTTTTTAATCAGTTTGAAAAACAAAAATGTATAATATAAATAATATTTAATGAATAATTATTATAATCTATATTTCATATATATTCATTAAACACATCATTATTACCATCCATGTAAAACCGAATTGAAAAACTAATCACAACCATTTTTTGGAGGTGGTAGTCTACACGTATGGACGATCAAAATTCTCTTTTTCAAATGGTTTGGAAGGTATGAAGGTAGATATGATATTATAATTATATTAGTATAATTACTTCATAATTATCATATATAAACATTAAACCCATAATAATAATCATTCATAAAATATTGTGATGAGACATATATTGTATCTGGATATGGAGATTGAAAGTCATACGTACTCATGAGGGATACAATAAAACCCCATTTAAATGAAAGGGTTTAAATAATGGTTTTTTTATAATAATAATAAATTTTAATTATTTTTAGGATCCTTAATTTTTTATTTTATAAAAAAAATATAACATATTTATATGAGTTAATAGAATAATAAAAATAAAAGTGATCTGTTAAGGAGATTAACTCTTCTTTGAAATTACTCAATTAGATCTACTCCTAAGGGATATAAGGTTGGTATTTTATTGAAGAATAGAACATATAAAATGTGACTGGGGATTTTATTAATGGATTATTTCATGTAATTATAGATAAATATGGCTTTATTTGGATTGATGGAGATAAAGATGGGGTTACCTTTTATAACTGAGGGGAGGGGAACTTTTGGAATTCCATATAATATTAGATTATTATATATTAATTTGGATGTAAAAATGGATCAAAATTATTAATATTCAAATATAATTATATTTTTATTTAATATCTTCTCGTAAAATAAAATTTGGACATGTTTGGGTCACAATTCTATTCTTATCTTTTTATTCAAACCCTTTATTAACCCTTTTTACAATAATTGTAAAATTAAAGTTTTCTACTATATGTGTGTAAATAATTTTACTTTAAATTGAAAACACCATTAATGTAACATTTATTATGTATCTATATTTGATTTGTTTTTCTAAATATAATAGTTTTATGAATTTTATATTAATTAATAAAATATGAAATATTATAAAATATCATTAATGACATTTTAACACTATTCATTTAACTAGAATTTAAATAAATCATGAAAAGGGGGATTTATACTCAAATTAATTTAAAAATCAATAATATATATATATATATATATACAATTAGTGGTACATGTTAAGAAATTAAAATTATATCACATATAATATTTTTAAATAGTTAATTAAATTTTTTTTAATTGAATAAACACTTTATTGTCGTTTCACAAGAATTTAATGTATTAATATAAATTCCAAAAATTAAAAAAAAATATATAATGGATAGAATTTTATTAAAAACAAAATTAACTTTTTAATTTATTTATAACTTACTTTTTTCATATGTGGGAATATAAGATATATTTAAAAGTAAATGATGACATTTTCTAACATTATTTGTATTAAATAGTATATGAGAAATTTTAACGGAATTGTGTCATTAAAAAGATTAATCTTGAAAAAAATTTGATAAGGGTTGATATAAATTTATCCAATAAATATTATGATGTAAAATCTGTCCTCATAACAAATTATTAACCTAGATTTACCCAATTTACACTTCACCAAACTTTTTATATCGATTAAAAATTAAATGGTGAATATCTAAAAAATATAAAACTATTGAATACAAAATTTTAATATAGTTTATTGAATAAAACAACTATAATTGGAAGAAATTAAAAACAATTTATGTACAAAAAACACGATTAAACCCACAATAAATAACACATTTTTAGCCTAAAATCATATTTATTCATATACTATACCTAGAAAAATATAAAATAAATGTTAAATAAGTTTAATAAATATAAAATTTTTTAAATTTCATTGAAATTATTCACCAATGTAGATTAATTTATGTTATAAAGAAAAAATCACATTGCATGCATAATAATAATTTCTCAGGAAATTTACTTTTAATATCTATATATGATTTTATCCTAAACTCTAATATAAAATTTATTAAAATGAACTTAATTGAATTATTTAATATACAATAGAACTAATTTTACTTTGAAGCTATTTTAATAGAATGTGTAACTTCATACCTGCCTAAAAAAATACAATTTTAAAAAATAGTATTCTTCAATATTCACTTGAAAATCAGTTTTTTTAGAAAAGACTCAAAAATTCACTCTAAGATAATTTTATTGTGATGATTTAAAAATTTATGATCATTTTTCTAAATTTTTAAAAATTTATATAAAATAATAATAAAATTTTCTCACAAAGTAAATAAAAATTATTTTTAAAGAAAATGTATTTTGGATGAATAAAATGATATTACATAAAATTAAGTGACTATTTATATTGAATTTATTAATAAATTTCTAAAGATATCTTAAAGTTGTTAATACTACTCATACAGTCCAATTTAATGGAAATTTTATTACTATCGCATTAAATGATATTTTTATTATATATCGCGGTTCATCAAAAATTAGTGTTCTATGTAACATATAGTGTCAAAGAAAGTAAATTTAATTGGAAAAAATTAATTAAAAAATTCTATATGAATTGCAATGAGTCAACTATTTCACTAATTTCCCACATGTGTGTGTAACAGCTATTTCAAGCATGCATTTCCACTATTTGTTTGAAAATACCCAATATATGTAAAACTATCATTCTTATATGGTTATTTTCAATTTAAATGAATCTTCATACATTGTATTGAAATTTAAAAATGAACTCTCTTAATAATTCCATAATGTCATCCCTAATTCTTCTTAACCTAAGTATCCCTATATGTTGTACATTTCAATAATAGAATCCTTATTTTTGTAATTTAATTTTATATTTACCTTTATTTTTAATGTATGTACAATAGCTGGTTAATAAGTACACACACATAGGTCAATTCGATATTGTTATGGAATTTATTAGAACAGAAATGTATATATTATTTTATTATTATTATTAATTAAAGAAGTATTTAAATTTATTTTATAATTAATTAGGATGGATAATTCAAATTTCATGGTTTTATGTGATAATGTGTTGATATTTTGAATGAATTAATTTACCATTAATGTAAGATAAATTATGTTATCAATGTCTACATGGTTTTATAATGAAATTATTGATCATATAATTGGAAACTTTTCTTTCTTTTATAGCATCCATTAATGACAAAAAGTCTTACACATAGTATGCATTTTCATAATGATTTAAAAAGGTATCAAACACAAAATTTCAATAACTTTCGTGAATATAATGAGCATGTGAAATCTGTTACTGGATACAATAAGTGGATGTAGATTTAAAATTGATTCATCTAGGGGTAATAACCCTTAGATGAGTTGTTCAAGAATATCCCATCCATAATTCCATTTCATGATGGATGTTCCCTTACTATACACCTTGTGGGACCTTACACGAGGATAAGCTTGGGTTAATTCACATTTTTTTATATACCATTATAACAAATTTGAATAGACATTGATCATAAATCACCTAGTCTATAACTAAAGTGTCATAGAATAATGGTTAATGATTTAGAAATCCTATAAATTATTTTTCATGATTATGTCGGTTCCCATTATGATTATTATTTGTTACACTATTTATTTTGCTTTTAGTTAATACTTGTTACATAAAGGATCCATGTTAATGATATATACGAAAAATAATGACATTATTATCATCATATGAAACAAAATGTTATGGGAGTGAGAAAATAATCATTTTTTATGTATACAAAACATTCTCAAACCGTGAATCATTATGAGAATCAAAAAAAGGAAAGGGTGAATAACATTTTTTTGAGTACTTCCTGAGGAAAAATATAAATTATTTTAGTGGATATGATTTTTCACTAGCTACTAAGAAATGTATTAGAACCATTTAAAATATATCTTCCATTATCTAGTTTTTGAAACATGAAAAATACTTTTTTGATGTCTATGATTTTCAGGGAGAAGTAGATCAATGGAAGACTCTCATTATGAACACAATTAAATGGGATGAAATTTTTTCCATGGAGTGGGATGAGTTTTGGAACTTAGTTTTCAACAATAAAATTTATTTATTTTTGTATAAAAATATATAAGAATTTCCTTGGTCTAAAATATATGGATGATGAATCCATCTGTACCTAGGATGTAATGTTTACAATAGTTAAGGTACTCTTATAGTATTACAATACAACCTATAATCAAGGATTATTTTTTATTTTGTGTCATAAAATGACGTCTCTAAAATGTATTATCCCTAAGGTTATTTAGTAACTATGATGAAATAATTTGATTCCCTATTATGGTCTAAATAGAGATTTAATTTACGCATCAATATCACAATTTTGAGAAGAAAATAAAAAAAACCTGGAAATAATAATAAATATTGAGAGAAAAATATGAGTTTAACCTATGATTTATATTGGAAGGAAATATGGTGGATGTTTTCTTAAAGGGACTGATAAATTTTTTAGTTATTGAAAGTAATGTTATAAGGAAAAACATTTCTTAAGTGCTTGGAAAAATAAGTTATCTAATAATGGAGTAAAAGGACCCTTGAGTAAAACACCCTCCCATTATTGATTCAAATGAAAAGATTATGGGAATTATGTAAACTAGTGATCAACCGAAAGGTTAGTGATTATGATCAGAAACAAAAACCTCTTAATCCCTAAGACAAATAGAAATATCAAGTGAGCATTATTTATGATGAAAAGTATGATAAGGAAGTGGTTAAAGGTACCCATACTAGACAAAATAAAAATACTGATGACTTATTTGATTCTAGATCTACCAAATTTTTTATTTCTGATGAAATTGACACATGTATCACAGTAAAACCTAAACAAACATAAGATGGATTATCTGTAAAAATCCATAATGGTGTGATCATTAGATCTAATTTTTATGATTCTTATCTAATTGGTGTTTTTGGGAATTTTATTCATATTTTTTTATTCACCATCTAATTGATTTTGATGTCATCTTAGGCATGTATTAGCTTTCTTTACATAAATACCACATCAATTTCAAATCAAGTGAACTGACATTTGGTATTATAAATATACCTATTAAATTCGTATTGGTGCAATGATATACATTAAATTACAATGGAAAATTAATTCAATTTATAGATTTTAAATCTTATTCAAAAGGTTTTTTGTCCCAAATGGTTAGGGGGAACACACCATCGGAGATATGACTATTGTGTGCTAGACTATTGATGTCTTTTATGAAGTGTTTCCAAGTATTTCACCAAATCATGAGGATTTGTTTTCAATTAAACATATAATTGTTGATACAACTCTTTTAAAGACCTTATATATAATAGACTCGATTGAGTTACATGAATTTAATAAGAAAATCTAGGAGAATATAACAAGGTATTCATCCGACCAAGTGTGTTACATTTGGGTACACCTATTATTTTTTGTTAAAAATATATAAGGATCAATGTGACTCTAAATTGATTTTTAAGAAGTGAAAAAGATCAAAATCAGGAAAAACTATCCTTCACCCCGAATAGATGAATTATTTGATCAACTAAATGAATCTCAATATGTATCCATGATTAACCTTCATTTTGGATATTCTCAATTGAGGTTCATGGAGGAGGATATAAAAAACACAAAATTTCATAAAATGTATGAACATTAGGAATTTAAAGTGATTCCATTTGATATTTCTAATTATGTCGTTATGTGGATGGATTTAATGAACTGAGTCTTTAGAGATTACCACGGTCGATTTGTGTGAGTCTTTATAGATCATATTTTGATATATTCAAATAGAATTTAAGATCATAATGATCACTTGATGATTATAATAAACACCTGATAGATGGATATTCAATATTAAAAATTCACCATGTGTGAATTAAATATTTGAGCAGTTTCATTTTTTTTATATAATATCAAGTGAGGGTATGTCTGTAGATCCATTAAATATTGAAGTTATAGAATGTCATAGTAGACCAACCACTAGGAATAAGATCTATAGTTTTCTTTATTAGGGGGGATATTAGTGATTCTTTTTAGATAATTTATGATGACTATCAAATTAAATCAAAAAGAAAAATTAGAAGGGTGACATGTTCCATTGGAGAGATTAATGTGAAAATAATTTTGAGGAACATAAGATAAGGTTAGTTTTTGAACCTATGATAACACTACACTCTAGTAGAGAAGGGTTTGAGATCTATAGTATCCATCAAAGAAGGTAATTTTATGCATCCTCAACTATATTGATATGGTTATAGATTATGGTTCATTCCAATTGAATGATCATGATAAAACTACACAACATATGATTTTGAGTTAGTTATAGTAATTTTTACATTAATGATATGTAGGAATTATCATTATATAGAAAGGTGTGATAAATATTCTGATCAAAAATCCTTAAGGTATATCTTCACTCGAAAAGAGATTAATATGTTCCAGAGAATATGGTTATAATTTATTAATGATTATGACTTCCCAACACATTACCACCATAGGAATGTGAATAAGGTTGTCGATGTTTTGAGTTGAAAAGATCATGATATGTTATCAAAGAAATGGAAAAAAGAAGATCAAATATTTTTGTATTTATGAAAGATGGATCTATAAATCATAAAGGTATGGGTGAAATATTATATTTCTAAAATGTATGTTCATCCATATTTACATGTGATAAATAATGGTTCACTGAAGGTAAATGTGGAACCTCATAATAAGGATTGAAATTCTCTTTTTTCATCCTAGACTGTGATGAAATTATAAGGTTTAGGAACCATGTATTTGTCCCATCAATAATATATCTGAATGAGGAGATATTGGAAGAAACTAATAATTCCAAATTATATATTCATCAAGATATTAAAAACATGAATAGATAAATAAAATGGTAAATCTAGAGGGATATTTGGAAAAAAGATAATACAAATATTATTTCCTAGATATTAGTTAAGGTAATGAGGTATTAGTCGAAGGGGTTGTAACAACCATTACAAATAAATAAATTGTAATGGGAAACATTGTTATGGATTTTATATTCGGTCTCCCCAAAACATCTAAAGGGAATATGATATTTTTTTAATAGTAAATCTCCTTATAAAGTAACTATAATTTATTTCTATCAGCAAATATTTCACTCTTTATCAGATTTCCAAATTATACATTAAATTAGATGTAAGGTTTCAATGAGTTCAATATTCTATTGTACCTGATCGGGATCAGAGGTTCACCTCAAGGTTCTAGAGAAAGATTCCATGGGATCTAATTATGTATTTTAGTTTCAATACTAGCGTCCTCAGATAGATTATTTATCTGATTATATAATTCAAAGCATATAGGATATTGTGAGTTATTATTCTATGGATTTAAATGGTGGTTGTGATCAACACATTAATCTAGATAATCATTCTTAATATAATATCATTCAGTAAAACATTCATATGGTTCCTTATAAATCACTCTATGAGAATTCATAAAACTATAATGTTCTAGGATGATGTTGTTGAAATAATGTTATTAGGTTCGGAGATAGATGAGGAAATGTTTAAGGAAGTTGGATTTGTTTTTCCTAATATCATTGTAGATTAGAGTCAAATAAAATGTTCTAATAACATTCATTAGTGAAATATTGAATTCATAGTTGGTGAGAAGGTATTCTTATGAATATGTATATGGAATATGTTTATGAGATTCACAATGAATGGAAAGGTAGAACATAGGTATATTTTCACCATTGGGAATCATGATTGAGTAGGGATAATGTCTTATCACTTTTCACTTCCACCAAACCAATCAAAAATTAATTATGTGTTCTTTGTAACACTCATGAGGAATAAAAACATAATCCATCATATATATTGAAATAAAAGGTCATATCATTGGATAATTATCATACATCTAAATAACAAACATTATAAATCTTGTATAAAAGGGATAATGTACTATGGAACAAGACTAATCACCTAGTTGATGTTCTTTGTAGGAATCATAAATTCAAAGAAGTTGTGTGGGAAATCAAGGAGATGGTGATGAATAAGTGTCGTCATTTTTTTAATCATTGTAATTGAATATCAAAAATGAAATTCCTTTTAGGTTTTATATAATATAATACACAAATATTTAATGATATTGTTTTATGTAAATAGATTTCATTTCATTGATATCTTTATTTACCTTCACCCTGAGATTAAATAAATTTTGATATACTACTGAAATAAAATTATTTAATGTGATAGTTACCCCCTAACTATTGGATTTTTTTTAATTAATATTACTAACTAAATTATGAAAAATTTATGTTTTACACATCTTAAAATGTAATCATTGGTTATCAATTTATTATATGTTAAAAAATTAATTGAACGAAAAAAATATTTATTGAAAAATGTTTTTATGAAGATAATTTGGTCATATAGTAATTAATTAAATTAATCACTATTAATGAAAGAATTTAATGGAATTTATATATTATATTTTCAAAAATGTGTTTTATCATTAATCAAATGGTTTTTTTTAGGCATGAGATAATAATAAATCATGTTTTATGCTTAAAAATATATTGTATTTCTAAAAAATAGTTTTCATCATGTTTTCACTCTTATTCTACAATGAACTTGTTACACAATTAGAAATTTAATATGTAAAAATGGTTTAATTATTGGGAATAATTTGGATCAACCATTGTAAATAGTTTCCTTTTATTTTTTTCCAATATGATTAGTAACTATAATAATTTTTTTCACCCATGTAAGGGTAAAACATGTAAAATGTTGTTAAAACATTGGGATATGGCATTAAAATTTCCCAAAACCATACCATTTTACTATTGAATGAATATTGTTTCTAAATTTTCATCTAATTCTAGAAAAAAAATTTACCTGGTGCCATATTTATTTTATTGTGACATTTATATTTATTAATGAATATAATCAATAAAAATTATAACTCTCTTGACTTTTATATCTCTAAATTTTTTTACATCATCCTAAAATAAGTATATTTCGTTTATAAATGTTTATTTTAAATATAAATTATTAATTTTTTTCATATTAGTTTCTTTTTTATATTTTAGTGATAGAATAACTACCATAAATTCTTAAAAAAATTTACATAGTATTTATTTAATTTATAGAAATGTAAAATAGATTATTTTTAAAATATTAAAAGTAATAAAAAATTTATGAATTATTGTCTTAGATGAAATTTATATATTAATATAACAAGTTATGAAAGAGCCAAATTATTATATTTTAATTCATTTTTGGAAAAGTTTTTTTAAAATTTAAATTAAATGATTATTTTGAAAGTTGTAATTAATCATATTTTATGAGAATAATATTTTATGAAATTATTATAAAAGAAAAAAAATATAAAAATTTAAACATTTGGATAATATGTCATCTAAAAAACATTATGTGTCCATTTATGATCTGATAGTCACCTTATATGTAAAATTATAACCCTTTAATATTGAAAAAGGTTTTGTTTTCCATGAGGTAAAAAATATTTGACTAAGGGTTTAATAAATAAGAAATGTTTTAAAATGAAACAAAATCCAAGATAAATTTCATTGGTTAACTTTAGAGATAGGATCAATCATGTATTCCATGTTTTGTACTAGAATTTATGTTGCCTGTGCATTGATGATGGTAGGAATATATCAAGCAGATCCATGAGAACATCATTGGTCTTCTGTTAAGGTTATCCTCAAGTATCTGGGAAAAACTGATGATATGTTCCTTGTGTATAGAGGTGATGAGGATCTAGTTATCATGTGTAATACTAATTATAGTTTTCAAACATATCATAATGATATGAAGTCATAGTCCGGATATGTTTCCTATCTCAAAGGAGGAGATGTGAGATGGAAGAGTCCAATACATCCTATTTTTTCTTGATTCTATAGCATGGTCTGAGTATATAGCGTCTTTTAATGAAACAAAGTAATCTCTTTTGACATATAACTTTTTCTTGTATCTTGATGTGGTACCTAGAAGCAAAGACCCTATCACATTATATTATGGTAATACTACAGCGGTAGCTTTTTCAAAAGAGCCAAGGTCACACCAACAAATAATGTGTATACTCTAGAAGTATCACCTCTTGAGGGATTTTTATCAAAGGGGTGAAGTTAAAGTAAGAAGAATACCAATGGAAGATAATATGGTGTACCCCTGACTAAATTCCAATTTTCATAGAAGCATGATTATCATGTGAGAGCTAGCAGAATGAAGGTTGTTAGTAGTTAGATCTGGTTAATGTGGGATTTTATTGGAGTTTTTTTTCCTATAACCAACTTCAATGTACTTTATGATAACCAGTATTAATATTTATTAATATTAATAACCTTTTTATCACATCAGGATTGTTCTTATATGTAACATAGTATGTGATAATATCCTAAAAGTAGTTATTTCACAAAAAGGTCATAGTAGTTCTCCACTATGATGAGAACTCGGTAGTGTTATGAATATATGTTCTATAGATAGATAATATCATTTGAGGGACACAAATTATATATGCTATCAGGGGTGGAGACTCATATGAATTTTAGGTACCTTCTCATGGTGTATGCCCTTGGTAATATCCATTGTAGGATATTATGAGAACAAGACCCGCCAGTAGGAAATTCACATTTATATGTGTCATTGGATGTTCCTATATATGGATGTGTTTATTGATCCTTAGACATTAATATTATTATGAATTATTATTCTGAGTCACGTAATTTGATGTATTAATGAAAAATGCGATGACATATGTTCGCAGTGAGGTAGGATATTTTGGGTTCATCATGAGTAATATTGCATTAATGAATAATTCTAGAAGGGATTTTTCCCTTATATTCTTTAACAAAAGATGATATCATAGGCCCTTTGATGGAAATTATATAGACTAAATAAATCCATGACCATGGTGATCTATAGGAAAGTTCAGTTTTTGGGAATTCAAAGAAAGAGACATGGAGAACATAGGTTGATGGAACCAGTGTGCAACCTACTTTATTATAGATATTGTGATAAAGGGATTTTATTTTATAGTAAGAGTCTATATGAGGCATTATTTCAATACAGAATTAACATCTTTCCCTATGGTCTCTTTGGCATGTTGCTAGACACTAACCTTGGACTTTAGGCTGATGTGCCTAATGCCACTAAGAAAGCGATATAGAGGGTTACTCACTAATCATATCTAGAATCTAAGTTAAATAATATTTTATTATTTATTATTAAACAATTTGAATAAATATTATTCTCACACGTGGTTTAATAATTATTAATGTATGATTGAGCACATATATTTTGTCACCAGTTATTCAAGATAATATTATGTGAGCTGGATATTTCATAAATATTTATTCGTTATTTAGTGAATATAATATTCATTTATTTATTATCAAATAAGGCAGTGATATTAATTTATTAAATAAATAGTATTTATTCAAGGGTCGATAAATATTATGGAGGAATGGCGGGCCTAGTTTTTAGGTTATGTGAGAAATAATATACATCGAATATTATTTGATTAAATAATACTTAATTTAATTAAAATGTTAACTACAAGTCCATGAAATAGTAATATTATTATTTTCTTAGACATGGGGTTCTACATGGGATTAAATAAATATCAATGGGAACTTGTGAAAATATTTATTTCTAAACCCTATCAATATTTAAACCCAATTATATTATTTTCCCAAAATATCAAATTCATTTTTTTATTTGGAACAAAGATAGTCGGTGGGAATCCCCTCAAGCCCTAGAGATCTCCCTCTCTAAGAACTCTCCCAAGAATGGAGAGAGATATTCCTCCACATCCCAATATCAAGTATAGAGAGGTCAAGGAAAACACTTTGGAAGAGATTCTCCTGGAGATCAAAGGCGGGATGATTCCATCAATAGGATCTGACATGCTAGCACCTAGAGATTCCTACTGTGATGTTCAGATATTTTTTGAACATGTGTGGATTGGTGCTAGAGGAAATATTCCCTTAATTCCTTCAACGCAATGATGGGAAAACATAGATCTATTTTCATATCCATTAATCAATAAATAATTTGCACAAGGTGATTATTGTTTAATTAAATTAATTATAAATAATATTTGATGATCCTTTTCTTGGTTTCAGTGTTCTATCCCTTGTATATATTCTTTTAATTAATTCTATTGATCATGATATTTAAAATTGTGTAAAATCTCAGATTAATCATCAATCATGACAAAAATAGAAGTTTGGAACGACCCATCATATGCTTCTACTGTGCCTGGAACCTACACATTGTTCCTATATGAAAAATTCCATGTGTAGGTATGGCCCCTATATAGAGAGGGGAAATTTTCCATTTACATTATGGATGGACCTAAGATTTCAGATTTGGATTTCACTATGTATCATGTTGGTCCGGAATCAAGACACACATAGTTCTTAGATTGAAAATTCCCCACACTCCCAAGTTATTTGTTGGGGAGAGGGAATTTTTTATAATATTGTGGTTGGACCAGGATATAGGATACATGGATCACTATATATCACATCAAAGTTAAAATCAAGCCATACATTGTTCTTTAGAAAGTTACCTATATAGGTCTAACACATATGTAGGGAGGTGTATTTTTATATACTATGGATGAGAAAAATATTTGAGGTCTAGGCATCACTATATATCATGTGGGAATAGTAATAAATCCATATGTATTTCTAATAGTGATAATTCCCTTGTGAAGATTTATTCTATATGTAGGGAGTGAACATTTTCCATTTATATTGAGTTTGATCCCAATATTAGAGATCTATGTGTCATTGTGTATCCTATTATAATATTAATCAAGCCATATGAGATTCTTATAAAGTTCCTTAAGAAGATTTTACTCACACATAGGGATGGGGAACTTTATTTTTTCCTCTCCATATATCCATCTCATGTGTAGTAAATTTCTAATGAAGATAATTTATATATTTAATATTAAATAAGCCAAACATAGATAATTTTTTAATGCTAGTACCAAGGTGGGACTACCTTATCCTTATGTGGGTTTATGGGAATGAAATCAATGTGATTTGGTAAAAAACTAAACTAGAAACCTTTTATGTAGATCTAGATCACACATAAGAGGGGAGGCAGTCCCAATAAGTTAAACACGTGTTTTTTAGTTTAAGGTATTGTGATAAGGACCTTGTCATGTAGTTTAATGTCATGTGACCAAGATGTGTTTGGGAATACACTTTCATCTTTTCAGAACACATAATCCATTTCTTTAGATCACCTGTTGACTATGGTCGGGTGTTTTCATTGGTTAATGGGGAACTATATATGGTTATCCTCATTATTTATAGAACTTATCTATATTAAATTTTCATAGAAAGGGGGTTTTTTCCTTGTTTGGGTGAGGTATTATTGTGGGGAGGTTATCCATGGAAGAAGTCCGAAATAAGTCTCTCATAATCCATCTCTATATCACTTAGAAGAGTATTTTCGTGGTAGTTTTCAACATAAAATTCTATTGAATATTTGATGGATCTTGAAGTGTTTCATATATTCTTTGTACATCCTCAAGGACATTATCATTGAGCATGTCGAGGATATGGACCTCATCCAGTGTCATGGTCAGAATATGCCAACTTGACTTTTAGGGTTGAGAAGGAATGTTAGATTTCTCTATGGAGGTCTATGGTGTATGATGAGGACCATCTATTGCTATAGAGATATGGTGCCACTACTAATAAGATTCTATATTATGTTGATGAGATTCAGTATTGTTGGTGGGAATGTGAGCCTGCCACTTGGTGGTAACTGGCATATGTCAGCCAACCTAAGTTGAAACATGGATATGGTCCTAGTTCAAGTGTGCATTCCCCAAAGGTATATGTCTATGAACCTCTATAATGGGAGAAGGGGAATGGGTATCCTTTTGTATAGCCACTGAAGAATTTTGATTTAGTCTTTTAGAGGATGGAGAGGTGATGTAGTCCTGATCCGATAAGATGCTAGATTATTTTGTGTAGATTCATCGATAGGGATGCAAACTATCCCTAAGGTGACTGCCAAACTATGCTAACAGACCTCGATTTGAGTGGGGGTATGAGAATGATCCTATGAATTTTGAGTATTCCAATATATTTCTTTGGTAGGAATTTGTGTGTGTCCGGATGTGATTTCCAATCTAATTCGACTCACTCCAGTCAGAACGAGGGTATGATCCTAGTCCTATGCCTAATCCTTTACCAAAATATACCAATAATCATTCTAGATGGGAGAATAAATGTGCACATTTTCTGCATAAGTTGTATTTTCATTTTTAACATGTTGATAAGATTCTATTGATTTTGTGATAGGAATGTGTGTCTATCTTAATATTGTATAAGTAATATATTGGAAGAGCTCCTATATCTCTTCTGAAAGGTATTGTCACTTTCAAGGGGTATGTGTAGGGATATAGGCTTGAATTCTCTCACTTTACATGATATGTTTTCCAATATATGTGATTTGAGTGGGGATTTATTCCCACTTCCTTCCTCTTGATTCTATTAGAATTTTCTGATGGACTGTATGCATGGGGGCATGGATATGTTTCTTCTCCATGGTTGCTGCCCAAATAAGATAGTTGTCTTTGTTTGAGCACACAGGGATATGGACACGCTAAGTGATTTTTGTTGGCATATTCTAGAGGACTTCATCGATGGAGGTAGGGATATAGTCTTGCTCTATGTGGTTCAAAAATTTCTTCATTCGGTGATATGTCCTTTGTGCCCAAATCTATGTTTCTGGTGATGTGACATATTGGGTAACACCATCAATAGGAGACTAATGGGCATTGGTAGTTTTTTGATATCATTAGTGTAAATACTCTGACCTGAGTTTCCTAGAGTCGATTCCTTACTTTAATATATTGGCATAATAAAAATGGATGTTCTATCTCAAAATACCAAATAGTTTTGTAGTTTTGGAAAACTAGAAACAGTATAAGCTTTACATTACAACTTGAAAGGAGATATAATATTGAAATTCAATTGTAAACATCCATAACTTCTAGATTATCCCTACAAGTCATTCATAATATACATATTTTCATCCTATGGAAAAATAAAACATAAAAAATGAGTGAGCTCAAATTCCCAGTAAGGGTATGTAATACAGTATAAGCTAATATAAACAATAAGTCATGGTTAATAACTAAAAACACAAGTCATTAAAAAATAATCTTGAGCATAAAATGGCAGGAATAAAAGATGATTAAATAATTCCATAGTAAAACATAACCATGGATATTCTAATATTAGAATAATAACATGGACTATCAATTATTAGTTTCATAATGAGTGAATTCATAATTTTTTACATCATAAACACACCATCAATGCCTCATCCAAGACACCATACTTAATGGATAAAAACCCAGTATAGTTTGTCTCATGAAAACTACTGATGCATCGAGGTGTTATAGAGGGTCTCAACCGTCAATTAATAAGTCCAATTCATTATTAACAAGAAATGAAAGAAACATAATAAACATATACATTCATATTTAATCTATCATATTAAATTTAAATAACTTTCCCAAAGAAATAAACATAATTGTAAACCATTCTGAGTAATATGGTGAATGATATCAAGATAGCACATCCATAGTCAAAATAATCATAAAAAATCAATATAATATGATAGATGATAATTATAATATATCAATCACAGTAGATCATAAGATTAAACATAGGTTTTTAAATATATGGAAATACACAAATAATATCATCATTGGATTCTTGAGATAAATACCCCTTTTACTTTTCAAAGAATAGTTCTTTTGGAAAAAACATTTTTATTTTTCATAATTGTTTTCATGAAACCAGAATTGAAAAAATATATTTTTTCATGAAAAAATTATTGATTTTATAAAAATAATATTTTCTTAAAATATATTATGTATTGTAGTTTAAATTGCGTAAGAAACTGAGACGTTCCCTTTAATCGGGCTTGCGTATTGGGAAGAATTGAGAGACGAACCTTATAAAAAATATACATTTCTTATAAAAGAAAGATGAAATGATCTGGTAGAATGATTTTATAATGTATACACAGAATCTATAAGATTTATATAAAAATAATTGATAATTAAATTGGTCTATAGAGGGAGAAATCATAACCTGAATGAAAATGGAGGTTCGGGAAAAAACTCTTACCTTATGTCTGAATGTGTTCTGAACTTGACTTTAATGTCCTATATAATCAAATTAAACCCATTAATTAATTAATTTATAACCTTATCTACATGTATTTTATTCATTATTGTTTTATTAAGTTTATTTATGGACTTATTTATGATTTATAGAGTTTAATCTCATCATTCGAGAGCATTCGTTTTCTTGGTTTCCTTGATTTCTTCACTTGTTTATGAGTAATAAAGTTCATGTAAAATTGGTATAATTATCCATAATTGGAATTATATGTTATTAATGAACATATATAAATTTCAATGGTTATATATATCATTTTCTTATATAGTATGAGGATGAATCATTAAATAATATGTTAATGATATTCATATAGATTAATTTAAGCAGTTTTAGATCACAATGAACTAATTTTGTTTTATCACTTAGTATTATGTAAATATGTTACATCCAAAACATAAAAGGTGTTATAATATAAATTTTATAATATGTTTCATCCATTAAAATTTTTTCATGAACAACCTTGAATACATTGAAAGAAAATGAAAACTTGTCGTCCTTGAAGGTAATGAAACAACCCCTCACAGATAACGTTTAGATTTTTTGAATAAATGAGAGAAGAGAAAGGGATTGATTCTAGGTTTTTACATTAAAATAATAACAATGTATTATATATAAGGTACTATATTCATCATTCTATTTTTATTATTGTTGGTGAGGAAACAATAAAAAATATATATTCAAATAAAATTGGAAGGAAAATGAAGAGGATTTTACCTCTTGAATACTCCTCCTTGAGAACCTCCTTAAAGGCATTGTTTTTTGTCTTTTTTTCTAAATCCCAATGAATCCTGGACATTATGGTGGGACTTGGGAATATGATTGATTATAAATTTTACAAGGATAAAATCTTGGAAGGTGTGAGTATGGGAGGTGGTGATGGGTGGTATTTATAGTTGAGGAGATAGGTGGTTTTTTGAATATTTTATTCATTTGTTTATTATTTTGGATCAAGATTTTGAATAGTTTTAGAATTTTCATCAAATATATTAAAATAATTAATGATAGTTCAAAATTATGGGCTTTTATCAAATATAAATCACCTATGACTCAATAAATCATGTATTTACATTTATTGTAATTATCATATTTTATTATTCACCAAAAATTCATGTATTTTAGAATATTCTCAAAAAATTATCCCTAACCATTTTTCAACATGTAAAATTAAAAAATGAACTCCAATTTATGAAAATAATTTTCTAAACATGATAAATTTAATTTTTAATTAAAATAATTAGTTACTCAAAAAATACAGGTTTTAAAATTAAAACTGATTTTTTAACACTCTGAAAAAATAACTAAGCTCGTATAAAATTATCCTAAAATTATAAGACAAAAAAATATTAAATTATGTTTGAATTTTATTAAAATAAATTTTATTTTAAATAATTTTATTAATTATAAAATTTTAATTGAATATTTATGACTTACAAAAATACCAACAATTAATTTTTAATTTATAAAATATTCACTTACTTATACTATGATATAATTATTTCATTTTTTCATTTTTAATGTGACTAAATTTTATTTATAATTTCAAGGTTGAGGTTACTATTCATTAGGCAAATATACTATTCATAAGTGTCATATTACTTTTCCTAAGGTCAAGTTACTATTTCATTTGTATAGGTTCTTTAACTTTCAGAAATACTATTATTTCATTCATTATTCATTTATAATGTCTGTATCATGATATATAAGTGATTTTATTTGATTTATACTATATAAAATAAAAATAATAAGGAAAATCTCATTGATAGAATTCTGGTCTGTTATAGTCGGGATCGATATTACACTATATTAGTGGTTCTTTCCATACAACTATAATTTCACCTGATGTTGATGATATCCCCTAGATATTGAGATATTTTTATAGTTTTCCATTCAATGAGCGGGATGTGTTCTATAAAATTTCACATCATACTGAAAGGATATTTTCATACAGTTCAATGTCATGGGACTATGATATTTTCGTGCAGTTTAATTTCATGTGACAATAATGTTGTCATGTATTTTAACTCCATATGACTAGGATGTTGTCATGCATTTTAATTCCACATGAATATGATATTATGGTAAAATTTAATGTTATATGACTAGGACACTTTCATGTAGTCTGACATCTTGTGACTAGGATATTTTCCTGTAGTTTAACATTATTTGACTAAGACGTGGTTATTCTACAACCTACCAGGATGGAAAATTCTTTGATGGAGCATAGATAAATCTTATGCATGTTTAAGAAATTTTAGGATCCTATAACTCTATCATGCCTTCATTTTCCAACTTTTCTAGCTAATTCTTAAAGGAAAAATAATGTTCAATTATATTCCCCAAGATCTTGTGGTAAAGAAAATAATTGAGGTGGTAATTTATGGTTTTCGCCTAGGTTATCTTGGCACTTGGGAACTTGATAAGGTCATGTTATACTGAACATGTGAAGTATGATGTCGTATTCTTAGTCTTAAAAAATAGATATTACTTCATCTGGCACTGAGATATAGTCTTCTGTCACTGGGAGATAGGTGTCCCATATTCTACTCCAAAACTTTTGTGTTCTATTCATATTTCTCATATGACTAGAGTGGGGATTCAGGTGTCAAAGGTACCAACACCCCCTCATCTATTTGACTCTAAATCTAGTCCTTAAAGTAAAATAAAATATATATTGTATTCCCGAGACATTGTTGGTAGAGGAAGTTATTTTAATGGCCTATCAAATTATCCTCTCTTGACTTCCTCGTTATTGTTTGTTCTATCAAATCATTCTCTATGACATAGTCAAAATACCTGGGTACATGATTTGATTAGAAGGAATTTACCTTTCCCTATATATCATCAAGAGATGGGTAACCACACTATTTCACTTGCATGTTACCTATACCTTAGTTGGCAAGGAAACATGGATACGTTTGGATCCTATAATGCAGAGCCCTTTTATTTATCAATTCATGGGTAGGTTCTAAAGTATTGGGGGGCTTGGATGATGTAGAATCTTCCCACTTATTGGAGGAACCTAACTCTCCTGGAAGCTTTATGGTAACTATTGAGGTTTAATTGTGTCTAGAGTTTTCACGACCCGTCCTCGGGGTCTGTGTCGTGACTACCCCAAGCCCGCCTTCCATAGGCCAGGGGCTGGAAACTAGCACCAAGGCGTAAATCCCGGTAAAAAGGGAAGGCATTGCCTTTGTAAAGTAAACAATCACACAGAGTACAAGCGGAAGAAGTAAACACTAAGTAAAAACTGAGTACAACAGTAAGTGCGGAAAGTAAAAAAGGGGCCGGAAATACAAGGCCAACTGTAAAGTACAACTTGAAAGGGAAAAACAGCAACTGAAAAGTAAAGCTGCTACGCCGAGCTGTCCACTGGAAATCCCACCTGAAGGGTGGGTACAGATAGCTCCTCTGCTCCTCAGGTCCCGCCGTCCGCTCCGAGTATGTCTCGCCCAGTGGTCCACCTCTGGGTACCGCCTCGTCGTAACGTCCACCTCTGGGTACCGTCTCGTCGTGAGGTCCTCCTCCGGGTACCATCTCTTCATATAGTCCACCTCCAGGTACCATCTAGTCCTAGAACACTCGGCCTCTGTCAGCACTGCCCGTCGTCTGCAACCAACACAACGAGGTGCGGGCATAGCCCGTGCAGGGGTGAGTATTATGATACTCAGTAGGGACCCCGAGACCCTCAAGGTCTCACTAAACCAACAAGGATAACCACAAAGAAGATCTCAACAGATAACCTCTACTTAGGTATATGCCCATACATATACCTATGTTATCAAGTAACACATCTCAATCATGAGGAAACACAAGGATTGTGAAATCAACGGATAACCACTACCCGGGTATATGCCCATACATATACCTAAGTTACCAAGTGACCCATCTCAATCATGAGGTAAACACAAGGTCAAAAGTCTCAGCTCAAACCAGGATTTTCATTATCAAAACCGTAACTGCTGAAGAGCTCCGTCTCTAGAGTGTACAGTGGTCCTGTCATGACTCTGAGGTACTGCTCACTAACCTAAGACTGCTGAAGTACTCCTCCTGTCGAGTACCGCGGGTCAGCTGCTACAACAAAGCGCTCTCCCTTCGTGGGTCTGCCGCTACAACCAAGCGCTCCCATGTGCCGCTACAACCAAGCGCACCTCTGTCGTGGGTCTGCCGCTACAACCAAGCGCTCTCATGTGCCGCTACAACCAAGCGCACCTCTGTCGTGGGTCTGCCGCTACAACCAAGCGCCCCCATGTGCCTCTACAACCAAGCGCACCTCTGTAACACACTGAGTCGTTCGATCAGCAGTCGTCGGGTCTCAGCCAGCAACACGGTCTCCGCACTCCGCACGCTCGTCACTGGGAGGGTCCGCTCCACGAGCTACAGGTCAATACTCCAAGTATCTCAAAGTCCCATGAAGAATTATCTCAAAGTAACGCCACGTCATAGGGGTCTCAACGCAACAGACGTCGCGTCAATCGGACGCCCGGTCTGTGAGTTATTAGCCTTTTCGTCCCAGGGGCCCGGTTGGTTTTGTGAGCGAACCAAACCCGGCTGTACTCCACCTGTGTCTAAACCTCGGGCGGAGTATGTCAAAAGATCCGTCTCACTAAGAGGAACACAACAAATCTGACGGCACGTCAATCGGACGTTCGTAGCTCAAGATATGAGTGTTTCCGCTCCGAAGGCCCGGTTGGTTTCGTGAACGAACCAACCCGGCCGAACTCAAAGTATTCCGAAACTTTGAGTGCGATATACCGAATCGACCGTCTCGATCCAAGGATCGCAATTCCGCTGACGGTTCGTCGATTGGAGGTTCGTGGCTCATGTTATGGCCAAAAGACCAAAAACGATTCGAAACGGGGGGGTCCGGGTCCGGGCCGACCCGGCCCGACCCCCCCCCCCCCCCCTGGGTCGGCCCGAACCGGGTCGACCCGACCCGGCCCGGCCGGTGGCGGTCCGGCGCGGCGGCGCGGCCCAGCCTGGCGCCGCTGGGTGCCACGCGCGGGGGGCTAAGCCCCCGCTATTTCAAAAAGGCGGCGCGGCTTTTAGCCGCACCTTTTGGAGAACCGGCCCCCCTCGTGGGGGCCTGCTTGAGGAAACCGGGGGGCCGCCTGCCCCCCTCAATGAAACCGCCCCCCTCATAAATGGGGGGGCTTTTGAGAGTTGACCGGGGGAATTAAATTCCCCCGGTCTTTGACCTTCCGGCCGGCCACCTGGCCGGCCGGTTTTTCTCCAACGGGACCGACAAATCCGGTCCCCTTTCGACTTCCGACACCGGCGGCCTGGCGAGCCGCTGGTCTTCCCATCTCGCCGCGGCTCGGAACCGGCCGCGGTTTTCGTCGTCCAGCGCGGTGCATCGACACCGCACCCCTCTACCGCGGCCCCGCTCTGGCCGCGGCTCCTTCGATTCCCCTCGACGCGGTGCGACGGCGTCACATTCATGATGATCCTTCCACGGTGCGGTGCGACAGCGCTGCGCAATTCAACTGAGTGAATTCCCGCGTGGTGCGACGGAACCACGCCATCTCGTCATCCACAAGAAAAACAATAATCATCACGAACAAAAGAGGGGGAATTCGGCCGTGTTTGTGCGGTCCGACTCCCCTCTCATTAGATGATAACTCTTAAATATTTAATCACAAGATTATCATTCTAGAACCAAGAACGAGAATAAATAATAACCAACAACAACTCCTGCATTGGTTCAAGATCGATGATCGTCAACGACTCACGGAAGACAACGTCGCGGAGGTCGGGCGTCGCGGTAATCATTCGTCAAATCCGTTGACGAAGAGGTACGTCCGAAGAGGTACGTCGTTGGCGAATCTTCGTAAGCCGACGAAGGAAGTTCGAGGAGGAAGCGGTGTTTCCTTTCGTTGACACGGAAGACGTCGTCGATCTTTGGAGACAACCGGCTATGAAGAAGAGAGGAGCAGTGTTCTTCGTCGGAGCTTGAGCGTTCTTCGTTAAAGTTTGAAGAAGAAGGAGGAGCTCTCAAATCCTCACAAGATGGCTAAACAATTCTAACCAAATAAAATAAGCTAAGGGCTTATTTTATTTACTCAACCAAACCATTTGAATTTCAAAGGTTTGAATTAAGACAACTCAACCCATTAAATAACCCAACTTGCCAACATAAATTAAAAGGGGAGTTTAAGGGAGAAGATGAGGGGATGGGGTTCGTGTGGGTCCCTCCACACTTAATCCTCCCAAGGGAGGTTAAGTGGATGTGGGTCCCACCTTTAACTCCCTTTGGGAGAAGTTAACCAACAAAATAAAAATAAAAAGTGTTTCCACATTTTTATTTAACTTCTTATGATTTCTCCCAAAAACTAACTTACGACCCGCAATAAACGCAACCTCGGAAAAGGTCCCCTTAAGCGAATATCGGCGCTGCGAGTTCATCGGTGCCCTCGGAATTCGATTCCGGGCACCGGTTAAAAAGATAGAAAATCCCGCTCGCTCGTTCACTGAACGTACCCGAGCCAAACTTCGGAAATTAATTCCGGGCACACCGGGCCTCGGAATCAGGCGCCGTCAGAAACTGCGTTCTTGTAAAATTCCAAAGAAAATTAAGAAAAAAATTTCCTTGAAATTTCCGTGTCTTTACAAGAGTGTACCCAGTGAGAGGGTGAAACATATGGAAATAGCCCCATCCCTATGGGTCGGGGTTAGGTGGTACAATTTTTGGATTTCACCCAATGAGGGGATAAAGAATAAAAAAATTCCCCCAACTAGTTGGGTCGGGGCACTTCACTATACGGAGGTACTCTATAGGATGGTATAAATACATTGTTATGGGGAATATGTCCTATAATAATTTCCATAATTATTTCTTGTAGACCCTCATTATATCATGGTATTTTAGTGATTTATTCTTTTTTAGAAATTTCCTTATCATCATTAAGGGACTAACTGACAGAAGTCACGAAGACACCCTTTATTTTGTCAATATTAGTGTGGATGGATGATGATAGGAGTCTCAAAATGGACCCTAGAGTTTGAATCTACTACATACATTTGGTATATTCTCTATTGATACTCTCTTTGAGACGTTAGTAGGATTGGTAGTTCCTTTTGTAAATTAATTAATGATACCATTGAGCCCTTCTTTTCTAGTTCAAAGGGAAGAAGATGGGCCCACCTTCTAGGACTCAGATGATTTCATAAGGGTATAATTATACTTATCAAGAGTGTGATCATCCAGATTCAATTAAAATTCCTCATATGTGGTTGATATTATATTGATGGATATAGGTGGTGTAGTTCTATTATTCAATGGAGTATCTCATTTGATAGGTCAGTGATTGATGTACCCTTTGATGGGATAGTGCCTGTTGTACCATTTTGTGGGTCCAAACCCATATTGAAGATGATCATAGGTTCAAAAAGGATAAAAATAACCCTATACCCATAGGGTAGGGTTATCCCTAGTATTCCATAATTACCAAGGTCAGTTGTGATATGGTTTGAGGCTCCTAGCTAGTGATGATTTGGGATTGATTCTGGACCATTATGAAAAAATAATAATGGGACTCGGATAAATTGGCTATATAAGGGATTTTTTTACCTTCCTATATTTTCATTATTTGGATTCCCTTAGAAGGATTTCCCGTTGGGTTCACTAATTTGGGTGGTTGGGGTAGGCATAACTTCTTCTAAAACTTCATATGTAATTGTGGTCATATGTCGATGATGATGACTAAAGTGGTTAGGATCCTTCCTAGAAATATCCTATGTCGTTGAGTTCATATGGTGATTTTCCTTATCCACTTCCTTGATATAGGTAAGGTATATGTTTTTACGCTCTATGGATAAGCTCTAAAAGTGGTTGATTGTGGCAACAAGTGGCGCCTCCTTTTTTGCGGCCTGTCAGGGGAAAGGTGGACTGTGGTGCTTCATCCTATATAGGATTTCATAATATACATCCAAATTCCACATGGTGCCACTTAGGTGGAACTCCTAAACCAGGACGTTCACCAACTGGTACTAGAAGTGTTGAGTTGGCGATAGTTTACATTGGACCCTCAGGGATAAGGATTCCATAGTGGACAAGGCATATTATTGGTGTGTTAGCTAGTTTATCACAATATCTTGAGGGGTTATATGGGTACTAAAATATTTTCTATTGATCATGGAATCTATTGGAATATTTTAAGATTCCATTTGGGTTGTAAGGATTCTGAAAAGTCATGTAGAAAAAACAATACACCTTATTAGTGCAGCATAATATATAAGAGTGCATAGTCGATCAATTACTTTCACAATTAATGTATAGATAATTGGTACTTTTTTATTTATTATAGGTTCAACATAGTTAAATAACTCATGTCAGGTTCATCACTATTTTCTGGTACATGTGAAGAAATGTGGCATGATAGAAACTATATAATCTATCCTTTTATACTCATGAGAGGGTTGATGTATTTAATAGATCCACGTCAGGTTCATCATTTTTATTTCCCAAAAAACATTGAGGTTTTTCATGATAATTAATTGTGGATGATTTTTGGGTTGTTTCACAATAATTTTCATCTGAATTTACATTTTATCTCTAATAGAAACTCCCAATGGTTCTCATATCTGTAATAAGTCATGAGCCTTCTTTCCAAAGGCATGTGGTCATTTGGGGTTTCAAACCCAACAATGCATAGAAAATTTCATTTTTCAAGAGGATGGGAGGTCGGTCTCATCATTCCATTTTTGGGGTAATTATTACCTACTTCAAGAATCTCTTATAGATTTAAGATATTTTCATTAATCCTTCCCATGCCAAGATATGGGACTAGTTACCCCTATGACAATGACTTGATCAGAACCATACATTGATGTGAACAACTACATGTTTCACAGGTTCTCCATTATTCAATTTTTTATTTATGATTATCTGGTTTATAGCTATATTTGGTCCCTCTATATTTTATCACCATCTTGGGAGGTTTTTGGTTCCATGGATAAGATATTGAACCTTCAAGAGTAATCCTACATATCCTTTGAGAACGTGAATCAAAACCCACATAGTTCAGTTTAAATAGTTTAAGATCGTATAGAAAAACTACACCATGTAGTTTAACATCATGTGTATTGGATGTTAATTAGGGCATTTGAATATTGAGTATAACTCTCAAGCCTTGAAGAGGAACCCTATGTATATTGTGAAAATAATAATTAGATTCCACATCATTTGTGTTATGGGAATCTATGTTGTAAAAGGTAAAACATTAGAGGCCTTGAGAAGGTATTATGTATGTAAGGATTCCATGAACTACCTCATTATAAGTATGTCCCTTTGAGTAAACATGAGATATAATCGATCTTATATCCCAAATATGGGCCCACATTATAGGCATCTACATCATGTTATTGTAAAATCATCATCAGTCCCTAATCCCACATAATTCATGGTCGGTGTGATAAATAATAAATAATATAATATTGGAAACATTGCATGAGAGAAAGTTTTCATGTGGCCCACACACTGATCTTTCCCTGATATTTTATTAATAATCCTATTACGAATCTGAAATAGTGCTCGGGCCATAATAATACATCATATGTATCCTTCTCGTAAAAGGAATTAGGGTCCACATAGTTTATTTCATCTCTAACCTACTTATATGTTTAAGGTTCTTGAGGGAATGGTCAGGAATTAAAAATAAGAGTATCCCTTTGTATGAACTCTTTTCTCATCCACTAATGGACAAGGAAGTATGGTAGACCCGTATAATAATTTATGTCCTATAATTTAGAATTTTTGGAATATAGATGGACTTACACCAAGGTGGATTCCCAAGTCATATATTCATTCTATATCCTCTAATAGAAAAAGACAGATCATGACCACAAAAGGTCTATAAAATATATTTATATGGAATAGAGACCCCTTTGATGGAATGACATGAATAGGTTTGCATGAGTGCATAACCCTATCCAATTAAGGATACTCCCCTTATAAAGGTGGTGTTGGGCCAAACCCTTGTGGTTTGAGGTTCACATGGTACATGTCCAAGTGTACCTGGATGACAAGGATGACTTTTCCCAATGTTTCCTCCTACCAAGGATTACATGTTTGAGGGTGTCTTCCTCCATGTACAAGTGTGTATTCTGGACATGTTCGAGGGTGTCTTCACAACAAGGATGACATGTTCGGGAATTTTCACTTGATCAACCTCAACATGTACAATGTACATCACATTATCAAAGATGACATGTCTAGGTAATTTCGTGTGATCAAGTCTCACATATCTAAGGCCTTTTATATGATCAAGGACAACATTTCTAGAGATACATGAGGGAATTTTGAGACCATTGAAAAGTTATGAGATCGTGTGATATTAAGAGAGTCATGTGATGGGTCTTGAGAACATGTATAGTATTTCACACATGTAAAAGGGCACCCATCCAAGTGTTGAAGTTTCATATCAAATGGGGTCATACCATAACCTCATGTAGAATAGTATTCATGTCAAGAGGTGTACATGCCTAAGGGTTCATGTAGAGGGCACACATATTGGGTTTTCATGGAAATATGAGTGAATGTACATGGGTTCACATACATGTCAAGGCCATATATCAATGAGTTTTCACATGATAAGGGCTCATCTGATTATGTGCTCTTAAGGAAGTCACACAAAGACATCTCGTGATGGGATCTTATAGGCATGTATAGGGTTCTTATCCAAGTGATTTTAATTGACCCACATGGATAAATAGTTTCTCATCCATTATATATGAATAATTAACCTCATGTTTGTAGTGAGGAATACAACCAAGTTGTTATAACCAATTCCACATGATTTCATTACATGGATGATGAGGATTCATGAGATCGTGTGACTGAGGGTGTCTATATGAGGGTATAACATGATTTTCAATTGATCATGTTACCACATGACATCAAAATAATCTTGTGATGGGTTCTCATGGTGGTTTATCATGATTACCAAGGTAATATTATCTGAAGAAAGTAGCCTACTCCACCTCTTCTGTTCTATTCCTTCCTCCCTTTCTCCTCTTGTGTGTCCTTTGATTTTAAAAGAGGGAATGGGTTTATATAGGAAAATTTGGTCAAATATATCAGCCAATTTTCATGGTGAAATTTCATGTGTACTGGCTTGAGGTGATGGAGATATTTACATGATCTTTATCACAGGGCGCATATGTGATCACATAATTTCTTCACGTGATAAAATTCTTGGAAAACTCCAAGCCTTCTCATGAAATATTCAAGGTAATTACATGATAACTATTTTTTCACTAAATAAATGAGATAGTATTTGAGGGTTTTAGGTGATCTCTCTACATGATCATTCTAAATATCAATGGGAAGTCAATATAAAACAATTTTTGGCTTCATGTGAAGATAATATATAAAAGGAAAAGGCCTCTCATGAAAAAACATGCATTTTTTCATGTGAACCATGTGATGTTAGAATGATTCACACTATCATCATTATTCAATCATAAGATCCGGGATATGTCTCGTGATAGATTCTCATGATCACATGATCTACCTAATGTTATGGATCTTTTCTTCAAAATATCATTTTTATACAAGGAAGGGTTTTTATATTTTTGTATTGTATATTCTTCCTGAGATAGAGTGGTGGAAAATCAATAATCAAACACTCAACAAACATTAGTGTATTTATTAAAATAAAATATAAAAATTTTGGGAGCCTCCTATGAAGGAAACAATCACTGATTTTCATGAGAACTATGTGATTTAATCATGGTTTACATGATCATGATCATTAATGAACCTTAGTCCATCTCTTGATGGCTTCATGCGATAGAACATGGTGCTCATGCGATTCCACGGGTGGTTTTTGGCATGTCTTTATGATAGATCATTGATTGTCTTCATTTGATTGTGTAATCCACTGCAAATATTATAATGGATTTATGATATGTCTTGGTCAGATTCATGAAACACCTTATTTTCTTCCAAATACTACACTAATGAAAGATAAATTTACATTCATGCCTTATAGATGTTGATCATGTATTGGTTGTCTTGGGTTTGATCATAAGATATGGTTGTAATGGATAATAGTGAGCATTGGATTTCCAATGTTGAGGGGGATATAGTTGGTGAGGTTGAAGATGATGGTTGTAGCTAATTGGATGGACTGGATAATCTGTATCATGGGACATGTTTTCTATACACGAGGTTTTAATGCATGAACAATGCCCACATTTGTTTCCTGAACAACATATAAATTCTGTATGGATGCATGGTTCTTAAAAATGCATAGTGTATTAATTGTTCATTGAGTTGGTAGTGGGGTTTGGTATCCACAAAATTTCACCCATTTCCCTCACTTGATACACCACAACCTTGTGTGGACCACCTAGGCAACTTCTACGAGATCCATGCACGCCTAGTGGGCGCTAAACTCAACCACACCTTTCCCAAATTTTTTGGCTAAGGGCATACCCAAAATTACTTAGAATAAAAATATATTATAAAATGGGTAAAATATGGAAAAAAGTGTGTTCCTTTTAAAATGAATCTCAAACACAAGCCTTTTTTATTCTCAATAATTCCACTTCCAAGTCCTCCATGAAAACTATATTAATATTTTTTGCATGGGCTTCACACTTCTCAAATCTCTAATAGAAAAGTTCCTTGAGTACATTTATGGGTTCCAACAATGGGTTTTTTCCAATTCTCTAAAACTATGAACATAAAAGTTCTTAGTTATGTAAGTGATGCAATATTTTCTATTAATCATTTCATTATTGGCTCATTATGTTTGAGGTGTTATAGTTGGTATCAAAGATGGTTTTGGATAACTTTTGAGGTTAGAATTTTATCGATTGTGGATAATTTAAAAGTTATGGGTACCATAATGGGTTGATAATTTCTAGGTGTATCATTAATTAAATTCATATATACGCTTTTGAGTCCTTATGTAAATGAATTTAAGATGTTCGATGATATTTTGGAAGAAATTCATTGGTTTTAGGAAGAATAAATTATTAATGTATATATAACCCTAAATATTAATATGTGATTTAGTGTGAAGGTTATTTAGGAATAATTTTATTATATTTTTGGGAACATAATCCTAAATAGTGTTTCTTTCCACTTCTATCTATTTATTTTATCTTATAATCCTAATTTCTTGTCTTTACCTTCATGTCATTTTCAAGGTTCTATTATTTGGGATTATTTTGAAATTTATTGTTTTCAATGTCCTATTTCACCTCTTAAAATGGATTTTGAAAATGTTTTAATTTATATTTTCACATTACAAAACATTTCTCATTAGGGATAACACAATAATGGAAATTAGAGATTCTAGTAAAGGTATGACATGTTTCAATAATAGATGGAATAAATTTTTTTATTTGAAACCATTATTAGATACATATTGATAGAATATTATTCATAAAGGAAATAGTATAAAATAAAACATCAAATACTAGTGAAAATTTGAAGGTTTATATTCTTTAAGTGTAAGAATTATTGGTCTTTGTACTTTCTTTTTTTTTAACTATGGTTATAGCTCTGAGCAATACCGACGGCTTAAACTCCTACAGTTCTCTAAACCATGGGTATAGCCTATACCCATGGTTTTATGGGATATACTCATGGTTCCAAATTGTGTTTATATAATAATTTTCAATAGTGATGTGGAAATTATATTAAGGTGAAATATTTTATTTTCGGAGCATGTTGATTTTTTATGAAAGTTAAAAAATAATGTTTTTAAAAATACCATATCTTTTATGAAATCATAACGATATAAATATGATAATAAAATTTATGAAACATATTTAAAGACTCTTAATCATTATATTCTTATAATTTCATTAAAATATTATTCAATGGATAAAAATTAGTTTTTATGTCAAGATAATTATGAAAACATTTAGTGTTTTTGATACAATTCCTGTGCAACATTAGAAAAGTCAAAATTGAGGTCTTTGAGATAATATTTAAGATGGGATAAGTAAATTATTCATTTAAATGATAAAAATTATGACTATTAACTATTTTTTTGTATATTTATGGATTTTATAATGATAGAACAAGATAATTATTCAAATGTTTACCTGTCGCTTGTGAAAGGTAATAAAAAACAATATTTTTATCTTAAAAATTCTATCATGATATAAATGTGAATAAATAATATTATGGATGATTTATATGACTACATTGATGAATAATAAAATATATTTATTTTATTATTTTGTTGTTAATATTAAATAATAAGTTAATTATTTAAATTCATACACAATGTTTATGCAATGCTTGTGAAAGCAAGAGAAAAGTCAAATAAATGGTTTTAAAAATATTTAAAATGAAAATATTGGGATGAATTATTTTTTCATTATTTATAGGGATACAAATTATAGTTAAGGAATTATTTAAATTTTTATATCTTAATTCCATAGTTATCAAGATATTTTTATGGTCAAATTATGAAAATAGCGATAAAAATGAATTTAAAGGGTATTTACCATGAAAAATGATTTATAAATTAATCAGAAAACATAAAAATTAATATTAAGATTAGTGGGGATGGTAAATGGTCTATTTTAATGCTTATGGTCCATTTATGAGACACTTTCCATTTTAAAATTATATTCTTGGGCCTTAAAGACTGAATATTCTTGAAGACACTATTGATGTTTTCTTATAGAAGGGGAATCATTCAAACATTTATAATACACATTTTATGTTTGGCTTAATCACAAAATTATACTTTAGTTCTCTCTATAAACATCCCTTTTCATGTTTATAAGGCTCTTAATTTGCCAAAATTATTTTCTTTGAAGGATTTATACTTAATCTAAAGGAGGTCATTCAAAGAGAAAAGAGATTTGAAGATATAAAAAGTGAGTCAGGACTCGACATAAGGGTATTCTTAACTTAATTTCATTTCATGTAGTTTTATTCATTATTTATTTAATTTTTCAGTATAATATTATGTGCATTATAACCTATATTTTTTTATATTTTATTTCCACTTTTTTATGTTGATTTACATTTCATTCATGTAGTGACTCTAGTTTGTTCATGTAAGACCTTAAATATTTATAGTAATATTTCTGAAGTGAGGTACTAAGTTGGAATGAGATTTAAAATCCTTGAGATTTGCAGTGTGGTGATATTAAAAATATTAAATATATTTTCTTATGGGTGTATAGTTTTCAGTAAATGTGGATTAACTCCTGATCAGTGTCTCTGATTGGAAATTTGAGGCCACACTTGAGTACAGAATATGGGTTTTATCCTAAGCATGATATAATGTTTGTTGGTGTCGGGTGCTCGGTTGAGTAAATCTTAGAGGGGTATTAAATGGGGGTTTATTAATTTAATAAAATTAAATTAATAAACTCCCCCCCCCCACCCACCTTGGATTCTCATGCATGATATAGTAATATTCCCCTTGTGTGATGAATGATTCGAGGCCAAACCAAGGAGAGGAAACATAAATTTTCCTCGTTTTTGACATTGATCTTCACTAGATATTGGTGAAGCTGGTGTTGGGCATCATTTTGAACCTGAATAATTGGTTTTTCTCCATTATAGAAGTGGATTTATGAGAATTATGTTATTCTCTTAATTTATGAATTATTTTATGGTTTTATATCCCTATTATAATTTTTAAAGATCCTTTATGGTAGGTCTATGATTTTAGTGGAAATAGTGAGTTTTGGGTGGCTCAAAGGGGATTCCCATTCGGAATTCCGGATCACCAGATGTGTAGTGTAGAGGATAACATGTCATGTGTTCTTACCATTTAGGGAAGATAAACTTTTTGGGACTACATGTCATGTACTAGAAGTACACACCATGTAGTGAGCCCATGCCATGTGGGTGAGGATATAGCTAGGGTATCCATGTTTAGGGACATGGCTTTATGGAAGTACACAACCAAGAACCCAAACAAAGGGTCACATACATGGGCCTAGGTTGAGGACATAGCCAAGTGGATGGATATCCAAGACAGTCCATGTACCAAGGGTACACGCCGTGTAGGATGAAACTGCCAGTCGGCCATGTATGGGTGATGACATGCCCAAGAGATTTAATGGGGTCACATGTTGTGTGACATGGGTATAAGCCATGTAGTATCCTTTTACACACTGAGAACCTAGAGGGGACACGGCTAGGGGACGGTTTATAGAGACATTTTGTGTAACATGGATATACACCATATACTCACCTTGGAGACTTCTCCCTCATGAATCTTTGTCTTCAGGACTTAGATGGAGGCCCACGAGTAGCTTATCCTAAGTAGTTTTCCACGTAGGTCATGATGGTATCCATGGTTTTTTCCATTAGAGGTGACACATGAGGTTATGTTGTGGTTCTATTTTTTTAGATACATATAGACCAATATCCGTTGAGTGTGATCACATGGTCTATCCCTGTGAGAGTACAGTGTGGCATTACATCCTTAGCACATGATTATGGTCCCCTCAAGAGGATAATCTTAGATAGAGTTAGTGTATCCTTCCTAGATGATGGGGAAGTATCCTCTATCATATTAACTTCCCTGGGTGGGTTTTTAGGAATCACCATGACTAATACTACATAGGTGATGATCAAATATGTTGAATTTTATCCTAGTATGGTTGGTTTCATCATTGGGTATATGATCCCATGCATTGTGTGTAGATTTATTAGGGTTTATGTCATTATTGGGTATATGATCCCCTACACAGTTGGCAGTTCTAGTAGGGTTTTTGGTATTATTTAATATACAAACCCTTACTTAATGAGTTGTTCCATATGGGGTTTTTTGAATCTTTATAACCAACACTACATAGGGGAAGATCCCATATCATATCAATATGGTCTCCAGGGTGCCATGTTGGGTTCATAGTGTCCCCCAGTGGTCCTATGTGTGATACCCTATCTATGAGAAGATATATTTAGTGTTTCTATTATATTTATAGAACTCTCCCATTAGGGATGGTTTTGATCCTCTATTTGATTATCGATATCTACTGAGTGACAGTGTGACTTTATTCTTGGTGAGTCCTGATGAGCGTGTTCTCACAGATGTATGCCACCTGAGATTATAGGGATGTGACATCGTCTTGGTGATTCCCAATGAGTGATATATCTTGGGTGATCACCATCAAGGATGTAACATCTATTCTTAATGAGTGTTATGACTTTTTGGAGTACCATCATGGATGAAAGATCTCATTAAGTGATTTCTCCTAAACGAGGATTACCATTGAGCCTTGAGTAGGGTCCTATGGCAGGTAGTGTGGTCAGGATGTAACTTTGAATTTTATATGAGTATATCTAGATTATTACCGGATTCTTTATGGTGATGTAACATATCTTGATTGACACTCAATGTTAAGATGATATTACTAGTAATGTATATCTATGGAGTGATCAATATGGAGTTTCTTGTTCTCTCTTGCTTGGGTTTCCACCTACATCTTTGGGTTTATAAGACCATTTTCTTTCTGTTTCTACCTTGTATTTTGGATTTTTGGGGTTCCTGTAGGTAATTTTTTATTCTCACCCCTTCACACACTCTACCTCCATATTTTTTGTCTTATGAAGATGATAGGTCTTTAGATAGAGTCCTAGGAGGACCCAAAGCAGGAAGAGATTAGTGAGATAGATAGACTAAGGTGTGTATTGGTGATTTAATATGACATCAGTCCCCAAATTTATATTTGGTTGGATTCATTTTAATTTTGTGGTGAACTTGTATTTCCCATTTTATTCTTTACAGTAATATCATACTTTATTTGTGGTATATATATGTATACATGCATTTTTTATCAATAGTTTTATTATCTATGCATTATTTCATGGAGATGGATGTGTGTGCATGCTTACAAAAACCATATTCTAAGTCCTTCCATGTGTGTGATATTCCTACTCAACATTGGTCACTAGCCCCTAACCTATTGAAGGAGAACATGGGGTTGTAGCGGCTCAACCTTCTGCCGAGCAGGCGGGATCCAATGGGTTAGGTCCTGGTAGATTGGTATTAGAGGGAGGTTATTACTTAGGAAAATGTTAGGAGTTGTCTAGTTGTAATCTTGGTTTAGGATTTATAGTGACATTGTTGAAGTATTTCAAGTTCTAATTTCAAGGTAGGGACTCCTGTGTAGATGTGGAAACCAATGTATCCCTTAATAAGGACTATGATAACCATCTTCTTGACTTGAAAATTTTAGATATTGGTTGTAGGAAAATTTTGGTACATGCATAATATAGTACTAGGTTGTGGTTTCCTTTTCCTTCTTTAGTCAGCTCCATAGATATACTCATTACCATGTCTCATTTTGATTTTATTTTTGGATACCACTGCGATAATAACCAAATAGGGTTACATGATGATATTTTGATGAAGCTCCACCATGTTATGAGGTTTTATTGAAGGGTAATAGTCTTAAGGTGGTACCTTTGGGTGGTGTTCCATTCAAGGCACCACCCATTGAGCAGCAGAATATGATTCCAGTTTTGGTCAAGGATGGGCATAGGCTGGGTGAACTGTATGAGTTTTATAGGAAGATAACTCTCAAAGATCAGGGAGATCTAGACCCCCAAGCAGCTGATGACTATCTTGGTGTAGTCACATGTGTTTTACACCTTATGAGGGAACCTCTTGATTAGACCATAGTCCCAGTGGTGAGTCTTCTGTAGGGATTATCTAGGAGATAGTGGAGTCTGGTGATGTAGACCCATGATGAGATGATGCTCACCTGTATAGAGATTTATCATATCTTCATGGAATATTTTTATACATACATGTTATGATAAATTCATATCTAGAAGATTCTACAGCTTCAGCGAGATATCATGGCCATGAAAGAGTAACTAATGTGGTTCATATACCTTTAATGATACTCTCTATACATGGTTTGTGATCCACTTTTACAAGCATGGGTTTTCAAACAGGTATTATGTTGGGATATTATGGCATCATTGATATCACTATGCATTCCCACTTATGCTGGAGTTCTCAAGAAGGACTTGGTTGTGGATATCTGAGTTGAGCATACTCTCACTGTTGGTGTTGGTCACACACAAGATGATACCTCTATAGCTGGTAGCCAATGGAATGATCAGGGATCTAGGTTTGTGAGATTCTTCAGGAGATGATTCTAAGATATAGAGTCTATCACTCAGGGATCTTATGAAAGATATGGTGGCCTATGGGAGGGGTGTTGTTTAATTTCTGATGGATGGGGACATCTTGTTTGAGATTATACAACTCGTCATGCGGCTTAGAGATATATGGTCGATGGACTTCCATGTAAGAAACATTGAAAGGATCATGGAGTTCTGCATGATGGTGGAAATGGTGAAGGAGTGGATAGAGTAGTAGGAGGTGGAATATGTATTTACATGTTTCCACTTGCACCCTTAGGTGGTCCATTACTGGCTCAGATAGCTGGAGGATGTGGAATAGAACAGCTACATGCCGCATAGTTTTATGACCCAGAGGCTTTGAGTATGATTAGAGGTACGATATGTATCCTTTCTACATTTTCAGTAGTATTTATAGAAATAGGTGTGAGATAACCTATTATTGGAACATGCTTAAGATTTATCTAGGGTGACATAGGGTGTCAAAAGAGCAATGTGTTGGTGATGTTTGAAGTAGCTCTATACTCATAAGGAAGATAGATACTTCCCCCATTGAGACATTTTCTTCATACATGATGAAAAACCATGTGGGATAGTTAGTGATTCCCATATAGAATAGTGTTGAGGTGTGTCAAACGATTTCCTTTAACTTGTGTGTTTGGGGTAGTTAGTGTATTGGTATCAGATCAAGCCCTATATGTATCCCCTATTTGAGGCCTAGTGATGCCAGTGAGGCCTTTTTTCTTTACCCTTATTCTCAGAGGAACTATTGGAGAGAATTAGAGGTCATGAACACTTATCTATAGTGTGTTAGACTCTGTTGGAGTGTGATACTCGCATAGAACATTCCTATGGAGGAAAAGTGAGGCCCTAAGATTTTTCCATAGTATGGTTTGGATTCTTTCCATCCATGCTCAGATGGATAGCTCCAACGGGTGTGGAAGTGTTTCTAGCTTGTGGGATGGGTTTTTCCTCCTTTTTAGAGGATTTATCCTAGTCCAAGTAGGATGAGCTCATATGTGAGAATATACATCCAACTTTTATCATATGGATTGTATGGCATGTGGAGAAGTGGTTCTATGAGATTTTATTTTCCAACTATAGTGGTGGAGTTTAGGAACTCTACCCAAGGATGTGCTAGGTTTTCCACCCCCCCCCCCCCCCCCTGAGATTTGACTATATAGACGGGAACCCATGGAAAACCCCAATATTTACAATAGAATATTAGTTGACTCTCATGGAGCATTGTGATTTTTACTATAGTTATAAGATTGCTGACAGAGGGCCTAGTAAGACCAAGTGTGTTACTTGGGTAGCCATGTGCTTTTCATTGTCCCCCTCGTGTGCTCAGCTTCAGAGTTTCAGGAAATAACATTGATGATAATGCAACATTCCTCTAGTTCTTGGATGTTACCCCTCTTCTTCTTCAGCAAGGAAGGGAGTCACAACTAGTATATCATCTTTGTGAGGTCTGTCATGATCGGATATCCACTAGAAATGTTCTTGATGATTTTTACAAGGGGGGGTAGTTCTTCAAACTTCAAAGGATTGATGGTGACATCAGTTATGCTAAATGAAAAGATTCTATATAGGATACTTTTCCTCAATAATACACCCTAGAGAAGAGTGTTAGTGTGAAATTTGAGTGAATGATTCAAGTTTTAGAGAACATTATTTGGGTTTTAATGTCAGTGTGGAACATTTTTCATTCCATTGTCGATGTTGCACCATTTGAATCCATGTTTGGGAGGAACTTGAGGTCACCACTATACTGGTCTGATGTAATGAGAGACAGTGTTTTTGGTCCTAATAATTGGTTCTAACAATTTATGTTGAGGGTGCAGTTCATCTAGGGGTGGATGGGGACTACCAGGTTACATTAGTATCAATATCAGGTTAGCGTGGTGGTGTATTTCTTGACCCTGAGACCACATATAGACCATATTCATGGTGTTTTATTCTTTTCATAGCTAAGGATGCATGTTTACGCTTCATTTCAGGATGTTGACCCAGTTTGGGCTATATTTTTGTGGTGGTTTGGCTCTTGTGGTTCCCCTAAGTGTGTGTTTTTAGATATCATGGGAGCCCTCTCATGATTACACTGGTGTGGGTGGTCCAATTGGGATATCGGTTTTCTCCCTTATGTATAAGTTTTTTATTTTTGTTCTGAAAATACTTGAATTTGGGGAGAGTATAATGACTTAGGTTTTTCAGTGTATGACATCATGATATTTATAACATTATTTTTTTAATCTAGGCGCAGAGTTGGCATGAGATTACGGGGCCTAAAGAGCCTCAGTTTGGTGATATTAAAAATATTAAATATATTTTATCACACACATGTAGTTTTTTAGTAAAATTGGATTAAATCTAGATAGGAGTCTTATATCATAAATATGAGGTTTTGGTTGATTCTAGGACATGGGTTTTACCCTAGGCATGACATAAAGATTATTGGTGTCGGGTGTTCGATTGAGGGCATGTTGACGAGGTTTTAAATGGAGGTTTATTAATTTAATTTAATTTAATTTAATTTTATTAATTAACCCCTCCCCATCCCCCCGGACACCATGTGTTCGAATTCATGGAAGAGGAAGATCCCCCCTTGTTCGATGGATTACCCAAGTCCAAACTGAGGAGAGGACGTGCCACTGATCCCCATTTTTTATGTTGATCCTCACCAAATCAAGGTGAAGCAGGTTTTGGGCATCATTTTGAACCCAAAGATTCGGCATTTCACTATGAGGTAGTAAAATCTATAATATTTACATCTTGATCCCAATTTATGTGTTGTTTTATGGTTTTATAACCCTTTTATTACTACGAGAGATCCCCAGAGGTATATCTGTAAATTTTGATGGAAATCGGTGAGTTTCGAGTGGCTCATAGGGGATTCCCATTTGGAATTCCCAATCACATGACATATAGTGGAGAGGAGAAAACATCGTGTGTTATTCCCATTAATGGAAGGTAAACTTTGGGTACTACACATAATGTACCAGAAGTATACTCCATGTAGTGATCCCACATCGTGTGGTTGGGGACATGGATAAGGTAGCCGACTCGAGGTACATAGTCATGTGGACGTACATAGCCAAGCACATAGACATGAGGTGTCATAAATGGACATGGGATAAGGAAATGAAAAATTGTTCATATATCCAATATACATTGTGTATTAATGGTACACGCAGTGTGGGATGACATAGCCAGCTGTCTGTGTATGAGTAAGGACACGTCTATGATATCAGATGGGGTCACACACCATGTGACATGGGTATACGCTATGTAGTATTCTTTAAAACAATGAGTACCTTTAGGGGGCATAGATATGGGCTAGTTTATAGATACACAATATGTACCATGGGTACATGTCATGTACTCCCCTTTGAGACTTCTCTCTTGTGCATCTCCATATTCAGGACTAGGATGGAGGCCCACAGGTAGCCTATAGTAGTTTTGTATGTTGGTCATTATGGTGTCCATGGATTCTTCATTAGAGATGTGATACATAGTGATATTGTGGGTTGATTATGTTAGCGATGTATAGAATAGTATATTTTGAGTGTCCTTCCTTAGCTTATCCCTATGAGGGTACAATGTGGAATTATATCCTCAGCACAACATTGTGATCCCCTTGATAGGATAATCTTGGATATAGTTGGAGTATCCCTCTAGCAGTTCTAAGTGTGATCCTATATTGTATTGACTTCCCTAGGTGTGGTTTGAGGTATCACTATGACCAATACTACATGGGAGTTGATCCTCTATCTAGCATGTAATACCATTAGGTTTTACGGCATCATCGAGTATATGATCACCTATATTGCAGGAAGATTCAGTAGGGTTTGGGGCATCATTGGGTATATTATCCCCCATGTAGTGGGTAGTTTCGGTAGGTTTTGTTATATCATAGGATATAGGATCCCCTACTTAGTGGGTTGTTCTAGATGAGATTTTTTGAAAATATGTGACTAACACTACATGTGCGACGATCCACTATCTGAGAAATATGATCTTTGGGGTACCATATTGGGTTTGTGGTGTCCAACAATGATCCTTGGTGAAATCCCCTATCTATGAGGTGATATCTTCAACATTTCTAGTAAGGTTAAAAGATTCCCCCATAAATTATGGGTGATATCCCCTATCTAATTATTGAAATTTGATGAGTGATAGAGTGAAATTCTTCATGGAGAGACCCGATGATCATGTTCTCTCATATGTATTCTACCTGAGATTAAAGGGATGTTCCATCATCTCAGGGATACCCAATGAGTGAGATCTCTTTGATGACCACTTTCATGGATATAATAGTTGTTCCAAATATGTTTTATCTCTTGTATGAGTACCATCATGGATGTAAGGGCTCATGGAGTGATTTATATTAGATGATAATTACCTTAAGCATCGAGTAGAATTTTTTGGTTGGTAGTGAGGTCGATACCTCATGAGACTTGAAGTCTAAGATGAGTAGATCTTGGTTATTCTATGATTCTTTGTAGTGATGTTATATATATTTATTGAAACACCATGTGGAGATGAGATGAATAGTAATGTATAAATTAAAAGTGTTTGGGATGGAGTTTCATGTTTTCCCTTGCTTGGGTTTCCTCTTATATATTTTAGTTCATTGAACTGTTTCCTTTCATTTTATCCATTTTATTTTGGGTTTTTGGGGTGCCTACTGAGTATTTTTTGTACTTGGTCCAAGATAGTCTCTAATTATACATCTCATGTATTCTATAGATGGAAATCCTTTTGATATAGTCATAGTAAGACACCGAGTAGGCAAAGCTTAACAAGCTAGACAGATCAAGGTGTGTACTAGTGGTTTCATTTGACAACATTCCCATCATTCTAAGTAGGTTGGACAGTTTTTGAGTTAGTGGTGGGATTTAATTTTTTCCTTTTATGTTTTATAGTATTGTAATATTCTATTTATGGGATATAGATTTATGCAGGTATTTTGTATCATTAGTATATTTATATTGTTTCATGGAGAATGATGTGTGTGGGGGTATACAAGTACCATAGGCTAAGGCCTACAAAGTGTGTGATATTCCTACTCGATATTGGTCATCAACCACTGCCTATTGGAGGCGGGATTGGGGTTGAAATGCTACAACCATCCACCGACTATGTGTGCCCCGGTGGGTCTAATCGTGACAATTCACATAATATTTTCCTTGATAGATTCTTACTTCCCATGTTATGGTCTTATTAAGGGTTTATTTTCCAATATCACTTTGAATCAAGATTTTTATGTCATTCCAATTTAGGTAGATGTTATGTTATTTATCTCTAAACCCCCACCCATTTTCTTCTCCTTTATGTCCATATTCTATTTTTTATAGAAGTTATTATCTATAATTCTATGATTTCTTAATGTCATTTTCTTTTTAATTTTATTTTATTTACAAAGGTGAGAAAATAATACTTTTGTTTAATTATTTCTACATGGACACATTTTCACCCTAACTTATTCAAATTTATTTATAAATATTCTTCTCCAATTTCTCATGGTTTCCTAAGATAATTTTAATTCTCTTTATTTTATAAATTATTTCCTTTTAAATAAAAGTTGTTAAAAATTTAATGGGGTTATTATTCTTCAAAACTATCATTTTATGTTTTAAAGTATTTATCTTAATTTGAGAGCTTTATTTATCTATGGTTTCATTAAAATAATATTCTTTTATGGGTTGGTTTAAAAGTTGACGTTTATGGATTGAAAATGGGGTTTAAATGAATTTTATGATGAAAAATGCAATATTCTAATTTTTTTGTCAAATTATCGTGCTTGGGAATTATATATGAATGAAAAGTGAACCTAGGATATAGCTCTCCAATGTAGTGGATAATGATTTATTCTCTAGGGAAAATTGTAACAACATGATATTTTAAAATGTATTTTATTTTAAATAAATATTATGTTCAATATCATATACCACTGAGAACACCGATCTTAAACGAATCATGATATTCGATAAAAATATTATTATTTAAATATGATTGTTATAATTTAGTTTTTGGTTTGGAGGATATGAAAAGAGTAACCACATTATAAAATATATGTTAAATGGTTTTCGTTATTCAAATTTATTGATTAGTTCCTAGGAAATAAGTAAAAATAATAATTATCAGAATTAAATCATATAAAATTAAGAATAGTTAAAGTTTAAAAGGGCCATTTTAAAAAAATGAGTTTTCATTATATTTTTAATTTTAATTTAAAAGATAAATTTAAGAATTTAGGAATTTTAATTCAATTAAACAAACTTAATTTTTGAAATTTTTCGGAAAAGGGTTATTTTTTTATGAATACTAAAGAATACCGATTTTTTTAAAATTATCATTCATTTTAATCAATGTAATTTAAATATTAAATTATTTTTGGATTTATTTTCAATACAAAAAAGTTAAATTTTATTAAAAATAATATAATTAATGTCACATTAATCAAAATTATACTTTATTTTGTTGTAAAACCATTTTATGTTTAAAAGTGGTATTTTCTAAAATTGTTTTTCATTATGTTTGTGTACTTATATTAAAATTGATTTTTAATAATTATATAAATTTAATATTTTAAAATGGATTTAATATTTTTAATTATAAGTGTAAAATTATTCAAATATTCCACTTTTATATTTGAGTGTAATTAATATAAACTCTGGTAATTTTTTATCACCACGGTAAATGGTAAAATTAGTTAATCAAGGCTAAAACAATGGGAAAAGGCAAAAAAATATCTCAAAACCTTGAATTCATTTTATAATATGAGTTTAATTTTACCATTAAAATATTATATTTGAAAATATTTCATTTTTAGCCTCTTTAATTTTATTATAACCTTTATATTGTTTTATGTTTAGAGTAATTACAAAATGCCACTCTCTCTAACTTGGTATATTGTCATGAGATGGATGTATATATATAAAAGATAAATAAAAAATAAAGATGATAAATTTTATTAATAATAAAATATATATATATGATATTAATTTATTTTTAATTATTATTTATGGTATAATTACCTAGAACATTTATGCAATGTAGATGTAGTGCATGTGCAAGTAGTAGATAAATCAAGTAAATGATTTGAAAAACATTAAAATTAATATTTTTTGATTAATTTTGGTGTTTTATTAATTTAAAATATAATAATAAGTTATTATTGATGTTTAAAGTATTTATATTCTAATTAAATTTTTATCTCAGTTCTTTTAAAGTCAAAATATATTAATAGTCATGAAAATGACTTTAAATGGTGTTTAATGTCTAAAATTAATTTTAAATCATTATAAAATCATAAAAATACTATATTAACAAACTTTAATGTTATTTTTTCGATGTTATCATTCATGTTTCATGTATATGACACTTTTAATTTTTAAAATTACTTCCATGACCCTTAATGATTGATTTTTTTTTTAAATATCATTGATTTCTGTTGAAAAAAAGGGACTCATTATATGATTTTCAAAGGAAAATATAAGTTAAATTTTCCATAAAAAATATGACAAAATTCAAATCCAATATTCCATTCCCAAATTACTAATGCATTGGAGTGACCATAAACCACTCCTTCAAAGTCCTTAAGCTTAATCATAAGGTGTATATCAAAAGAGCTGGTATAAGTCTTAACCAATTTCCTTTAAGTTCATTTCTTCTCAAAAATACCTAAAATACGTTTTATCCATAATAAAATAATGACTTAAATTTCATAAATATACATAAATTTTTTTTTATAAAACAATTATCTACCTCATTTCCATCCGATGGTAAATGAAAGCATTGCTCATGTGTACGTGTGGACTAACACCTCCATGAAGTGATGTGATTCGTTTTCCATTTCAAATTTATATTGATTGTAACAAGGATAGATTTTATGAATATATATTATATATATGAAATAATTATGATTCTTTAAATTTGAATTATTATTTATATTTCCTTCATTTTATCCATCAAAAGGTGAAAACATAACCTATGTGTATGTGAGGACTACCACCTCCATGAAGTGATTAATCCATTTTTCATTACAAAAATTATATGAATGGTTATACATGTGTATATAATGAAAAAATATGATTATTATTAAATGATTAATATTCTATATAAGATAAAACCATGGATAATGTGTAAGGATCACAACTATTGAATCAAAACATGCTTGGAATACAGACCAATTTTCACTTGAATAGTAATTTTAATAACGAACTGCTAATGGATGGATAATTTAATATTATAATAGAATTATATATATGAAATAATTATTAATATGGTTATGGTATATATATATCTACTAAATATAAATTATTTATATAGGATCTTAAAATCACATATGAAGCAGTTCAGGACATGAGGTAAGGGTTCATCATCTCAATATTGTTTCGTTGAGACATAGTTCATATTTTGAAACTATTTGTGTTTATATGGTTTATATACTATAACTTTTAAATGTTATATCATGAAAAAATTTATATTTAATTTATTTAATATTTTATTTTATGTTATTTATTTTAAGGGGATTATGACTCAAAAGTTACCAAAGTGGTAAGAGTTTATATTGCATTATCATTTTTAATATAGATTGTTTGTGCTTGAATATAATTCAAAGTAAATGTATGATATTAATTTATTAAACCTCATATATTTTCTTCCCCTATGGTTATTTATATGTTTTTAATATTTTAATTTCATCCTCCTATCTTTGGTACTTACAATGATCGGAAGAATTTTTTTAATAAAAGTTGACCTTATTTTCTCTATAGTTAACGAAATTTTTCTTACATGTTAATGATCATTAAAATGTTTTCAATAATGTTATGTTTTATGATATAATGATTTTTTAAAGTCATTTTCAACCATATTTTAATTTCTTTTCAAAGGTTTAAAAAAAATTTACAATGTTTTCTGAATAGGTTATTTATGAATTTTTTCAAAAAGTGTGAAAGGAATATTTATTTTAACATTAACCACATGAAAATATTTTCTTATATTTAGGAAAATTATTTTATTTGAAGATTAATTTATATGTTTACATAATTATTTTTGAATAAAATAATTTACTCAATATTCTGAGAATTTTTATTTAAAATGTTATAAAAAAGGATACTTTTCTCATATTTTCAAAGAAATGTATGAATGTTATATTAAAGGTATTTTTCATTTATGTCAGCATAGTTTAGTGTTTCTTATGTTTCACTAGGTAAATGGTCAAATGATACCAACCATGTTCTTTCTCTAGATGGATTTTCATGGGTTATGCTATGATGCTTGATGAATATTATTATGATCGTATGACACACATATGTATAGTTTTATTATCTGATGGGTGGTTCCATTAAATCCCTCTAATGTATTTTATAATGATTGATATCTCTTGATATAATATAAATAGGCTTCCAAGTGAACCAATTTGAGGGATGAAAAGATGTTAGGGAATGAACACAATTCATTATGATTATTTTTCCACTATGTGGTGATGGTCTTGATGGTGATCCTTGACTAATGAAATGATTTTCTATACTTATGATTGTGACACAATTCCTATTAAATGTTATTATGCTTAATATATTCTCTCATAGATCATGGGTTATTAATTATGATTACTCACTCTTATGACTCGTGTATTTTTAAATACTAAACCTTTCTTCATTGAATTGGGATTTATGATCTATGAAATATTGGGTATGAAATTCGTAAGTAATGATCATGATCTTATAGCCTTATTCTTACCTTGTGATTTCATATGATCCTTGATTGATATCTATCATGTTTACCCTTACTAGGCATTTTAGATCACCCATTATTATGTTTCCATTTCTCAATGTTATAAATAATGATATTATGTTAGATATGTCTGGAAGTGTATCATGTGTAGATAATTTTGTGGTAGATATTTAATTATTCTTATAGAAGAAGAAAATTAGGACAGAATGGGAAAAAGCCCCATTTGATGGGAAAGATATGTGTGTTTTTTAAGAAGGGGTTTTTACCAATTATTTAAAAAATTAAACCTAAAAATTCTTGGGAATGTAATTAAATCAAGGTTGGAAATTGATATTGTATTTATTATTGGTTAAAATGGAGTCACTTCAGTTAGTATCAATTACATTATGTAAATAATATATTTTTCACACTAGATCCAAGTGTATGGATCTAGGGATATCTCAAAAATGATATTGGAATTATCTATTAAATTTATTCCATTTTGAATTATTGAAAAAAGATGTTTATGTTATTCTATAGAAAGGTAAATTTGAAACACTGATGAATATAATGTCTCAAGATGCATTTATGGTTTCTCTATTCTTTCTTATGGGTTTCAAATTAAAATATTTGGATATCATGAAATAATAAGTTTATTTTATGAATAAAGGGAAGTTTTTTATCATTTAAATGGTAAAGTATTGTATTTTAAAAAAAGTATATTATCTTTTAAAGACATTAAATTTTCATAATTTATCATTTTTCTCATGGAACTTTCATAATAATATCATTTTCTTATATTAGATACTGAGTTTTATTTATAAAACCATTTTAAGAGAATAATATGGTTATATATGTGAAATTGTGTTCTATGATCTCAAAGTTAAGTGCTTAAAATAAATACTTTTTAAAAAAAATATTTCAATGGCCTAATGGGTTTTTTATTTCTTTCATAGAACTTACTAAGATTTATGTGATCATCCTGTATTTTCTAATGATTTTTACATGACTTAAGTATAAGTAAGAATGGTTATGAAATCAAGTTTTAGTTATGATGTTTTAACCTTAAATGAAGCAATTGAGTCATTTAAAGAGTTTGTATTACTGAAAAAATGTTCATTTTGTTAGAAAAGTGTGGGTTTGGTTATATAATGGGTTTTCCTAATTATATAAAACTCTAAAACTATAAGGACATGGATATTTAAGTGATGAAATATTTTTTATTAATCATATAATTAAAAGCTAGTTATGTTTTGGGTATTATAGTTGGTATCAATGTAGGGTTCATATAACTTTAGGGGTTAGGATGTTATCGGTTGAGGATAATTTAATAGTTATGGATATCATCATGGGTTTATTAGTTTAAGGTTGATTATAAATTAAAATTCATAGATACTCTTTTAAGGTCTTATGTAATTGAATTTTAACGGGGTTAATGATATTTTGGGAGAAATTTATTAGGATTTAGAAAGAATACTTGATTTTGGAATATATAACCATTTGGTTTAATATATTTTTTAGTGTGGAGGTTATTTAGGAAGAACATTATTATATTTTTAGGCACATAATCCTAAAAGGGATTTATTTCCACTTTTATCTATTTCTTTAATATTCCACTCCTCATTTATTTCCTTTACATTTATTTCCTTTCATGTTTCCAATATTTGGGATTATTTAAAAAATTATTCTTCTTAAAGTCCTCTTTCAGCACTTTAAATGGATTTTGAAAATGTTTTAATGTATTTATACACTTCATAAACCCTATTGGGTCTAATGGGATTACTTTCAATGAAACCACTAGAGGAAACTCCACCAAAACTTATTAAAGTGAAACAAAAGTTATGAAATGAACCCATGAAACAACATCCCAAACATGAAACACAAACCACTCCCAAATCACCATGATATTACACTATTATTATAAATAACATTAACAAGACCAATTTAAACAACAACAGAAGGGAGAATAAGGCAAAGAACAATAAAAAAGATCAATTTGGTTCAGAATTAAATCCAAATCTATGAAGAAATGTTTTTTACTTAAATATAAATATATCAGGGGATGATTATAAGGATTTAATTAAAAACTACTTTTATATTAGTAAATATATGGTTCTTCTAGTTTATACCAACATCCGATTCATATGGGATGAAGTCCACCTCAAGGAATCATCAAAGAAGAGCCTCTATTCAGTCAATTATCTCCACCACCTTAACTTTACCATGTGTTGAATAGTTCTATATTCCTATAAATATAATGATTACTTAGAATTCCTAAACTTCATATAGTAATAATATTGAAATTGTTTAAATTATAGTAAGAATTTCTATTTTTACATCCATTCCGACCGTCTTTTATTCATTTAAAAAAACTTGTTATCATTCCACCATTTTATCAGGTATCAAAAGTTCAACAACAATATTTCCTCCTTCCATAGGTCTTATTATTGTGATGTAAAGCCTTATTTCAAACCATTATAATTTTAGAGCACCAAAAGTATATTCATCAGAATTTTGATATGTGCTGAGAGGTTGGAATTGGTGTGAAGGTAGCTTAATTCCCTCTATTAAGTGCCAGGAAGGTCATTAAATGTTTATATATTCTAATTAAATAAAGTATTTTCCTAAATTTTTGTGAACTCTCTAGAAGGAATTATTTCAAAGGAAGTATATATAATTTTTATCTAACATAATTGTTTGAGGTCAACAGTTTTATGGGTGATCAACTGTGACATCACATATAGAGGATCCTCTATGAATTTAGGAAGTTGGTAAAACCCAAAAAATTGATTGGAATTACTATAAAAGGAATTGTGGACTTACCCTAAATAGTGAATCCTAATCATGAATATTACATGTGAAAAGTAAAAGGTGAATCAATGTTTAATTGATTTTTAATAATTTTTAATGGATCTTACTAACATTTTTGACATTTGTATGTAATCCTTAAACTTATGGTAAAATAATAAATTCATAGTGGTTCCTCCCAGGTATGTAGGACACATCATATAAGGCATGTTAATATCTTATGTTCATTTACTAATTTATGTAATTCTATTTCATGTACATTTATTGCTTTAACTTTTAATTATTTATATGTTTATGATGATGTGTGTGTGGGGTTTACTTAGTGTGATGGGTAGAGTTCATTGAATTATAACCTCCAATACACTTATTTGTGGTAAGGATAAGTGATAGAGGTTTGGTTTTTCCACTATGGATATCTTTATAGGATCTTCTAGTAGTTCAATGATCAAAATTTCATTGGTGTTATTAGTAGTATAGGTGATTAATTTTTCAAGCCCATCCATCCTAAAAATTAGTATAAAATGGATGGTTCTAAGATCATTGTTTGTATACTGTTGTAAGCACAGGTATGGAGTCGGATTAAGGAAATATTCATATTGATAAATTTTATGGATCAAATTTTAGATTCTAGAGAATGCAGATTAAAGTTCATATGATTCAAAATGACTTGGAAGTTCCATTATCTAGGGTAAATCTAGTTCTGATAGAGAAAGATAAATGGGAAAAGTAGAATAAAAAGGATTTGGAATTGGAAAGGATGTATCTAGAAAGAAATGTTTCTTTTTAACATTCAAGGGAAGAATATAACCACATGTATTATAAAGGCATTTCCAAATATGTTTAAAAAACTAATGACCATTTTAAAATTATTCATGTTTCAAAGTTTATTTAGATTAAGGTGTATGAAGGAAGACCAGTGGTAGATCATGTAAATGAATTAAATATGATCCATGGGGATATTATATTGGTAGAGGTAACTTTTTTATGACTTAGGGGTATTTCTACTATTATATTTACTTATAGAAATAAGGGATTATATTATTAATTTTATTAATTAATCTAGTGGGAAAATCAACTTAGAGTTTGATGATATCAGGAATATGATACTAAGTGAATAATATCAGTGAAGGTAAGTTTAGGTGTTAACTAATGGTGCCTTAATACTAATGGGAGGGGAAGGTTATCCCATTATAAGTGAGTAAACTAAAAGAAACAAACAAAAAAATTACCATTAAATGAGTTAAATAAAGACAACTAGTCATGGACCAAACAACTGGAAGAGTGGAAAGAAAGGGAATATCAAGAAGGATTATAAGAATAACATTTTGAACACTATAAGACCTCCAAATTCTTGTAGTTTATATTTTCTTAACACAAAAAAAATTATAGAATAGTTTATTTAATATGTTTTAATACTTTAGTAAAACCCTTTGTTATTAACTTTGTGAATCCTATCTTTCAAATAGTGATCAAAGATTATTAGGTGATTATGTTCATGGGAATTTTGGTATATTATAAATGGACGATTGTAAATCCCTCAAGGTTGTTGAAATGGTATAATTCAACATAAGAATAAATAATGGATGATTATTGAAATTGACAGAATTTCAATACATCTCTGATCAATGAAGGAATCTAATTTTAATTAGTAAATTGGTGAATTAATATATATTAATATATTTTCATATTGAGTATGGAAGTTAACCTAAGGATTCATAATAGTTGTGTGAGGATTAAATGATTGGACCCTTTACTTGATTATAAATTCTGATGGAGGTGTAACTTCTTAAAATATAACTTTCCAGGATATGGAAGTATGGAACAAAAGGTTCGGTCACCTCAGTGAAAAGAACTTAAAAGTTCTAAAGTTTAAAGTCATAATGAATCTCAGTCATTCGGAAATAGGAAAGAGTGAATGTTTCATGTTGGGGAAGAAAAAAAGAGTTTCCTCTAATTAAGTTGGTCAAAATCCAAGGAACCCGAAGTTGGATATTGTACACTCATATATTTTGGGACCTACCCATATTCATTCCTATAGTGGTTTTCACTAGTTTCTCACTTTGATTGAAGATTCTATCTGAAAATTATATGTTTACTTCTTGAAGAATAAATATGATGTTTTTTAAGTGTTTCTCCCAAGTAAATCTTTGGTCGAAAGTGAAAGTGTCTAGAAGTTGAAATACCTTTGATCAAATAATGGTGGTGAGTAAACCAGATGCAAGTTTAGGAACTTATTCCAAGAGGAAATAAGGTATGATAATACATTACCTAGAAATACAAAACAAAATATAGTGTCTAAAAGGATAAATTAGATGTTGATAAAGAGGTCTGAAATCATGATCCTACAACTAATAATTCCTAAGGATATTTGAGAAGAGGAACTCAACATAATGGAATATCTCATCAACATAAGTCCATCATCGTTAGTTTAGTAAGAGCTTCTGGTGGATTTGTGGTGTAGAAAATGACCCAAAGTTCAGCATCTTAAAACTTTTTCGTATTTTACCATATGTTTATGAAAATGTTAAGGATAGTGATAAACTTTAATAAAAATAAAAAATATTATTTCCTTGTTTATGGTGATGAAAATTTTGGAGATCAATCATGAGATGGTGATAGGAAACAAATCATCATAAGTATATATGTTCTCTTCAAGGAGAAAATAATAAAGAAATACCATAACTTGGAAGATAAGGAAGTTGAAGGAAAATCAATTACAGAATTCTATTTTGATCAAATTATCGGCATTTAAAAAAACCAAATAAATTAGATGAGGATTAAAAAGGTACTAGAACATTAAAAGTAAGACCATTGAAAAGACCATAAAGTTTAGATATGGATGAAGCACAAGTGTGATAACCAAAAGTATGATATCTGAATGATAGAGTACCATAATTCCAAGTACTAGTAGAACAACCAAAGCCAAGAACTTCAGTATAACTGATTAAATTGATGAGATCAATCAAAATCAAGAAAAAAGTTTAGAGGTATGGTACTAATATGAATGTTTTACTTCTAATAGATATAGAAAAAACTAAAAATCAAGGTGAATAAATTTTTCTTAGTGACTCAAAGTAGTTTGAGTTAGCCATGAAATAAGAGACATATTCATTGATTTTCAATAGAACTTGGGAGATGGCTAAACTTCCAAAAGGTAATTAGGCTCTTAAAAATAAGTGGGTTTACTATATTATATAATAGGTTAATAGAAAGAGAATATACAAAGTATGTGTGGTTATTAAGGGTTTTAAATAGAAGGAAGGTGAATATTTCTTAGAAATATCCTCCCCAGAAGTTAACACATTATACCATCTTAACAGTGTTGAGTATGGTGGAATTAGAGGATCTATATATGGATCATCTGGATGTTAAGATGGATTTCTTTCATGGTGAGTTAGAGGAGTAAATATACATGAAGCAACTAATAGGTGTACCAGAATTTGGGACTGAAATTTAGAATATATATTGAATAAAAGATTATATGGATTCAGATTATAACTATAGTAATTAAATCATAAATTTTTTGGGTTTATATAAGAAGACATCTTTTTTAATGTGTAATTTCAATAATTTTTATTATTAAAAGAAATCATTTTATGGGAATTTCATAATTTTTTTATTTTTCTATGATATGTTGCTTGTTGGACCATATGAATGAAATATTAGAAAATTAAACAAAAAGTTTTCTAGAATTTTCAAGATGAAATATCTCAGGAAATAAAAGAGTATATAGGGGATAATGATATACATATATAGGAATAAAAAACCTTTGGTTCTATCTCAAAATGATTATATACATAAAATCATTAAATTTTTTGACATAAATAAATACAAATTAGTTACTTTTCCCCTTTAAAGACACTTTAATTGGTCTAAGGAACAAGCACTTACAATTTAATGTAAGGATTGGATATTCTTTAGCTTTCAAAATTATTATGTATGATATGATTTATACTTGATCATATACTGAAGTGTGATTTGTAAGGATATTCTTGTGGAACCTTGGAAAGAAACATTAGAAAGCCTTTAAGTGTATCCTTTGGCATTTGAAAGGATCTAAATATTGGGATATTTGTTTTGGGGATGGAAATACACTATAAGTATTTATTGATGTTGACTTTTCTAGAAATTCTAATAGACAGAAGAGCGCAATAGGGTTCTTATTTACTTAAGAGGGACTATAAATTATTTGAATGTCATATTTAGTTAATATTATTACTTTAAGTAAAATAGAAACAAAGTAAGTAGTGGAAATAAAGGTTATAAAGGATTTTGTTTTTTTAATCAATTTCTAAAGGAATTGGGAAGAAGTTTGGAAAGAGGTATTCATCACTGTGATATCCAAAGTGTGATTCACTTGGATAAAAACTCGATATTCCATGAAGGGACTAAGAAAATCAACCTAAAGTACCACTTCATCAGGAACATTATAGAGGATAAACTGTTATATCTCTATAATATTGCTGGTAATAAAAATCAAGTGGATATGCTCACTAAGACTTTAACTTAAGAAAGTATTAGGAATAATCATTCCTTGGTGGATCTTGGGTAAAATAAGTGGAATGAAGGAATTTTAATAAGGTGGGTTTTCATATCTTCCCTATAAAAAGTCTTAAATTGTGATATTTTTGGAAGGTTAAGCCTTATTTTAGATCATTGGATGTTTAGTGTATTGGAAATACATTCATTGAAATTTTGGTCAGCTGTAGAGCCTTGACTCTGTATGAAGGAAGTGAGAGTTACTCTCTTCAGTGGTAGTAGAATAATCAAAAGTTTGTATATTATAATGACATCAAAGGTGGTATATAATATTTAAAGACATTATAGAATGAATTCTATTGAAGGAATTATCTAAAAATATTTACTGATACAAGTGTTTTAGGTCAACAGTATTATAGGTGATCAAAAGTGGCATTCCATAAAGAGGATCCTGTATAAATTTACGAAAGTGGTGTGACAAGAACAACTAGATATAATTTTTAAAAAAGGATTTATGTATTGACCTTGAACAATGTTTCCTAATCATGAATAGTTCATGTGAAAAGTAAACAGTGAATCAAAGTTTTATAGAGTGTTAATCATTCTATAATAAATCTTACTAATAGTTTTGTAATTTTTATATAATCCTTAGATATTCATTAATATAATAAAGTAAAATTGTTTCCTGAAATTTATGTAAGACAACTCATCTGAAGCACATTAATATCCAATTTTAATTTATTTCTTTATGTACTTCTATTGTATATAATTATGTTACTTGAATTTCTATTTCTTTACATGTTTGTTTTGAGGTGTGTTCAAGGTCGGCATAGTGTAGTGGGTAGGGTATAGTAAATTACTAATCTTGTTACACTTATTCGAGTAGAGGTGAAGTTCCAATGGTTTGGTTTTTTCACTACATTGATCTATATATAATTTTTTTGTGGTTCAAATATTGTACTTATGGTGGTGTTATTAGTGGTATAGGTGATCGGTATTTTGGGTGTGTCCCTCCAAACAGTTGTTCAATTATATGAAAAATGGTTTCTACACTCAGTAGTATCCCAATAATCTTCCACTTGGAAATAATATTTTATGGATTTACAACTAGGTCCATCCTTTAGCTTTGGAAAACCTTTATCCATTTTTTGAACTTCTATTAAGAAGCAACATGGATTCCCATGTCTTCTTCGGGTCAACCCAGTCTGACTGAGGTGTATTATCACCTCATGACACATTGATTAACCACTTCCTTCAAATTTTGAAATGGATTATGTGCTCCTTATACCCTTTTTAAGTATAACTCCTCATCTTCCAACAAATTCCAGATGAAGTGAAACTTCAACTGAATGTTCTTTTTTTGAGAATGAAATGTTGGATTTTAGCTAAGTGAATTTCACTTTGTGAATCAAAAAAGAGAATCCCATATCTTTGAATCCTTCCAAATACCTCCTATAAACTCTTCATTCAAATCAAATCCTTCCCTATGTTAAGGTGACATACTTAACTTTTATTATCAATAAAAAAACAACCAGTTAAATTTTGGACATCCAACGAAATATTTTTACTCTAAATGTAAACACATATTTTAAAGTGATCTTCTCGGAATCTGAATCCACACGAAGGACTAAATCTATAAATCCTAGTAAATACTCATCCATTCTAAATAAAAGTCACATTCATATGAAACCCTTCAAATATTGAAGAATCCATTTTACCACCTCCTAATGTTTCCCTTTTGGATTCTGATATGTATCTTATGATGAATCCCAATTCCTATGAAATGTATGGAAAAGTAAAAATCAAGGAATACACCAAATTTATAACAAATGATGCATACAAAACTTTTTTCTTTGTACTCAACATCTAATTTCATTTGAATTGAATTATTTTTACTTATCTTGAATTATATGGTTAGGTGTGTGGTATTTATTTTTACTTTAATCACGCCAAAGTGTTCCACTACCTTATGGATGTAATCTTCCTTAGTCGGGATAAAGTATTAAAAATTTGGTCTCCTATAATCTGTATCACCAAAATCCACTTTTCTGGGCTAGGGTCCTTCATCTTAAAGCATCAGGATAACTCTAACTTTAACTCATGGATCCTTAATTTCATTATATCCTATATAAGAATACATTCCATATAAATTTTAAGGATGATAAAACTCAAATTATCAAACATATTTTGGTAAAAATAATGTTTATAATTTATTTGTAAAAACTTATATTCCATAATGAAGTCATCGAACTTATTATTCTAATTTCTGAGTGTTTAGTTTAGGTCATATTGGATTTACCCTAGGTTGTACATAATATTCTAGTTCAAATGTTTTTTGAAACCATCCAGTTTTTCTATAAAAAATTCTTCTTCTAAGTGCCCAGGAAGAAATGTTGTCTTTACATGCATCTGATTCATATGCAATATTTTGGAAGCAATTGTAACACCTTGAGTTTTTATGAATTATTATTTTTTATTAAATAAAAAATATTCATTGGATTATGTTGCATGATACAACAAGTTATGATTATGATACATGAAACATTGATATTATCTTGTGGTACATGCAACACTAATTTGTATTTTTTTACACACAATACTAAGTTCATTTGATAGCTTGTGTTACATGCAAGACTAAGTTTTACTAAACTACATTATACTATTGATAATATTATTTAATATGATAGTTATAAAATATATGTTTCAATGTCATGTATGAAAAGTATTAAATAAATTATAAAAACATTATTTAAACATTTTTATATAATTCATTTTTCATCAATTAATTAGAAATGAAAATAAAACCCTTTTACGGTAAAATGAAATCTTTTCTAGAAAGAAACTATTTTATTTGCACAAGTGTGTTTTATGTCAATAAATTAACAAAATAATTTTTTTTAATAATTTTAATGAAATTTATATATTATATATTTAATGAAATTTATAAAATTCATCATATATGATTTCTAGACAAGATATAAGAAAAATCCAATTACAGACTTAAAAATTGTACTTTTCTAAAATGCATTTTTGTCACCTTATTATGGCACACTTATTTTAAAACTAATTTTAATACTTTTATAAAATTAATTTTATCAAAAATAATTTCTGAAATTATAATATAAAAATTATCTTAGGGTGAATTATTTTTTTTTCTAAGAAGTTTCATTTTTTATGAATAGTGAAAATGATGAATCTTAATTGAAAATTGCCTTTTTGTTCGAATTATTTATGTAGTTTAATTATATTTTAAATTTTTTAAAAGTATAAGTATATAAATTATAAATCTTTTAATCCAATTTATTTCATTTAAATCAACTTCATATTGAAATTGGTTATAAAAACGTTTTCATCTTTTCAAAATCTTCACTTTAAAACCCGCTTTCTCATCCCTTCTACGAAATAAATTTAAAATTAATTTTATCCACTTATGTTAATTGAATTCAGAAAAATGGATTTCATATTTGTAATAATAATAATATATAATTTATAATAATTCCAATCTAGTTTTTTACCAAAATTATTAGTGAAATTAGTTAAAATTAATTAGAGTGATTAAGAGAAACACATTTTTTTCAAGGGTCCAAACTTTAAACATAAGGGTCCAAATGACCGAAAAAATTTAAAAAAACATTTTATGAAACTATTTAGACCTTATAAATTCTAGTATCTATATTGGTGAATAATTTTGTCCACTTTAAAAGAAAATAATGTGTGTGGAATTCCCTCTTTCAAAACTTTACAAGTTTGTCACTCACCCCACATATAAAAGGCCTCCCCATATCCCCCTTCATCACACCTCTCAAACCACTTTGGTTCAATCAATTACTGACCAAATAACATATAAAATTCACTCAAATAATACTAAAATCCTCAATTTGGTAATAAATCCAACCAAATAAGGCCTTTGGTGCAAACCAAAAGGAGATACCCAAAGAAGAGATAACATTTATCAAAAAACATTTTTATTTTCTTTCTTCTTTAAACGCCTTAATTTCTTTTTATATCATGATTATATAATAGAAAAATTATATTAAATATACTTATATTTTTTATGTTAAGGTTATAACATAAAAACTCACACACTTCCATCAAATGGATTATAAAATCATTGTTTGTGTGTACAGTGGACTACCGCCTTGCGAATCGATGTCATTCGTTTTTTCATTACCACCATTCAAGTTTGGTCATAATGATGTAAATAATATTTATATTTTATATTTAGGCTTTTTATGATTTTATTATTATTATTTAAATTTTATGTCACACATACATTCATTCTATCCACTTTGTGGGAATACGATAACGCCATTCGTGTGTATGGGGGATTATCACCTCGCGAAGCAATGTGATTCATTCACTATTTACATGGAATATATTAAGGATGAGTTTAATAAAAATATGATATATAAATAAAATAAAAATTATTATGTAATTATAATATCTCATATACTTTTTTTCTTTCAATCTGATAAGAAAAATAAAAACAGCGTTCATACGTATGTACGACAAATCGTCTCCATTAACGGGGTATTTCATTTTCCAATTTCTTTCTTTTCTATATTTTTTAAAATAAATATACACTAAATATATATTATATTTATATCATGGTTATAATTATGGAGATTATGAAAGTATTATTAATGTAAGATAATCAAAAATATAACAAATCCAATCATATATAAAAAGCAAAGTAGTTATTACCCGAAATGTTACTTTAACATGGAATTATTAATAAATGGGTAATAAAAGGTCATAATAAAATTATATATTTTATGATATAAATGAATATGGTTATTTATTAGTTTTATAAAAAAAATTATATTTATTATACATGAGGATTTAATGAGTACAATTAAGTTAAGATTTTAGGTAAGATATTTTCATCTCACTTTTATTTTCAGTGAGACGAAATCCATGTTTAGCACCTATTTATTGTATGTGGTGTGTTTACCACCCATGGATGTATTTTATTATTCTTATACTAACAATTATTGGGATTCAATTATCCATTTTTGGATATCACTTTCAGGGGTTTTATTTTCCCAAAGATACCAAATCGATAAAGGATTTTTGTGTCAATTTTCCTTCTTTGGGATGTATGTCATGATATGTACCTATATTCTTTCATGAGGTGTATATAAAGCCTATATAACATGTAATATCATTAATTTATATATACTCATGATATTTTAAGTAATATTTAATTTTATTCCTTTATGGGGCTTATGATTCCAGGTTACCAAAGTGGTAATAATTTTATGTTACAATTTCATCATTTATCTGGATTGTCTATGATTACACATAAAATGATAAAATCTTATGATATATATCTCAATAATTATCATTAATTTTCTTATCTTATGGTTTCTCATGATATCTTCAAATAATGGTATGATTTTTTCACACATTGGAACTTTAGATACTTAAGAAAATGTATATAAGGGAACCTGACTTTATTTCTATCTTCGATCATAAATTTATGTTATTTCAAAACAATGTTTTCTAAAAATGTTTTTAATTATATTTTAAGATAATTTTGAGGAAAATAGATTTTGAAAATTTTATATGTTTTAAAAAATTGTTCAAAATGTTTTTTAAAGTTTCCTTCATAAGTTTTCATGGTTATTTTAAAAGGAAATGGTTTAAAAATTGTTTTATGTTTTAAAAACATTTTTAAAATATGGAAGGGTAATATTAGAAAGAAATGTTTTAAATGAATTTTAAAATATTCCATTACATTTTTTCAAGGTTATTTTAAAAAAATTACTTTGAATATGTTTCATGTTTTAATAAATTATTTTCAAAGAAAATATATTTTCCTCTAAGAACTATCCTCAGTGGCATTTAAAAAGTATTTTCCATCTAAGATTACATTATTCAAGGTAACTTATTCTTTATTAGGGATATGATACAAGGATACCATTATTATTATTTATATGAATGGTTTATTTTTATGATGATGAGTTGTTTATGAAACCCATTTCTCTTCCATGGGTTATACAATGATAAAACACTTATAAAAACTACTTCTTTTCACAAGTTATTCTATGATGAAATTATTATGAAAACTATCACTTTTCCTCTAGGTATGATATAATGAAATGTTTTTTATTCCCATTTAATTTCATGGGTTATGATATAATGGATTTTTTTTGGTCTTATAGAACATATAAATATGGTTTTCATTATGTGATGGGTGGGACCTATATCTCCCTCTGATGCATTGGGTAAGGATAAATTTTATACGATCTCAGAGGGTAAATTGGTTTTTATCCAAAGACCAAATATGATGGTAAACAGGTGTTTATACCAATACTAAAACAAGAGGGTACACTGGTGGTCATCCCAATCCTGAAACAAGAGGGTATAATTGTAGTCATCCCAAGCCTGAAATAAGAGGGTACACTAAAGTACATACCAAGACCGAAGCTGCTACACAGGTGTTCAACCCAAGACTAGCATGTTATGAATGTCTTGGTGGGTATTAAGGATATAATATTTTCTATTCTTATGTTTATTCCACAAATTAAAAGTATATTTCTAAGGTTATGCTCACATGGATCATGTTCTTTATTTTTCTTATGATTCATGTCTTATGAACTGCCAATATCTATGCCACGAATCATGTTTATAATCTATGATAGTTTGGGTATGAACCTCACAATTTATGTTCTTGATCACATAAAATTATTCTTATCTTATGCTTTCATATGATCATAGATTGATATCTATTATGTTTACCCTTAATGAGCATCTTAATCTCACCTTTTCTTATATTTCCTTTCCTTAGGTTATAATGAAACATTTTAAGTAGGATTACTAAAAGGGAAGATATTTAATGGATATGTTGAAGATAATTAACCAAGATATAATATTATGTATCCATGTTTCCAATGGTACTAAACTATTATGATACTTAGGTATTTATTTTTGTAATGTAATGAATATTCATAAAAAATGATGTAATATACCTGTATATTATTATAGGGTTTCTACAGTTAGTAACAAATAAGATTTTTATTTCAAATTTTGGAAACTAGTATGAGAATGCTTTAGTGATATCCCTTGTGATATTTCTAAGGATCTGTTTAGGGATGTATCTAAGAATAAGTTTAAGGATGAGTCAAAGTTTAGGAAAATGTCCTGAAATTTTGGTAAAGTATTTAGAGAGTGGTTTCCAAGAAATTATATCCCTGTCTAGATACTACAAGTGAATATGGCTCTGGAATAGATGTATATAGGGTTAATAACCTTGAAAACATCATATCGAGCAAGAATTGATCAAGAACTAGTACCTGAAAATTTGACTTACTGCACACTTGGTTTGACAATCACTAGGGATATGCTTTTGAAATTCAAAAACACATTAAGAGCCATCATGAAGGATTTAAATAAATGATGAAAAATAATGACTAATGATAAATATAAGGTTTCATAGATTATAAATAAGGTGTCATGATTTAGACATCCTAAAAGTTATTTTTATTGATTATGTGGTTCCCCATAATTATTAGTGTTTCTCACACTATGATTGTTTTAGTCGATAGCTGGAACCTGAAAGAACCATGCTAATAACGAGTACGATGAAAAATGGAATAATTTTCCTCTTGAGAATCAAAATGATATAGGATATGGAATTAATTTTTTTTTATTCTTTAAAAACTTTCTTGAGATATGAATCATGTTGAACTTCCAAATAAGAAAAGTAGCCAATAAAATTTTGTAGAGTCCTTTAGGAGGAAACATCCACCTTTTTTTAGTGGTTCCAATGATCCACTAGTTTCTTAAAAATGGATCAGTACCACTGACATGATATTTTCCATTCATGAGTGTTTGAATCATGAGAAATTCATTTTGGCTGTTTATTGTTTGGAAGATGATGTAGAAGTGGAATCTTATTAATAACATGAGGGAACAATAAGAAATTGAATCAATGGAGTGAAATGATTTTAAGGGAATATTTTTTATTAAGTACTTACCTTAGATTCTAAAAAAATATGGAGAATGAATTACTTGAGATTAAGGAAAATAATGATGAATATATTGGTACCTATGAAGATAATTTTACCAGACAAGAAAGGTAAAATTCTGGGTTAATCATCATCCTTGAAAGAAAAATTGATCGATTTTGGGTGGCTTAAAACCAAGTCTTTTAAAGGACTTGGATATAAGAGAATTTAGTTGTTATGAATAAGTTGTTTGATGTGAACTGAAGGTAGAAATTGAAATTTGATATTCCCACCATTCCCTTGGTTTTGATAAGAAAAGGAAGATATATTATCATGAGAACTTAAATGGTGGAAAGAAATTCAAGGCATCTGTATGTTAGAAATGTGGGAATAATCACTCAAGTGAATGCTTGGAAGTGAAAATAGGGTGTTATAAGTATGTAAAGGAAGATCATTGAGTGGATTAATACTAAATTTATTGGAATAATTTATCTAATTATGTTAATAATGATAATGATAACAAAATACACCTCCCAAACTTTAGTGTTTCAACTACAAGGAGTTTGGGAATTATGCTAACAAGTTCCCCAATCCAAGGATTAATGTGGATGATAAGAAACAAAAACATATAAGTATAAAAGAAAAAAGGGAACTCTTATTCTATCATAATGTATGAAGTGAAGAATAATAATTAGGGCATACTTATCCACCTCTCCTTAATAGGTAATTTTATGTTTGATTTTGTATGAACGAGCCATATAAAAATCTTATTGTTCATCCTTTAGTGATATTTCGTGTGATTACATACCAATATTCTAGAATAATGAAATTACATATTCTATCAGTATAAGGAAAAACGAAGGATTACAATTAAAATATTTTTATATAATATAAGAGTTTATATAAGGAATAAATAATCATGTATGTATTCAATGTGGTTTTATGGTTATTCAAGTTATTACCATATTTCAATAGAATAGATGATGAAGGTATTCACATGTTTGGTATATAGAAATAAATAAGTATTTTATGATATTTGGTGGATTAATGTTATGTTGATTTTGAGAAATTTTGTAACCTTATTTATAAATTTTTAATGTTGAGAGGGTTATAAGATTAACCATTTATGAAAAATTTTATGTTGTACTTTGGTTGAGGTTTTAGAGATTAATGTAATAATTAACCATATAATGATTTATTTATATTTAATTTCCTATGATAATCATTTTGTTGTAATGATAACTAAAGATATATGGAATGACTTATCATTTTATTTATGGATCTTATGATCCATTAGTGCTTCAGACACAAAACAAATTACCTTTATTTATTGGAGTAAGAGATAAAGTAAAACATGACCAAGGAATTATTGATGGATGATATTGTGCATATGAAATGGAATTAAATAAATTAATTATATCTTCTTATAAAAATTCTTCAACTGTAGGGTAAGGGTCATGAAATTAAATGTTGTCTTGTTATCATCATTTTTTATGATATCAATGACCATTTTCAAGCCTATTTGATTTATGGATTTTTGATCATTAACTTTCTATTAACCATGTTCTCTATCTTTACCCATCAGTATTTTGGTTTTATTTTTCTCTTTTATAGTCATGTTTTCACTTTCCACCTATGTTCTCCCATGTGGAAACCTAGTTATGAGTTACTTTGGGTAACCATTTTGTTTATAACATTCTCCTTTTAAAGGAATTTTTTTATTCATTTTTATGATGTGGGTTTCTATAAAATGAAATTTAAAGTATTAAACCTTTGATAAACTATATTAATTTCAAGGTGTAAATTCCTTTTAATGGGGTTATAATGTAACACCCTTAGTTTTTGTGAATTATTTTTTTCGATTAAATAAAAATTCTTTGATGGATTGTGTTTCATGGTATACTAAGTTAAACTAGATTTATATGAAAAAAAAAGTTAATATTAAGCTATATGAAAATATTTTATTATCTTATGGTACATGAAATAATAATTTTTCTGGTGTTACAAATAATACTAATTTCCTTCGATAGCTTACATTACACGCAAGACCGAGCTTTACTGGACTACAATATACTATTAATATTATTATTTAATATGATAGTTATCAACTATATATTGCAGTGGAAGTTATTAAAAGGATTAAATAATTTAGGAAAATATTTTTTACACATGTTTATATAATTTTTTTTACTAATTAATATAGATGTAAATAAAACTCTTTTTAAGATAAAAGGAAATCTTTTTCTGAAAAAAAATATATATTTTATATGCAGAAGTGTATATTATATAAATAACATAACCTAATGAATTTTGGATAATTATTTTAATGAAATTTATATATTATATATTCAATCAAAATTTTAACATTCATCTTATATGTTTTATAGATAAGAGAAAATAATAAATCCAATTGCACGCTTAAGAACTGTATTTTTCAAAAAAATAGTTTGGTTACCTTTTTATGACACACATATTTTAAAACTAAATTTGAACACATTTATAAAATTAATTTGATAAAATAAAAAAATTATATTAAAACATAAAAAATATCTTAGGGTATATTTTTGGTATTTTTCTAAGAAGTTTCGTTTTTTATGAATACTGAAAATACTGAATTTTAATTAAAAAATTTCTTTTTTTCAAATTATTTATATAGTTAAATTATAACTTAAATTGGTTTTAAAGTACAATTAGAGAGATTATAAATCTTTTAATCCGATTTATGTCATTTAAATCAATTTTATATTGAAATTGAATATAAAAATCTTGTAAACTTTTGAACATTTTCACTTTAAAACCCTGTTTTCTCATCCCCTATACGGGATAAATTTCAAATTAATTTTATCCACTTATGTGAATTGAATTTATAAAAATGGATTCCATGTTTTTAATAATTATTATTTATACTTTATAATAATTCTAACTTTTTTTACAAAAATTATTTGTGAAATTAGTTAAAATTGATTATAGTGATTTAGGGAAAATGAGTTCACCAAGGGACTAAACTTTACACTTAAGGGGGAAATTGACATAGAAACTTTTCAAAACCACATTTTATGAAAATATTTATACCTTATACCTTCTATTGTGTATTTTTTTTATTATGTGATCTACTTTACATGAATAAATGTGGGTGAAATTCCCTCCTTTAAAAATTTACAAGTTTGCCACTCACCCAACTTATAAAAGGCATCCCCCAATCCCCCTTATTCAAACCTCTCAAAACACTTTGTTTCATAAAATATATGCCCTAATCACTTATAAATTTCTCTTCACGCATACTATAATCCTTAAATTGGGTAAAAATCCAACTAATGAAGGCCTTTTGTCCAAACTAAAAGGAGATAACCAAAGATGAGGCAATGTTCGTCAACAAACGGTTTGGTTTTATTTTTTCCTCAAACCCATTCATTTATTTTAATATAATGACTGTATAATAACCTTGGTAAATTTAATATAATTATATTTTTTTCTATTAAGGGTAAAACCTAAAAATACACATACTTCCATCAAATGGGTTACAAAATCATTGTTCGTGTGTATGCAGACTACCACCATGCGAACTGATGTCGTTCGTTTTTCTATTACCACCTTTCAAAGTTGTGAATAATGAAGGAAATAATTTTTATACTTGATACTTTTTATTATTTTGATGTTATTATGATTCTTTAATTGTTATATCACACATACCTTCGTGCTTTACTTTTTTGGGAATATGATAATGTCATTCGTTTGTATGGCGGACTACCACCTCATGAAGAGATATGATTCGTTCATGATTTAAATGGAATTTATTAAGTATTTGTTTAATTAAAATATTTAATATATATATATATATAATTAAAATTATTCTGTAATTATAATATCTCATATACTTTTCTTTCTTTCAATCTGAATAGAAAATGAAAACAACATTCATGCATACGTATGGCCTACCATCTCCATGAATAGTGTATTTATATCCAATTTCTTTCTTTTATAGATTATTATAAGTAAATACATACTAAATATATATTATTTTTATATATTTTTTATAATTATTTATATGATAAAATCATTATCTATGTAATATAACCAAAAATATAACAAATCAAAGCATATACAAAAAACAAAGCAGTTATTACCCAAAACCTAACTTTAACATGGAATTGTTAATAAACAGGTGAAAAAAGGTCATAATAAAATCATATATGTCATGATATAAATTAATATGGTTCTGTATTATGTGTATAATAAAATTATATTTATTATACAGGAGTACTAAACAAGTACAACGGAAGTCGGGACTTAAGGTAAAGGATTTTTGTCCCACTTTTAATTTCCATGAGACACAAGCGATGTTCACCACCTATTTCTTGTATGTGGTATGTATAATTCCCAAGAATGTATTTAATGATTATTATACTAATAGTTATTTGTATTTACTTTTCCATTTTATTATCTCTCTTTGATGGGGTTTATGGTTCAAAAGTTACCAAATCGATAAAGGAGTTTTGTCTCAATTTGCCTTCTTTCTGACGTATGTTATCATATACACATATATTCTTTCATGAGGTGTATATAAATACCTTTTGACATGTAATATAATAAAATTATATATTATCGTGATATTAATTTCCATTTCATGTTGTTCCTTTATAGTCATTATGATTCAAGGTTATCCAAGTGGTAATAATTTTATGTTACAATCTCATTACTTGTCATGATTGTTTAAGATTATGATTACAATGATAAAATATTTTGATATATATCTCAATAATTCTCATTAATTTTCTTCTCTTATAGTTATTCATGATATCATCAACTAATGTTACCATATTTCCACACTTTGGTAGTAAATATACTTAAGAAAATGTTTTTAAGGGAACCCAACTTTATTTCTCTCTTTTAGTTAGAATCCTATGTTATTTTAAAACAATGTTTTCAAAATATTTTTAAAGGATATTTTAAGATAATTTTAAAGGAAAGGATTTTTGAAAATGTTTTATTTTTTAAAAAACTGTTTAAAATGTATTTTAAATCTTTATTTATAAGTTTTCATGTCCATTTTCAAAGGAAAGGGTTTTTTAAATGTTATATGTTTTAAAAACATTATTTAAGGAGGAAAGGATATTTTCCTCGAGAAATGTTTTAAATTATTATTAAAATCATCCTTTATATTTTTCAAGGTTATCTTCAAACAAAATTATTTTCATTATGTTTCATGTTTTAAAACCCTATTTTCAAAGAAAATCTATTTTCTTCTAAAAAATGTCTCCAACAGCCTTTCAAAATTATTTTCATCTAAGATTATATTATTAGATGTTATATATACTTTAATGGGGATATTATCCCTAGATAACATTGTTAAAATTTATCTTAATGGTTTATGTTTATTATTTCAAGATGTTTATGAAAGGTATTTATCTTCCATGGGTTATACCATGATAAAACGCCTATGAAACCTGCTTATTTTCATTGGTTATTATGTGATAAAATAATTATGAAACCTATCTATTTTACATATGGTATGATATGATGAAATTTTTATGATACCTATTTCATTTCATGGGTTGTTATATTATGAATTTTTATAATCTTCTGTCACACATAAATTTTATTTTCATTATGTGATGGGTAGGAACTATATATCCCTCCAATGCATTGGGTAAGGATGAATTTTATATGAGATCAGAGGGTACACATGTGGTCAGACCAAGCCCAAAGATGAGGGTAATTGGGTGTTTATCCCATGCCCTATATAAGTGGGTATATGGGTGGTTATCCCAGGCTTCAAATAAGAGGGTACATGGTTGGTCATCTATTTCGTAAGTCCTTGAAACATGATATTATAGATCTAAGAATCCTTGTTTCCAGGCAGTTTCCATTGGATTTATTCATTGAACCTGAAACTACCAACAGTTCTTTATCTAAAGAGGACCTACTTTCCAAAGGCAGGAATTCTTTACGTTTTGAACATTACAATACTTAAGAACATGCATTGGTCGAGAGGATGGGAGGTCGGACTCATCAGACCCTTTTAGGGGGAATTATTGTCTACTCCGAGACTCTCTTTGAAATTAGAATATTTTCATGAATCCTTATTAATTCACCAAGTATATCATGAGAATCCCTTGGAATTTAAAATCACTTATTTAACATGTATAAAATTTTAGAATGATCAGTATGTATTTGAAGTTTTCCATTAATGGTATCCTCTAATATACTGATTAGAGATTCTTTTAATCATCATTTATGATGATACTGGTTTTTAACCCACTCAGTGGGGCACTCTGGAGTTTATTGTCATCCAGGGAGATGAAGGTTTGTTTTGATCTTGGGATCGTGCTCATAAAATTAGCTACCTACATATCCTTGTGAAAGGAATCATAACCCTTGTATTTCGGTGCCACTTAATGGGACACATCAAACCTTTTAAGGTCATGTGATAAGGACCTCTAAGAAGAAGGTTATTAGTTACAACTTAGTGTGGGACTTATGTTAAAAACAGCCCAAGGAACTTGAAAAGGATATGGGTTTCCAAGTAAGATTATACCCTTTTTTATATATGGTTCAAAGAGAAAGGGTTGATTTTAAGTGTTGGGTTTGAACCTCAAAGAGGCTTCCTACATACCCCATAAGGATAAGAATCAAATCTCATGTAGTTCGATGAATCTCATATGAGAGTATGGTCTTTGAGAGAAATGGGGTTGGGCTTACTTCTTAAAAAGGATGCCTTGATGATTTGAGTATTGAATTTTGGGGCTTATTTCCAAAGGAGGGTACCCAAATTGGGGGAATTAGGGTTAGATTCCTAAGGAGGATATCCAGTGAGGTCAGGCTCAGAAATAGCTTTCTACGTATCTGGGTTTGAATAGGAATCAGAGTTCTCGTAGTTCCTTCTAATGAGTGTTTTTGTACATGTTGTAATCATCACAAATCTCTAAGACCATGTGATTCATGCTCGGTGTGAGAAACAAGAGGATGTGAAATATTCAACAATGACACTTCACACTTCCAAATTTTTCCTCCATGTTGATGGAAGAGGGAGCGTCTACCATGGAAGAGGGCGGGGCGATGAGCCTTCCCTCTGTTCTATTTACATTCGACAAGGGTCCAATGTAAGGAAGCAGGAGTGAAGGTGAGGGTCTTATACCAGGATGGCTGCCCTAAAATTGGTTCTGGTAGGAGAGGGAGACTTCTCTTATACTTGTGCGGAATGGAAAGTGTGAAGTGTACCTTCCCTACTGGAGAACTAAGGTCCCAGGTCACCTCTTTGAAAAGGGAGAGGTCGGAAGCCCACCATCTTCTAAACCAGGAACTTCCCAACATTGTTTCTAGGAGAAAATTCCATGTGATTGCAGATATAAAAACCCACAAACATCCCAAGAATCTTAACCCCATTGTGAAACAAATGTGAGAAACCTCTGACTGCGGAAATACAAACCCAATTTGGAGACACACTGATGTTCCTTACCGAATGGTTTGAGAAGTCGGGAGGTTTTGGGGGAGGATTAACTTATCCCCTTTCGAATAATGGAACCAAAGAAAGAGATACCCCGCCATGAAAGGCTTCAAAGGGTATTTTAATTGGCTGTATAGGTACTTCTCGCAGATGTGCTGTGTAGGTACCCCGCGTTGCCCTATTTCGCAGGTATGGTGCGTAGGTGTGTTGTGTAGGTACAACGTATAGGTGTGGATGAGCACTAAAGAGAATGTGAAGAACTTCAAAACATTCTTATACCATTTAATTATCCCTTTTTTGTAGTTTAGAGAACTACCTGAGACGATATTAGAGATCTAGGTGAAAGAGCTACACAATGGGAGCTTCAAAGAATCTTTTACAATTTTTTAAGTCCGAAAATGGGGAGCCCAATGGTCCTATTTATAGGCACAGATGGGCCTGGCCGAAGAAACTTTGGTCGCTTAGGTATGCTACATAGCTCCACCGCACAGGTCCTCCACGTAGAGGCATCCCAAATCTTCTCGTACATAGTTCAGATGCGTAGCTATGTCACGAAGCTCATTCATGTAGCTCTCTCGTGAATCTGGTCGTGGAGCTCTCTCGCGAAGCATGGCCACGTAGCTTGCTCGCGAAGTATGATGGATGTTACTACATTGCGTAGATCTTGGGAGTATTTGTTGATGTTTCCTTTGAACTCTTTGAATATTTTTAAGGAGTGTCAACAAAATCCCCCCTTTAGGATTGGATCCGAAATATACAATGAGGGTCAAGTCCTGAGGTGAAATTCTAGGAAGAAGATCTGGATGGATTAATGAATTGCACAATTGTGCTGCACAAGAATTTCTCACAGAAATTTCATACAGGTATTCCACATAGCTATGGAGCGCAGTCATGATGCGTAGGCCTTCTACTGCCTATAAATAGGTCTCAACCATTCTCATTTTTTTCTTCACTTGTGCTTTCTCCGAAATTTAGACCTCTCGTTGCGTAGCTCGTTTGTTTAGCAACATCACGTTGTGCTCTCATGTAATTCTCTTGAAATTTCTTCAAGGTAAATTTGTTTACACTATTTGAGCTATGCCAAATAGGACCTCACTAATAGAGTTGTGCTAGGATATTTGTCGAAGTAACTATAGAGTGAACTCGTTGAAGGGGCTTGTCGAAGGACCTAGGTGAATAACCTACGAGAACAGTGTCCTTTGCCAAAAAAATCACTTTCTTCTTTAAAATTCGACTTTGAAAGTTTTGATAATTCTTTTTTTTTTGTAGTAAAGAATGAATAATTTGATGATACATTCCAAAGAATATAAGGTTCATCAAAATGAAATGATGAGGATCGTCGGGCCAGATTATTATGACACTGTTGAGAGTACTCTTCCTGGGCTATGGAAGGGTCTAATTTCGTACCAGTGTGACTATCCACAAAGTCCTTACTTACCTCTGTACGGGCATGGTCTTTTCCAAGATTCCCATTTTCCATATATTAAGAAGTACCTTCCAAAGAATCATTTTCATCAGTATTCCAACTGTAACAGCATGAATATTAGTGCAAGGGGGGTTCTGATACAAGAAGGCATGGTCCCAATTGGTTGTATCCTTCATCACAGTGGTTGAAATCCAGACATGAAGGATCATGTTGTAGATCCAAGACCACATTTTTATGATTCCACTTTTCAAGCTTCTCAAATAGATCAATCAAGTGGTTGGAAAGGAGAATGGGACCTTTGTTCTGGAGGGGGTGTAAAACCTGAGTGGATGTGGGCATTCTGGGTATGTCGGTCTTGTACAGAATTCAAAAAATAGTTATCAGACGTTCATATTTACGAAACTGTCTAGATGGGGAAAACTTATTTCTACAAAAATGAATTCATTCCTGAATTACTGAGCCGATGGAGTCTACAAACGAATTCCTTTCATTTCACACATGGTGAAGTTGTTATTACTCTCTGGGAAGTTTACCAAATAGCTAGAATTCCTATTCTTGGGGAAATGTATGATGAATTTATCCCTTCTACTTCAACATGGGGTGATGTTACCAGAACACCATCGCTGGCCCATGAATTATTTAAGATAGTGAAGAATTCACCCAAGGATAAGAAAGATATTCATGATATAATGTGGATGGAAGCTTTCTTAGAACCAACAATAGAGAAAGGTCCAACCTTTGGACGTCCTACTATTTGTCCTTCCACCGATAACCAAGGCAGTTCAGGCACATATTGGCCTACACTAGAAAGAGGTGATTACAAGCACTGGGGTTATAAAGTCAAACCTGATATAGATGCAAAAGTACTCTTAGCTTCCTTCCTTTCTATGTGGATAAGTGTTTCATTTCTTACACCGGTGGGGGTGTAAGATCAAAGACTTTCATTATTATAGCTAAATTGGTAGAGGAGAAGTATATTGGGCTAGAAACCCCTGTTTTGGCAAGAATTTACCATCTCCTACTGCATTTATACAATGGGAAGGCTACATTTAGAATTGTGGGGCCATTTCAAGTGTTTTGGGGCTGGATTGCAGCACATTTTTCTTCATACTCAGAACTAAACTCAATCAGAGTTCCAAATGGTCAATTCTCCCCATTTTTATAGAATGTTTCTGGTATTATGCCTCTGAACTTAAGACATGACAATGTACTGAAGGTATTGAATGTCTTAGGATAATTAAACTCCATTCCTTTTGGTAATATACCAAGTGGAACATTTATTGATGATGGTAAAGAAAATAATTTTGAGCTTAGATATTATATGATGGCATTCATGGATGGTGTAATATCAACTAGGATTGAGGGTGAAATTATTTGCAAGGCTTATGTACCCTATAGGTTTTCTCGTTAGTTCTGGTGTCTTCAAAAATCTATCACCTTTCCACCCACATACGTTAGACATGAGAAGCACTCAATGGTAGCACGACAATTATGGATTATCTCAATTTTAGAGGTATCCAAACTGTCAATTACATTACCTCTACCAGATGCATCAATTGGATTGGAAGTTGGGTATGCCAAAGCTTGGGTTTCTTCATATCATCAAGGGTCTCTGACAAAAGGAGTATATTGAGGGGCGGCTACAATGACTGTTGCATGTGAAAATCATGGAAAGAAGTCCAAGGACATAGATGATATATAAATTTCAAAGGTTTAAGAGCCCTCAAAGCATCTTCGCTGGAAGTACACCCAAAATACCAAGGATAAAGAAGAAATACCTCCAATGCCAAGGTGATTCAGTCACTGCCATCAAACAGAGATTCCTATTCCACCTATCGAATTTTCTGAGGAAGAAAGGTCTGAAGAAGATCTTCAATCAGAAGGTGTCGAACCTCTTCCATGGTCAACCCAGCCAAAATTAAATTATGTGTGACCTTCAGCCATTCATCACTGGGATATTATAACTCGTGATCTCAGGGATTCCCTGGCATTTCTTCAGAATGGCATTCGAATACCAGATATTGGTGATATCAAGGCACCTTCTGATTTCAATCTGGAAAATAACTTGGCTGAAGTAAAAAAAGTATATTGCATAGTTAGATACTTTTATATAAGAAACTGATGAACAAATCCAAACTTCTAAATGAGTATCTCATATGCTGGACTGAGGAGTCCGCGAAGGGGTAATTATCAACTCTAAGGAGAAGTGGGATATTTATGTTAATACTGAGAATGTATTTCCCTTTTTCTTTCATCTCAAATCTGCTTTATCATTTGAAATCATTAATCTTGATGAAAATGTATTTTTGTAGCTTGAATTTAGAGAAGGAAGATCTGGACCAATTCTTGATTTGCCTCAGTATAGTCCTGTAGGTTTTCCCATTGGCACAACGAATAATACTCCCATGTCACCATAACTTTCTCCAGGAGCAAGAACCATGACTGGGGTAATGGTGACAGATAATCCTCAACCATTACCTCAAGTTTCCCCTTCTAAGAGAATAGTTTCAATATCTCTTCAAGCTTTTGAACAGAAACACAAAAGAGCAATGAGATTTCTTCGAAGTGTTCACCGAAAGAGTAAGTATTTACACAATCTTTAGGGCATACAATTTTCTCAAGATGTTCTGGTAACCATGCTTTATTCTCTTGTAGGATCTATGTCTCTTTCCTCTTTCAAGGGATTAAGATCTAATGCTTCACAACCAGAAAAAGAAGTCCTAGTGGAAACCTAGGTCCATGCTGACATATATATACCGTCAAAAGATTCAGCTATACCTGATCCTGGCTCTGTTGAGAGAGAGGAAGGACATGGTAAGATTAAAATGCATTCCCTAGTTACTTTTTTCAAAGGACCCTAAAAATAAACAATACTAATATTCCTATTGATTTAGAAGAAAGTACTAAAGATCCAGGGAAATCTGAAACAAATGCTGAAATTAACCCAAACCCAGAAAGATCTGATGTTTGAATACCAATTGAAGATTCAGCAAAACAAAATGTTAGCAGAGCCAATTTGGGAATCAACCAACATTTTTTGGATACCTTAAATGGTGAGGATGCTGTAATATTTCAGGCTGTATACACTAAAATGTTGGACACCCTTAATCCGAATATTGATATTCCAGGTTCCATCAAGGAGTTTGGAGATTTCCATGAGAAATTTCAAGGAAGTAAGTTCCTATTCCTGCATTTTCCATACATAATATATTCTTCAACTTGATTATTTACATCATATTTTACCATATTCAACTTTATCTGTAGAAAATGATGCAAAGTCTCTTTAGGAACAGCATGTTCCACTTTATCCTTCTGCTGGGGCTGAAGAAATACTTACAGAGGATCCTTCATCAGAAGACATTTTGGAGCCTTTAAATGTCTTATATGAACAAATTCAAGGGAATCCCCCCTCAAGAAACACCTTCTCAAAACATCAGAGCTGAAAATAAAGGGGATGAATCCAATCAAGTAACTAACTTATTTTTGGGTAAATAGAGTTAGCCGTCTGAGTCATATTTTTTTCCTCAATTCATAACTAATAATTACCTTGATTTATTATTTAGGGTTATCAGCTCCAAGATCAGAGGGTGAATCTTCTACTGTTCCAAGAGAAGAAGAACGAAAAAATTCTTTAAGAAACCTGTTTCCAGGGTATATTCTACCTCATTTTAGTGACTCAGATTTAGATTTAGAGATGAAATATGATATTTTCATGGCACGTAAGAAGACATGGCGGAATATCTAGAACATAATTGCTAAAAATCATTTAGATGAATTATCTTCCCACTTTCCAAAACTCCCAGCATTATTCTGTGTGTTGGTATTTGGTGGGTTCAATTATCGTCCGGTCTACAATGCCATGAAAGAGACTATCCACTAACGGGAGCAGGAGCATAAGTTGCGACAAGATTTTGAAGGGGCTAAATGACTTGTCAATATTAAGAGATTTCAAGCTGCAGTGGCTGAGGCGGAGGCAAATCATAATAAGAAATCACTCGAGATTATCCAACAAATCAAATAAGCCATGAAGGAGTTATTATCTATTCAACATCAACTGGATGTTGTTCCTAACAAGCTTGAGCAACTGAATCAAACAATATGAGAAACCCAATTGTAGGGGATAACTTCCATTCCAATGGCTGAGGAAGCACTTCATCAGGAAGAGGAGGTTGGAGTTTCTCAATTATCTCAACTTCAACAGGAAGCTGATAGATCTTATGAAGTGGTTCAACAAATGAAAAGTCATCTTGAAAGTTTATTTTAAAACATGATAGAGAGGCTCCGGTTTGTGGATGGCCCTCCATTTTCAGATGAATGAAAGAAATTATGTTTCTAATCATATGCATGCCTTCATTATTTTTCTTCTTTCATGATTACAATATGAAAGGTAAATGATGATAAGGATTCCTTTATGTTAAGCAATCATTATTATAATAACAAGAATGAGGTGTTTAAAATTTTATTATTAAGCCGAGGGATTTAAGTAGCATAATTTGATTATTTCTAGGGTTACATTTATAACCCCACAAATTTTGTATCTTTTGAATTTTCATTACTCAATATTACCTAAATCATACAAAAAATGTATATTTAGTGAGCTAAGACTCGACTTTCGTTCAGAGAACCCTTTGCTGGTTCTTAGTCTGATTAGTATCAAGCCTTTTGTTACTAGAAGTTTTAAAGTCATCCATATTGGACTATAAAGTGCTAATATATAGGGTCTAATAGCTTTGACCGTAAATTTTGAATTAGATCCCAAACAAAACTCTGTGGCTGAAAATTTCTTTAAAATTATTTAAATATTTCTAAGGGGAATATTGGTCCATGATTTTTTTTATGGATACCAAATCTTAAAGCCTGTATCACCATAATGTGTGAATTTTCCAGGAATGAAGTTACCATTACTTGACAAACCCATTATGGGGGATACATTATGCAGGGCCAACTAGGGCATATGTTACATAGACAAACAGTGGCATCTTTTGACTGACAGGCCTGTTATGTATGCAACTTATGCAAGGCTTCCTAAGGGCACGTGTTGTATAGTTAGGCAAAAGAGATCTTAGAAGTTTGACGTTCTATTGCTAAAAGTCGAAGAAAGTTTATGGAGATTCATATTTTCCAAATCATAGAGTCTGTTTTATAGAGAAAGGTACCTAAATATGGAATGGGTATTTCTAATCAAGATATCCAAAGAATCAGAGGAATAAGAATTTTACAATGATATGACCCAAATGTAAAAGATATGGTGTTTTTAGTTTTAGGTCATACAACTAGGACCAGAAATGGAAACAATATATAACATGTGGCCAAGTGATTTTAAGATTATTTCATAGTGTATTGACCACATGATGAGGGAAATGTGTAAACCATGGTCTTGAAGACTTTCAGATTGTGAGAAAGATAATGGGACAAGTATAATTGAATGACTATTTTAAAATACAGATTTTTGTATATTGTAATTAAATAATAAAGGAGACAAAGATACTATAACCAATAATGAAGTTACCATTATTTGAAAAACCCGTTATGGGGGCGGTATTATGCAGGGCCAACTAGGGAACATGCTGCATAGTCAAATAGTGGAATCTTTTGACTGACAGGCCTGTTATGTAGGCAACTTATGAAAGGAAACCTAAGGTAACATGCTACATAGTCAGGCAAGATAGCTCTCTGATATTGAAAACCTTATTACCATAAACCGTAAGAAAGATTATAAAAATCTGAAAGAAAAATTCAATATTAAGAGTGGGAAATATGGAAGGGGTTATGCCTAATGTATATGAGAAATATTTGAATCAATATTCGCCATAAATTTGATGTCCTTTACATATATCTGACTCATATGTAAAATGGAGGCTTTCTTTGTTTCCTTTGAATGAATATGTTAATGTGCAGTTTTAAGTCATGCAGTGAGGACATTATACTATACATTTTTGAGTCATGCAGTGAGGACATTGATAACCCCATAAGAAATTGGAAACACCCTATTTATATAAAGAATCCATTTACTCAATTCATATGCCCACGTGAGTTATGCTCGGTGTGAGAAACAAGGAGAAGTAAAGGTTTCTTTTATAATATAAAGGTGATCCAAGTGAGAAATAGGGGTGTTAAATTTCCATGTAGTTTACCGTCATGTGGTAAGGATGATAAAGAACCAATATGAAATAAAAGACACAATGTAACTGGATTAAGGGATAAAACCTAAATTTTATTACGTGTCTTGCTGGATAAAGAATCAATTCATGCATAGTTCTTAAAACATTTCCTACATAGATTTGATTCTCATACAAGAAATAAAGGGGGTTTGTTGTTGTTTTTTTTTATCATGACTGGTCCCAAAATTGGAGATTTAGGTGTCTCTAGTATCTCCTTGGGAAAATGAGAACCAATCAGGACATAATTCTTTAAACAATCATTCTTCATCTTAATCAGATTTGGCATAAAAAATGGGGGCTTTTAACACATTCTAAGAGAATGGTAGATCTTAAGAAATAAAATGGTTTATGGACCAAATCATATATCTTAAGGAAACACTCTGTATATATCTGACTCATATATAGGAGGAGAAAAGAAAATAAGAAAATTTTGTGATTGTGGTTGGGGCCTGAATTGGAGATTCAGGTGTCACTACATATCTCGTTGGAACATGAGAATCAAGCCATATATATTTCTTGAAACATAGTATTTATGCAGATCTAAATCCGACAAAGGAAAGATAGGGACTCATGTACTACTAAATAGTAATGATGATGTCAATGACGCTTGCTTACAAAAGCTTTTATGTTTTTATAGAGAAAATGTTAAATGGTGTCATGTAGTTTAATGTCATGTGACAAGGATGAAAATGATATGCACTTTAACAACATGCAGCATGGACGATTATGGTTATTATGCAGTTTAGTGTCTTGAAACTAGGACATAGGGGCTGTGTATTTTTAAGTCTTGCAGCAAGGACGTGGTACCGTGCAGTTTAAAGTCTTGCAGTGAGGACGTGGTACCGTGCAGTTTAAAGTCTTGCAGTGAGGACGTGGTACCATGCAGTTTAAAGTCTTGCATTGAGGATTATTTATGCAAAACTATACAAAGTATTTCTTAAAAAATCTTGCATTGGTTGGGGTTGTGATGAGTTCTCCATCCATTGAGATTAAGGCATATGCTCCATTTGAATAAACCTTATGTATGGAATAAGGTCCTTCCCTCTTTGGCTTAAGTTTTGGAGGTTTATTTCCTGGTATCATTGGAGTTCTAAGGACCAATACCAATTCTCCTTGAAGGAATGAACGAAGACGAACTTTCATATTAAAAGCTCGTGCAATTCTGTTTTGATATAATTCTATATGATTTAAAGTATGCAATCTTTTCTCATCTAATAGTTCCAACTCACTGAACCGTTTCTGAGACCTTTCATCTTTAGATAATTGATCACAGATTGAAACTCTTAGTGAAGGAAATTGCATTTCAATTAGTAAAACTGCTTCAGTTCCATATACCAATGAAAAAGGAGTTTCTTGGGTGGAAGTACGGATAGTTGTCTGATAAGCCCATAAAGCATTAAAAAGTTTATTAGGACATGATTTATTATCTTTATCCACCATATTCTGGAGTATATTTGATAGGGTTTTATTGAAAGCCTCTATCTATCTATTGGTTTCCGCATGATAGCGAAATGAATGGTTGGATTTGATATTAAATTCCTAATATAACTTTTTTACTTCAGCAAAACTAAAATTGGTGCCATTGTCCGTCAAAATAGTATGAGGGATGCCATATCTGGTGATGATATTAGTTTTGACAAAACTAATGATGTTTTTAGCTCCAACTTCCTTGAGAGTTATTGCCTCATCCCAATTAGAGAAGAAATCAGTAGCAGTGAGAATATACTTGAACTGCTTAGCCATGGCTAGAGGATAAGGCCCTACTACATCCATTCCCCAGGTGGAAAATGTCCAAGAGTATTTAGTTGTATGTAGTAACTTTGGGGGTTGATGAATGAAGTTGGCATGCACTTTATAGGGATGAAATTTTTTTGTGAAGTTTGTAAAATCATGTGTCATTAAAGGCCAAAAGTATCCAAGCCTTTGAATCTAATCAGAGAGTCTATTCCCAAATTGGTGGGCATCCCAAACTCCTGAATGAAATTCTTTCATGATAGTCATGGTTTCTTCTCCATCAATACATCTAAAGAGAATCCCATCAAAGACCCGCTTATAAAGGATCTTTCGGTGGTTTGGACCATCATAAAGAGTGAAATTAGCCGCTCGTCGCCGGATCTGCTCCTTCTCAGCCCTATTTGGTGGAAGTATCCCATTTTGAAGATATTCGATGATGGGTGTTCTCCATCCAGTGGTATGACCATACGGTTCAGAAATAGGGAAAATTTCATTGATTTCCTCACTCATGGTTTGAACAAAAGGTGAAACCATGCGGCGATGGGTTATGCTAATAACGGTCTCACCCTGATTTGGATCTCCCATGGTTGTAGCCACATTATCTATGGCATCTTCTTGGGCATTTTGTGATCACGGGAAAAAGGACAATGTTGTCTCTGAGGGAAATTCGGCAATTAATTCTCTAACATAATCACACAAAGGTATTAACTCTTCTTTTCTAATAGAGTATTCCCCGTTTATTTGTTTGATTGCCAATTCTAAATCACCTTTAACCTTTAAATGATCCATTCACACCTAAAAGACCAATTCCAAGCCTATGATGAGAGCTTGATATTCCACCTCATTGTTGGTACCACCTTCAGATAATAGAAAAGAATATGGAAATACTGCCTTTTCTAGGGAAATAATAACTATTCCTAATCCAAACTTGTTGAGTTTAAAATTTTCCATTCTCTTCCCTGTTGGAATTATAGAAGCACCATCAAAATACATTTCCCATGACTAGGAATTATCTTGAATAGAGAACACCTCTTCATTAATAAGTTTAGTATTAAACGATGTATCTTCTGCGGATGGATGCTCAGTAAGGAAATCAGCCCGGGATTGACCCTTTATTGCCTTTTTAGGCACAAAATGGATATCAAACTGCTGCAAAATAACCACCCACCGTGCTAGACATCCTGTAAGCACAGGAAGACTGAGGATAAATTTGAGTGGGTTATTACAAGATACCAATTGGACTTCATGATGTTGTAGATAATGCCTCGATTTCTGAACTACAAAGATTAATTCCAGACAGTACTTTTCAATACTTGAATACCGAGTTTCCGCATCAATCATAGTTAGACTAAGATAGTAAAGGCTATTTTCATTACCAGTATAATTTTTTTGGGTGAGGAAGGCACCTAGTGATTGCTCTAAAACTGTCACATAGAGAATAAGTGGTCTTCCTTCAACAACCGGCATTAATACCAGTGGAATCAAGAGATATTTATTAAGGGTATCAAATTCCTCTTAGAAATCTTCAGTCCATTGTTAGGTAACTCTCTTCTTCATTAATCTGGTGAAGGGTAAACATTTGACTGCCAAATTGGCGACAAAGTTCCGAATATAGGCCAAGTGTCCTTGAAGTCCTCTTAATTATTTCAAATTTTGAGGAGGTGACATACCAAGGATTGATTTTTTTTTCTCAGGATCAAATTCAATACCATGATGGTGTACAGCAAAACCAAGGAATTTTCCTGAGGTTACCCCAAAATCACATTTCAAGGGGTTCATCTTCAAACTATGTTGCCGAAGTTTATTGAATATGGTTTCAAAATCAACCAAGTGATTAAAAAGTTGTATAGATTTGACCACCAAATCATCCACATAATATTCAACAAATTTCTCTAAGAAGGGTTTAATGATATGATACAGGGCACGTTGATATGTTCCACCTGCATTCTTCAAGCCAAATGGCATTACTCGATAGAAAAACACACCTTGAGGGGGCTCTGAAGGCTGTAGATTCTTCATCCTATAGAGCCATTCGGATTTTGTTATACCCAAAATATCCATCCATGAAGGAAAGTGCTTCATATCCAGTCGTTGCATTAATTAGAAGTTCTATAATTGGGACTGGAAAATCATCTTTAGGACAATTCGTGTTAAGATCTCTAAAGTCAATGAAAATTCTAATTTGTCCATTCTTATTTTTCATAGGGACAATATTAGTCATCCATTGGGGATATTGAACTTCTCTAATGAAGTTAGCCTTGATAATATTATCAAATTCATATTCAATTTTTGAGGCATAGGTTGGATGTGCTCTTTTTGCTGCTTGCTTGAATCCTTGATGTTCTTCTGGAAAACCCAAAAGATGAGTGGAAACATCGGGATCAAGACCCAGCATTTCTATATAATTCTAAGAAAATACATCTCGATTTTGCTTTATAAATGAAGTATACATTTATTGTTCTTCAAAAGTCATGGTTGTACTAATTAAAGTGGGGTGTGGATCTTCTTTTGTACCCAGATTTATTTCTCTGAGTTCATCCACAGTAGTAGAGATACCCTCTCCAAATGCTAGAGGAGCATCCCTGAGATCTTTTACTTCTTCTTTAATACGTGTTACTTATACTATTTATAATTTCATAGTATATGATGAAGCAGAATTTCCATGGATAGGGGAGAAGTTAAAATTTGAACATCTTGAAGAAGAGGCTGCCATTTCTGACCCTATTGATGATGAAGGGTCTTCCTAGGGTGATAGAGAAGAGATGATGGATTGAGAATTGAAATCATTGTTCTCCTCTGGTATTGTTATACCTTCTTCTGGCCTAGTTGATGAAGTATAAAATTTCTGGATTTCCGTGGATGAAATGAAGACATCTCCATTTAAGCTTTCATCACTACTTGGTGAATCAACAATTTCTCCCGTGTTGTCTGTCTTGGTAGTCGTAATTGACATTATGGAAGTTTCCATAAGAGTGTCTGGATTTAGGTCAATCTTGTCAATTTTACTGATAGGAAACACATAATCTGTACTCACATATATGAATGGGTTTATTGGAATCTTTTCCAAATCATTTGGAGCATTAATTTTGGTGACCTTATTTGTCGTGGATTTTTTCTTTCCCTCCATGTGATAAAATTCTACCTCAATGTATTGATATTCACACGTTTTGAACGGGGCCTTGTCACCATAAAATGTCCCAATTGGACCATTGAAACAATATTTGAGACATTGATGGTATGAAGAATGTACAACTGTATGTTGATGTAGCCAAGGTCTTCCAAGAAAAATGTTGAAGGCTGTGTCCTAATGAACAACCATGAAATATGAATTAGACAAAAGGTCTCCAAACTGAATTGTGAGTGTAATTTCACCCAGAGGTTCTTGTTCATTCTTATAATATCCTTGAAACATCAATGTAAAAGGAGAAAAATAAGATTTGGTGAGGCCCAATTGAGGAAGTGTACGAATAGGAATGAGATTGACTCCTGGTCCATTATCAATGAAAGCTCATCGGATGTCTATATAATTGACTTTTCCAGATAGATACAAAGGTTTGATATGTCCATGTAAAACATCATCTTCATCTTCATCTGTAAAATATATCACTGCATGGAATTCTATAGGATCATTCTCTATATAGTAGACCTCAGCCACAGTAATTTCAGTTTCAAATTCTTGAGGACTTGAAAAAACCTCAATAAGAGCCTTCTGAAGATCTTTTGATAGATTCAAGGCATCCAGAATAGATAAATTGTCTGGTACTTGGGCGAAATGTTTCAAGACATCATACTTTTGGTCCAAAGGCCTGTGTTTCCCATCCTGAAATTGTGGTTTTGCAGGTGCCTTGGAAGTTGATGCTTTGGCAGTAGATGCATCCTGTATTGGGGTAGAAGTTGCACACACTCTTGGCTTAGGTAGATTAGATTGAATAGGTCTATCTATTTGATGAGAGGAAGAAGGTGTGACCTCTAACTGGTCCTCCAAAATAACTGTGTCAGGACAGAATCTGCCAAGTGTGGAAGAACTTTCTTGTTCCTTTTGAGCCCGCTGAAGGGCTTTGCCACAAGTTTCTGCTGCATATATAGTTCTAGTAGGGGTAGGATTGAAATAGTGGCTTCTGGAATATCCATGTCTTCCCCTGTATCATAGACCTTTGTCTCTTCCTCTAACTCCTCTATTATATTCAGGGAACTTAGGCTCATCATGATCGAAACTGTCACTTGAATAGGGATCCGTTAAATGAATCATGTTAACAGAACCAAAAATTAATTCTATATCTAATGAAGATTCTTCCTGATGAACCAGTTCAGGATGTTCCGTTTGGTGGGGCGGTTCCTGTGCTTTTGAAGAAGATGGCATAAAATCTGCCAGAGTCAAAGACAACTTAGGCTTTCACACGAGCTCGTTTTCTTATGACTGCTCTTCTTTATTCAAATTACGCTGCTTCTTTGAGTATTTTCCTTCTGATGAAGGGTGTTTTGATGTGGCAGAAATAGCAGAAGACACAATTTGTTGATTCAATTGTGTTCGTAAAATTCCATGAGTTTGGTTGATCATTTTCCTAACCATCAAATCATTATATTTTTGCGCATTTTTACTTTTGACTCCGTGCTACTCACCCTCTTCCTCTGGATCAGTAGCAGTAACACATGTTACCTAGGCTGAAGAAACTTTCAGTTTTACTTGTCCAGAGTCCACCATCTTTTGCAAGAGGTCATTGAAGACAAAACACTCCTGAATGGGATGACCCAACATCTGATGAAACGGGAAATAGTTGGGGAGGTATTTATCTCCTTCCTTATCCGGCCTTTTGGGCCTTGGAAACTGAACCAGATTGTTTTCCAGAGCTAAGATGAAGTAACCAGGAACTTGTTCATTTCGTAAAGAATAAACTTTGTTCTTTAAATCCTAAAACTATTTCCACCTTTGATCTTTTTGATCATCTTCAAGAGGCAGCCATTGTTGTGGATGTTCAAGAGGTGGATCCCTTCGATATAACGAAGATTTTGAAGTGAAATCAGGTACAGATGCTTGTTTAAGTGTAACTGTAGTAGTCCCTTCTTTCCCTATTCTCCTTCCATGAACTGATGGAATTACACAAGTTTTGGCATTGGTCTTTATAAGAGAGTCTTCTATCTGTTAAGCGATTGAAGTAAGGTCTCGAAACCCTCCTGTGTATTTCACATGGATTAACAGTGTGCGTAATTCATCATGCATATTTGCCACATAGATTGGCTTCAACTCTTCTTGAGGGAGTGATAAACTTAAGGAATATGTTAATCCCTTCCAGCAAGCAATGAAATCCAAAAAACTTTCATTCTCCCTTTTTTTACAATTGTTAAGATCAAAAATTGTCATCTTTGGTTATGTTGAGCTAAATTGAAGAAGGAACCTTTGACGAAGATCTTCCCACCCAGTAATTGATCGAGATTGCAAACTTGTATACCAGACAAAAGTAGGTCCTTGTAATGACTGCACAAAACACCTGATCTTAACTACTTATTGTTGTTTAGGAGTTCCCATCATAGGATCACAACGATAGAAAAAATGTTTTAAGTGTTGTTCTAGATCTCCCGAACCATTAAAAATTGGGAATGTGGTATTCACAAAATTTTATGGGGGAGGAATTTCATCCACACATTCAGGGTAAGCTCTCTTTTCTGGTTGAACCTATGCATGTCGACCTTCCATAGCTTCCAACTGAGCTGTTAATGACTCAATGGTAGTCATTAATTTTTTAGAAACATATGGTTGATCTTGAACTTGAGCAGGTGCAATAACTGGAGTTTGGATGGGTGTGGTGATCAGTACTGCCACTGATGGTAGTATTGTCATTTGATGTCGCATATGACCCATAGGATTGGACCTGTGAGGGTGTACTTGTAAAGGGGTATATTCTCGATCAATCCAAGTAACTATAAAAAATTCCCTTGATTGATTAACTACATCATGATTAGGAGGAAGACTACCTTGAAGTAGTCCTGAATTTAACCTCCTTAATTCCTTCATTTCTTCTTCTTGTTGTGTGAACCTTTCCTCTAATGAGAGTGATTGGTGTTCTCCAGAGGTAGGGTGGGATGTAACCTGACTTTTACCCATTTCCTTGGCATGTGCCTTTCTGGATTATGGAAGGATTTGGTTATTTGAAGGCATACCCAGATTTTGGGTAAGCCTTTGATTTTGGGTACGCTCACCTTCTTCATTTGCTTCAGCGTGTACAAAATTCTGGAAAAGAACTTCATCTTCTGATTCCCAGGAACTGGACTTATTTTCTGGAGGATCTTATACAATGGTATTGATAACATTTACTGATGCATAATGCATTGATGGCATTCTGTCAATTATTCTTCTTGATTGTCACCCTTTGTGTCTTCTATGAGACTCTGTTATCATATATAATGAATTCCCTGGAACTGTTTGGCAGACCGTAAACTGAAATGAATCATTGGATAATTCAGTTATATGCTTTCCTTATGGCTTCTTCCCTAATCGGGAGAAAAATGACTTCTGCTAAGGAGGGGATTGAAAATGTGAAAAATACCCCAACCTTGTAGGATATGGTTGTTCTTGTTCTCCTTCTTCAAATCATTGAACATTATTCAACGAATTCAAATATTGATTTACATGAGCCCCCATCCTCACAAGATGGGGTGATTATTGATCTTCTATAGCTGAAATTTGTGAAACTGCTCTTCTGATTTTTCGGATTTTGGTTCGGACATTATCTAGGTTCATTATCCGATCATCATTTACACCACCTATTTCAGAAAATTATTGTGTTATTTCAGACATTTTCATCCTCTGACGCTTGACATCTTCTAAACAAGATGCCAGCTCAAGATTCTCAGAGGATTGATGTAAAAGTATCATAATAAATTATTTTCTTTGATTCTGATTCTAATGAGAACTGGTTGAGGCTTGTTCTCGACCATACATTTGATTACGTACAAAACCTATTGATTGGTGCCGGTCGTGGGCAATAACATTGCATGAAACCACTTTTGGAAGACTTTGCTGATTTTGGAGTGCATTCAAATGCAATACTCCATATGCACCCCATCCTCTGATGTGAACATTAGATGGGGAATCAGAAATTAATTGGCATAGTCTCTTCAGAGCATTGAGACATGCACACTGAAGGGTTCTCTATTGTTTTTAAACCCTTAGATGTTTGGAAATTTAAAGAGATGCCAATTCAATTTGGCACAACAACCCTTCTATTACCTTTATATGATTTTGATATTCATCATATGGTAATACTTTGGTTTTCAAATGAAAAAGAGTTTTCTATAAGTTGAGACGAATTTCATGAATATAATCTTTTGTCATCAATTCTGGAATATCAAACTGAGAATTTTCTGAAGGCCAGAACATGACTGGTATATCTCCTTTAGCTAATTGTTTCTTTATATTCAACACATATTCATCATCTTCTACTAGAGGTTTCTCCACTTGGTCTGACCAAAGTGGATGCTCTGCATTGGAGGATAAATGACCCAAGGGAGGTTCAGAGAATAACCATTCCCTTAAGATTTCTTCTAACTGAGAAAGTGTTTCACCTATAAATGACAAGGCATCATACATGATTGGCCTTGTGCTTGCAAGAACCTAGAGATAGGAGGAATTTCTTGTTAATGCATTGTCAATTATAGAATTGTTTTGACAATGTGAAATACTACTGCGGAGAGGAATTTCGCATCGAAAGTAATCATGGGGAGGATCACAATGGTGGATTACAGCAAGGGATAAATCTTCTTGCTCCTTGGTCTTCTAGCCACATGGAGGGTTATCGTGGCTCTCATCTAAAGATAGCCACTCTGGACTAACTTAATTTTCATGAATCAAGTTTTCATGAGGAATTGTCTGATGAGAATCTTCATAATTACAACTACCACTCCCAAAATTTGGTAATGGGAGGGTAGGATCTTGAGCAGCAATAGAAAAATGTATGAGGGTTTCAAGAACTCCTGCATTAAGAGGAGCTAAGTTACAGCTTGACTCTTGATTTTCCAATGGTATTTGGTGATATTTCTTCTTGGATGTTCTCTTATACTTAGTTGAGGTGACTTTTTGGGAAAAGTGGTTATCATGGGTAGGTATATGTGCCTGTCTTGGATTAGTTACCGAAACAGACTGGTTACCTTCAATTGGAAAGGGTGTATGTTCCTGATATTGTTGTTCATATGATATGGGGGAGTATGCCCCATGACCCTCCTGGACTGGAATAGAGGGGTGTATATTCTCTGGGATGGCATGTCGTTGTTTCATCCCATGTGTGGGGATAGATTTATGTGTCTGTTCCTCTGATACTGCTGAAGTAGTTGTTAAAATATCTTGACATGCTTCTAGAATATGGGAAGGGATATTAGTCTTCCCTTTCACCATTGACAAGATGTGTTTAGTGACTTAAGTGTCCGGAAAAGGAATATATGACCATTCCATATCTAGAGTAGGTGTATGTGCCTACTCCTATCCTCCTTTTCCTGTCAACGGATATTGACAGTACTTATGCATAGGGGAAAAGAGTTGAGTCTGCTCTGAATTTGTTGTTGGAGCTTTCTGAATGACTTCTCCAGGTGCTACCAAACAAGACTCTTGGCATGCTTGATGAACATTGGTAGGTGTATGTTCCTTAGGGGTATTCTCCATCAAATATGGTTGATGGTTTTCCTTCAATACTGGCAGACAAGACTGCTGACAGAATTGGTGATTGTAAACAGGTGTATGCTCCTATTTACCGATTTCCACCATATTAGATTGGCAGGTCTCTTTAAATGCAGTCATACAAGCCTGTTGACTGGCTGATAACTTTTAAACAGGTGCATGTGTCTGTTCACAGTACTCCACTGGGTTTATCTAGTGGGATTGGTGAGTTCCTACCAAATGAGACTACTGAGAAACAAAATTAGGATGGACGGATGTATGTTCCTGCTCGTTGTTTACCATCAAGTTTGATCGATGGACTTCTCTGGTGGAGGTAGAGGTGAGAACCTGCTTCCATTTAATTGGACATTGTCCCAGGCGGTTTGTCTTATGTGCCTAAGTGTAACAGCCCGAGATTTTATGAAAAATATTCTTTTTATTTCACTAATGTCTTGTGTTGTACGCTACACCAAAAGGAGCTTTCACAACACGCATCCTTGACTTGCCTTGCATTACACGTAATCGCGACCTTCCTCGATAGCGTGTGTAGTACGCAATAACGAGTTTCAATAAACAGCGATATGCTATTAAAATGTTATTAAAACTAGCCGTTATGAATAGTAATAACCACTTTTTGAAATTTTGTAAATTTTATTTTTCAAAATGGATTTCATTTTTGGATTCGGAGTATCGAATTTAGCCTAAGGTGAAATTTTGGTACATTTCGGATAACTTTCATATTCTGATGAATAGTGAAAATTACTAAATTTTAATTAAAAACAACTTTTTTAATCGAAATAATTAATAGTGATAAATTATTAATTTGAGTGGTTTTAAAGTATATTTAGAATATATTTTTACAATTTAATACAATGTTGGTCATTGGTTGTAATTTCACATTTAAACCGGACATAATCAAGTGTCAATCTTTTGATAGATATTGTTTCTTAAAAACACGCTATTTGTTTTAACAGCGGGATTTAATTATAAAATTAATTAATGCAACTTCTATGTTATGAATTTGGTAAAATAGACTTCATTTTTGAATTCGGAATATGAAATATAGCTTAGAATGAAATTTTGGCATTGTTCTGAAAAACATCAATTTTTGATGAATAGTGAAACCACTAAGTGGTAGTTAAAAAACTGAATTTTTTCATAAAACTTAATTTTACCACTTCTGTGAATGGAATTTCAAAAATCCGAGAGACACGGTTGATGTCAGTAAGTAAAATGTGGTTCAATGAGATGAAAATAATTTTTGGTGAATAGTAACTTTTTACTTTTTTTTACCGCGGTTAATAGTAAATAGGGTAACTAAGGGTAAATATGATATTATTATTACCCTAAAACATGTCCTAATTCTATTGGATAAGTGTAATTCGACCAAAAACAACCTTATGAATAAAATATGACCATTTAGGCCCACTTGGATTAGATTAGGACATTTATTATTAATTTATTTAAAGAAGGGTTAAAATAGTTAAAATCAAAGTTTAATAAGTAAATCATTTTTAATATGGAGTTATACATAAGATAAATTCGATTGTAAATATTCATTAGAAAGATAAAAAGATTTCCTACATGATGGTATTTTATTTGTAATTTTTAGACATCAAATAATATAATTTATTTATGACACAAAGATGATGCAGTAATTATCTTATTAATGAAATATTGACATAATTGATAATATAAATACCAAAATAAATGTAATTTAAGACTTTTTATGAATTCCACTAATTTTCTACGTTACTATGATATATTAGTGTTGATTTAATTAACTTTGTTCGAACATATAATTCTGTTATGACTTTCACAAAAATCATATATCAAATAGTGTCAAAATTGACACAAAATAGTTTTTAAATAAAATATTATATTATTAATTGTTATTTTATTCCTAAAAATCTAAGGTTCGGCCAAATGACTTAGATAAGGATATATGTATTAATAATAAACAATTTGGGGTTCTTTTGGCATGTTATAGTAAGTGTATTAACCATATAGTGAAAGAAAACAAAAAGACACGGTAAAAGTTAAATTATTTAACTTAGAGTTAAATCTAATTGATAAGGTTAAAATAATACCCTAAACTTGTCTAAATTCTATTGGATGAGAGTATTTAGACCCATACCCACCTTAGACTCGAAATAAATCAATTTGGAGCTAATTAAAACCGAACTTGACTTTATAATAAAATAATATTTTGAGATATTCCTAAGGTGCCCCTCTCCTCCCTTATAAAAGGACACCTCCTCCCCCTCCTCCTCACACCAATTTGAGAACTCAAGCTCAGCCAACCCCTGCCAAAATCTCTTTTCCACTTCCCTAGAAACATCCTAGAGGTTCTGGTCTTCCTCAAAGACCAATTTTAGTGCCCTAAGATGAGGTCTCAAAGAGGCGCTTCAAAGAAGAGGTAATTACCGTTACCAATTCTTTCATCTTTATTTCTTCTTCCACTTCTTCTTCTTAGGTTGTTTCATTATGAAGTAATAACATCAGTATCACTCATATACTTATATGTTATTATAAGTATGAAACAACCCTATTTCACCATCTATCCATCCTACGGAAAAAGAAATCATCGCGCGTGCGTACGTACGGAATACCGTCTCCACGTCGTGGTGTAATCTATTTTCCACCACCACCTTACATGGATGGGTATAATGGTGTAAAGAATAACTATACATAGTTATTACAAAATCATATTGATTCTGATATATTGTATAATCCACTCCAATTCAATTCAAAAAATATGGAAATGATATCATCGCTCGTGCGTACGTACGGAATACCGTCTCCACGACGCGATGAGATTCATTCTTAATGATTAACCATTCATGAATGATTATAAAGTATATATAATAAGTAATAATGAAATATATGACATAATAATGATACTGGATTTATGTATATATATATATGTATTTCATCTACTAACTTCCATTCAAGACAATAAAGATAGAAAAACAGCGTTCATGCGTACGTACGGACTACCGTCTCCATGAACGATGTTTTTCATTTCATTTATCTATCTATTATATATATATATATACTGAATATATATGATATATAAATCATATTTTATATTCTGGATGTAAGTAAATCATGATATAAGTAATAATAATGTCAAGAACAACAAGTCAAAACACCTACGATAAATGAAACGATTTTACCCAAAACGCTTCTTTAACATGGAATTTACAAAAGAACGGGTAAAATAATGTCATAAGTGAACCATATATGATATCATAACAATGAATATGATTCTGTAATAAGTCAATGACATTATTTAAATCATTATACAGGAGGTTCGGACACATACGAAGCAAATCGGACCTAAGGTAAGGGAAATATCACAGTCTCATTTTTATCCGAGATTGTTTATTCGTAAGTAATTACTGGGGTGTATTTTATCATCCACATCCATGTTTCATCAATATGTAATATTATTTCCATCCACCTACAATTGTTTAAATCCATTTTTTTTACCCTTCGGTGAGCTTTTATTAAAAGAAATGAAAGGAATCTTTTGTCGTTTTTCGTACGAGGCACTTTTTGACTTTTTCGACAAAAGTACGAAGAATGTTTTTTTTAACTTATACGGCATGAATGGATTTTTAAAACAAAATTTCCAAGAATCTTCCTTTACAAGTTTTCAAGTTTATTTTTAATCAACTTCTTTTACTTTAAAGTCGTATGACATGTTATGAAAGGAAAAATGTTTTTGAAGTAGAAAGGATATTTTTCTCAAGAATGGATTTCAAGTATTTTATCAAAATTATTTTCCATCTAAGATAATAAAAGGGTTCTGTTTTTATCCCTATTATTACATTGATTTGATCATGTTGTGATGGAATTATTTTTATGAATTCCTTTATCTTGTATGAATTGTTTTATGATGTCATGATGTTTAAGATTCCCATTTGTATTACATGGGTTATGCAATGATGTATGGTTTATGATTTTGTGGCACACATAAGAATAGTATCATTATGAGATGGGTGGGACCTATATCTCCCTCCAATGCATTGGGTAAAGATTTTATATCTCATGAGATAGACATGGCTGAAATGGTAGGTTATACCGGTTCAGTGAAACAGGACTGAAACGAGGGTTACTCGATTCAGAAAGGGACTTTGTCCACTAAGATAGTCTTGGCAATGAGTCTTGACTAACAAGAAATGATTCTCTATGATTATGTGTGTATGCCACAAAGTTTCATGTTTTATGTTATGATTATTGGGATTTCATTTCACTACTATGATTTATCCCATGTTATGAAATTATGCTCTCTTTTGCAGGTTAAGATTTCTAAAAGTTATGTTCTTATGAATATGATGTGATTGATTTTTCTTTTGTATACCCTTACTGAGCATTTGAGCTCACCCTTTTATGTTTTCTTTTCCCCTGGATATAAAGAAAGGTTTTAGGTAAAAAAAAGGGAAGATCTTTATGGGAGATATTGAAGATCTTTCACCACGATTAGAAGATTACGTTCCAAGTTTCCAAAGACACTAAACTATTACGATCCTTGTTTGTGTGTTTTTGTTATGTACTAAGTATTCCGCAAAAGTAATGTAATGTCAATGTACGTCAGGATACGGGTCTCTACAGTTGGTATCAGAGGAAAGGTTTAGTCAACCTTTGGAAACTAGGATGTGAGAACTTTAGTGAGATCCCTAGAGATATTTATAAGGTATGTCTAGGGATGTCCCTAAGGATAAGTATACGTATAGGATATAGTCCTAGAACTACGGTAACGATCTTAGAATTTAACCTAAGATGTTAGATATTGAGGGTGCTCCCCCTTTACTATGTTATCTTCCCTAGCATAATTTCGCCTCTCACAAAATTCTTTTTGTGTTTTAGTTAATGGAGGGAACCAGAAGGAATTTGGTTAACATTGAATCCAATGGACAAATTGGTGACTATGAGCAACAAAATTGTGTGAAGCCTAGAGATAAAGATATTGTGATTATGCCGAATCAGTCATCGCGATATATTATTAACAAGGTGAAATTTAGTGGTATGACTAATTCATCAAAGAAGAGGAAGATAAACTATTATGCATGTTCGCATGTTGAGGAACATAAAGAAAGGAAGATTGAGATTTCTAAAGAAGGGAAGAAGAACCTTGAGGAATACCTCAAATGGAGGGACCGATGTTATCTGTGTGGAGAAAAGGGTCATAGAGTGACAGATTGTTATGGAGTTCAATGTCTTATTTGTGGAGAACATGGGCATTACCCAACTCAATGCCCTGACCTGAAAAGATACTTCTAAATCAAGGAAGGAATTATTCCAGGACATTCATTGAAGTGGATGGACTGAAGTGTTTATGTATTGGTATTCAAGAATAATGTTGTTGAGGTAATTTTATGGTGTATTGGAATATTTATGTATTGGTCTAATGTGGTATTCGAAGTGATTGAGGTATTTTTGGAAAAAAGATGACATGCGCATAATGAAGGGAAAATGAGAAAATGAAATATTTGACAGTATTCATGAGCTCGTGAATGATATAAGGACTAACTGATATCATTGTTTGAGTATATAGAATTTTGAGGATTTTGGTATGTGGAAAGTGTTAACTTTAAACTGCATTCATGTTTTCACTAAGGTATTCAAGAGAATACATTATTAAGGACTTTGAATGTTTGTAATGTGACCAACAAAACATATATTATGATATATGGGGATCGACGATGGTGTTAAATCTATGGTAATCATTTTCACTATGTTATGAGAGTGGACTGCAGTATTATGGATAAGCCTAAAGATTGGAATGAATTATGTTGGACATAAGTTAGTATTGTTTAAGGATAGAAGTTTTTTTTTCGATATTATTGATGGGATGTTATAGTATTATAGTTTTAGAAAAAGGACAACCTGCAGGACGGGCGACAACCCATCGCTTCGGACAAGGCTGTGGGAATCGAACCCACAACCGAAGTGCGACTGGCCTTTATCGCCTACCACTGGCCTACAGGAAGTCCCTGTTTAGTAGAAACTAGTTTTATTATATTAAGCAGTATGATATGTGAAGTATAAGTCCATTTTAGGAACCATATATGATTAATCTCACTATAGATCAACTTATGTATATAATTTTTGCTAACCTTTTGTTTGAGACAGATGGAATGACCCGTCATTCTATCACATGATCTGCTAACACTTCACGAATAACAAATTCAACTTCATTTATATAAGAAATGAAGTGGAAATTGTTCAAGGCATGAACAACAGTGAGATTGTACCAAAATAAAGTAAGTATTTATTCTAATTCAAATTCTTCAACTTTAGGGAAATGATCTTGAAAACCAAAAATGTTGTCCTAGTGATCTTATACCTGATGAATCAGATGGTACCTTAGATATTCACAAATTTATGGATTTGTGATTACTGGATTTTCCATAGCCATGTTCTCTACCACTCTCCATCAGAACATGATGGTTAGATTTCTCTTATATATCCATATTTTCACCTATGTGGAAACCCAGTGATTAGTTTATTTGGGTAATCGTTACATTTCATACTTTAGTTTTTAAAGCCAAGTTTTGGCATTCCTTTTTACGATGTGGGTTTCTATTAAAGAAAATTTCGAATAGTAAACCATTTATAACCCCGACGAATTTCGAGGGCGAAATTCATTTTAAGGGGGGTAGAATGTAACAGCCCGAGATTTTATGAAAAATATTCTTTTTATTTCACTAATGTCTTGTGTTGTACGCTACACCAAAAGGAGCTTGCACAACACACATCCTTGACTTGCCTTGCATTACACGCAATCGCGACCTTCCTCGATAGCGTGTGTAGTACGCAATAACGAGTTTCAATAAACAGCGATATGCTATTAAAATGTTATTAAAACTAGCCGTTATGAATAGTAATAACCACTTTTTGAAATTTTGTAAATTTTATTTTTCAAAATGGATTTCATTTTTGGATTCGGAGTATCGAATTTAGCCTAAGGTGAAATTTTGGTACATTTCGGATAACTTTCATATTCTGATGAATAGTGAAAATTACTAAATTTTAATTAAAAACAACTTTTTTAATCGAAATAATTAATAGTGATAAATTATTAATTTGAGTGGTTTTAAAGTATATTTAGAATATATTTTTACAATTTAATACAATGTTGGTCATTGGTTGTAATTTCACATTTAAACCGGACATAATCAAGTGTCAATCTTTTGATAGATATTGTTTCTTAAAAACACGCTATTTGTTTTAACAGCGGGATTTAATTATAAAATTAATTAATTCAACTTCTATGTTATGAATTTGGTAAAATAGACTTCATTTTTGAATTAGGAATATGAAATATAGCTTAGGATGAAATTTTGGCATTGTTCTGAAAAACATCAATTTTTGATGAATAGTGAAACCACTAAGTGGTAGTTAAAAAACTGAATTTTTTCATAAAACTTAATTTTACCGCTTCTGTGAATGGAATTTCAAAAATCCGAGAGACACGGTTGATGTCAGTAAGTAAAATGTGGTTCAATGAGATGAAAATAATTTTTGGTGAATAGTAACTTTTTACTTTTTTTTTACCGCGGTTAATAGTAAATAGGGTAACTAAGGGTAAATATGATATTATTATTACCCTAACACATGTCCTAATTCTATTGGATAAGTGTAATTCGACCAAAAACAACCTTATGAATAAAATATGACCATTTAGGCCCACTTGGATTAGATTAGGACATTTATTATTAATTTATTTAAAGAAGGGTTAAAATAGTTAAAATCAAAGTTTAATAAGTAAATCATTTTTAATATGGGGTTATACATAAGATAAATTCGATTGTAAATATTAATTAGAAAGATAAAAAGATTTCCTACATGATGGTATTTTATTTGTAATTTTTAGACATCAAATAATATAATTTATTTATGACACAAAGATGATGCAGTAATTATCTTATTAATGAAATATTGACATAATTGATAATATAAATACCAAAATAAATGTAATTTAAGACTTTTTATGAATTAAACTAATTTTCTAGGTTACTATGATATATTAGTGTTGATTTAATTAACTTTGTTCGAACATATAATTCTGTTATGACTTTCACAAAAATCATATATCAAATACTGTCAAAATTGACACAAAATAGTTTTTAAATCAAATATTATATTATTAATTGTTATTTTATTCCTAAAAATCTAAGGTTTGGCAAAATGACTTAGATAAGGATGTATGTATTAATAATAAACAATTTGGGGTTCTTTTGGCATGTTATAGTAAGTGTATTAACCATATAGTGAAAGGAAACAAAAAGACACGGTAAAAGTTAAATTATTTAACTTAGAGTTAAATCTAATTGATAAGGTTAAAATAATACCCTAAACTTGTCTAAATTCTATTGGATGAGAGGATTTCGACCCATACCCACCTTAGACTCGAAATAAATCAATTTGGAGCTAATTAAAACCGAACTTGACTTTATAATAAAATAATATTTTGAGATATTCCTAAGGTGCCCCTCTCCTCCCTTATAAAAGGACACCTCCTTCCCCTCCTCCTCACACCAATTTGAGAACTCAAGCTCGGCCAACCCCTGCCAAAATCTCTTTTCCACTTCCCTAGAAACATCCTAGAGGTTCTGGTCTTCCTCAAAGACCAATTTTAGTGCCCTAAGAGGAGGTCTCAAAGAGGCGCTTCAAAGAAGAGGTAATTACCGTTACCAATTCTTTCATCTTTATTTCTTCTTCCACTTCTTCTTCTTAGGTTGTTTCATTATGAAGTAATAACATCAGTATCACTCATATACTTATATGTTATTATAAGTATGAAACAACCCTATTTCACCATCTATCCATCCTACGGAAAAAGAAATCACCGCGCGTGCGTACGTACGGAATACCGTCTCCACGCCGTGGTGTAATCTATTTTCCACCACCACCTTACATGGATGGGTATAATGGTGTAAAGAATAAATGTACATAGTTATTACAAAATCATATTGATTCTGATATATTTTATAATCCACTCCAATTCAATTCAAAAAATATGGAAATGATATCATCGCTCGTGCGTACGTACGGAATACCGTCTCCACGACGCGATGAGATTCATTCTTAATGATTAACCATTCATGAATGATTATAAAGTATATATAATAAGTACTAATGAAATATATGACATAATAATGATACTGGATTTATGTATATATATATATGTATTTCATCTACTTACTTCCATTCAAGACAATAAAGATAGAAAAACAGCGTTCATGCGTACGTACGGACTACCGTCTCCATGAACGGTGTTTTTCATTTCATTTATCTATCTATTATATATATATATATATACTGAATATATATGATATATAAATCATATTTTATATTCTGGATGTAAGTAAATCATGATATAAGTAATAATAATGTCAAGAACAACAAGTCAAAACACCTACGATAAATGAAACGATTTTACCCAAAACGCTTCTTTAACATGGAATTTACAAAAGAACGGGTAAAATAATGTCATAAGTGAACCATATATGATATCATAACAATGAATATGATTCTGTAATAAGTCAATGACATTATTTAAATCATTATACAGGAGGTTCGGACACATACGAAGCAAATCGGACCTAAGGTAAGGGAAATATCACAGTCTCATTTTTATCCGAGATTGTTTATTCGTAAGTAATTACTGGGGTGTATTTTATCATCCACATCCATGTTTCATCAATATGTAATATTATTTCCATCCACCTACAATTGTTTAAATCCATTTTTTTTACCCTTCGGTGAGCTTTTATTAAAAGAAATGAAAGGAATCTTTTGTCGTTTTTCGTACGAGGCACTTTTTGACTTTTTCGACAAAAGTACGAAGAATGTTTTTTTTAACTTATACGGCATGAATGGATTTTTAAAACAAAATTTCCAAGAATATTCCTTTACAAGTTTTCAAGTTTATTTTTAATGAACTTCTTTTACTTTAAAGTCGTATGACATGTTATGAAAGGAAAAATGTTTTTGAAGTAGAAAGGATATTTTTCTCAAGAATGGATTTCAAGTATTTTATCAAAATTATTTTCCATCTAAGATAATAAAAGGGTTCTGTTTTTATCCCTATTATTACATTGATTTGATCATGTTGTGATGGAATTATTTTTATGAATTCCTTTATCTTGTATGAATTGTTTTATGATGTCATGATGTTTAAGATTCCCATTTGTATTACATGGGTTATGCAATGATGTATGGTTTATGATTTTGTGGCACACATAAGAATGGTATCATTATGAGATGGGTGGGACCTATATCTCCCTCCAATGCATTGGGTAAAGATTTTATATCTCATGAGATAGACATGGCTGAAATGGTAGGTTATACCGGTTCAGTGAAACAGGACTGAAACGAGGGTTACTCGATTCAGAAAGGGACTTTGTCCACTAAGATAGTCTTGGCAATGAGTCTTGACTAACAAGAAATGATTCTCTATGATTATGTGTTTATGCCACAAAGTTTCATGTTTTATGTTATGATTATTGGGATTTCATTTCACTACTATGATTTATCCCATGTTATGAAATTATGCTCTCTTTTGCAGGTTAAGATTTCTAAAAGTTATGTTCTTATGAATATGATGTGATTGATTTTTCTTTTGTATACCCTTACTGATCATTTGAGCTCACCCTTTTATGTTTTCTTTTCCCCTGGATATAAAGAAAGGTTTTAGGTAAAAAAAAAGGGAAGATCTTTATGGGAGATATTGAAGATCTTTCACCACGATTAGAAGATTACGTTCCGAGTTTCCAAAGACACTAAACTATTACGATCCTTGTTTGTGTGTTTTTTTTATGTACTAAGTATTCCGCAAAAGTAATGTAATGTCAATGTACGTCAGGCTACGGGTCTCTACACTAAGTCTGAGAGACCTAGGCCAAACATCCAGAGGCAACATCCCCATCATATTGGGGATATACTACCACATGATTCTAGCAGCAATTGCTGGTGGGAGTCATCAAGAATGACTATTTTATTCTTGAAGTGAGGCCTTCAGTGACCTCTTGATCTACCTCCCTGTAGTATAAGAATGATTTATTGGGGATAAAGACCCGAAATGGTTTGAAACGGTGGTTGGGACAGTTTTCTTCTGGATCATTGGTCGTTGTTGGACAGATGATCGAGGATTATTATTGACTTAGAGGGCCTATCGATCAGCCTCCAAAGTTGGAGTTGTAGCGTGTTTACGATACTCCTTTATCATCACATTGTATATCCAACATTGAAGATGTTGGGTTGGTGATAACGTCCTTCCCGTGGATAGAGATCCAACTTGAGCATCAGTCGAGAAGTTCACAGATGTTGTCTTTGAGAAAGCCATTCTTTTGATTGAAGGGAATTTTGTGGAAAACATAGAACAACAACAAGTTATATTAAAGTGACATCTTGTCAGATATATACATGAATGATTAATTCCTTTGTCTGGACTTCCTTTATCAATTGATAGGGTCCTAAAATGTGGGTAACATTATTAACTTGGTTAAGGATTCACGTCGGGTTCACCATTTGGTTTCGTAAGTCCTTGAAACATAATATTCTAGATTTAATAATCCTTGTTTCCAAGTAGTTTCCATTGGATTTATTCATGGAACCGAAAACTTCCAACAGTTCTTTATCCAAAGATGACCTACTTTCCAAAGGAATGCGTTTGTTAAGTTTTGAACTTTACGATACTTAAGAACATGCATTGGTCGAGAGGATTGGTGGTCAGAATCATCACACCCTTTTTGAGGGAATTATTGTCTACTCTGAGACTCTCTTTTAAATTAAAATATTTTCATGAATCCTTATTAATTCACCGTGTATATCATAAGTATCCCTTGGAATTTAAAATCACTTATTTAACATGTATAAAATTTTAGAATTATCAGTACGTATTCAAGGTTTTCCATCAATGGTATCCTCTAATATACTGATTAGATATTCATTTAATCATCATTTATGATGATACTGGTTTTTAAGCCACTCAGTGGGGAACTTTGGAGTTTATTGTCATCCAGGGAGATGAAGGTTTCTTTTGATCTTGGGATAGTGCCCATAAAATGAGATACCTACATATCCTTGTGTAAGGAATCATAACCCTCCTAGTTTGATGCCACTTAATGGGACACATCATACCTTTTAAGGTCATGTGATAAGGACCTCTAAGAGGAAGGTGCTTAATTATAACTTAGTGTGGGACTTATGTTAAAAACAGCCCAAGGAACATGGAAAGTATATGGGTTTTTGGGAAGGATATGGGCTTCCAAGTAAGATTATACCCTTTTGTGAATATGGTTCAAAGAGAAAGGGTTGATTTTAAGTGTTGGGTTTGATCCTTAAGGATGATTCCTATGTACCCCATATGGATAGGAATAAAATCCCACGTAGTTCGATGAATCTCATATGAGAGTATGGTCTCTAAGAGAAATGAGTTTGTGATTATTTCATAAAAAGGTTGCCTTGATGATTTGAGGATTGAATTTTGGGGCTTATTTCCTAAGTAGGATTCCAAAATTGGGGGAATTAGGGTTGGATTCCTAAGGAGGATATCCAGTGAGCTCAGGCTCTGAAAGAGCTTCCTACGTATCCGGTATTGAACAGGAATCAGAGTTCTTGTAGTTCCTTAGTGTTTGTGCACATGTTGTAATTATCACATATCTCTAAGCCCACGTGAGTCATGCTCAGTGTGAGAAACAAGAGGATGCGAAAGATTCAACAATTACACTTCACACTTCCAATATTTTCCTCCATGTTGATGGAAGAGGGCGCGTCAACCATGGAAGAGGGCGGGGCTATGAGCCTTCCCTCGGTTCTATTTACATTGGACAAGGGTCCAATGTAAGGAATAAGGGGTGAAGGTGAGGGGCTTATACTAGGATGGTTGCCCTGAAATTGGTTCTGGTAGGGGAGGGAGACTTCTCCTATACTTTCATGGAATCACAAGTGTAAAGTGTACCTTCCCTACCAGAGAACTGGGGTCCTAGGTCACCTCTTTTAAAAGGGAGAGGCTGGAAGCCCACCATCTTCGAAACCGGGAACTTCCCAACATTGTTTCTGGGAGAAAAGTTCATGTGACTGTGGATATACAAACCCACAAACAACCCATAAATCTTAAATCCATTTTGAAACAAATGTGGTAAACCTCTGAATGTGGAAATAAAAACCCAAATTGGAGACCCACTGATGTGCCTTACCCAAAGGTTTGAGAAGTCAGGAGGTTTTGGGGGCGGCTTCAACTTAGCCCCTTTCGAATAAGGGAACCAAAAAAATAGATACAACACCATGAAAGGCTTCAAAGTGTATTTGAACTGGCCATGTAGGTACTTCGTGCAGATGTGCTATGTAGGTACCCCACGTTTCTATATTGCATAGGTATGTTGCACAAGGTGTGTCGCGTAGGTACAGTGCATAGGTATGGATGAGGACTGAAGAGAATGTGAAGAACTTTAAAACATGCCTATCCCCTTTAATTATCCCTTATTTTGTATTTTATAGAACTACATGAGAGAATTTGAGAGATCTAGGAAAAGGAGCTACGCAATGGGAGATTCAGAGAATCTTTCACTTTTTTTCAGTCTGAAAATGGGGAGCCCAAGGGTCCTATTTATAGGCACGGATGGGCCTGGCCAAAGAAACTTTGGTCACGTAGGTATGTCATGTAGCTATACCACACAGTTTCTCCATGTAGAGGCATCCCAAATATTCTCGTGTGTAGTTCGGATGTGTAGTTGTGTCGCGAAGCTCGGCCGCGTAGCTCTCTCACGAAGCTGGCCGCAGAGCTCTCTCATGAAGCCTGGCCGCATAGCTCGCTCATGAAGTATGCAGGATGTTACTACATTGTATAGAGCTTGGGAGTATTTTTTGATGTTTCCTTTTAACTCTTTTAATCTTTTTAAGGAGTGCCAACATCATCCCAATATTGAAATAAGAGGGTACACAGGAGGGAATCCCAAGCTCGAAGTTGGAACATTGGTGATCAGACCAATCCTAACATGTTACTAGTCTATTAGGGGTATTCATGTCATAATATTTTCTATTCTTATGTTTATTCTACAAATTCCTTGTCTTATTCCAAGGTTATGCTCACATAGATCATGTTCCTTATTTCCCTTATGATTCATGTCTCTTGAACTACCAATATCTATACCATGAATCATGTTTATAATCTATGATAAGTTGGGTATGAACCTCATAAGTTATTTTCATGATCACATACCATTAGTCTTATCTTATGATTTCATATGATCATAGATTTATATCTCTTATGTTTAACCTTATTGAGCATCTGAGCTTACCCTTTCTTATGTTTCCATTCCCTAGGTTATGAAGAATGTTTTAAAGCTGGATTACTAAAGGGGAAGAAATTTAAGGGGGGATATTTAAGATATTTCACCAACATAGAAGATTATGTTTCCAAGTTTAAAATGTCACTAAACTATTATGATCCTTAGTTATGTATTTTTATAATATAATGAATATTCCTAAAATATTATGTAATATCCATGTATTTTAAGATTGTGTCACAATAGAAGCAATGCTTAACAACATTCATATATTTATGTCCCTAACTTATAGAGAAAAAATATCTAAGAAATCAACTCCTTTAATTTTTTTAAAAACCTTAACAAATAGGAAATCCTTTTACTTTTTTATACCATCTTCTTCTTCATCCAATCAAAAAACCCACATGTTTTGTAAGACTTTATTTCAAACTAATTTTCCATTGACTCCCATGTTATGGACACATGGAGGGAATCAAGTTAATCCTTAATCACCAAATCTCACTATTTTTGGTCTTCTAAACTTCTATACTCATGCAATATTTCTAGTTATCTTATATCTATTATAAGAAATAATAAAAAATAATTTTATATTATTTCACTTGGTGATTTACCCTAGTTAAACTCCATAGTCATTACTAGAATTGAGAACTTTCAATAATTACAACTTATAAAGTGTGAACATCCATTGCTTAATGTTTCAAGGTCCTTAAACTCTCTGGTACTTTATATCTTTTAAACACCATCAGGATCAAACCTCCTTTCAACATTTCCTATGGATGGTTAGCTATTTTTCAAGATATCATGATTCCTTGATTTAATATAGCATTTAAATATTTTGGATATCCATCATTTTGAACCTCATATTTTGATGATACTTTGTTCTCATCCCAATAACTTATATTATTTTTATCCTTACAGAGAATCTCTTTGTTGAATATTAAATTTTTACTTCTAAAGACATTCCTAATATAGTTATCCCAAAGTTGAAACCCAAAATCAAAACCCAAATTATTCATTTCCATAACCCATAAAGTAACATGCTAAAGACTTTGCCACTAAATTTTCTCAATCCTTGGAATAAATATAGACATAAGCTAGTTTTAGAAATCATTAAGATGTTTCAAGTTGAACTTCCTTCTAGACCAACAGGATTCTGGCAGTTGTTTCCCAATTAGTGATGATGGACTTGATTTGATTAAGTAGATGACCTAGTTAAACTCTTCCAACCAAAACACATTTGGGAACCCTCTATGAATATTCATGCTTCTGGTTCTCTATAAGAAAGAATGGTTCATCATTTTTATAGATCCATTGTGTTTCAAATTCCCTTTCATAGTCTTCATGAATTGAATCCTCTTCATCTAGAAAAACCATGGGAATTCATTTTTTCATACTCACCACAATTGTTTGATCATAAGCACATTAACTTACTTTCAGTATCCTTTTCCACCATATCCCTCCACTATAAAAAAGTCTTCAATACCTAAGACTTTCACCATAGAAAATACACCCACAATTTTTATGAGAAATCATTGATGAAGGTCACATATAAGATTGAAACTCTATGAGAGTTCACTAGAACCGGTACCTAAACATTTGTACGAACCTACTCCAACTTATGATGATTTAGTGTTTTATCTTCCATTTAGAAAGAAAACTTCCACTGCTTTCCAAAGATGCAATACTCATATGTGATAAACTCTAATCCTCTAAACATCATTAGTCCTTTTTTAGCTGATAACTTCATCACCTTCTAACTAAGATTCCCTATGTTGTCATTCCATAAATTATAAGAAATTATTTCCCCAACATGATTTATCATTTTGATATTCCTTTAAGTTAAAAGGTTCCATCCTTAACTCCCTTTTCAAAAACCATGAATCCACATGAAATTATCTATGATCTATCCATATACATAGTAGAGAAAACTATATCATTATGTTGACCTGCTGAGATCAAAATTTTCCTTAACCCTAGTATGTGCCACACATACTTCAACTCTAGCATCCTTTCATTCCTGGTTCACATTGAAAAATTTACTTTCCTCATAACCTTGTGAACATTTACATCTATAATACAAAACATTATATATATTTAGGAAGTATAGTTTTTAAAACTCCATCTCTAATAAGTTGAGTGGAATGGAGATTTGAAGTTTATAACTCAAGACCATAAAAACTTGTGGTACTTAGGATAAATTCACTCGTATCTTCTGATATAGGGTTTGAAACCCCACTTCCAAAAGCATTATTTCCAAAATTATCCCTCTGTTATTGTAATCCTTCTTTAAATATCCTATTATTCCATAATTCTAGTATAAAGAAAAAATACCTAATGAGATATTATTAATATGGATCCTTATACCTTTCCCCTTCCAATTAATTTTCAATGTCACAACTCTTCCTCTTCCTTATGGATTATGCATATTTCTAATAGATCACTGGATATCCTTCCAAATAATATCTTCATTCAAGATCATGTTGTTATAATCTAAAATTTCCAAGTCATCCTTTCAACATTATTTACTCACAATTTTGTCCATCACATCCCACAATTCTAAAAGAGGAGAGTAAAAATAAACCCAAACCAGGTATATAAAGGTTAAATTCACTTACTCCAACTATTAAAACCTAAGATACCCTGAAGGGGTATGGGTGAATTTGGGTGTCAAATTTTTCTTTTGATTATTTATTATCTTAGACCTCCCTGCATTGGTAAGAATGAATTAAAACTATTATATTCAATCACACATCCACAAAAAATAAACATAGAGCAAAAAATACACAAAAAAGGTAATTTTTACTTAGTTTATCACAAAGGGATATTCAAAGGAACATACATAGAAAATGAATGGGTCATGCCAAAATACACAATGATTCACTTTTTTTCATAGATTATAAATTTTTTTTCATTGTCACACTATTCTAGGTGCACTTCCTTGATAAAATATTTTAGGATAGCACACTTCCTCCCTCAGATCACCTACGTTGAATCCTCCTTAATCACTAAATTGGATAAATACTTACTTGGTTTAAATACTTTAAGTTCACTTTTATTTCATCATTAATATATTATTTAAATTGTATCATGAAATATAGAGTATGATACTCCAATACACTCATCATTCTCTAAAAATATCATCCAGTGGTATTTTTGTGAAAATACCTTCCTGAATCTCATGTGAAGTAATAAAATAGAACTTTTTTACCACATAATAAACCATGCAGACCTGATTTATTTAAAAATACACATTGACCACATACTTCCCTTCGTATACTGCATACTCCACTTTTCATACCACTGTTGTGAGTTTCCTTCCTCCACTATGTAAAAACTTTATCAGGCTTCTTAATCACCCTAAAAAAAGAATATTCCCCCTAAAAACTACTTACTCAACCTTACAGATAGTGTACTATACAAGGAGAACCCCTGACACAATACACCTTCCGTTATCACATTCTCACCTTATGAACCATATAAACAATCTCATAGACTGTATACTCATTACGCAGTTCCAACTTAGTGGATGAATCTTACCTTTTTCAATCTTTTAAAAATCTCTCTAGATTTTCTTTAATATGTGATTAATCCATCATGAATAGGTTATTGAGTTATTTTTAGGTAAATACCCCTCATTAAACTTGTTAATACTTTATCATTATTTTTAAATAACAAAAATTTACACTTTGTGTTACTCATACAAAGTCTACCTACTAACCATGTACTCCTTTTGAATCCATGTAATCCAGTGGTCAACTGCATACTTGACTTCATTTTCATTCCAAAAACTCCTCTTTGACACTCCTTAATCTAAATTTTTGCTATCCCATATAATACCTCCTTATGATTTTTTAGTTCATCAATGAACCACATGCTCAGACTCATGGTAGAACAAGCTTATTTATTGAACCGATTAACGTGAACTTCCATCAATGGCTACATACTTCCCTATTGGGTTGTGGAATTCACTAAGACATCTATATACTTGACTATGTGGTCTACATTATTAACCACATTTTCACCTTCATTTACCTCAAAAAGTTTATGAATCTTCATTGAAACCTCTATTTTAAAAAAAATTATAAATCACTGGAAAACATCACTTTTCACCAACCTTATATGAGATTACATTTTCCTTTAAACCCCTTTGAAAAACTCAAAAAAAATATTCAGAACAAAAAAAACATCACCAAACACCATCCTTGAATACCTTGGTTCCCATATTCTCCCAAATTTCGTTTATTGGAAATCCAAAGTGAAATTGAAAGATACACCACCAATAGATAGCACCAAAGTAACTCATTTATCACTCTAAGTCTATGTGAGAAAATATTGATATAGAAAAAAATAGTTCAAGAGAGTATCACATGTATCATGTCAGAATATAACTCCCCTTAACTTTATACCATGAACTCACCCTCAATTATAGAGTCTTAGTGGTGACATGATTCTATATAATTTAACCATCCTTTCTCCCCTTTCTATAATGAACCCAAAGAGAAAGGGTCATAAGATCTGATTTCAGCACAACACACCCCATGGATCGTATATTCCCCTTAATCCGATTTCACTTCACATATATTTAGAAACCATTAAATTCAATGGGGGAGTGATACATCTAAACCTTATAAATACTAGGGAGGTGGATAAATAATACGTATTAACTAATAATTCTCAAACATTGGAGTGGAAAATACTTTAGTCGTGATATCTACCACTTTATCATTAGTTCCTATATAATATAGTTCTATCAATCCATGTTAATCCTTTTCTTTAATAAATTTATACTATATTTTAATATATCTAGATTGATAATGTTGAAAAGGGTTCTTTGTGAGCTTAATCGCACTCTTTTTGTAACAATAGATCATTATAGGTAGGTTCACATCTTCATAAATATCTTCTAATTTTTGTTTCATACATAAAAGCTGAGTGTAATCCTTGGTCATTGAGATATATTTTGTTTCTACCATACTCAATGAGATGATTTATTGTTTATTACAAATCCATCTAACACATTTACTACTGATAAAGAATACATTACTTCTTATATATTTTTAATCTACCACTCATCCATCCTAATATCTATAAAAATGTAGATAATTCATAATATTTCCCTATATCAAAGAGAAAACTAAAATTTAGTGTACCTTGGATATATCTCATGATTTTTTTAACTACTGCGAGATGCTCTTTTTTGGGTTACTTGAAAAATGATTTTTAAAACATGATGAAAAGATAAAACTCGACCATTTTTATGTCACAAAAATTAAGCATCTAATAATTATATTGTATAAGGTGGGATCCATATATTTTCCTTCTTAGTGCTTCCTAATATTTTTTCCAATTGGAATTGGATTCAACATTATTTGGAATCATGCATATTGAACTTATTTGGAAACTCCCTATCATACTTTTCCTATGAGATTAAGGTGTATTCCTCTTTTGATATCACTTGTATCACTAAAAATTATGTTATTTCACCAATCATAGACATTTAAAATTTTAATTTCATGTGTTTAGAAAAATTAAACAAGTATTTTTTCTTATTTTTTCCAAATATGATTTTATCTATATATAAAAAACACCATAAAATTTTCTTCCTTTGGAAAACTTTACATATAGATTATGATCTACACCACACATTTTTAATTGAATATTATTCAAATAAGAATATATTTGATCATAAAAGGCTCTTGGTACCTACTTTAAAACCTCGTAATTTTATTTAAAAAACTCTGTTTTGTCATTTCCAATTTGAAATCTCATTGGTTGTTTGATATAAAATTCTTCTTCGATAAAACCATTTAAGAATTTTATTTGACACCCCAATGATAATCTCTATATCCTATTTGAATTACCATTTCCAAAAAAAGATCCTAATTAACTCTAGTCATGCTACTAGAGAAAATAATTCTTGAACATCAACACCTCCAATCTATGCATAGCCATTACAAACTAAGAATTCATTGTTTCTAATTACATTTATATGCTAATTGAATTTGTTTTTGAAGATTACATTTATTAATATCCCATTGTGTTTTATCATAAATATCTTCCTAAAATGATGTTGGTTCCATCATTGATAGTAAATCGATGTGATCAAAATTTCTCATCCTTTATCTCTATGTAAAAGAAAATATATTCACAATAATTATTTATGGGCCAACCTCTACTCAAATGTTACTTTTTTGTGGTGTATAATGACTTTATTTAGAAATTTTATCCTCTTATAACATAGACTTTGAATCATAATCATTTGGAGAATCTTGTGTGTTAGGTTTCCCTTGTTAAACTTCAGTATTAAAACCATCATCCTTTTCTTCTTCATCTTCTACTTTATCAGATACAATAGAATTTGTGTTTCTGGAGTTATTAATATAATTTTACTAGATGATCTTAACATCAATACTTTCCACCATTTTCCTCATCATGTTGTTATATAATTGGTATGTCTTAATTTTTATAGAGTATACTAGAAATAATCCTACATCTTCTGTATCTCTATACTTTCCCATATTTCCTTCCCTATTTCAAATATAGTGGTTTCTCCTAAAGACCAAAAAATGTTTTAGTGAGGTATTTCTTCCTTGAAAAATATAATAAGATGTTCTCTCTTTACCTAATATAAGTAATTCCTATTTTTGAGTGTACGTAGATACTTGAATAGCCTCTTTCCAGTAGTGATTTGAAGCACCACTCTCAATCATCATAGTTTTGGCCATATTTTCACATGTCAATTTATACATTCAAGACCCCAATTTTTTAGAAGTTCTCATTGATGAAACCTTGTGTTTAATCCTATTTTTAAGGTATTTTTAAAATTCAATGGATGTGTGTTATATACCATTTTCATACAATAATATTTTGATTGTCCAGCTAGTTTCATTCTCAACTCTTTGGAGGTGACTTTTCATTAAGTCAATAACTTCTCATTCACTCTTCATGAACATCACATGGGGCATTATACTATAATTATTAATAAAAAGAATGAAATATATCTCTCTATATGTCTCATAAATATTCATTGGACCAAACTTGTGAAACATCAATGTGGATAAGATCAGGAAAATTTTATACCCTATTGATCTTCGTTCGACAGGTGTTTCATACCATATTTCCATGCATAAAAGTATTACATAAATTTTCATGATCTCATTTCAAATTTTTAATATCCATTTTACCCTTAGATTTTAGGAATTATTCATGATTTTTTGAAGAATATTTCCAAGCCTCATAAACCACAATATGTTCTCCTCTTTATCTATATTGAGATATATGTTCTCTTTCTTATAAAACTATAACAAATTTTCATTAGTCTTATAGACTTTCATCAATGATTTTATACCCTTTCCTTTAATAACACACCCCTATTAATTTTTTTTTCACCTCAAGTTTAGAGTTATATAGTTGACATACACTTAGCTAACCATGTCATATGTTATCCAAATGGATCATTTCAGTTCTCTTCAGCTCATCTCCTGCCAACCGAGTATTTCCACTACCTTTGATCTTAAAATCGTCACCATTATTAAAATACATTATTTATTATACTCTTTCCTTTAAATTCATCTAAATATTAATTTTTCTGATCATGTGGTATGAAAACCCCTATTAATAATCTAGTTGATGTTGTACTTTGTTTCTTGGAGAGAAATTTCTGTTAGATTAGCCTTCTCAATATTTTTTCCCTTTCATGAGATATCAGATTAGGTAGAGGAATATAAAAGAATATCCATATTATATTTAGAAATGGTAGTATAATCAAACTCTTTTTCTTTTTATAATGATTATAATCTATTTTGCAACACAAAATTTTCAAGTTTCTTAGCATTTACATTCCACTGACTTCCTCGAGAAAAGTCACAATGTATTCTCTACCTAAAATCAATGGTTTTATGTCCAAAGTAAGAACCAAAAAATCAATATCCATATAAAATAATTCTTTTAGGTGATGGGGAATATGGAATAAATATCCTTCATTAACTTTCTGGAGCTTCCTTAGTTAAATAATTTTTTTCCTATTCATAGTATTACTTGTTATGATAAAAAAATCCACAAAATTGAGATTTAATCAAAGAAAATATCTCCTCTATTTCACTTCTACACATGTACCAAGACTATATATCCACTATGACTATCTATGTTTAACCCTTGAGAGTTGAGGTTTTTTTAACTCTCTAATTTCAAAATATAGGAGTTTTATTTGTCTATACAATGGGAGTTTTATTTTTAGCACAAAAATTACTATAATTCTTTTTCCCTTAGTTATAATCTATAAAATTTTCTAATTTTGATGTCTCATTTTGATATTCAATTACATTTTTACCAATGGATTTGAGCCATTGTTCACTCATAATTTTTAAGCTACAAGAGAAATAAATTCATCTTCTAAATCATCTACACCACCTCCACATTTATCAATGTCAATTTTCTCTATGGATTTGAATTCCATCTCTTTGATTGCATGAATTGGAATCTTCCTTAAGATCTCATTTTTTTCCTCTTTTTAATTTTTACGCTAAAAGAGAAATAAATTCATCATCCACATCATCTTCACCACCACCACATTTATCAGTGTAAAGTTTATACATATATTTGAATTCCATCTCCTTGATAGCATGAATTGGAATATTTTATAGTTTAAATATCATTTAATAATCCACCAAACTACTTATAAAATCATCAAGAGAAATATTAGACAAATCTATTTCTTAAATATCTGAAACATTTTGATTGTACAGGGGTGGAAACCTTCATAGAATCTTATTTATAATATTAATATCCATTATTAATTCACCAATACCTAAAATATCTCCAAAAACTTTTGTAATTTGGTTAAATAAACCATCTAAATTTTCATTAGGATTCATTTTCAAATCATAAAACTTATTGTGTAGAACATGTAGTTTCACCTCCTTCACTTTTGTATCACCTTCATATATATTTTTATTTTTTTAATATATGACCTTCACTATATTGAAACACATTAAATTCAAATATATTTGATCTTAAAGATCTTTGATAATATAATTTTGAGATTTTACATCTACATCAAACATTTTACTATCATATTTTGTCACAGATAGTCCTTTCACATCACTAACCTAAACCCCTTGAATTATGAAAATTAGAAATTACATAATAAGATATTTTATATGATATCTCATTTTTTTCTTCCAAATATGGTTGTTTCTTCTATAAAATAGATGGATTCCCCAAAAATTTAATTAATTCTTCATATCAAAGATTTCTTAATGAGGAGTTTAATGTCTATAACCAGTCTGTGATACCACTTGTTGTAATTTGATACACCTTGAGAGGGGAAGGTTAAATAAAGGTGTCAAATTTTCTTTTGATTATTTAGTATATTATCCTCACATTGTAAGGAACACATTAAACATTTTTCATCCAATCACATGCCCACAACAATTATGTATTCAATAAATAAGACACACAATAAAATAATTTTTACTATGTTCACTAGAAAGGACTAGTCCAAAGAGCATATGCTGAAAATGTGTTGGTATTACCAGAATACACTATAGTTAACTATTTTTAATGTATTATAAGTGTTTATTCATGGTAACTCTATACCAGGAATAGGTACCCTTATATATATGATTTAGGGATAGCACCTCATCTCCCTTAGATCACTTTAATAAACTCCTCCTTGCTCACAGCATTGGATGAAGTCTTCCTTAGTTTAATGACTTGAAGGTAACTTTTATTTCATCATGAATATAAGATTTTGCTTATCATGAATCGTCCCCCGAGTCCAGTTATGTGACTAACCCAAGCCCGCCTTCCATAGGCCAGGGGCAGGTGACTAGCACCGAAAGGCGTATTCCCTATAACAGAGAAAGCATTGCCTTTATAACCTGTAAACACATGCAACCAAGCACATAGCAAGATACGAACACAAGTTAACTGTATAGAAAAAAGAGTGCTGAAACTAAAAAGGGGCCTAAATACAAGCCCAATAGTAATGGTCCAAGTACAACTAAAATACAGTACAACTGGAGAAAAAGAAAGGCATCTACTGGGTCATCCTCCGAGGTTCCTACCTGAAGGGTAGGTTAAGATCGCCTCCTCAACACTCCACGTCTTCCCATCTCCTCTACGTACCGTCACGCCGTATGGTCCACCTCTGGGCCTCGTCTAGCTCTGGTACCCTTAGCCTCGATCAGCTTTATCTATCTTCGACACCAAACACAACAAGGTGCGGGCATATCCCTTGCAAGGGCGAGTATAACGATACTCAGTAGGGACCCCGAGACCATCAATGTCTCACAAAATTTACCAAGGATAAACCAAAAGGCATGAAATCAACTGACAAACCCACTTATGTATATACCCATACATATACCTAAGTTATCCAGTATACCCATCTCAATCATGAGGAAACACAGATTCTAACTCAAAATCCCAAATCTCAACTATTCCAAAAAGGAAGGAACACCACAAAGGTAAGTACCATGCAGGTACACCATACAGAAGAATACCACCAAGGTATTACCATAAAGGAAAGTACCACATAGCTATGAACTCAACTCACTCCAGGTATAACTTAATTACAGTAGTAGAGATTATTAGATGTAACTACTAATTCATCTTACTCTGTTAAGAGGCTCTGCTGCTGACCCACACAGGATCGCTCGGTGCTGACCCACATAGGATTGCTAGGTGCTGACCCACACTAGATCGCTCGATGCGGACCCACATAGGATCACTCGGTGCTGACCCACACAGGATCACTCGGTGATGACCCACACAGGATCACTATTCATTATTCCCGTCACAACCAGCTACTGGATTCCCACATAAGTCTTTCTCACCTCCGGGAGGGTCTTCTCCTCAAGCCACTGGTTGATACTCCAACTTCCACAAATTCCCATGAAGAAGTATCACAAAGGACATCCATGACATAGGGGTGACATAGAGGCTGCGAGGGCAGCGTAAGGACACGGGGGCCGCAGGGTAGTGAGGCTGCGAGGCCACAAGGGTCATGGAGAAACCGTGGGGAAGTGAGGCTGCGAGGGCCGTGGAGGCCTCGAAGAAGGCACGAGGCCATGGGGCCATGGAGCGGTGAGGTCGTGGGGCGGCACGAAGGGAAACGGGGTGGCGAGGTCGCGGGGTGGCATGGAGGGTCGCGGGGAAGTGAGGTCGCAGGGCGGCATGGAGGGCTGTGAGCCAGCGAGGCCATGGGGCAGTGCAGAGGGTCGCAGGGCGGTGCGGATGGTCGCAAGGTGTTGAGGTTGCGGGGCAGCGTAGAGGACGCAGGGCGGCGGAGGCCGTGAACAGCGTGAGGCCATGGGGTGGCAGAGGCCGCGGATGGCTCGAGGACGGGGGGCGGTGAGGCCATGGGGCAGTGAGGCCGCGTAGTGGTGAGGTCGTCGGGCAGTGAGGTCGTGGGGCGGCACCATCGCCTTCGTCATGGCCGACTGTATGTCGTCCACCGCATTCGTTCTTCGTCGTGGCACAAATTCGCCTTCTACCATCATGAAGAAAACACCATTCAAGAAGAACGACGAAGGATTCAGGCCATGTTTGTTTGGCCCATACACTCCGTGTTAGAGTGGTATCAAGAGGGTCAAAAAAATCTTGAATGAAGAACATCAAACCCTACAACCTCCTATAATGATTATTCCCAAACCCACAAAAGAAAACATATGAGGATCAACTAGTTAGAGAGTTGATCTGTGTTCTTTGTTTTAGAAGGGAAGAACATGGGAATATAATTGTACACAACTAAACCCCTACCTCAATTGTTCATTTACATTGATGCGAGAAATAAGTCGAAGAAGGCGAAGAGGTCACCAACGATCGTTGCTTCTGAAACCACGCTTCGATGTCGGGCTCATACATCATCCTCTTCCTTGATTAATTATGTTGGAACATGGGCATAATTAATTGTCTCCTTTAATTGTACCACTTTGTAAAATTAATTGGCCCAATTAATGAATGGTGTTGGAAAAATATAAAGTAGGGGATTTGAGAGGTTTTCTCTCCTTAAAGGGGGTTCGGGTGGTGTAACACCCCAAGATTTCATAGTGTGTTATTTCTTCAAAATAATTCAATAACTTGCACTACACGCAACACTGAGTTCAAGCGCACCATGACTTACCAAAAAAGTCGTTCAAAAGAGGTTATGAATAGTATTAACTAAATTTTAGACTTTATATAATCCTTATAATTTTAGAATCCATATTATGAGTTTCTTAGACATAATGTAAGAACAAATTCATTTTTAGTATTGCACTTTTACCAACTTTTAATAGTGAACCCTTTTTAAATCCAATATTTTAAACTTATATATACTCAATTTTACTAAATGGGGACATCAAAAATTTACAATGAAATATCCCAAGCTTCCACGATATGCTTTCCTTTGAATAATATAGTAGTGTGTGTTGTACACAACTTCGAGTTCTAACACTCACCACAACCAATCAAACTAGCCGTTATGAATAGTTATACCTAATTTTGGAAATTTAATAAATTTTATATCTCAAAATGGACTTCATTTTTGGATTCGGAATATCAAATTTATCCTAGGGTAAAATTTTGGTACTTTTCGGATAACTTTTATATTTTGATGAATAGTGAAAATTACTAAATTTTAATTAAAAACAACTTTTTTAATCAAAATAATTAGTAGTGATAAATTATGAATTTGAGTGGTTTTAAAGTATATTTAGAATATATTTTTACCATTTAATACAATGTTGTTCATTGGACAAAGCTTCACAATTAAACCAGATATAAACAGGTGTCAATCCTTTGATATTTATTATCTCTTAAAAACACGCTTTTAGTTTTAACAATGGGAATTAATTTTAAATTAATTTCTGCCACTTCTATGTTTTGAATTTAGAAAAATGGATTCCATATTTGGAATAAGGATGCTCAAATTGTGTAAATAGGTAACTTTTATTTTTAGACATTTTGAATAATTACTTCGGTAAATATTTTATTTACTATGGTTAAAGGGTAAATCCGGTAAATAAGGGTTAAAAATAATTTTATAATAAGAAAAAATTACCCTAAAACGTTTCCTAACCTTATTGGTTGATACATGTACAACCATGGTCATCTTTGGGTCGATTTTGGAACCCCATGGAGCCACTTGTAAGTGATAGGGACACTTTATTTTAATTAAGTTAAAATAAATACAAAAATGACACAAGCATATATCTTTTAAAAAAACAATTGTTACATAGGGTTATATATGTTGTATTTTCGACTATAAATATTCATTAGAAAGATAAAAATATTTCCTAAATAATTATATTTTATTTATAATTTTTAGACTTTAAATAATATAATTTATTTATGACACAATGATGATGTAGTAATTACCATAATAGTGAAAAATTAAAATAATTGATATTATAAATACCCAAATAAATATAATTTGAGACTTTTTATGAATTACACTAATTTTCTAGGATAATATGATATGTTAGGATTGATTTATTTAACTTTTTTTTAAGTAATCATTCTGTTATGATTTTTATAAAAATCAATTATTGAATAGTGTTAAAATAGACATAAAAGAGTTTTTAAAACAAATATTATATTATTAAATGATATTAAATTCCTAAAAATCTATGGTTCGGCCAAGAGACTTATATCATGATATTGGTATCATTAATTGACCAATTTTGGGTCTCTTGGATTTATATAATAAGTTTATTAACTATATAATATAAAAATACAAAGTGACATGGTAAGTGTCAAACTAATTAACTAAGAGTTAATACTTAATGATAAGGTTAATATAGTAACCCAAACCTATCTAAATCCTAATGGTTGAGTGGTTTTCGACATATCCTCACCTTAACCTATAAATAATCCACTTTTGAGCCATTATAAACCGAATATGAATTTATTATAAAATAATATTTCTAGCTTTTCCAAAGGTACCCCTCACCCCTCTTATAAAAGGGCACTCACCCTTCTCACTAATTCACACATTAAAAGCCTTTTCGTTTGGCCAACATCTACCCAAATACTCTCCCAAATTACCTCAATACAACCTAGAGGCCTTATTTTGATAATAAATCCAACCTAAGAATCCCTTTTGATCAAATCAAAAGGAAGAACCCGAAGAAGAGGTAATGTTTTCACCACCCTTTTTCAAATTCGTTTCTTCTTCAACTTCTTCTTTCTTTGTTATTTCCATTCTAAAATAATGAATACAGTATCTCATATATACTGTAATATTATTATAAATATGGTACAACCATATTCAGTATTCTATCCATCCTTTGAATGATATGTCACCGTACGTGCGTACGTACGGCTTACCGTCTCCACGCCGTGGTGTAATTGTTATTCAATATATTATTATTTGGATGGGAATAATAATGGTTTATAATTCATGTAAATAATAAATATAACATGATAATGATTCTGTATATATGATATACCATCCAATTATATATTATTTTAATATCAATAGAATGATATTGTCGCTCGTGCATACGTACGGACTACCGTCTCCACGAACGCGATGAGATTCATTCTCCATCGTATCCATTCAAGTATAATTATCATTTGATGATTTGAAAATAATGTTTAAGAACTTGATATCATTCTGGATATGAATAATATACAACCTATCCATGACAACCACGGCTTACATAACAAAACATATAAAAGAAAACGAGTAAGTTAACACCCGAAACGGCAATAATACTAAGTTATTATTAACAGAGAAATGTTAAAAGATAATATATGATATCATATTAATGTATATGATTCATTTATAACTTAATAACAATTATTTCACCATTATACAGGAGGTTAACCTACCCATATCAAAGGAAAAGTACAAGGTAATGGGTTTTCATCTCACTCCTTATTTCTGTGAGATTCATGCCATATTGTCACTATTACCTTTTGTGTGGTGTATGTACTGCCCATAATTGTATTATTTGTGTAATACACATTAATTTAGGTGTATTTACCTATTAATTGTATGGTACCTCTTTCATGGGTTGTATGTTTCGTAAGTTACCAAATTGGTAAGGGTTTATTTTGCTATCTCTTCATTATCTAAGGTTGTTTATATGTAATAATCTACTGGGACCTCTTTATCATCCACATCCATGTTTCTTAAAAATTTATTTCAAAACATTATTTCTATTTTACATAATATGGTTTAAAGTCATTTATACCCTTGTTTGACTTTTTATAAGAGTTTTATAAAGGAATCTTTCCGTCATTTTCCAAACAAGTTACTTTTTGACCTTTTCAACAAAACTATGGTAAGAATGTTTTATTAACTTATACGATAGGTGCGGTTATTCTCTGCAGTTATTAAACCTTTGAAGCGTCCCTTACACGCTTATAATGATATTTTCAAAATAAATGTTTTCTTTTATAATTAGGTTATTTTTAAATGATTTCAAAAAAAGAGAGAGATATTTCTCTCAAATATATGAAAATCCAGTGCCAATGTATACGTATTTAATGCAAGATTAAAAATGTTTTCAGAAAACCTGACTCTCGAGTGTGGTAGACAGGAAGGGATTGGGAGTGGACCCATCATGGCCTATAATTAGTCAAGCAGTCTCAGAATTATTTATTTTGTTTTCAGAAGCTTGCATAATGTTTTCATAAAAACACTGAAGTATATTTGAGCAATTTTAAACTAAGTATCATCAAAAAAAATTACATCGGTAGGTCTCATGAGACAAACTAGTGTCTTGGCACAAGGCCTTGACAAAATCTTATTTGTAGACTTGGTAAGAGGCCTTGGCTACGTGGTTATGATAGTCTGGAATTATGCATTACATCATTATGAAATAGGTTATTGATATTGCATGTGATTATTCGATTAGTAGAATATCCATGTGAATAAGTAAATGGAATTATTTCATTTTATTTTTTCAATACTATGTTTAATTTCAAGTTTAAAAGGCTTTTGTTTTAGTTATAAATTGCCTTAAATGTTTATTCTTATTTATGAAAGTTTCTGCTATATTGTTATCCTTACTGGGTGTTTGAGCTCACCCCTTTGCTATGTTTTATTTTTCCCAGGATGTTAAGAAGTAAATTATGAATGACCTCAAGGCATAGTATGAGGGGATAAGAGTGTGGAATATGAAGACAATATATTGTTGTATCTTTTCACTTATTTATGTAATGTAAACTTTATGAATATATCTAGTGTTTCCAAGACTACTAAACTAACCGGTCTTTCGAGATTTGATCTTTCTCGTGATCATGCCAATGTTATGTAATAATGCACTGACTCTGGGTAACTGGGGTCGGGGCATTATAGTTGGTATCAGAGGAAGTTTAGTACAAACCTTGGAAGCTAGATTTAGATAAACTCTGATTAGAGCACATATATTTAAGATGGAATTAGAGGATTAGTATAGAAGAAGTTCCTAGAATTTTGGTATTGTAGAGATTTTGTGAGTTTTCCGAGCAATACATCCCTATCTGGAAATGAGAAGGTAGAGGCGGCTCTGGCACAGATGTACCTAGGGGTAAAACCCAAAAACACCGCTTTGAGATGGACTCGAACAGGAACTGGTGCACGACAATGGGCCTTGTTGCACTCTTGGTTAGGACACTCCCGTGGGATATGCTTAGGATAATTCTCATTTTCTTTACAAATGATTATGAAGGGTTTATGAGTATATACTTCCTCAAAGGATACATTTTTATGATTATGGATTATATCAATAAACTATTTAATTTATGTTGTGTGTTTTACAAGTTTGGGATTAGGTATTGTTATTCATAAACTAATCTAGTGTATGTCATTGTTTGGAAATGGCGCCCAGTGGAAGGAATGAGAACTCCAGCAATGCACATGATCCAAAAAGAAAGAAGGATCATATCTTTCATGGTCTTAAGCCTGAATTTATAAGAGAAATAGTCTCCCATGTATTATCATCTTATGAATAAATAATATCATGTGTTGATAAGATAAGTAAAGAGTTTACTGAGTCCTATGGATTTGAAGGGAAGCAAGAGAAGAAAAGGATGGAAGAGAGGAAGATGGATAAAGGGAAGAGGGAAAAGAAGAATTTTCCTATATGTGATAATTGTGGGAAGAAACACCATGGAACTTCCTGAAAGGAATGGGAGTTTGTTATAATTGTGGAGGAAAAGGGAACAAAGTACGTGACTGCAAGGGTAAGAAAATGGTTTCAAGTGTATAATGCTTCCTTTTCAAGGAGTTTGGACACTACAAGAACCTATGTCCCAGTCGTCAGACTATGCCACAAATGATGCTATTGGATAATAATAAAGTTATGATACTACCACAGATGAAGAGGAATGATTAGAGTTCTTATGTTGATTATGTCATTTGAGTGTTGTATCGACAATGTACTTCTTATAATAATTATGGAGTATATAGGGATTGTACTGCAGTACTATTTCATTAAGGACTTGAGATTTTGTGGAACAAAGAAAAGTGACTCAATAGAAGGTTAAATTTTTGGAAAATATATGGTTGAGAGAAAGATAAACCATAACATGGTTCTGATACCGAGGTAGTGGTTTTAGAATAATACATGATTGATTTGGATAAATTATATTGGATATTATTGACTACCTTGAAACTGATTAATGATTTTTATATTCCATCATTGTTGGGGTTTAAAACATTTTTTGATTGAAGAAGTATATCTATTATTCTTTAAGAAATAAAGGATCATGAATGTAATCAATAAGGTTTTATGGTAATTCAGGATGTTGCAGTGTTTTAAAAGAATACATGATGAAGGTGTTCACATGTTATTACGTGGAAAAAAGAATCTTCATTGTGTTTACCTTCCTTATAAATTTTGGACTGAAGTATTTTGGATAGTTCTAGTTTGGATTATTTAGGATTTCCATAAAAGGACAACCCGGAGGTCGATCGGTAACCCGTCGCGTCTGATAAGGCCGCGAGACTTGAACCCACAACCGAAGGGCGACAAGGGTGTATCACCTACCACTGACCCACGTGATGTCCTGGATTGAATAATGTCATTTTTTTAGGGTTCTTCTAGATTAATTATAAATTCATTTTTTAACCCTATACGAATAGGATAAATAGAATATTATTTTTAAGTTCTATTATCTTTTAGAGTGAAAGATGAGTTTGTGGTAGAACTTAGTTAAAGGATGAGACTCTACTTGTCAATTATATGTTTTTCTTCTTCTCTTATTCAATGAAGAAATTAATTCTTATACTTTAGTGAAGGGATCTTAAAAATAAATGTGTTATCCTAATACCATATGTTTTGTTGAACCAATGGTATTTTAAATCATCATAGATTGATGAATTTAAGTCCCTAAATTTTACACTTGTTTGTGATGGATGACCTCAATCACTACCTATAAATATTTATGTTTTTCCTCCAATTATATGTCTCTAATTTCCACCAATGTTCTCCGAATAGAGATCATAATTTGTTGGTGACCCTTTCATTTCTCTTTTCCTCTTATTAAGACTAAATTTTATTAACCAAATTTCGGATGTGTGTTTTCCCACAAAGATATTTTCTATATTCAACCTTTTATTTTCGAAGAAAAATTTCAAATTGTGAGGACGCAATTTATTGAAGGAGGGGAGAATGTAACACCCCAATATTTCATAGTATGTTATTTCTTCAAAATAAATCAATAACTTGCACTACACGCAACACCGAGTTCAAGTGCACCATGACTTACCAAACAAGCCGTTCAAAAGAGGGTATGAATAGTATTAAATAAATTTTAAAATTTATATAATCCTTATAATTTTGGAATCCATATTATGAGTTTCTTAGACATAATGTAAGAACAAATTCATTTTCAGTATTGCACTTTTACCAACTTTTAATAGTGAACCCTTTTTAAATCCAATATTTTAAACTTTTATATATTCAATTTTACTAAATGGGGACATCAAAAATTTATAATGAAACATCCCAAGCTTCCACGGTATGCTTTCCTTTGAATAATACAGTAGCGTGTGTTGTACGCAACTTTGAGTTCTAACACACACCACAACCAATCAAACTAGCCGTTATGAATAGTAATACCTACTTTTTACAATTTTATAAATTTTATCTCTCAAAATGGACTTCATTTTTTGATTTGGAATATCGAATTTAGCCTAGGGTAAAATTTTGGTACTTTTTGGATAACTTTTATATTTTGATGAATAGTGAAAATTACTAAATTTTAATTAAAAACAACTTTTTTAATCAAAATAAATAGTAGTGATAAATTATGAATTTTAGTGGTTTTAAAGTATATTTAGAATATATTTTTACCATTTAATACAATGTTTTTCATTGGACAAAACTTCACAATTAAACCGGATATAAACAGGTGTAAATCTTTTGATAGTTATTATCTCTTAAAAACACGCTTTTTGTTTTAACAACGGGAATTAATTTTAAATTAATTTCTGCCACTTCTGTGTTTTGAATTTGTAAAAATGGATTCCATATTTGGAATCAGGATGTTCAAATTGTGTAAATAGGTAACTTTTATTTTTAGACATTTTGAATAATTACTTCGGTGAATAATTTATTTACCATGGTTAAAGGGTAAATCTGGTAAATAAGGGTTAAAAATAATATTATAATAAAACAAATTACCATAAAACATGTCCTAACCTTATTTTTTGATACATGTCCGACCATGGTCATCTTTGGGTCGATTTTGGGACCCCATGGAGCCACTTGTAAGTGATAGGGACACTTTATTTTAATTAAGTTAAAATGAATACAAAAATGACACAAGCATATATCTTTTAGAAAAACAATTGTTACATAGGGTTATATATGTTGGATTTTCGACTATAAATATTCATTAGAAATCTAAAAATACTTAATACATAATGATATTTTATTTATAATTTTTAGACATTAAATAATGTAATTTATTTATGACACAATGATGATGCAATAATTACCATAATAGTGAAAAATTAAAATAATTGATATTATAAATACCCAAATAAATATAATTTGAGACTTTTTATGAATTAAACTAATTTTATAGGATAATATGACATGTTATGATTGATTTAATTAACTTTTATCGAAGTAATAATTCTTTTATGATTTTTATAAAAATCAATTATTGAATAGTGTTAAAATTGACATAAAAGAGTTTTTAAAACAAATATTATATTATTAATTGATATTAAATTTATAAAAATCTAAGGTCTGGACAAGAGACTTATATCATGATATTTGTGTCATTAATGGACCACTTGGGGGTCTCTTGGATGTATATAATAAGTTTATTAACTATATAATATAAAAATACAAAGTGACATGGTAAGTGTCAAACTAATTAACTAAGAGTTAATACTTAAAGATAAGGTTAATATAGTTACCCAAACCTGTCTAAATTATATTTGTTGAGTGGTTTTCGACCTATCCCCACCTTAAACTTTAAATAATCCACTTTGGAGCCATTAGAAACCGAATATGAATTTATTATAAAATAATATTTCTAGCTTTTCCAAAGGTGCCCCTCACCCCTCTTATAAAAGGGAACTCTCCCTTCTCACTAATTCACACATTAAAATCCTTTTGGTTAGGTCAACCCCTACCCAAATACTCTCTCAACTTCACTCAATACAACCTAGAGGCTTTATTTTGATCAGAAAGCCAACCTAAGGAGCCATTTTGATGAAATCAATAGGAAGAACCTGAAGAAGATGCAATGTTTTCACCACCCTTTTTCAAATTCGTTTCTTCTTCAACTTCTTCTTTCTTTGTTATTCCCATTCTAAAATAATGAATCCAGTATCTCCTATATATTGTAATATTATTACAAATATGGTACAACCATATTCATTATTCTATCCATCCATTGAATGACATGTCACCATACGTGCATAGGTACAACTTACCGTCTCCACGTCGTGGTGTAATTGTTATTCAATATATTATTATTTGGATGGGTATAATAATGGTTTATAATTCATGTAAATAATAAATATAACATTATAATGATTCTTTATATATTATATACCATCCAATTATATATTATTTTAATATCAAAAGAATGATATTGTCGTTTGTGCGTACGTAAGGACTACCGTCTCCATGAACGCGATGTGATTCATTTTCCATCGTATACATTCAAGTATAATTATCATTTGATGAGTTAAAAATAATGTTTAAGGATTTGATATCATTCTGGATATGAATAATATACAACCTATCCATGACAACCACGGCTTACGTAACAAAACATATAAAAGAAAATGAGTAAGTTAACACCAGAAACGACGATAATACTAAGATATTATTAACAAAGAAATGTTAAAAGATCATATATGATATCATATTAATGTATATGATTCTTGTATAATTTAATAACAATTATTTCACCGTTATACAGGAGGTTAACCTACACCCATCCAAGGAAAAGTACAAGGTAAGGGGTTTTCATCTCACTCCTTATTTCCGTGAGATTCATGCCATATTGCCACTATTACCTTTTGTGTGGTGTATGTACTGCCCATAATTGTATTATTTGTGTAATACACATTAATTTATGTGTATTTACATATTCATTGTATGGTACCTCTTTCATGGGTTGTATTTTTCCTAAGTTACCAAATTGGTAAGGGTTTATTTTTCAATCTCTTCATTATCTGAGGTTGTTTATACGTAATAATCTATTGGGACCTCTTTATCATCCACATCCATGTTTCTTAAAAATTTATTTCAAAACATTATTTATATTTTACATAATATGGGTTAAAGTAATTTATACCCTTGTTTTACTTTTTATAAGAGGTTTATAAAGGAATCTTTCCGTCATTTTCCAAACAAGTTACTTTTTGACCTTTTCAACAAAACTATGGTAAGAATGTTTTTTTAACTTATACGACAGGTGCGGTTATTCTCTGTAGTTATTAAACCTTTGAAGCTTCCCTTACACGCTTATAAGGATATTTTCAAAATAAAGGTTTTCTTTTATAATTATGTGATTTTTAAATGATTTCAAAAAAAGAGAGAGATATTTCTCTCAAATATATGAAAATCCAGTGCAAATGTATACATATTTAACGCAAGCTTAAAAAAAATTTCAGAAAACCTGACTATCGAGTGTGGTAGATAGGAAGGGATTGGGCGTGGACCCATCATGGCATGTAATTAGTCAAGCAGTATCAGAATTAGTTATTTTGTTTTCAGAAGCTTGCATAATGTTTTCATAAAAACACTGGAGTATATTTGAGCAATTTTAAACTAAGTATCTTCAAAAAAATTGCTTCAGTAGGTCTCATGGGACAAAATAGTGTCTTGGCACAAGGCCTTGACAAAATATTATTTTTATACTTGGCACGAGGCCTTGTCTATGTGGTTATGATAGTCTGACATTATGCATTCCATCATTATGAAAGAGGTTATTGATATTTCATGTGATTATTCGATTAGTAGAATATCCATGTGAATAAGTAAATGGAATTATTTCATTTTATTTTTACCATACTATGTTGAAGTTCAAGTTTAAAAGGCTTTTGTTTTAATTATACATTTCCTTAAATGTTTATTCTTATTTATGAAAGTTTCCACTATATTGTTATCCTTACTGGGTGTTTGAGCTCAGCCCTTTTCTATGTTTTATTTTTCCCCGGATGTGAAGAAGTAAATTATGAATGACCTACAGGGATAGTATGATGGGATAAGTGTGTGGAATATGAAGACAATATATTGTTGTAGCTTTTCACTTATTTATGTAATGTAAACTTTATGGATATATCTAGTGTTTCCAAGACTACTAAACTAATTGGTCTTTCGAGATTTGATCTTTCTCGTGATTATGCCAATGTTATGTAATAATGCACCGACTCTGGGTAACTGGGGTCGGGGCATTACAGTTGGTATCAGAGGAAGTTTAGTACAAACCTTGGAAGCTAGATTTTGATAATCTCTGATTAGAGCACATAGATTTAATATGGACTTTGAGGATTAGTATAGAAGAACTTCCTAGAATTTTGGTATTGTAGAGATTTTGTGAGTTTTCAGAGCAATACATCCCTTTCTGGATACGAGCAGGTAGAGGCGGCTCCGGCACAGATGTACCTAGGGGTAAAACCCGAAAACAACACTTTGAGCTGGACTCGAATAGGAACTGGTGCACGACAACAGGCCTTACTTCACTCTTGGTTACGACACTCCCGGGGGATATGCTTAGGATAATTCTCATTTTCTTTACAAATTATTATGAAGGGTTTATGAGTATATACTTCTTCAAAGGAGACATTTTTATGATTATAGATTATATCCATAAACTATTTAATTTATGTTATGTGTTTTACAAGTTTGGGATTAGGTATTGTTATTCATAAACTAATCTAGTGTATGCCATTGTTTAGAAATGGCGCCCAGTGGAAGGAATGAGAACTCCAGCAATGCACATGATCCAAAAAGAAAGAAGGATCATATCTTTCATGGTCTTAAGCCTGAATTTATAAGAGAAATAGTCTCCCATGTATTATCATCTTATAAAGAAATAATATCATGTGTTGATAAGATAAGTAAAGATTTTACTGAGTCATATGGCTTTGAAGGGAAGCAAGAGAAGAAAAGGATGGAAGAGAGAAAGATGGATAAAGGGAAGAGGGAAAAGAAGAATTTTCCTATATGTGATAATTGTGGGAAGAAACACCCTGGAACTTACCTGAAAGGAATGGGAAGTGTGGATGAAAAGGGCACAAAGTACGTGACTGCAAAGGTAAGAAAATGGTTTCAAGTGTATAATGCTTCATTTGCAAGGAGTTTGGACACTACAGGAACCTATGTCCCAGTCGTCAGACTATGCCACAAATGATGCTATTGGATAATAATCAAGTTATGATACTACCACAGATGAAGAGGAATGATTATAGTTCTTATGTTGATTATGTCATTTGAGTGTTGTATCGACAATATACTTCTTATAATAATTATGGAGTATATAGGGATTGTACTGCAGTACTATTTCATTAAGGAATTGATATTGTGTGGAACAAAGAAAAGTGACTCAATAGCAAGTTAAATTTTTGGAAAATATATGGTTGAGGGAAAGATAAACCATAATATGGTTCTGATACGGAGGTAGTGATTTTAGAATAATACATGATTGATTTGGATAAATTATATTGGATATTATTGACTACCTTGAAACTGATTAATGATTTGTATATTCCATCATTGTTGGGATTTAAAACATTTTTGGATTAAAGAATTATATCTATTATTCTTTAAGGAATAAGGGATCATGAATGTAATCAATAAGGTTTTATGGTAATTCAGGATGTTGTAGTGTTTTAAAAGAATACATGATGAAGGTGTTCACATGTTTTTACACGGAAAAAAGGATCTTCATTGTTTTTACCTTCCTTATAAATTTTGGACTGAAGTATTTCGGATAGTTCTAGTTTGGATTATTTTGGATTGCCATAAAAGGACAACCCGGAGGTCAGGCGGCAACCCGTTGCGTCCGGAAAGGCCGCGAGACTTGAACCCACAACCGAAGGGCGACAAGGGTGTATCACCTACCACTGACCCACGTGATGTCCTGGATTGAATAATGTCATTTTTTTATGGTTCTTTTAGATGAATAATAAATTCATTTTTTAAACCTATACGAATAGGATAAATAGAATATTATTTTTAAGTTCTATTATCTTTTAGAGTGAAAGATGAGTTTGTGGTAGAACTTAGTTAAAGGATGAGACTCTACTTGTAAAGTATATATTTTTCTTCTTCTCTTATTCAATGATGAAATTAATTATTATACTTTAGTGAAGGGATCTTAAAACAAAAAAAAATGTGTTATCCTAATACCATATGTTTTTCTGAACTAATGGTATTTTAAATCATCATAGATTGATGAATTTAAGGCCCTCAATTTTACACTTGTTTGTGATTGATCACCTCAATCACTACCTATAAATATTTACGTTTTTCTTCCAATTATATGTCTCTAATTTCCACCAATGTTTTCCGAATAGAGATCATAATTTGGTGGTGACCCTTTCATTTTTGTTTTCCTCTTATTAAGACTAAATTTTATTAACCAAATTTCCGATGTGGTTTTTCCCACAATGATATTTTCTATATTCAACCTTTTATTTTTGAAGAACAATTTCAAATTGCAAGGACGCAATTTATTGAAGGAGGAGAGAATGTAACACCCCAAGATTTCATAGTGTGTTATTTCTTCAAAATAATTCAATAACTTGCACTACACGCAACACCGAGTTCAAGCGCACCATGACTTACCAAAAAAGCCATTCAAAAGAGGTTATGAATAGTATTAACTAAATTTTAAACTTTATATAATCCTTATAATTTTAGAATCCATATTATGAGTTTCTTAGACATAATGTAAGAACAAATTCATTTTCAGTATTGCACTTTTACCAACTTTTAATAGTGAACCCTTTTTAAATCCAATATTTTAAACTTTTATATATTCAATTTTACTAAATGGGGAAATCATAAATTTACAATGAAACATCCCAAGCTTCCACGGTATGCTTTCCTTTGAATAATACAGTAGCATTTGTAGTACGCAACTTCGAGTTCTAACACACACCACAACCAATCAAACTAGCCGTAATGAATAGTAATACCTACTTTTTAAAATTTTATAAATTTTTTATCTCAAAATGGACTTCATTTTTGGATTCGTAATATCGAATTTAGCCTAGGGTAAAATTTTGGTACTTTTCGGATAACTTTTATATTTTGATGAATAGTGAAAATTACTAAATTTTAATTAAAAACAACTTTTTTAATCAAAATAATTAGTAGTTATAAATTATGAATTTTAGTGGTTTTATAGTATATTTAGAATATATTTTTAACATTTAATACAATTTTGTTCATTGGAAAAAACTTCACAATTAAACCAGATATAAACAGGTGTCAATCTTTTGATAGTTATTATCTCTTAAAAACACGCTTTTTGTTTTAACAACGGGAATTAATTTTAAATTAATTTCTGAGAATTTTGTGTTTTTAATTTTGAAAAATGGATTCTATATTTGGAATCAGGATGTTCAAATTGTGTAAATAGTTAACTTTTATTTTTAGACATTTTGAATATTTACTTCGGTAAATATTTTATTTACCATGGTTAAAGGGTAAATCCGGTAAATAATGGTTAAAAATAATATTATAATAATAATAAATTACTTTAAAACATGTCCTAACCTTATTTGTTGATACATGTACAACCATGGGAATCTTTGGGTCGATTTTGGGACCTCATGGAGCCACTTGTAAGTGATAGGGACACTTTATTTTAATTAAGTTAAAATGAATACAAAAATGACACAAGCATATATCTTTTAGAAAACCAATTGTTACATAGGGTTATATATGTTGGATTTTCAACTATAAATATTCATTAGAAATATAAACATATTTCCTACATAATTATATTTTATTTATAATTTTTAGACATTAAATAATTTAATTTATTTATGACACAATAATGATGCAGTAATTACCATAATAGTGAAAAATTAAAATAATTGATATTATAAATTCCCAAAAAAATATAATTTGAGACTTTTTATGAATTACACTAATTTTCTATGATAATATGATATGTTAGGATTGATTTAATTAACTGTTTTCGAAGTAATCATTCTGTTATGATTTTTATAAAAATCAATTATTGAATAGCGTCAAAATTGACATTAAAGAGTTTTTAAAACAAATATTATATTATTAATTGATATTAAATTTCTAAAAATCTAAGGATCGGCCAAGAAACTTATATCATGATATTTTTATCATTAATGGACCACTTGGGGGTCTCTTGGATGTATATAATAAGTTTATTAACTATATAATATAAAAATACAAAGTGACATGGTAAGTGTCAAACTAATTAACTAAGAGTTAATACTTAAAGATAAGGTTAATATAGTAACCAAAACCTGTCTAAATCCTATTGGTTGAGTGTTTTTAGACCTATCCCCACCTTAAAATTTAAATAATCCACTTTTGAGCCATTATAAACTGAATATGAATTTATTATAAAATAATATTTCTAGCTTTTCCAAAGGTGCCCCTCACCCCTCTTATAAAAGGCCACTCCCCCTTCTCACTAATTCACACATTCAAAGCCTTTTGGTTCAGACAACCCCTACCCAAATACTCTCTAAACTTCCCTCAATACAACCTAGAGGCCTTATTTTGATCAGAAAGGCAACTTAATGAACCCTTTTGATCAAATCAATAGGAAGAACCTGAAGAAGAGGTAATGTTTTCACCACCCTTTTTCAAATTTGTTTCTTCTTCAACTTCTTCTTTATTTGTTATTACCATTCTAAAATAATTAATCCAGTATATACTATATATTGTAATATTATTATAAATATTTTACAACCATATTCAGTATTCTATCCATCCTTTTAATGACATGTCACCATACGTGCGTACGTACGGCTTACCGTCTCCACGTCGTGGTGTAATTTTTATTCAATATATTATTATTTGGATGGGTATAATAATGGTTTATAATTCATGTAAATAATAAATATAACATGATAATGATTCTGTATATATTACATACCATCCAATTATATATTATTTTAATATCAAAAGAATGATATTGTCGCTCGTGCGTACGTACGGACTACCGTCTCCACGAATGCAAGGAGATTCATTCTCCATCATATCCATTAAAGTATAATTATCATTTGATGATTTAAAAATAATTTTTAAGGACTTGATATTATTCTGGATATGAATAATATACAACCTATCCATGACAACCACGGCTTATGTAACAAAACATATAAAAGAAAACGAGTAAGTTAACACCCGAAATGACGATAATACTAAGATATTATTAACAAAGAAATATTAAATGATCACATATGATATCATATTAATGTATATGATTCTTGTATAATTTAATAACAATTATTTCACCATTATACAGGAGGTTAACTTACCCCCATCCAAGGAAAATTACAAGGTAAGGGGTTTTTATCTCACTCCTTATTTCCGTGAGATTCATGCCATATTGCCACTATTACCTTTTTTGTGGTGTATGTACTGCCCATAATTGTATTCTTTGTGTAATACACTTTAATTTATGTGTATTTACATATTCATTTTATGGTACCTCTTTCATGGGTTGTATGTTTCGTAAGTTACCAAATTGGTAAGGGTTTATTTTGTAATCTCTTCATTATCCGAGGTTGCTTATACGTAATAATCTACTGGGACATATTTATCATCCACATCCATGTTTCTTAAAAATGTATTTAAAAACATTCTTTCTATTTTACATAATATGGGTTAAAGTCATTTATACCCTTGTTTGACTTTTTATAAGAGGTTTATAAAGGAATCTTTCCATCGTTTTCCAAACAATTTACTTTTTGACCTTTTCAACAAAACTATGGTAAGAATGTTTTTTTAACATATATGATAGGTGTGGTTATTTTGTGCAGTTATTAAACCTTTGAAGCGTCCCTTACATTCTTATAAGGATATTTTCAAAATAAAGGTTTTCTTTTATAATTATGTGATTTTTAAATGATTTCAAAAAAAGAGAGAGATATTTCTCTTAAATATATGAAAATCCAGTGCAAATGTATACGTATTTAACACAAGCTTAAAAATGTTTTCAGAAAACCTGACTCTCGAGTGTGGTAGATAGGAAGGGATTAGGCGTGGACCCATCATGGCCTGTAATTAGTCGAGCAGTCTTAGAATTAGTTTTTTTTTCAGAAGCATGCATAATGTTTTCAGAAAAACACTGGAGTATATTTGAGAAATTTTATACTAAGTATCTTCAAAAAAAATTGCATCGGTAGGTCTCATGAGACAAACTAGTGTCTTGTCAAAAGGCCTTAACAAAATCTTATTTATAGACTTGGAACGAGGCCTTGGCTATGTGGTTATGATAGTCTGGCATTATGCATTCCATTATTATGAAAGAGGTTATTGATATTGCATTTGATTATTCGATTAGTAGAATATCCATGTGAATAAATAAATGGAATTATTTCATTTTATTTTTTCCATACTATGTTAATGTTCAAGTTTAAAAGTCTTTTGTTTTAGTTATACATTGCCTTAAATGTTTATTCTTATTTATGAAAGTTTCTTCTATATTTTTATCCTTACTGGGCGTTTGAGCTCACCCCTTTGCTATGTTTTATTTTTCCCAGGATGTGAAGAAGTAAATTATGAATGACCTGCAGGGATAGTATAATGGGATAAGAGTGTGGAATATGAAGACAATATATTGTTTTAGCTTTTCACTTATTGATGTAATGTAAACTTTATGAATATATCTAGTGTTTCCAAAACTACTAAACTGATCTGTATTTCGAGATTTGATCTTTCTCGTGATAATTCCAATGTTATGTAATAATGCACTGATTCTGGGTAACTGGGGTCGGGACATTACAGGTGGTCCCTGCCTCTAAATTCAAATTTGGGGCTTTAGGTTTGGTGGTCCCCACCTCCATAACACACATGTGGGGGGTTTTAGTTTAGGTGTTCCCCACCTTTAAACCATCCACATGGGAGGTTTCAACAAAAAGAAAAATTAATAAAATAAAATAAAAGTTTATTTTATTTTATTTCTATTTCCACGAAAAACCCAAATTCTATCTTTCACCCTCGACCTACTACAGTTGAGTTGAAGGTCCCCTTAAGAGAATACCAGTGTTTTGATTTCAATGGTGCCCTCATATTTCAATTCCGAGCACTGGTTTAAAAGTTACAAAAACCCACTCATACATTTACAGAACGTACCGAAAAAAAAGTTCAGAAATTCATTCTAGCACACCGGGCCTCGAAATCATGTGCCGTCAATTTTAGCAGACATTTAAAATTCCCATATATTTAAAAATATTATATGGAAATTACAGGTCTTTACATTCTCCCCCCCTCAGTGCTTTGCGTCCCCGTAAGCGACAACTAAAAACATGGGAAACAAGTGAGGGTACTAAGCACGAATCTGAGCCTCCTACTCCCATGTGCTCTCCTAGAGGTTCTCATGATGCCAGTGAATGCACTCCAAAGGTTTTGACCACCCACAAAGGTCTCGATCCTGTCAATCCTCAATCTCTACTGGAACCTCTATAAAATTCTCCCCATCGTTGACATCTATCTTGCCATAGTCGATGGTGTGAGAAGGGTCGTGCACGTATCTCCTTAGCTTGGATACATGGAAGACATCGTGCACCAGGTGAAACTGAGGTGGAAGAGCTAAGCAGTAATCCACCTTGCCAACTCTACCGAGGACCTGGAAGGTTCTGATGAACCTTGGAGATAACTTTCCACCTCGGCCAAATCTCTGCAAGCCTTGTTGGGGTAAGACCCGTAGAAAGATGTGGTCGCTATCCTCAAACTCCAGAGGTCTCCATCTCCTATCGGCATTAGACTTATGCCTACTCTGTGCAGCATTCATCCATTGCAAGATGATCTACACTTTCTCTGTGGTAGCCCATACCATATCTAGACCCACTAGTGCTGACTCCCCTAGGTCAGTCCGGCACAAAGGTGATCTGCAAGGTCTCTTGTACAACGCCTCAAAAGGTTCCATCCCAATGGTGGAGTGATAGCTATTGTTGTATGAAAACTCCACCAAAGTCAAGTGATCCTCCCAGCTGCGAATGAAGTCGAGGACTCAAGTATATAGCATGTCCTTGAGGGTCTGAATGGTCCACTCATTCTGACCATCCATCAGAGGAAGGAAGGCGGTGCTCAAATGAAGTTGCATCCCAAAAGCCTCCTGCATCCCATTCCATAGCCGAGAAGTAAAATTTGCATCATGATCAGAGACAATCATTGAGGGTAATCCATGTAACTACATAATCTCCTGCACATAGAGGCGTCCCAAGCTCTCTACTGGACCCTACTCTCTGATCGGTAAGAAGTGCGCCGACTTGGTGAGTCGGTGGATGATCACCCAAATTAAGTCATGACCGATGGATTTAAGTGGAAGTCATGTCACGAAGTCCATGGATATCCCATCCCACTTCAACTCTGGGAATTCTAAAGGTTGAACCAAGCTTACTGGTAACTGATGCTCTGCCTTCACTTGCTGAAAAGTGAGGCACCGAGAGAAAAACTCTGCTACTACTTTCTTCATTCCCACCCACCAGGGTTGTCATGGGAGATCCTGGTACATATTCGCCACTCTTGGATTTACCGCTAGTGGGGAAGTATGGAACTCCCTCATCACTTCCTCCTGAAGCGACACTGGTACCATGGTACGTCCTCTAAAGAGGATGACATGCTACCCACCTTCAGAAAATCCATCAGGTTCCTTTCCCATGGATATCTGAGCACGTCGAGTATAGAAGTCAGTGTCACTGTATTGTGCCTCCCTAACTCACTGAATAAGTGGGGGAGTGACTGTAAGAGACTGAAGGAAAGCTTCTCCATCCCGATCCATAAAGGATATATGAAAAGCAGCCAGCTGCTCTATCGCCTCTCCTAGTAGATGTATACCATTTCTCCTGCTGAGTGTATCTGCTACAACGTTCCCCTCCCCAAGAGTATATATTATCTCGAAGTCATGGTATTGGAGGAACTCAATCCAATGTCGCTCTCTCAGGTTTAGGTCCTTCTGATAAAATATATACTTGAGACTCTTGTGATCAGAGTACATTGTAAAATGCTCGCCCATCAAGTAATGTTACCACATCTTTAAGGTGAAGACCACTGCTGCTAACTCCAGGTCATAGGTATTGTAGTTATGCACATGTTGTCTCAGTTTTCGAGAACCATATGCGATCACTACTCGCTCCAGCATCAGGAAACATCTGAGTCCGGTCCCTGATGTGTCGTAGTAGACTACATACCATACGCCCTCCTCTGGAATCCTCAATATTGGGGCACTAGTCAGCCTCTACCTCAGCTCCTGAAAACTCCTCTGGCATCTCTCTGACCACACAAAGAGTTTCCCCTTCTTCTTCAACACTGATAGTGGTGCTGCAACTTTGGAGAAATCTGGCATAAATCATTGGTAGTATCCAGCCAAACCCAGAAAACTATGTACCTCCATCACACTCTGGGGTGGCTCCCAAGAAAATACCACATCAATCTTTGCTGGATCCACTACAACTCCAACCTCTAAGATGACATGTCCGAGAAAATGAACCTCTTAGATCCAGAACTGGCACTTCAAGAGCTTACCATAAAGATGGTTCTCTCAGAGTGTGTCTATATATACATTTAAAAGATAGGCATGCTCCTCATCAGTAGTCGAGTAGATCAAAATTTCATTGATGAAGACTACTACAAAGCGATCAAGGTATGGCTGAAAGATCCTGTTCATGAGTCCTATGAACACTACTGGATCATTGGTTACACTGAATGGTATAACCAAGAACTCATAATGGTCGTACCAACATCTAAAAGACGTCTTCTGCACATCCTCATCTCGTACTCTGAGATGGTGATAGCCTGATCTGAGGTCTATCTTCGAGAACCGTCATGCTCCCTTCAGCTGATCAAAGAGGTCGTCAATCCTAAAAAGTGGGTATTTGTTCTTCACGGTCACCTGGTTCAGGCACTGATAGTCGACACAAAGTCTCAATCTCCCATTTACCTTCTTGGAGAAAAAAATCGGGGCTGTCCAAGGAGAAACACTGGGCCGAATGAACCCTTTCCCCTGTAAGTCCTCTAGCTGTACCTGTAGCTCACGAAGCTCCACGAGTGCCATCCGATATGCTGGTGTAGATATTGGTGTCATCTCAGGGTACAAGTCAATGTAAAATTCCACCTATCTATGAGGAGGTAGACCCGAAACATCATCAGGGAAGTCATCCGCGTATTGGTACACCACTACAGGATAATTCAATCTCTCCACATCAACTGCTCTGAGGGTAAGGCTAGCCAATTGATGAGTGATTGGTTGAACTCTACTTCAGGTAAGTCCATCATGTGCTGCAAAGGCGACCTTCTCACTAGTGAAGGTAAAATTTGTCCCAATCGTGTGGACACACCACACTTTGTGCCTAATATAGTCAATCTGAACATGGACTGTAGATAACTATTCCATACCCAAAAAGATTTCATAAGTCCTCGAGCCGTTACTAGGAGATCCCAGTTGAATCTCTCACCTCCTAGAGTAAGCTCACACTATAGGCACCAGGGTGTAATCATCAAATCTGCTCCCATCGAAGTCTCTAGCCATAAGGATTGAGCCAAAAGCTCCATTAGAATCTCCAAGATCCGAACGAGGGTAGTGGAAATAAAAGAATGATGGGAACATGTGTCTATAAGTACTACAGCTAAGGTGGAGTAGACACAGATCGTACCTCGTATCACCTCCGGAGCGTCCTGATCCTAGGCCTTAGCTACCTGGAGTTGAGCTCACCCTTGTCCTCCTGCTCCCTGTGGTCGGGGAGGACCACCTGGTTGTGGTGGAGGTAACATCTCGAATCATCTCCCATCATCAGTTGCACGAATATCTCCTCTTCCACATCCGCCTACTCCCCGCAGACCTCAGTCAAACCTCTGTCTCAGCCTAGGCAGTCCTTCAACCATCTGCTGATCATCCATATGGAAGGTCCGAAATTCCCGATCCATGTGACCCTGCCCACCGTATACATAACATTGCCCACTCCAGGCATGACTGGCTCTACCTCAGGTTCCCCGCACAACCGACTCTGAATCCTGTGGTCGTCCACCTGTAGGTCCGGTCATCTTGGACCTCTATGACATCTGTCTGCTTCCAGCTTCAGAAGACTCCACTATGTGACATCCGGTGGTGGGTCTCGCTGCTAGTGACTGCTCATCAAGGAAATTATCCACTAAAAGGTATCTCTCTAACACCCCCGCCTATGTCGGGATGCTATGAGAAATCATCGAATACCTGATTTCCCGTTAGAGTCCCTACTCAAAGGTCTGGGCCCTAAAGAATGGGTCCTGCACCATATCAGTGGAGTATCATGAGAGGTTAGTGAACCTTGATGAGTACTGAGCCACAATCATTATGCCCTGCTGCAGATGAGGTGGATCCTGTATGTGCACTGCACGAAGAGTCGCTAGAATAAACTCTTCCCGAAACAGGCTCTCAAAGTCTGCCCAGAGAAGCGTCACCTCATTGTGAGCCTTGGGCATAAAGCTTCACCATCTGCCTACTGCTTCCTATAGAAGACTGTCGGGAAGGATCACCATGAGATCATCTGGTGTCCCTACAAGTCGGAAAACTCTCACCACAGCCTCCAGCCAATCCTCAGCCGCCTATGGGTCTGTCTCTCCCCTAAACCTGGGTGGACTCTAGCACCAGAACTTGTGCAATTCACTCAAGTAGCATGCACCCTCTGCTAATGAGGCTGGTGGCATCGGTGACCCAACGGGTAATGGTACCGCTGGTGCCTCTACCGGTGCCTCAACTGAAAGAGGCCCCTACACCGAGGCCTCATCGCTCGGTGGGATATCAGTGCGTACCATATCTATAACCATAGCTGGTTGTCTGCATGGAGGCATCCAAAAAAGAAACAGGTGTTCCATGGTAAAAAGTTATACTTGGTGAGCTGACTCAAAGAGATCACAAAGAAAACTCTTGAAAACACACACACAATCAATGTTTTCATGCACTAAGTCAGAAATCATAAGTCGGGGTCCTAGTGTATGGATACGTTGGTCGACGCACCAAAACTGGATTCCCTAAACTGATGAACACACTCACTAAACTTAACACTATTTTCATTAAAAAAATCACAGTCCTATGTTATACTGTAGAACCGACTCCTTTGATACCAATTTGTCACGACCCATCCCCCAGGGCTCTTGCCGTGACTACCCAAAGCCCGCCTTCCATATGCTAGGGGTTGGGACTAGCATCGAAAGACGTATTCCCTATAACCAGGGAGGCATTTCCTTTATAACCTGTAAACACATGAAACCAAGCACATAACAAGATACGAACACAAGTCAATTGTATAGCAAAAAGAGTGCTGAAAGTAAAAAAGGGTCTGGAATACAAGCCCAACAGTAATGGTACAAGTACAATTAAAATACAATACAACTGAAGAAAAATAAAGGCATCTACTAGGTCGTCCACCAAGGTTCCTACCTGAAGGGTAGGTACAGATCACCTCCTCAGCACTCCACATCTACCTGCCTCCTCTGCGTACCGTCACGCCTTATGGTCCACCTTCGGGCCCCGTCTAGCCCTGGTACCCTCATCCTTGGTTAGTGTTTTTTGTCATCTTAACCAAACACAACAAGGTGCAGGCATAACCCATGTAGGGGTGAGTATAACGATACTCTGAAGGGACCCCAAGAAACTCAAGGTCTCACAAAATCCCCCAAGGATAAACCACAAGGCATGAAATCAACTGACAACACCACTTAGGTATATGATCATACATATACCTAAGTTATCAAGTATACCCATCTCAATCATGAGTAAACACAGAGTCAAACTCAAAAGCCCAAAGCTCTATTGTTCCAAAAAGGAAGGAACACCACAAAGGTAAGTACCACATAGGTACACCACATAGAAGAATACCACCAAGGTATTACCATGAAGAAATCTACCACATATGTATGAACTCATCTCACACCAGGTATAACTTAAGTACAGTAGTAGAGAAGATTATATGTAACTACTAATTAATCTTACTCTGTTAAGAGGCTTTGCTGCTGACCCACATAGGTTCGCTTGGTGTTGACCGATATAGGATCCCTAGGTGTTGACCCATATAGGATCGCTCGGTGCTGACCCACATAGGATCGCTTGGTGCTAACCCACACAGAATCGCTTGGTGCTGACCCACACAGGATCGCTAGGTGCTGACCCACACATGATCGCTATTCATTCTTGACGTCACAGCCAGCTATTGGGTTCCTGCACTAGGCTTGCTCATCTCTGGGAGGGTCCTCTCCTCAAGCCACTGGTCGATACTCCAACTTCCACTAAGTCCCACGAATAAGTATCACAAAGGACCGCCACGCCATAAGGGTCTCAACACAACAGATGGTGCGTCAATCAAACACCTGGTCTGTGAGTTATAAGACTTTTAGTCCTAAGGGCCCGGTTGGATTCGTGCTCGATCGAACCCGGTCGTAATCTAAATTTATCCAAAACATTAGTGGGTATAGTCAAAGGGACCGTCTCTCTACAAGGATTCCAGTGCCGCTGACGGTTCATCAAACGGATGCTCGGTGCCAAAGTTATGGCCGATAGAGTGAAAAGTTTGAAGTTGGCCCAGGTCTGGTCTGACCTGGTCCGACCGAGCCGGCCCAACCCGGATCGCTGGGTCTGGTCCGTCCGGTTGAGCCTACCACAGCCCGCTGGGCCTGTCCCGGCTGCGCGGGGTGCCCCGGCCAGCACTGGGCGGCACAGAGGCCGTGGGGGTGGCGCGAGGCCGCGGGGGCCGCCGAGCGGCGAGGCAGTGAGGGCCGTAGAGGCCACGAGGGTGGCGCGAGGCCGCAAGGGCTATGGAGCGGCGAGGCCGCGGGGCGACGAGGCCGTGAGAGACACGTTGGCCACGAGGGCGGCGCGTAGCTGCGGGGGCCGTGGAGCGGTGAGGCCACGGAAGCCACGGAGCGGTGAGGCCACGAGGGATGCAAAGTGGCGAGGCCGTGGGGCGGCGAGGCCCCGGGGGAGCACAGAGGGTTGTGGGGCGGCAAGGACGTGGGGCGGCGCAGAGGGACCTAGGGCGGCAAGGCCATGGGGCGACGCGGAGGCCACATGGCGGTGGAGGCCGAGGACGGTGGAGGTCGGGACGGCGCGAGGCCCCGGGGCAGCGTCGTTGCGTCATTGCCTTCGTCACGACTGGCGGTATACCGGCCACCGCATCCATTCATTGTTGTAGAAAGAATCCTCCTTCTTGCATCGTGAAGAAAACACCATTTAAGAATAATGACAAAAGATTTGGACCATGTTTGTTTGGCCTTCACCATCCACAATAGAGCAGTAGCAAGCATCTCAACAAAATCTTGAATGAAGAACGTCAAACCGTACCACCTCCCGCAATGATTATTCCCAAACCCGCAAAAGAAAACATTCATGGACCAACTTGTTAGAGAGTTGATCGACGCTCTTTGTTTTAGAAGGGAAGAACATCGGAAGAAAATTATACACAACTAAACCCCTACCTCAATTGTTCGTTGACATTGGCGCGAGAAAGAAGTCGAAGAAGGCGAAGAGGGCGCCAAGGATCATCACTTCTGAAACCACGCTTCGATGTCAAGCTTGTAAATCGTCCTCTTTCTTGATTTCCAAAGAATGTTATTCGATGGCATTCTTCGTTGGAGAACTTTCTCCCACCAAGGAACTTCTTTGCCAACCCAAAAATCCTCCCAAACAAAGAGGTTTCAATATAATTAAATTAAGTAGATTAATTATGTTCGCACGTTGGACTAATTAATTAGCTCATTTAATTGTACCACATTGGCAAAATTAATTGTCCCAATTAATGAATGGTGTTGGAAAAAAATAAATTAGGAGAGTTGAGAGGTTTTCTCTCATTAAAGGGGGTTCAGGTGGTCCCCGACTCTAAATTCAAATTGGCGGTTTTAGGTTCGGTGGTCCCCACCTCCATAACACACATGTGGGAGGTTTTAGTTCAGGTGGTCCCCACATTTAAACCATCCACATGGGAGGTTTCAACAAAAAGAAAAATAAAAAAATAAAATAAAAGTTTGTTTTATTTTATTTCAATTTCAACGAAAAACCCAAATTCTATCTTTCACCATCGACCTACTACGGTCAAGGTGAAGGTCCCCTTAAGAGAATATCGGCACTGCAAGTTCAATGGTTCCCTCATATTTCAATTCCAAGAACCGGTTTAAAAGTTGCAAAAACCTTCTCACACGTTTACTGAACGTACCCAAAAAAAAGTTCAGAAATTCATTTCAGGCACACCGGTCCTCAAAGTCATGTGCCGTCAATTTTTACGGACTCGTGAAATTCCCATATATTTAAAAAAAATACATGTACATTTTGGGTCTTTACATTACTTGAATTGTAGAATTTAGAATACGATACTCCAATACACTCCTCAATCTTAAGAAATACCATCATGTGATATTTGTGTGAAAATACCTACCTGAATCTCATGTGAAGTAACTATGTGGAACCCTGTTCAATATGTACTCAACTACACGGACCACGTACTACCCTTAGAAGACTATGTACTCCACTTCTTAGACAACTAATTCAAGTTTCCTTCCTCCTCCACGTACAATACATAGTGGTTTGTGTACTCCCCCTGTAGATCATGTAATCCCCCTAAATACCTCATACTCGACCTTATGGACCACAAACTCCACTAGGTAGACCTCTACCATAGGTTTCCTTCCTCCACCATATACTCACATTATGGACTTCACACACAATATCATAGATTACATACTCATTATGTGGTTCCAACATCACATATGAATCTTTCCTTTATCAATATTCTAAAAAATATATTTATATTTTCTTTAATATCTGATTGATCCCTAATGAATAGGTTAGTGGTGTATTTATATGAAAATACCTCTATGAAACTTGACAATCCTTTATAATTATTTTCTCACCACTGTAAATTACACTTAATAATACTGACAGTAACTTCACTTACTGATCGCATACTCTTATTTCATCCATGTACTCTACTGATTAGCCACATACTTGACTTTTTCATAATTCCAAAAACACCAATCTGACATTAGGTACTCCAACTTTATGGTGGACCAATGAATAATTCATTATAAATGCATTTATAATCGATGAATCATGTTCTCAACCTCATGGTAGAATGAGATTCTTCACATAACCTATTCTTATGAAATCCCATCACTGACCATGTGATTCCCTATCAATCCATGAAATTCATAAAGTGGAAGACATACTTCACAACATGGGCTACATTCTTAACCTTGTGGTATTCCTTACTTCACCTCAAAAACTTCACAAAAATTCATGAAAAACTCTAGTTCTTAATGCTTAAAAAATTAGCAATCACTAGGAAACACCACTTTTTAAAAACATCAGTTCAGCATCAATTTTCCTTCAAAAACTTTTAAAAACTCAAAAATGGATTGTTAAGAAACACAAAACCAATACCAAAAACCATCCCAAAACACATTGGTTCCAATACTAATTAACTCCAAATCAAATTGAAGTTGTTAATATGATCTCTTATAAACATTACTTACAATATAATCATGCTAAAAAAGTCTACTTAGAAAGCACACCTTGTTCATCATTGTAGGCTTCTCATATATATCTGCTAAGGTATATATATGTTTCAATGTTTTTTTCATTTACAAGATATTATACTTAGAATTCTGGGAAATTGGATTTCACATCATCCTGGGTGATTCTTTATCAAGCCTCTCCCATTCCAACTTTAATTTCATATATGGTTTAGCTCTAGTTAATGGTAGATAATGATACTTATATAGTATATTATCTTTTATCTTCATTTTTTAGAACCCAGAATTTATTACGTCAAACTTCTCGAACCAAACCTTACTATCCTTCGATGCTATTCTTATAGAAGATGTAGACTCCCACTGACTTCTTAAAAACACAAAGGAAAGTGATCAGGAAATTTTTTCTGGGGTTCTACAAAAAGACTAAGGGAATAATATTACCACTATAAAAAACTCTAAAAAACTTCAATTTGGACTTGGTCGTTCGGATAAATCCAACATTGGGCTCTAATACTACTTGTTGGGTCAGATATGTCTACTACCAATAAAAAACAAATGGAATCTCAATCATAACTTATGAAAGTAAAAAAAAAATTCTAGAATAAACCAATGAAAAAATTCCTAGAACTTGAAATTCAAACTTCCCCCAAATCACCATGATACTACACCATTCTTAAAAAAAATGAAAACAAAACTAATAGAAATGGTAATATAAGCGAAAAAGGAAAAAAAATAACATAAGAGATTAACTTGATTCATAATTATTCCCTAATACATGTGAAAATACTACTTTACTTTGATTAAAATTAATCATAGGATTATTACAATGGTCAGATCGTGTTAACAAAGTGATCACACCCTAATTTTATAGTTGTAACCAGCCAATGATTCTAGTTTTCACTGTCATATAAATTTCATGGGATTAAGTTTTCCTAAAATAATTTTCATAAAAGAGTCTTCATTTATTCATGTATATCCACCACCTAAAATTTTTCACCTGGTGAATAGTTTCAAATTCTCAAAGATCTTACATTTCTTCAGATTTCCAACACTTCCTCTTGCAAGCATATTTCAATGGATTGAATTCTAGTAACACCTTCTAGTTTTACATCTATTCCTCCCCACTTTTTTTCATCTGAACTTTTTTTTGTTCCACCATTCAATCAAGTTATGAAATTTTTACCAACATATATCCTCCTTCTATTGGTCTTGTTTCATTACCCTATGAATGGTTTACATGCTCAAAAGTATCCCAAAAAACCCTTTCTAATTAGGATCAATCAAATAATGGAAATTGGGGATTCAGGTAAAGGTATGAAATGTTTTAATAATAGTTAGATTATTTTTTTATTTTTAAACTATTATTAGATTTAAATTGATATAATATCATTCATCATTATAAAAAGGATGAAAATATGGAATAAGACCTTGAATACTGGTATATTTTTATGGATTTATATACTTGAAGAGTTGGAAGTAGTGATATTTTTACTTTTTCATCAAGAAAATAAAATTTTGAGGATGTAATTTATTTAAGGGGGGATTTTTCAACCTATTATTTTTTTTCAACAAACTGGTTTTATATTTAATTAATATTCATGTTATTAGTTTATATTTATTCAAGATATATTTATTTTTTAATATATATATATTTCTTCCATGTCACAAAATATAATATCTAATCAAATTACATACTCATTACAATTTTAAAATGATTATGTTTAATTTACTATAGAAAATATGTTTTATTTCAGGGTTAAATATGTTTTCATAAAATTATTTCTTATTGTGATCAACTTAAAGAATTATTTAATTATTTTATATTTTTTGAATTTATATTTATGCTAATTATATTTATTTATATTAATATCAATATAAATAATTTCATTATAATATGAAAAAAATAATATGGTTTTTTATTTGAGAAAAGAATAGTTTTTATTCTAAACAAATTGTTGTTTCATGTACGATATGGTTTTATTTAAAAGTTAAATTTTAAAATTTTATAATTTTAATTTTATAAAATAGATTATATTTTTAGTACCATAATGTTGGGATTATCTTTAAGGTTAATTTTTGATATCTTTCTGAATAAGTTTTTTTTTGAATATTTAAAAAATGCAGTTTTTACTAATATTGTATATTTTATAACAAAATCATGAAATAAATATGATGTAAAAATATTTGAAACTTATGTAACATATAAAAAATTATTATATAATCATAATATAATATAATATTTATTCAATTAATATAAATTAATTTTTATTTCAAGATAAATAAGAAGCTTATTTTTAGTGTTGACACAATGTCTACATAGCATTAGAAAAGTCAAAATTGGGGTCATTAAGATAATTTTTAAGATGGGATCAGTCAATTCTCAACATAAAGGAAAAAAATTACTAATAAATGATTTTTTTGTATCTTTATGATATTTATAATTATATAACAATTTAATTCTTCAAATGTTTATCCAGCGCTTGCACAAGGTAAGAAAAGTCAAGATTCTTATCTTAAAAATGTTATCATGATATAAATAGGAATAAATAATATTATTTATAATATTATATGATTATATTTATGAATAATAAATTATATTAAATAAATTTATTTTTTATTTTAAATAATAGGGTAATTATCCAAAAACCTTCAGTAAAGTTGATGCAGCTCTTATGTGTGAAGGAGAAAGTCAAATAAACTTTTTTAAAAAAATTAAAATGATAATGTTGGGATGAATTATGGGTTTTAATGATTTTTAGGTATAATATTGATTGTAAATAAAATATTTAAATATTAAACTGTTAATTTCAAATTTATCTATATATTTGTTAAATCAAATTTTAAAAATATCCCTAAAAATGAACTTAAATGGTATTTAATGCTAAAAATGAATTATAAATTAATAAAAAAACATAAAAAATTATATTGAGTCTATTGGAAATTGTTAATTGTCAATAATATCATCAATTTTATATTTATGATCTATTTTAAATTTTAAAATTCATTATTGACCTTTAAAGACTGAATATTTGTGAAAATGTCATCAAAGTTTTCCTATAAAAGGGAACTCATTATATCCTTTATAAAACACATATCATTCTCAGTTTTATCTTTATATTTCTCCCAAATATCTCTTCAAAAAATACACTCAAAAAATCAATTTCTATATTCATCAGGTTTTTTTCTTTTCAAAATTCCTTTCTCTAAAGGCTTTAGACTCAATCTAAAGAGGCAGTTCAAAGAGAAAGGAGGTTATAAGACATATGAGGTGAGTCAAGACTCAATGTATAAGTATTAATAACTCAATTTCCTTTAACATATTTATATAATTTATTAAATGAGTAAGTTATTCTAAGATTATATGCATCATCACCTCTAATTTTTTATGTTGTATTTCTGTTATTTTTATGTGGATTTACATTTATTTCAAAACATATTTTCCTCAACAGATTATTATGTCACATGTTAGGATCTTTGTAAGGGTTTTTTTTCTAATATAACTTATAATAGTGATTTTATATATCTAAATTCCAATTTAAGGATATTTTATGTTCTTTATCTAAAAAAATCACAATTTTTATCTCATTATTATCCATATTCTTTATTTTATGGAGGTTATCCTCTATAAATCTATGATACATTAAGGTTTTTTTCTATAGACTTTGAATTTATTTAGAAATTTGTAAAAGGAATCTATCTTTAACTCCTTCCACATGAATTAATTTTACTACCATCTTATTTTAATTTCTTTACAAATATTTCTCTCCATGTTTTTATGGTTCTCTAATGTAATTTATATTCTAATTATTTTATAAATTATTTCCTTTGAAATAAAATTTATTAAAAATGTAACAGTGTTTTTATTCATTAAAATTATTGTTTTATGTTTTAAACTATTTTTCTTCATTTTTATACAATAATTTTTTAATATATTTCTTTCTATGTGGTTTAATTGAAATAATAATGTTTTATAGGTTAGTTTAAAAGATAATGTTTATTGATTGAAAATGAAGTTTAAATGAGTTTTATGATAAAATATGATATATTCTAAATGTTTTTTAAAATTATAATTCTAGGTAATTATATATGAAAAATGGGAGATCTCGGGATATAACTCCTTAATTCATTAGGTAATGATTTTTTCTCTATAAAAAATAATGTTGTAATTATCTGGTAAATTTATTCATCTATGTTTTATTGGAAATATCTGGTAAAGTTGTTCAATTGAAAGGGTGATAAATATAATTTCCCAAGAATCCTTTATGTATTTTATATGCTTTCATGTTGGTTTAAAAAGGAAATAATTTAATATTATGAATTAAGAAGTTGATTTAATGAGCAAAGGGATGTTTTTTATCTTTTTCAAAGTAAAAGGTTATTATTTTAAGGAAAGTATGTCCTCATTTAATTATTTAATATTTTCATAAGTTGTCATGTTTTCTCATGGAAAATTCAAAATCATTTCATTTCCTTATACTTGATTATGGTTTTTATTTATGATGCCTTTTTTTTGAATATATGGTGTTTGTATTTTTAAAACCATGTTATATATGAGCTCAAAGTTCTATGTTTAAAATAACTACTTTTTCAATGGTCTTCAAATTTAAATGGATTAATGGGGTTTATCATTATTTAATACCACTTATTGAGCTTTTTACACTCATAAAAAATTTAAAATGATTTTTGCAGGGCTTAAGTATTTGTAGGAATGATTATAAATTCAGGTTTTAGTTATAGTTTTTTAGACTTGAATAAAGCAGGTGTATCATTTAAAGTGTTTTACATTTTGGAAAATTTTCCATTTAGTCAGAAATGTACTGGTTTTGTTATATATGGTATTTTCTTAGTCATCTAAAACTCCAAGCCTAAAAGGTCTTAGGCATATAAAATATGTAATGTTTTTTTTCTTGTCAAGAAATTTTGGGCTAGTTTAGTCAAGGGAATTACATTTTTTATTATAATAGGGTTTATATAACTTTATATGTTAGGATTTTGTTGGGTGAGGATAATTTAAGAGTTATGAATACCATCATGGGTTTATAAGTTTAAGGGTAAACATAAACTCAAAGGCATAATACACATTTTAGGTCTTATGTGATTGGATTTTAAGGTGGTTAATGATATTTTGGTATAAATATATTGTGTTTTATAAAAAATACATGATTGAGGTACATATAACCCTTAAGTTTAATATGTGATTTTTTGTGAAGTTTATTTAGGAAGTCTAAAATTATATTTTTTAGGTATATAAGCCTAATTATTTCTTACCACTTCTATCTATTTATTTTAAATATCATTCCACGTTTCTATTCTTTACCTTGATTTCCTTTCAATTTTCCATCATTATGGATTCTTCAGAAAATTATTGTTTTGGAATTCTTCTTTCACCCATTGAAATTTATTTTTAAAATGTTTTAAAGTATTTCTTTACTTTATTAACTCTTGATCAACGGGGATGATGAAACAAAGGGAATTGAGGATTCTAGTAAAGTTATGAAATGTTTTAATAACCATTAACTTATATATTGATTTTGAAACCATTATTAGATCAAAATTTATAGGATATTATTATTCATTAGAGAAAGGAAGTGGTATGGAATAAAACATTGAATTCTAGTCAAATGTTTAAGAAGTTATATTCTTTAATATTAGTAAGTAGTGATCTATTTTTTTTTTTAAAAGATAAAATTGTGAGGATGTTATTTCTTCAAGGGGGGATATGGAAACCCATACATTTTTAACAATATACCATTTTTATATTCAATTAATATTCATTCTATAAATTTATATTTTTTTAATAAAATTTTATTTTACAATGTGTATATATATATAATTATCCTATTTCATAAAATATATTATATAATCCAATTATACACTCATTATGAATTTAAAATTATTATATTTACTTTATGATAAAAAATATGTTTATTTAAGGGTTAAATGTGTTTTCTTAAAATGAATTTTTACTATGATATATTTAAATAATTATTAAATTATTGGATATTTTATAAATATATTTTTATGTTAATTATATGGATTTATATTTTTATTTATATAAATAATTTTATCAAGGTATTAAATAAGATTATGGTTTTTCATTTGAGAAAAACATAGTTTTAATTCTAAATAAACTATTTTTCTATGTATTGTGTGGTTTAATTTAAAATTTATATTTTAAAAAATTGAATTTTAATTACATAAAATGGAATTTATTTTTTATATAAACATATTTAAATTTGGTTAAGTTGGTTTTTTAGAATTTTTCTAAATAGGTTTTTTAATAGTTAAAAAATATAGTTTTTATGAATATCATACCTTTTATGAACATTATCATGATATAAATATGATTTAAAATTTTATAAAACAAATGGAACATATCTTGAATGATTATATTCTCAAAATATCATATAAAAATTATTCAATTAGTATAAATTGTTTTTTATGTTAATATAAATTTGACAACATTTATTGCTGCTGATGCAGTGTATGTGCAATATTAGAAAATTCAAAATCATAGTCTTTGAGATGATATTTAAGAAGGTATAAGGATATTATATATATAAAGGATAATAATTATGACTAATAAATTATATTTTTATATATGTTTGGATTTTATAATTATATAACAAGTTAATTATCTAAATGCTTACCTAGCACCTACCCAAGGTAAAAAAATCAAGATTCTTATATTAAATATGTTATTATGGTATTAATGAAATAAATAATTTTATTAATAGTTTTATATGATGATATTTATGAATAATAAAATATATTTATTTTAGTAATTTATTTTTAATATTAAATAATAGTATAATTATACAAAATGATTACACAGTGTTAAAGCAATGCTTGTGTTAGTAGGAGGAAAGTCAAATAAATGGTATAAAATTTTTTTGAATGATAATTTTGGGATGAATTATGGTGTTTTATGGATTTTAGGTATAAAAATGATAGGTATGAAATTATTTAATTATTTCAATCTAAATTTCATAGTTATCTAGATATTTTTAAATTCAACTTATGGAAATAACCCAAAAATGACAATAAAGGGTATTTAATGGTAAAAATGATTTATTAATTAATAAAAATCATAAAATTATATATTTAGTTAAATAGTGAAGGGGAATGTTTTATAATATAATTTATTATCTATTTATGATACACTTAAATTTTAAAATTACTTTCTCGGCCTTTAAACACTGAATAATTGTGAAACACCATCAACTTTTTCCTCTAAAAGGGGGAACATTCTAACCTTTCCAAAACAAATATGAAATTCATTTTCCACTCCATATTCTGCCCAAATACCTCTCTAAAAAACCCTTTTCATGTCCATAAGCCTCTGTCCTTTCTAATTTCATTTCTTCAAAGGCATTAGATACAGTCCAAAGTAGACGATTCAAAGAGCATGGAGGTTAGAGACCGTACGAGGTATGTCAGGAATTTAGGTAATAGTATTCTTAACATAATTTCATTTCATTAAGTTATATCATTTCTTCATTAACTATTTTTTCAAAAATTATATTCATTATAAACACTAATAATTTTTATATTATATTTCCATTTGTTTTGTGTGGATTTACATTTCTTTCACATAATAATTTCCTTTATAGATTCTTAATTCACTTGTTTTTTATATTTATAAATGTTTCTTTTAAAATATCACATTGAATCAAGATTTATAATGTATAAATTCTTATTTTTGTGTATTTTATGTACTTTATCTTTAAAATCCCACATATTTTATTATCTTTCTTTTCTATATTCTTTATTTTATATAATTTATTTTCTATACATCTATGATTGATTAAGTTCAATCTCTAATGATTTTGATTTTCTTTACAAAAGTGTGAATAGAATTTTAAACTCTTTCCATGTGAATAAATTTTCCCACTATCTTACTTGGATTTCTTTATAAAGCTTCATCTTTAAGTTTTCATGGTTCTATAAAGTAATTTGTATTCTCACTATATTATAAATTATTTCCTTTGAAATAAAATTTATAAAAAATTTAATGGGTTTGTTATTATTAAAAACTATTGTTTTATATTTTAAAGGATTTATATTAATTATTTAATTATATGTTTTGAATAAATTTCTTTCTCTATGGTTTCTTTGAATAATATTCATTTATGTTTTGCTTTAAAATTTGATTTTAATGGACTAAAAAGAAGTTTAAATGGGATTTATAATGATAAATTAAATATTTTAAATATTTTGTCAAATTATAGAACCTGGAAATTATAGATGGAAGTGGTAAATCTTAGTATATATCTCTCTAATTCATTAAATAATGATTTATTCTCAAGGTAAAATGATTTTGGAATTAGTTAGTAAATTTATTCCTTTACAGGTTATTGGAAATAGTTTGTGAAGTTATTCCTTTAAAAGGTTGATTTTAAAGGGTGATGAATGTAATATCCAGAAAAGACATCATGGTTTTTCTATGGTTTTTAATGTGTTTTAAATGAAAATCATTGGATTTAATGAAACAAGAAGTCAATTTCATGAGAAAAGGAAAGTTTTAGACCTTTTTAAATGTAAAGGTTTGTATGTCAAGTAAAGTATATGATCATTTAAAGTATCTTTTATACATTATCAAAGTTTTATATTTAAAAGAAATAATTTGTCAAATTTTTTAACATATTTAAATGTACAAATAGGTTTTATCTTTCCTCCATACCCCTTACTAAGATTTATGTTCTCATCCGACATTTTTGAATTATTTTTACAATACTTAATGATTATTTGGATTGATTATAAATTAATGTTTTGATTATGAGTTTTCAATCTTGAATAAATCAAGTGTATCACTTAAATAGTTTCACTTAGTAGAAAAAATTATGTTTGGTTGAAAAAGTATGGGTTTTTATGTGAGTTAATTTCCTATTTATCTATAACCCTAAACCTAAAATATCTTGGGTATATATATGATGAAATATTTGTTTCTATTCATTTAATTAATGGTTTTTTAAGTTCATGGGGATACAGTTGGTATCAAATTAGGTTTTGGATAACTTTATAGGTTAGGTTGTTATCATTTTAGGGTGATTTAAGAGTTATAGATATCATAATGGATTGATAAGTATAAGGGTAATCATAAATTTGAAGGCATAGAAACACTTTTGAGGTCTTATGTGATTGTATTTTAAGGTGGTTAATGGTATTTTGGGAGATATTTTTTAGTCTTTAGAAAAGATACATGATTGATGTATATATAACCCTTAGGTTTAATATGAGATTTAGTGTGAAGGTTATTTGGGAAGAATGTTATTGAAGTTTTTGATACATATACCTAAAAGGCATTTATTTCCACTTCTGTCTATTTTTTTCTCCTACTCCATGTTCCTTTTATTTACCTTTATTTCCTTTCAAGGTTCCATTATTGGGAATTTATTTGAAAATTATTATTTTTAAATCCTCTTTCACCTATTTAAATGGATTTTGAAAATGCTTTAATATATTGTTGAACTTTATAAGCCCTTGATAATAATGACTAATTTAATAATGGATATTAGGTATTCTATTAAAGGTATGAATTTTTTAATAATATTTAGCTTATCTTTATATTTTGAAACCATTATTAGGTATAGATTGATAGAATACTATCATTCGTTATAGAAAGGATGTTGTATGGAATAAAACATTGAGACTAGTTAAATTTTTATGGGGTTAAATTTTTTATGGGAGGGAAGTAGTAATATTTCTACTTGTTTTATTAGAGTAGATAAAATTGAGAGAATGTAATTTATTTAATGGGGAGAATTTAGATACCTCTGTATTTTTTAGAAATATACCAGTTTTATGGTTAATTAATATTCATGTTATGAATTTATATTTATTCATGAAAATTTTATTTTAGAGCATATATATATATATATCATGCTAAAAAATATATTATATAATTAAATTATATACTCATTATAAATTTAAAATTATTATTTTTACTTTATGATAAAAAAAATATTTTCTATTTGAGGGTTAAATATGTTTTCTTAAAATGATTTATTATTGGGATCTATTTAAAATTTTATTTAATTATTGAATATTTTATAAATGTATATTTATATTAATTATGTGGATTTATAATTATATTTATATAAATAATTTTATATAGGAATAAAATAAGAATATGGTTTTTTTATTTGAGAAAGAACACATTTTATTGAAAATAAATGTTTTTTCCACGTATTGTATGGTTTTATTTAAAATTTAAATTTATAAATATTATAATTTGAATTTGATAAAATGTAATTTATTTTTAGTATCATTATTTTTGAACTATATTAATATAAATGTTTGGTATTTTTCTGAACAATTTTATTTTTTGGTGAATAGTTAAAAAATATAGTTTTTATGAATAAAGTATATTTTAAGGCATCATCCTAATATAAATATAATATAAAAATTATGAAACTTATAGAAAATATATTAAAATATAATACACTCAAAATATCATATAAATATTACTCGATTAATATAAATTAATTTTTATGTCGTGATAAATATGAAAACATTTATTGACGCTGATGTAGTGCCTACGCAGTATTGAGAAAGTAAAATTTGGGGTTTTTGATATATTATTTAAGATAGTATATTTATATTCTCAACATAAAGGATTAAAACATTACTGATAAATTATTTTGATATATATATATATGAATTTAATAATTATGTAACAAGTTAATTTTCCAAATGCTTACCCAACACTTATGCACAGTAAGAAAAGTAAAGATTCTTATCTCAAAAATGTTATCTTGATATAAATGAGAATAAATAATATTATGAATGGTTTAGGATGATAATATTTATCAATAATAAAATATATTTTTTTAATTTAATTTTTTTATTAATTAATAGAAAAATTATCCAAAACATTTGTACGAAGTCGATACAACACTTGTATTAGGAGAAAAGAAAAATAATTTTTCAAAAAAATATTTAAAATGATAATATTGGTATGAGTTATACTATTTCATAATTTTTTGGTAAAAACGTGATAGGTAATAAATGAATTAAATGTTTAAATTTGAATTTAATAGTTAAATATATATTTTTAAAGTTAAATTATTAAAATTACTTTGAAAATGAATTTGAAAGGTATTTATTGTTAAAAAATATATAAATTAATAGAAATCATAAAAAATTATCTTGATTCAAGTTGGTATGGGTAATGGTTGATCATATCATCTATTATCCATTTTTGAGTCACTTTCAATTTTAAAATTTTATTCTTGATCCTTAAAAATTGATTGTTTTTTAAAATGTAATAAAAAAATTTATATAAAAGGGGACTCATTACAAAATTTCCAAAACAAATATCATATTACTTTTTTTCTCGATATTCTACCCAAATATATATCCAAATATCCCTTACCATGTTTCTAAATATATTTTCATACCTAAGTTCCTTTCTCTAAAGGCTTTAGACTCAATTTGGAGGAGGTGTTTTAAATAGGAAGGGGGTTAGAGGATGTGCGAGACGAGTTGAGGCTTATGGTAAAAATATTCTTAACTGGATTTTGTTTCATTAATTTATATTCTTTACTTATTGACTATTTTATTATAATATTATGTACATTATAGCCTATGATTATTTTATGTTATATTTCCACTTGTTTTATATAGATTTACATTTATTTCACATAATATTTTCCTTGATAGATTATTATTTTACATGTCATAATCTTTATAAAGGTTTATTTTCCTATCTCACTTTAAATAAAGATTCTCTATGTTCAAATTCTTATTAAGGAAGATTCTATGTTCTTTCTTTATAAAACATCACATATTTTATTCTCCTTCATGTCTATATTCTTTATTTTATGGTTGTTCTTCTCTATAATTTTATAATTGTTTAAGGTAATTTTCTATTGATTTTGATTTTCTTTACATAATTGTAAAGAAATCAAATTTTTTACAATGTCCGTATGAATTAATTTTCCCATTATCTTCTTCAACTTTATTTAAAAAAAATTCTATCTGATTTTTAATTTTTCTCCAATGTGATTTTTATTATCATGGTTTTAAAAATTATTTCCTTTGAAATAAAAGTTACTAAAATTTTAATGAGGTTTATATTCATTAAAACTATTATTTTATGTTTTAAATATTTCTATTAAATTTTCTAACTAAATTTTATAAGAACTTTCTTTCTCTATGGTTTCCTTTAAATAATATTATTTTGTGGGTTGGTTTGAAAATTTACGTTTTTTTATTTAAAATGAAGTTGAAATGAAATATTCTAAATAAAATATTCTAAATGTTTTTTAAAATTTATAAAATATTCTAAATGTTTTTTAAAACTTATTAAATATTCTAAATAAATAATATTTCATTTATGAAGATAAATGAAATATTTTAAATTTTTTTAAAATTATAGTACTTTGGAATTATATATGAATGATATATGATCCCGAGATATATCTCTCCAATTCATTAAGTAATGATTTATTCTATGGAGGAAATTATTTTGGAATTAGATTGTAAAGTTATTCCATTATGAGTTATTAGAAATTATTTTCTAAGTTATTTCATTAAAATAGTGATTAATATAATGTACCAAGATGGATTCATGGTTATTAATGCTTAATTATGGGTTAAAATTTTACATCTTTGGATTTCATGAAATAAGAAGTTGATTTTATGAGAAAAGTGGAGTTTTTGATCTTTTCAAAAGTAAAGGTTTATATTTGAAGGAGAGGATATTAACTTTTAATATTTAATGATTTCATAAGTTATAATGTTTTCTAAGGAACTTTAAAAATAATTTCATTTCCTTATTCTTAATTAAGATTTTTTCTTATGAAATCATTTTCAGCAAAGTGTCTTGTTATATATTGAAATTATATTTTATACAAGCTCAAAGTTCTGTTTATAAAATAAATACATTTTCAAAGTCTTTTGGTATTTCAATGGCCTAATGGGTTTTATATTTCCTTCATACCAATTACTAAGATTTATGTGCTCATACCATTTTCTAAAATGATTTTTACCAGGAATGAGGATGAGTAGAAATGATTATGAAGTCATGTTTTGGTTACGAGGTTTTAGCATTGATTGAATTAGGTGTAACATGTAAAGAGTTAGGATTACTAGAAGAAAATATCCATTATGTGGGAAAGGTATGAGTTTTTTTATTTAAGGTATTGTTATAAATCTTTAAAACTCTTAACCTAAATGATCTTGGGTGTATTTGTTACGCAATAATTTCTATTAATCATGTAATTATGGGGATGTTTATTTTGGGGAATTTTTACTGGCATCAAAGTAAGGTTTATATAACTTTAGAGGATAAGATGTTATTGATTGAGGATAATTTAAGAGTTATGGATATCATCATGGCTTGATGAGTTTAATGGTGTACATAAATTCAAAATCATAGATACACTTTACAAGTAATATGTGAATGGATTTTGTTGGTTTAGTCAAAAACCTCTTAATTTTAATGATCCCAACTCATTTTTAAAATGTTATTAATAAATTTCATGTTTTATGTTAGTCAAATGTTCTTTTAGAAAAACTTAATGAAAAAAAATATAAGACCAGAACTTTCTATAAGGCCCCAGCCTTAAACCTTACTTAATCTTGAATTATTACAAGATTACACATTGAGGATATTTTCAGGTTTGGAGTTTTAGAGAATTAGATCATGAAACTTGCATTACATTCCACATTTAAAAAAAGTGGTTACATAAAAGACAATATTCATTCTTCCCATCAACGGAAACATAATTAAAATATATCACGGATTCTTTCTTGACACATCCTTGACACTATCATCACATCATGTACCTTTCCCTTGACCTGTGAAAAACATTTCAAAAACTTGGGATGAGCATAAAAAGCTCAGTAAGGGTTATAAAAATATGGAAAGGAAACATGAGTTCATAAATACATAAGAATGAAATCATACTTTACCCATAAAACAAAGGCACTTTAACATACCTCATCAAACCATGAATAAATCATAGAAAACATAAGACATAAAGGTAACTTGAGTAATTCATAACATTCTTACGTAGGGAGTAACCCTCTTGGTTACGTTTGGAATACCCATCACAGTATATTCCCTAAATCTCTTCGGAGAAACCTTAACGTTTCACTCCTTCGCGTTACCCAATGCATTGGAGAGCTATATCGGGCTCACCCGCCCTTAGTTTATCACGGAACCACCCGTCTTCATAATAATTCCCAAGAACCATAACGTATCACATAAAACATGCATAAAGGAAACATAACATTTCCACATCACAATATAACATTTTAGTATATTGAAATAATGAATCCATTCGAAAAGAAACCATTTCCAAAACCATTTAAAACATTTAATAATGAGATTTTTGAATCAAAGTGTCCCATACCACCTTGAAGATTTTAAAATTTTAAACCATTAATATCCATATAAATAAATCCTTAAAACCATTTTGAAAACATGGATATTAATAAGAACAAATAATTAAAACATTTAAAATGATATTTCGGTTAAAGGGGTTTTACCAAAATCAGAGACACTTGAATACAATAATTGAGGAATAACATTTAGTCAGAACTTTATAATATCATGAGAATAAATGGATTCATGATATAATACTCCAAAGGACAGTATATATACCATATAAGAGTGAATTGGTGCATAACAACAATGATCCCTCAATAGAAATGTCAAATGTGATGAAATCCCTTATAAAGAAGGTATCCTTAAATTAAGGACAAATCAATCTCAAAAATATGTGTGAAAAATATAAATACACCCAATATAAGTGGATATAAAGTGTAAAACAATAAAATGTCATTCACACATATTCAATGGATGACATATTCAATGACCACATGTTGAACCCAAAGAAATCGAAATTGGGTTAAAAAGTTCCCTTGACAGCCTAACGGCATCACATCAAAATGAGTTGATGAGAGATAAAAAGTGTATCTCATCACTTGGACATAAAATTTACATCAATAAGGATATATGAGAACATATCCCAACATAAAAATATATAAATTAAAAGACCCAACAAAATAAGTCTTTTAAAAAAGAGGAGGGTGAAAGGTTCCCTTACCGACTTGGGTATCTTTCAAAACATACACCCCATGAAAGAAGGACAATATATCATTGATGTAAATACTCATAAACGAAATAATATTACACAAATATTATAATAATGGCAGTACATACACCACTCAATGGAATTTGTGGCAAATGTATCAAAAATCCCACGGGAATAAAAGTGAGTTGAAAAATCCCTTACGAACTCTCGGCAGCCTAACGGCGCCACATAAAACTTCCGAATATGGATTGATGAGATCAAATAGGGTATATCATAACATTACAATAAAATGTACAGAAAGATTAATATAAAAGAACATCCCCCAACATTACAAAGAGGAGCTTAAAAGAAGTGACATAAAGGAGAGTACTTAAAAAGAAAGAGAGGTTAGATCTCTTACGAAAGTTCGGCAGCCTAACGGCGCCACTCAAAACTTCCAAAATGGATTGATGAGAGGGAATAGGGTCTCTCATCACATGAAAATAAAAATTACAGTAGGAGTAATATAAAAGAACATCCCAATCATAAGAAATATGAGCTTAAAAGAAATGACATAAAAGAGTGTACATAAAAGAAAGAGAGTTGTAGGATCCCTTACCTCGGGTCCGACTTGACTCGATCGTTCTTTAATCTCCTGAATAATAAACATGAGTTAATTTATACTTGATTAAGAACCTTTTTCAAGCTTATTATTCCTTTTATATCACTTATTTCCTTGTTATAAACACTATGTAATCATTAAGTTAATAATTATTGTTTTGTCGATATTTGGTTCTTAAGTCGAAAGTGGACTTCTTACAATTACATGTTGTTCGGGTGGCCAAATGTTTATTATATCCAGAATTGTATTCATGATTTAGATATAATATATGTCATATATATCCAGTACATGCATGCATTTATAACATTTCATAATCATTTCGAGGTAAGAAGTGAAATGCACCGTTCATGGAGACGGTAAGCCGTACGTACGCATGAACGCTACTTTCATTTCTATTTCGTATTTTATAGAATGGAATAATAATGATATAAAGGTATATTATAATTCCAGTATAATATCATATATAATATCATAGTTCCATCCTTTATACATCCCACATATGGTATTTAACGAATCAAATCACTTTGAGGGGGCGGTAGTCCGCACTTCCTAAAATGAAGATATCGCGTATACCCATAATGGAAGCCATAAATGTAAGACAAAAATGAAAAATACAGAAGTATAAGTAAAATATAAACATATTATATATCATATATAAAAATAGTGACATCATAATGGCCACCTTTGAAGGTGTTAAATGATTATTGAACAATCATCGTTTCGGGAGGCAGAATTTCGCCATCCACGGAAACCGTATGTTATTTAACCATTTGATGTAGTTGTGTGAGAGTGTAGCTAGAATAAATCTTATAACAACATCCTAGTATATTGAAGATACTGGTGTGGTTACAAAATAAGAAAATAAAAAGAGTTTAGGGGGTTGGAGAAGCAAAATAAAACAAATGAACATGAGAGAATGAATTACATTTAAAAGTGTAACTCCTTTTGATTTGAGCCAAAAGGCTTCCTTGGAAAGGATTCTTCCCAAAGGGAATCCTCTAGGATGAGGATAGGGATGTGGAGAGAGTAAATGGGCAGGTTTTGGCCGAGCCAAAGGCTTGATTAGTGTGTGAAAAGAGGTAGAGGTGGGGGCATTTTATAAGAGGAGAGGAGGGGCACTTTTGGAAAGTAAGGAAATATTACTTTATTTGAAAATGTGTTTCGGTTTTAAAAGGTCCCACATTGATATAATTCGTGGATAAGGTTATAAAGGTTAGAAATCCACCCATCCAATAATTTTTGGACATGTGTAGTTCATAGATTTTACATTATCTTTCCATTTTATTTAAATCATCAAATTATGATGTCATCGCTGCATCATTATTATGTCATAAATAATTTATTTTATTTAATGTCTAAAAATTATAAAAAAATTACTATGATGTAGGAAATCTTTTTGTCTTTCCAATGACTATTTATAATCAAAATTTGGACTTGTGTAACCCCACTTAAAAACTGTTTTAGTAAAACAACTCATCTTTGTGTCAATTTAATTTTAACATTAAATAAAAATATATTATTGTCATTTTCCAACTAAAGTGGCTCCATGGGGTCCCCAAGTTGGCCCATGGCTTGTCTTGGTCGGCGATGACTCTCCCAATAGGTTTAGGACAAGTTTCATGGTGTTTTCATATTCTTATAATATCATTATTACCTTAAACTACACTAATTACCACTAATCGTGATTAAAACTTAATAAGTTACTATTCACCAAAAAATTATTTTTATCCCATTGAACCACATTTTACTTCTTAATGACAACCATGTATGTCGGATTTTTGAAATTCAAAACACAGAAGTGGTAAAATTTCATTTAAACGAAAAATCAGCTTTTATAAGTACCACTTAGTGGTTTCACTATTCATCAAAAATTGAAGTTTTTCAGAAAATTACCAAAAATTCACCCTAAGCTATATATGATATTACGCACTCAAAAATGAAGTCTGTTTTACAAAATTAAAAACATATTAGTCACATTAATTAATTTAATAATTAATTCCCGCTGTCAGAGCAAATAGCGAGTTTTTATAAAACAATAAGTATCAAAAGATTGACACTAGTTTAAGTCTGATTTCAAAGTGAAATTAATTCCAACGACCACTATCGGATTTAATGGTAAAAATATTTTCTAATTTCACTTTAAAACCAATTCAATATATTATCTAATCATATAAATAAATTAGATTAAAAATAGGTTTTGAATTAAAACACAACATTTACACTATTCATTAAAAATATGAACTTTATCGGAAAGATACCAAAAATTTACACAAAGTAAATTTTGATGTCCCGATTATTAGTAAGAGTTTTATTTGGTCCAAAAGAATGTTTAAGAGTGAACAAAACTATATTTAATGACAGTTCTCCATTAAAAGGTGATAAGTGAACCTTTGGTGAAAACTAGGGCATATACGACTAAAATTGAATTCTTTACGTATTTTAAGCCTTTAGCTTTTATTGGATAAATGTAAAAACATTTAAAAAAACATATATAATCATATTTTAGTTATTTCTATCCATTCCTGCCAACACAACGGCTACATGTTAACTAACATTTGAAATAATATAATTTTATTATTAGAGTGCAACGTAAGATTCCCAAGAAACTCGTTGTTGCGTGTTGGGTACGCCATCGAGCATAGCGTCCCCTTTAAAGTCATATTAATATTTTATTCACAAATATGGATAAATATGAAAATTTCATATTCATTATTTACCTGGGGTGTTACATCCTTCCCCCCTTTTGGGAATTGCGTCCTCGCAATTTTAAAATTGTGCTTGGAAACATCCTTGAAAGTCCCACATCGGAACAAGAGTCGGTAAAACAATCACTTTAAAATAAAGAGAGATAAGTACAAAGGTCACCCGAGTTAACCCATACTAGGATTCCAAGTATGAAAATATGGACATGGAGGAAAAATCAAAGGGTAATGTCCTGATGGAGAGTGATAGAAAACAAGTTTAGGAGAAAGTTAACCACGAGAAAATCACAAACTTGTGATGGGTTAAACGGTGTTGGGTTCCCCAGTAGGAAAAGTGAATAGACAACATTTTTGTTTTAAGTTACTTTTTATTTAGTAATTTATTCACAGGGAAACTTAATCACTTATCATGTTGACTTTCTACTCATATTTTCTCCAAAAGGCGAGTATTTAGGAAGGCTTGTTAACATTAAGAGTACTATAATCAACTTCTAGATAATCACCTAATCCACAAAAGAGGACTATATACTTCCCATGTATTTAGGCTTTAACCAAAACCAAAACCAAAAAGGCTAGTACAAGATCAAATAATCCAGAAAAGGTTAACCCTTTATAAAAAGAAAATCTATTCTTAATCTCCAAAATTTGTCCAACAAAACCCAAAGTTCGACGAGGACCATTCTATAATCAATTTGTCCATAAAATTCTTCAAAGTAAACCAAACTAATATTGAAACCCAAATATTTGAAGGATTTAGTCACATAGTCTTCCAAGTTAAATCGTAACATTTATCTCCAAACAACATCAGTTGCTCCTAAAGTCCCGTATTGAAAAGTAATTAACCTAATCACATATCCTCCATGATAGGTTAATCATTTTCATAAATAACCCAAAATCATCTTACTCTTAATTCATAAAATCATATAACCAGAAAGAATCAGTCAAACTAACCAGGGACTTCACGTAGTCCAGTGGTAGGCGGTAAATACCAGTCGCACTTTGGTTGTGGGTTCGATTCCCGCAGCTTTGTCCGACGCGACGGGTTGTCACACGATCTGCGTGTTGTCCTTTTTCCAAAACTATATAATTCTTAAAACATTCCCCCAAAATGAGATAAAATCTTCAAAAATAAACATAACATATTTTAACCTCAAGTTTATCTCATGCCTTTCATTTTCCATCATATCATATAATAACCCATAATTACCTCAAAAGTAAGGATCATATAAACTCTAATGGTTACCTTTATAATTATTACCTGAACATCCACATGGATTGGTCATCTCGTACATGATGCATTAAAGGTCATACCAAGGTTCAAGTGGTTGATCATGACTCCTTGATATTTGGTTTAGAACAACCACGAGTTTCCTCATTGAATCCTCCATTTTATCTAGTATCTTAATCAGAGAACCACCACAGTTTCCTTCAAACCTGTTTCCTCTTTGGTGCCTGCTAGATCCATCCATTCACTAAAAATAGAAATGTCAGTGTGAGTATATCAACAAAACCATCATGTACTATTGAGGAAGGTAAACACTAAGATACACTTACTCATTCAATTTATCTAAAACTAGGACTCTTTCTGAAATCCTTACCATTATGGTAATGTCACTTATGCTTAAATAATACCCTAACCTCTAAAGTTATCTAAACCGACCTTTGATACCAACTATAAGGCCCCAGCCTTAAACCTTACTTAATCTTGAATTATTACAAGATTACACATTAAGGATCTTTTCAGGTTTAAAGTTTTAGAGAATTAGATCATGAAACTTGCATTACATTCCACATTTAAACAAAGTGGTTACATAAAAGACAATATTCATTCTTCCCATCAACGGAAACATAATTAAAATATATCACGGATTCTTTCTTGACACATCCTTGACACTATCATCACATCATGTACCTTTCCCTTGACCTGTGAAAAACATTTCAAAAACTTGGGATGAGCATAAAAAGCTCAGTAAGGGTTATAAAAATATGGAAAGGAAACATGAGTTCATAAATACATAATAATGAAATCATACTTTACCCATAAAACAAAGGCACTTTAACATACCTCATCAAACCATGAATAAATCATAGAAAACATAAGACATAAAGGTAACTTGAGGTATTCATAACATTCTTACGTAGGGAGTAACCCTCTTGGTTACGTTTGGAATACCCATCACAGTATATTCCCTAAATCTCTTCGGAGAAACCTTAACGTTTCACTCCTTCGCGTTACCCAATGCATTGGAGAGCTATATCAGGCTCACCCGCCCTTAGTTTATCACGGAACCACCCGTCTTCATAATAATTCCCAAGAACCATAACGTATCACATAAAACATGCATAAAGGAAACATAACATTTCCACATCATAATAGAACATTTTAGTATATTGAAATAATGAATCCATTCGAAAAGAAACCATTTCCAAAACCATTTAAAACATTTAATAATGAGATTTTTGAATCAAAGTGTCCCATACCACCTTGAAGCTTTTAAAATTTTAAACCATTAATATCCATATAAATAAATCCTTAAAACCATTTTGAAAACATTGATATTAATAAGAAAAATTATTAAAACATTTAAAACGATATTTCGGTTAAAGGGGTTTTACCAAAATCAGAGACACTTGAATACAATAATTGAGGAATAACATTTAGTCAGAACTTTATAATATCATGAGAATAAATGTATTCATGATATAATACTCCAAAGGACAGTATATACACCATATAAGAGTGAATTGGTGCATAACAACAATGATCCCTCAATAGAAATGTCAAATGTGATGAAATCCCTTATAAAGAAGGTATCCTTAAATTAAGGACAAATCAATCTCAAAAATATGTGTGAAAAATATAAATACACCCAATATAAGTGGATATCAAGTGTAAAACAATAAAAGTTCATTCACACATATTCAATGGATGACATATTCAATGACCACATGTTGAACCCAAAGAAATCGAAATTGGGTTAAAAAGTTCCCTTGACAGCCTAACGGCATCACATCAAAATGAGTTGATGAGAGATAAAAAGTGTATCTCATCACTTGGACATAAAATTTACATCAATAAGGATATATGAGAACATATCCAAACATAAAAATATGTAAAATAAAATACCCAACAAAATAAGTCTTTTAAAAAAGAGGAGGGTGAAAGGTTCCCTTACCGACTTGGGTATCTTTCAAAACATACACCCCATGAAAGAAGGACAATAGATCATTTATGTAAATACTAATAAACGAAAGTATATTACACAAAGATTATAATAATGGAAGTACATACACCACTCAATGGAATTTGTGGCAAATGTAGCATAAATCCCACGGGAATAAAAGTGAGATGAAAAATCCCTTACGAACTCTCGACAGCCTAACGGCGCCACATAAAACTTCCGAATATGGATTGATGAGATCAAATAGGGTATCTCATCACATTACAATAAAATGTACAGAAAGAGGAATATAAAATAACATCCCCCAACATTACAAAGAGGAGCTTAAAAGAAGTGACATAAAGGAGAGTACTTAAAAAGAAAGAGAGGTTAGATCTCTTACGAAAGTTCGGCAGCCTAACGGCGCCACTCAAAACTTCCAAAATGGATTGATGAGAGGGAATAGGGTCTCTCATCACATGAACATAAAAATTACAGTAGGAGTAATATAAAATAACATCCCAATCATAAGAAATATGATCTTAAAAGAAATTACATAAAAGAGTGTACATAAAAGAAAGAGAGTTGTAGGATCCCTTACCTCGGGTCCGACTTGACTCGATCGTTCTTTAATCTCCTGAATAATAAACTTGAGTTAATTTATACTTGATTAAGAACCTTTTTCAATCTTATTATTCCTTTTATATCACTTATTTACTAGTTATAAACACTATGTAATCATTAAGTTAATAATTATTGTTTTGTCGATATTTGGTTCTTAAGTCGAAAGTGGACTTCTTACAATTACATGTTGTTCGGGTGGCCAAATTTTTATTATATCCAGAATTGTATTCATGATGTAGATATAATATATGTCATATATATCCAGTACATTCATGCATTTATAACATTTCATAATCATTTGGAGGTAAGAAGTGAAATGCACCGTTCATGGAGACGGTAAGCCGTACGTACGCATGAACGCTACTTTCATTTCTATTTCGTATTTTATAGAATGGAATAATAATGATATAAAGGTATATTATAATTCCAGTATAATATCATATATAATATCATAGTTCCATCCTTTATACGTCCCACATATGGTATTTAACGAATCAAATCACTTTGAGGGGGCGGTAGTCCGCACTTCCTAAAATGAAGATATTGCGTATACCCATAATGGAAGCCATAAAGGTAAGACAAAAATGAAAAATACAGAAGCATAAGTAAAATATAAACATATTATATATCATATATAAAAATAGTGACATCATAATGGCCACCTTTGAAGGTGTTAAATGAGTATTGAACAATCATCGTTTCGGGAGGCAGAATTTCGCCATCCACGGAAACCGTATGTTCTTTAACCATTTGATGTAGTTGTGTGAGAGTGTAGCTAGAATAAATCTTATAACAAAATCCTAGTATATTGAAGATACTGGGTTTGTTACAAAATAAGAAAATAAAAAGAGTTTAGGGGGTTGGAGAAGCAAAATAAAACAAATGAACATGAGAGAATGAATTTCCTTTAAAAGTGTAACTCCTTTTGATTTGAGCCAAAAGGCTACCTTTGAAAAAATTCTGCCCAAAGGGAATCCTCTAGGATGAGTAGAGGGATGTGGATAGAGTAAATGTGCAGGGTTTGGCCGAGCCAAAGGCTTGATGAGTGTGTGAAAAGAGGTAGAGGTGGGGCCCTTTTATAAGAGGAGAGGAGGGGCACTTTTGGAAAGTAAGGAAATATTACTTTATTTGAAAATGTGTTTCGGTTTTAAAAGGTCCCACATTGATATAATTCGTGGATAAGGTTATAAAGGTTCGAAATACACCCATCCAATAATTTTTGGACATGTGTAGTTCATAGATTTTACATTATCTTTCCATTTTATTTAAATCGTCAAATTATGATGTCATCGCTGCATCATTATTATGTCATAAATAATTTAGTTTATTTAATGTCTAAAAATTATAAAAAAATTACTATGATGTAGGAAATATTTTTATCTTTACAATGACTATTTATAATCAAAATTTGGACTTGTGTAACCCCACTTAAAAACTGTTTTAGTAAAACAACTCATCTTTGTGTCAATTTAATTTTAACATTAAATAAAAATATATTATTGTCATTTTCCAAATAAGTGGCTCCATGGGGTCCCCAAGTTGGCCCATGGCTTGTCTTGGTCTGCCATGACTCTCCCAATAGGTGTAGGACAAGTGTAATGGTGTTTTCACATTCTTATAATATCATTATTACCTTAAACTACACTAATTACCACTAATCGCGATTAAAACTTAATAAGTTACTATTCACCAAAAAATTATTTTTATCCCATTGAACCACATTTTACTTCTTAATGACAACCATGTATGTCGGATTTTTGAAATTCAAAACACAGAAGTGGTAAAATTTCATTTAAATGAAAAATCAGCTTTTATAAGTACCACTTAGTGGTTTCACTATTCATCAAAAATTGAAGTTTTTCAGAAAATTACCAAAAATTCACCCTAAGCTATATTTGATATTACGAACTCAAAAATGAAGTCCGTTTTACAAAATTCAAAACATATTAGTCACATTAATTAATTTAATAATTAATTCCCACTGTCAGAGCAAATAGCGTGTTTTTATAAAACAATAAGTATCAAAAGATTGACACTAGTTTAAGTCTGATTTCAAAGTGAAATTAATTCCAACGACCACTATCGGATTTAATGGTAAAAATATTTTCTAATTTCACTTTAAAACCAATTCAATATATTATCTAATCATATAAATAAATTAGATTAAAAATAGGTTTTGAATTAAAACACAACATTTACACTATTCATTAAAAAAATGAACTTTATCGGAAAGATACCAAAAATTTACACAAAGTAAATTTTGATGTCCCGATTCTTAGTAAGAGTTTTATTTGGTCCAAAAGAATTTTTAAGAGTGAAAAAAACTATATTTAATGACAGTTCTCCATTAAAAGGCGATAAGTGAACCTTTGGTGAAAACTAGGGCATATACGCCTAAAATTGAATTCTTTACGTATTTTAAGCCTTTAGATTTTATTGGATAAATGTAAAAACATTTAAAAAAACATATATAATCATATTTTAGTTATTTCTATCCATTCCCGCCAATACAACGGCTACATGTTAACTACCATTTGAAATAATATAATTTTATTATTAGATTGCAACGTAAGATTCCCAAGAAACTCGTTGTTGCGTGTTGGGTACGACATCGAGCATAGCGTCCCCTTTAAAGTCATATTAATATTTTATTCACAAATATGGATAAATATGAAAATTTCAGATTCATTATTTACCTAGGGTGTTACACTTTTCATGCATACCTACCACATGAAGAAATTCTAATAACCATAAAGGTCAACTAACCATGTGGTACTTCCCACATGCATGAACAGCCTACAGTGCGCTAATTATATTTAAGTTTTATACTAACTTTTCATTGATGTTAAAGTGGTAACATGATAACTGGACCACTCTCTTAAAAAATTGAACCTATTGCATAAAGAAAATATGATACCATGTGAACCAGTAAAGTGACCTTAAGATGGAAACTACCTATCACATGAATAAATATAGTTACCATGCAAATATACGAACAAAATTTTCTATGTAATATATTTTAGACATGTGTTATTGTGGTGAACCCATGAAGAGGTGTAATGACCATGAGAAGAGAAGTACTTACCACATGAATAGATATACCTACCAGGTTGAGAATACATCCAACTACATTAAGGAATGTAGTTTTCATGCCTAGTTTTTGTGCCTTCTAGCTATGCCTATTTTTCATACTAATTGACCATACCCATTAACCATTGAAAAAAGTGATTGTGCCTAAGTGAAGGAAACCTACCATGTATAACTTAAGCAGATGATAATTTTCAAATATCCAATTGAGACTTTTTAGAGAATTAATTACAATGTTAGTGAAATTAAGGCTGTAATGAAAGTTCTCCAATGGCTACTTTAAGATGGATATTTCATTTAATAAGAAGAATTTCTCAGGGTGAAAAAACAAGGGGTTGATACATAGGGTGATACATATAGAACAACATATGAATATGTGTGTGCCTATGATACATTGAGTAATCATTCATAACACCTTACAATACTTTGTTTTCTTAAACCTTTTTTGAAAACTCAATTAAGCCCTTTCAAAGAAAAATTCAAGGACTCCTTAACGACTGAATCTTATTAGACTAATCTGCATTGAATATTCACTCTCTCTATTCTTTTCTAATTCGATTTTAGATAAAATTTTCATGTGTATTTTATTTTACTCTATTTACCTGTAAATAAAGACTCTTTTACTTAAATGTAGAGTGCTAGATACTCTCTTTCAACTCTCCTTCATTTGTAAAACTTGATTGGAGTGATAAAACTAAGGTTTATTATGACTATAACTATAAAGTAATGAATATATTATGTTTTGATTTATTATAAGATTAATTTAATAGAATATATTATTATTATACTTCTTTTGAAATTTGGGATACTCTTACTATATCTCATGAGGTAACCTAAAATGTTAAAGAAATGTGTTTGAATACTTATACACTAAAATATGATAAATTCAATATGAAACTTGATGAACTAATTTTTGAAATATATCTTGGGTATAATGAAATAGTCAACACCATGCATCCACTTGTAAACATAGATGCTGATAAAGATAAAGTGATACGGCTTTTGAGAAGTTTACCTAATCAGTGGAGAGGAACATCAGTTTCTGTTAGAGAAACATTTGACATCAGTACACTAATAGTTAAGGAACTCATTAGAAAACTTATTATATATGAGGAGTAACATAATGTAAATAAATAAGAGGAATATGAACCAAAGAGGAAATCAGTTTCCTTTAAAAACTATGACTCAAAAATGAAAGATAATATCAAATCTAATAGTTTGAGTGATGATGATTCACCCTCAAATAGTGATAAAGAAATGTCTCACTTAGCCAAATGATTAAAGAAATTCTATAGGAACAATAAATTATTTAAAAATACTAACTATGGAGTAAAGTGTGATATAAAAGTAAATTGGAGGAAAATTGGAAAAAGGATGAGTCTGATAATGAGATAACCTACTAGGAGAGAAAACAAAATGGACACATCAATGTAGATTGTCCAAATTTAAAATATAAGAAAAATTATAAGGACAAAGGTAAATGGTATAAAAAGGATATGAAAACCACCTGAACCACCTCTAAATATAGTTCAAGTGACTCTAACTTGAGTAGATAAGATAAACATGATAATTCTAACATGTGTTTTGTGAAAAACACATTTGAGGTACTAGATATTATTCATGCATCTCCTATTCATATTTCAAATCATTATGATAATGAAAATAGTGATGAAAACATAACCACTGAGGATTTATTTGAATATTTAAATATGTTTTAAGAGACATTTAATGATTTAAAATATAAATATAAAAGTGTTAATAAGTATCATGTTTTTTCTACTCACATTAAAAATGTTTTTTTATCGAAAATGAAAAAATTTCTCAACTACTAAAAGAAAACAATGAACATTAACTTACCAATGAAAAACTGAAAAAATGACTCAGAAAGATTTAAAATTTTTCAATAAACTCGTATATGTATTCTTGAAAAAAACCATCCGTAAATATACATAAGTATCAGTTACCAACCTAGACATGATAAGATTTATATGAATAAATTTGTTCCTCGCACTAGTTTTTCCAAGTCTATAAGTTGTTTTTATTATTATAGACCTAAAAAAGTTTATATTTCTGAAATATTAAAATATTTTTATAAATAACCTATTAAAAATATTTGTATTTTTAAATCTTTCATCACTAAAATTTATGGACCCAAAAAGATATGGGTAAAAAAATCATTTCTTATTTAAATTTTGTTGTAGGAAACCTAATTGAAGATTACTAGTAAACACTTATTATATCTGGATAGAGGTTGTTATAGACACATAAATATGGATTACCTAGGATTCAATAACCTTACCAAAGTATATGTTTTCCATGTTATTTTTGGTGAAAATTCCAAAGGAAAAATATTTAGAATTAATCAAATCGATAACTCTGGTGTTATTTTAATTTCTGAAGTGTTATTTATAGATGGATTAAATTTTAATATACTTATTATCCCACAATTATGTGATGATGGATATCTTGATATATTTTAAAATAATGCTTTTAAAATTTATGATTCTAATCATGATTTAGTTTTCATTTATTTTTATAATGATAATGTATAGGCTATTGATTTTAATTCATTATTTTCTCAAAATGTTTCATGTTTAATTGTATTTCATAAAAAATTTATCATTAGCATTAGCATATGAGACCAGGACACTAAAACCTTCACTCACTTATAAATCTAACTAGGAAATGATTAGTCAAGGATCTACCTAATCTAGATTTCCCAACTGACAAAGTCTGTAACCCATGTTAAAAAAGGAAAACAGCATAAGATTTATTTCAACTTAATGACAGAATTGTCAACTTCTCAACCCTTATAGTTAGTTCATATAGTAATGTTTGGACCTTATAGAGTTTCTATATTAAATGGTAAGCACTATTCTTATTTTCTAGTAGATGACTTTTCTAGATTCACTTGGGTATTTTTTCTATCTCACAAAAGTGAATCCGGAACTTATTTTTCGAAATATGAAAAATTTATAGAAAAACATAGAAGACTTAAAATTAATACCTTAAGAACTGATCATGTCCATGAGTTTGAAAATCAATATTTTGAATCTTTATGATAAAAACATGGATACAATCACAACTTTTTTTCTATTAGGACCCTATAAGAGAATAGAATAGTATAAAGAATAAATATAACACTTAAATAAATATCTCAGACCAAACTCAATGTGTATGATTTAACTATTTACTTTTGTAAATAGGCTATTAATGAATATTTCTATATTATTAGTAGTGTTATTATTAGTATACTTTTAAAGAAAACACCATATGATTTATGGAATGGAAGAAAACCAAAGTTTAATTATTTTAGAGTTTTTGGCCATAAGGTATTTATAATCAATACAAAGGATCAAATTTTCATCCAAAATTAGTGAAGGAATATTCCTTGATAATTAAATATCAAGTTAATAATATAGGGTATTAAATAAAAGGAATAATTTTTTTGATGAATTTGTACATGTAAAATTTGATGAAATAGATCCACATGAACATAAGAATTATTTATAGAACCTTGAGGAAGACCTTTATAATTTATATTTCAATTCCAAACATAGTGATAAATATTTTAAACTAATTATCTTAAAATCAAAAATTACTAAGAAACTATTTGAAGTAGAGTCTATAGAAGATAATGAAGTACCATTCCCTTAAATCCCTAGAACAATTAGAAATCATAGTGAAAATCCCTTAGATATAACTATAGTAGATCTAGACAAAGGCATACATACTAGAGATTCTCTCAAAAAATAGTATGAACATAATTTTTTTTCATATCTTGAACCTAAAAACATAACAGAAGAAATATATGATGAATTATGGGTATTGGAAATGAAAGAAGAGTGGAATTAGTTTAAGAAAAAAAAGTATAGGAACTTATAAAAATACCTATGGACTTCATGACTATTATAACTAATTAGGTGTATAGGAACAAGGTAGACGACTCAGGAATTATAATTAAAAATAAATAAAGACTAGTTGCACAAGGATATTCTCAAGAGAAAGGTATTGAATATGAGGAAACCATTGCACCAGTAGCTAGACATGAAGAAATCAGAATGTTTCTTACCTATGTTGTGAACTTGGATTTAAAATTATATCAAATAGATTTCATTATTTCATTCTTAAATAGTTATATAGGTGAGGATGTTTTGTGGAATAAAACCCAAGATTTCATAACCCTCAATTTCCTAATAACATATTTAAATTAACAAAATATTTATAAGGTTTAAAATAAGATCCTAGATCTTGGTATGATAGTCTTATATCATTCTTGATTTTATTTTTTTTTCAAAAGGAATAGATGATCCTACTTTATTTATTAAAATATTTTTAAAATATTTTTTAGTATTAAAAATCTATGTTGATAATATTATTTTTGGATCATAAAAAATCACTTTGTGTGATGAATTTTCAAAAATGATGCAAAATTAAGTTGAAATGAGTTTTATGGGTGAGTTAAAATTATTTCCTGGATTTAAAAACATTCAAAATAAGGAAGGAATTATTTTAAACCAAAGAAATTACACTGAGGATCTTTTAAAAAGTTTTGGAATGAATTGTACAAAGGTATTGATACTCTCATGAGTAAAAGATATAAACTAAATCTTGATGAAATTGGGAAACTATTTGATCAAACCACTTACAGAGGTATGTTGGAAGTTTACTATATCGAACTACATTTTGACCAAATATTAAGTTTAGTGTGTGTATGTGTAATCATTTTCAATCAGATCCAAAATAATCACATTTAATTTTTGTTAAAATAATTTTTAAATACCTCAAAAATACAACCAACATAGAACAATCTCATTATAGAGGATAGGAATTTGATTTAATTAGTTATTTAGATGTATATTTTTATTATTTTAAGTTAGATAAAAAAAGAACTTCTATAAAATTTTACTTTTTAGAAAAGTATCTAGTATCATGGTGTAGTAAAAAGCATAACTCTTTTGCATTATCCTCTATTAAATCTGAGTACATAGCTATAGGAAGTTGTTATGAATATACTCTATGGATGAAACTCGCATTACTATACTATGGATTTCAATTTTTACATATCCCTATAAATTGTGATAACAAAACTACAAAAAATATCTCTAATAATATTATATCACATTAAAGGAAAAAACACATTGATATAAGACATCAATATTTGAGAGAACATTTTCAAAAAGGTGATATATCTCATTTATTCATTTGTACTAAAAATTATCTTTCTAATATATTTACAAAGTTGTTGAATATTTAAATAATGAACTACATCATACATGACTTGGGTATGATAAACTATTTCTAATTATTTCAATTTAGTTTTAACTTTTATATTTATTTAACTTCTTATTGAAAATTATTAATTCCTTCTTATTGACCTTTTTCTTGAAGTTATCATGAAGTTTATTTTACATAGTTATATAAGTAAAGTTGTATTTCTATTCATATAGTCAGTATAACAACTGTAAGAAACTAGTCTCATAGTCACTATACCTATTTTGGATCTTAACTCACACAGTTACTATACCTATAGTGTAAATTAACTCACAAGGTCACTCTAACTACTATGTCATATTAATCATGTGTTCAATATAGTTACCATGGAATGTGACTTGTATAGTTATTATACCAATATCTCTATCTAATCTACTGTGATTACACTACTAGTATACCTATTGTGTCTATTTTGTAGTTAGATTTTTTTTGTAAAGTCATTTTTGTGGGGTTTTCTTAAAAGATTATTATTATTTTATCCCTAATTGTTTAAATTTTAAAATTCAAATCAGAATTCTAATTGACACACATCTCTATATTAAAACCCTTATCTTCTTTTTTAAATCTCGCATGTTATCAAAGAAAATTCATAAGATCTCTTATTCTAGTTTAAACCATACTATCTCAAACCTCTTATCAAAATATAAACCTTTTGATTTTGAATTGAAACATGAAAATATTTAGGATGAAGCGTTCCATTGATTCCCTTCCTCCAGTTGAAGCTCATCCTATAAAGAAATCAAAGAAAATAAAATATAGCATGAGAACTATAGTAAATCCATGAAATATAAATATAGTTTATTGTCTAGAATGTGTAGAGAAAGAAATCTATCCTCAGTGGATCCTATCAAGAAAATTTCTAGTGTAAAATTTGATTCAATGTTAATGATTAGATGACTGGTTTAAGGAGAATAGTAATCCATTTTATCAGAAGCTGGTAAAGGAGTTTTATGTGCTTTGGGAATTTATCCCTTGAGATAAAATAGATGTCATTAAGACAATGATAAATGAGGAAAGTATGTTATTTTCTTTAAAACATTTATAGAAAGGTTTAAAATTGTCACACAAGGGATCTAGTAGATAAATTTGACCCTATTAGAGAATTTGTATGATAAATTTGACCCTATCAAATATTTTATTAGACCAAGGGATCTTGTAGATCTAGGTCTTAAACAGATGAAGTTGTTGAGTATTGTGATTTTGAAGTGGAAGTTCAAAAAGTTCAAGAAGAATAATATAATGATGATGATTATGAAATTATTGATCTTAAATGAGGAATTTGGGGAATCCCATGAGGATAATAGGAGACTCTATCCTACTATGAATTTTGGACCACCTAAATCACCTCTACCATTTCCATCTAATGAAAAATAGCTACATTCTAAGAACCTTATTGATACTGAGGTAAATGTTAGTGGTTATAAGCCTGAATGGGATGAATCTGGTGAATTTGAAGAAGATAAAAATAGCTCAAATAAATTTATTATCATATTAAGTACTTTTAGACATCTTATATCTGATGCATCTACTTAGGGGGAGAAGTCCCCATGTTTTACTATGTCATCCCTAGACTATTTAAAGTCTACTAAGGATGATTATAATGGGGGAATTCCACCTGGACATAGTGTAACTTCCACCCCTTCAACTTAAAGGGTGCTAAAAATATCTCAAATGGATGATATTGATTCTCAAAATAGACTTTAGATATCTCCTTTTAGACCCTCATTTCAAAAAAAATGATGAAATTTTTTGTCCTACTCCCACCGAAGCTAGCGAGGAAGCTAAGCTAGGTGTTTCACCTACTGAGAATGTTTAAGATGTTGATTTTTTGTTCATGAAAAGAATTGGTGGTGGAACTGAAGATCAGCATGAAATTTCTCAATCAATGGAGGATGTAGAAAAGTTATATGGTAGGAATCAAGATAATGATCCATCAAAATCTATTCCATATATATCTAATATCACAAAGGATGATTTAGATGAATTCAAATCAGATTTTATGGGTGTTTTAAAAGAAGTTTTCATTGGTTTTGGAAATTATTTGGAACAAATGAGAGGAGAATATTTATCCAATTTTATCACTTTGGTCATATCTCATCTTCAACCCAAATTTAATCTAAATATATATTTAATTAAGGATAACCATAGTGCTGAGCGGTGACCTCTCTGCGAGCTTCCCCTTCTGATGACCTAGTTCTATGCTACCGGAAGTTTCTCCCCCCTCCCTATCAGAGGGGGGATGTTCGCCTTCGTTGCTGCCTGGGGGGGAGGATCCTTCGTCTTGCCATGGTGCACTGCAGCCTTTTCCGAAGATCTTCATTTCCCTGAATGTGTCGGGTCTCTTCCGGGAGGCCCCCCTGCTTTCTCTTCTTCCCGTGGAGATATATAGTGTTGTGGATCTGTGTAAGTTCACTCTGGTGGCTCGTTTCCGTCCTCAAAGACCCTCTGTGGAAGCATTTGCTTAGGTCGTTTCTAAGTCTTGGGAGCTTCATGAGCATGCGATCATCGGGCTGCTTGATAGGAGACATTTAATGGTCCGTTTTGGATTGGAGGAGTACATGAATGTTTCTTGGTCCAAGACGCCAAGAAGATGTGGTGGTTCCTCCTTTTATTTTTTCCGATGGAATTTTTATTTTCATATAAAGCGAGATCCATCTTCGATCGCGACATGGGTAAGCATCCCTGGTCTCCCTCTTTCCTTTCAAAATCCATCGATCCTCTGTGCAATTGGTAATATGATCAGTTGATATCTCTGTTCTGATCAATGGACTGGGTCTGTTTCTCATCCAATCTGTCCATGAATCTGTGTTGAGGTTGACGTTGCGAAGCCCCCGGTGCGTCGAGTTTGGATCATGGATGAGAAAGAGTTCTGATGGATGCAAGAGGTGGTATTCGAATCATGGATGAAATTCTGTGTGAATTGTAAACAGTTTTGGCATCTGGAGGCGGTTTTCCGCAATGGAGGGATGAGTGGTAGATTGCAGGCGATGGAAAGAAATTGGGGAGAAGATTGTGATGTTCAGAATGATTTGAGGACAGCTCTGGAGGCTATCAATGATGGCTGTAGGGATGGAGTCCTGAATGCATCAGCTACATCTGATAGGTGTCCTAGAATTGATGGTCCAGATGGGCAGGGAGGCCGCATGGGCTCTTCATGCAATGAATTTGGTGGCTTGGTTGATAATGTTCCGGGTCATACATGTGGTGTGAAGGCAGTACAGGCTTCTCCGAATCCATCGGTGATATAGGTCTTTGACAGGCTGAAGTTTGATCTTGAAGTGGAGTCCCGGTCTTCCATGGAAAAGAGTTCATGTCACTTGCAGATGGATCCTTCCTCTGGGGTGCATATGTTTGCTACGGCTGGTGATCATGGGGTTATGAACAGAAGTAATGAAGGTGGTGTGAAGGAGGCAATAGAGATTAGTGCTGCGGTGGTCATTGTATGTTCTTGTGAGGAGATGTTGGGCTCTCAGGTGGGAGGGACAGGCTGCTCAGTGGTGGAGGAGCACTCAGCTCCAGCATTTTTGCAGGGGGTGAATCGTGATGCTGCCATTTTGGTGGACCCTGCACAGGTTATGGCTGAGGGTGCGGGTCAGATTGACCAAGAGCTCCAATCGCAGGTTATGACTGGCATCTCCTTACAGGCTGAGCCGGTGTTTGATACTAGTTTGGACATGGTTTCTCCTATCCACATAGATGTGGGGGATTGTGTTACAGAAAGGCAGGATGATGGAGATGGGGGAGGGGAGATCATGATTTCTACTGGCAATAGGTTCCTCGAATTGGAGAATGAGGAGGAATTGCATGATGAGGAGATTGCTATAAGGCAGGAAGCTGGCCACTTATAGATTGAGACTGACCCAATAGATGTTGCAATCAGGGAAGGCGGGATGACCGTGATGGTTCAACCACAATGCCTTTCTATAGCTGACACTGACAATACAGTCCAGCAAAATTCTAGATTGAAGGATGGCTTCCTGCAGGTGGAAATCTTGGGGAAGTGGGGTGATCTCTCAGATAGTGACAAGGAGAAGGATAGTGGTGAGGTTCGACCATCCTATAGTGATGTTGTAAAGAGAGAAAGGATAAAGGTGCACAAGGATGAAGGTGCGAGGACTGCCCCTCCAAGACGAAGAGCGAAGAAAGATTTCTCTTCTCGTCCAGAGCCGATGTCGACTAGATCTTCAATTGGGAAGGAGAGTTGGGCTATGCAGTCCTCGAAGGAATTTCTGTCCTTAGAGAAGCTGAATCTTAGAAGGAAATATGCCAAGGTTCTTAAACACTATGAAAGCTCGGAGTGGGAGACAGATAATGCAGAGGACATAATTTCCAAAGGGGGTGGTGATGAGTATGATTTCTATGCTATGTAGGTGATTTAGACTTGTTTTATCTACATTATGATTTTATTTTATTAATAAATAGTCAGAGGCTTGCCTCTGACTGATTGTTTCTGGTATATTTAATTAAGAATGATATTGAATACTTAAAATCCCAGATATTTTTTTGAAGGAATATTTATCTGATACTGTTTTGAAGATGGAATAGAGGTATATTAGTTCAGTTTTTCAAAACTTATACTTCTACTGATCATCATGTCCAATCCTCTATTGATGAAGGAAGAATAAGAGTAATCATTAAATAAGAGTTTAAATTTTGGTTTGATGTGTTTAAGAATAAAAGGTAAGTGGGATTTTATTATTTTCAAACACATGCTTCTAAAACATTAGAATTGGTCAGGAAAGCTGTCAAACAAGTTCGGAAATATAGAGAAACAATCAAGAAGGAAATTAATTAATACCTAATCCATATCTTCACCAAATCATATTTAAAGGTTATGTTCAAAAATCTTTATTTGGGTCTTAATATTCCACCTTTGACCTAATATTTTATGTCTCAAGTTGATAAGATCATGATTCTTACCCTAGTGTTAAAGGCCTTTATGGAAAATAGAGAGGTATTTCTTTAGGCTTTGGAACATAGATCTGAGACAATGAGTGATTTTACCAAGATAATGGAACATAACTTTACACTTATAATACAATTTTCTTAGCTTCTACATTCCTTCCTATGTCCTTATCCCTTACCACTACCCCATTCACCCTTAATCCATTTGTCTTGTCTCCTAGACAAGTTGTCCAACACATCATTCCTATATCAAAGTGTGTAGTAATTGGTGACCCTACTTCCACCTCTGCACCCCAGACTACCTATTCTATCCCTATATATACTTCTAAAGGAAATTTTATTATCCTTATTTAGATATCTGAAATTCTCAAGATTTAAATTCTGAGTATAATTATTAATAGGGACTCCATGTATCTCTTTTTGAAATTTCTATTGATATATTAATGAAATACCCCTATTTATTCTTATTTGATTTTTTATTTTTCCTATTATTTATTAATTTTCTATATGATTTGATTTTTGATAATCCCAAAATGGGGATTAAATGTCTAGTTGATATATTGACATACATTTATTCCTTTGATTTCAAAATTACTTGTGATGTATTCAAGTCATTTTAGTTTAAATTTCGTAATTTTTTAGCATCAAAAGAGGGAGATTATTGTCTTAGTCCATCGCCTACTTATTTTTGTGATCCAAACTAATTTTCATAATGTTATTAATCAATTTCATGTTTTATGTTAGTCAAATGTTATTTTGGGAAAACTTGAAAAAATGGATGAGTTTGAAACTTACCGTGGATACATACCGCATGAAAAAAAATTACTAACTATGTAGTAATGATTGCATGCACAAACTACCTACTATGTTCCAATTATATCCAAGTTTTATACTGATCATGAGTTGAATTTCAAGTGATTATATGAGTACCAGACCTACCACATGAACAAATTAACCTATCGCATGAAGAAAATAAGCTAACATGCGAACCACTAAAGTGGCTGAAAGAGAGAAACTAAACACTACATGAAGAAATATAGTTACCATGCTAAGGTAATAAAAAAATTTACTAAGTAATGTTATGACCAAATGTGTTATAATAGTAATTGGTGACCCTACTTCGACCGCATGAAGTAATATAGTTGTTTTTTCTAGTTTTTGTGCCAAATGATCCAGCCTAGTTTTAACTCCAACTGACTATTCCTAGAAATCATGGAAAAAGTTATTTTCCCTAAGTAAATACAACCTACCATGTCTAACTTACATAGTAGATAATTTTAAAATCTCCAACTACTACTTTTTAGAGCATTAATTAAAACATCAGTGAAATTAAAGATGAAATTAATGTTCTCAAATGAATAATTTGACATGGAGTTTTTTTTAATAATAATAATCACTCATGGTGAAAAAAGGAGGGAATGATACATAAGATGGTACATATAGAACAACATAGGGATATGCATGCACCCATGATACATAGAGGACTCATTCAGAAAACCTTACAATGCTCTATTTTCCAAAATCATGTGTGAAACTCTATTGAAAACTTTCAAAGACAAATTCAAGGAATTCTAAATAACTTAATTTGATCATATTAAGCTTTATCGAATCATCACTCTCTCTATTCTTTTATCTTTTTGTTTCATCTAAACTTTTGAGATATGTTTTTTTACTTTGTTTATCAATAAACACGAATTCATGTAAAAAACTAGAGAGTACTAAACACACTCTTTTAGTTATTTTCATTTGTATTCCCATTTATAACTATGGAAGAGTTCATGTGTGACTTGAACTCCTTTTATTACATGAATAATGATGGAAGAGTATTTTATATAGCTTATACTATCTGAGTATATTTGTTTGTGAAACTTGATCCATGTTGTGGATAATTTTATTATATAATAAATAGTTTTGTAGAAGGTTATTCCCAAATGGAAAACATTAGGTCTCATCTTGAGATAGAAAACATTATTGAAATTCTATTATTCTTCTCTTAGTTTTGTTTTACTCTATTTTTAGAACTTATTTGTATCTCTTTTCTAAACAATATAACAAAAAATTACTGTGATATATGAATTTAATTTGTGTTTTATATTTGGTTTTTGATTTAATTATATTAGTTTCAAAATTTCAATTATTTTCAAAACTATATTAACTGATATTTGATTGATCTTTTTTAGAATATTTTATAGAGATTAAATTACATAATTCTACACCTTTAGTCAACTGGATGTTTTTATTAAATTTGGGGAATTGTGGTTTTAAATATTTTGAAACTAATTTTTCAATTGGAAACTCAATTTACCCACATATTGAGTTTTACATTGGGGAAAATAGATTTTAAGGTGGTTAATTATATTTTGGGATACATTTATTAGGTTTTAAAAATTATACATGATTGAGATATATATAACCCTTAGGTTAAATATTTAATTTCATGTGAAGGTTATTTGGGGATAATGTTATTATATTTTTGGGAACATAAACCAAAAAGGATCATATTTTATTCCTAAGGTTGTTTTGGTCGAATTATACTTATCCAATAGAATTAGAACACTTGTTGGGGTAATTATGATATCAATTTTACCCTTAATTACCCTATTTACTTTTAACCGTGGTAAATAAAAGTCAAAAGTTACTATTCACCAAAAATTATTTTCATCTTATTGAACCAAATTTTACTAAATGATATTAACCATATCTCTTGTATTTTTTAAATTCAACTCACAGAAGCAGTAAAATTATGTTTTATGCAAATTTGCAAATGCTCCTAAGAGGTGGGTAAAAGACGTTAAAAAGTTGAATAAAATTTTATACATCTAATTTTACTATAAAATGACTCCAGTTAATTACATTAAAATTATATAGGTATTATATATATATATATATATATATATATATTTGGACTTAAAATAAATTTAAATAATTATTTAAATAAAAAGTCGGTTTTAAATTATAACGTTGTGTTTTTCACTGTTCATCAAAAATTAAAAGTTTTCAGAAAAATTCCAAAAAAATTCCCTAAGATAATTTTGATATTCCATATTCAAAAATGAATTCCATTTTACCAAATTAAAAATATAGAATTTTCATTTATTAATTTAAAATTAATTCCCGCTGTCAAAACCAAAAAAGCATGTTTTTAAGAAGTAATAACTATCAAAATATTGACACATTTTTATGTCCAGTTTAAATGTGAAATTGAATACAACGACCTAAATTATATTAAATTATAAAAATATAATCTAATTATACTTTAAAACCACTCAAATTTATAATTTAACACTATAAATTATTTCGATTAAAAAAGTTTTTTTTAATTAAAATTTAGTATTTCTTCACTATTCATCAAAATATGAAAGGTATCAGAAAAGTAAAAAAAATTATCCAAACTCAATTTTTATGTCCCTATTATAAAGAACAATTTAATTTCACTAAATTTATTATATAAAATTTTCAAATATTGGATTTAAAAAGGGTTCACCATTAAAAGGCGGAAAAACTACATTTTTTGAAAAATACCTCTTTTATCTTAAAAATTGAATTTTTCTTATATTATGTCTAAGAAACACAAAATATGAATGTTAAAATTATATAGGATATATAAAATTTAAAATTAGGTTAATACTATTCATAACCTCTTTTTTGAACAGCTAGTTTGGTAAGTCGTGGGGTGCTCAAACTCGGTGTTGTGTGTAGCGCAAGTTATTGAAATACTTTGAAGAGATAACATACAATAAAATATTGGGGTGTTACATTCTCTCTTCCTTCAAAAAATTGCATCCTCTCAATTTTAAATTGTTTTTTGAAAATATAAGGTTAAAATAGAAAAATTCCTTTGTGGAAAACCCACATTAGAAATTGCGTTAATAAAATGTAGTCTTAATAAGAGGGAAAGGGAAATGAAAAATTCACCACCAAATTATGATCTAAATTATGAGAACATTGGTGTAAATTGGATACACATAATTGGAGGAAAAATATAAATATTTAAAGGGAGTGATTGAGGTCATCAATCACAAACAAGTGTAAAATTGAGGGCCTCAAAGTCATCTATCATTGGTTCAAAAAAACATAAGGTATTAGGATAACACATTTTTGGTTTTACTATACCTTCCCTAAAGGTTAATAATTAATTTCATTAAATAATAAGTAGAAAAAAGAATACTTGACAATTAGAGTTCGATCCATTAACTAATTTCTACCAAAAACTCATCTTTCACTCCAAAAGATAATAGAACTAAAAAATATTCAATTTATCCAAATCGTACAGGGTTCCATAAAAATGAATTTATAATTCATATGTCATCCCATTTTAAAAAACTATATTATAAAAACTAGGACATCACTTGGTCCAGTGGTAGGTGATGCACCCTTTTCACCCTTCGGTTGCGGGTTCAAGTCTCGTAGCCTTGTCGGACGCGACAGGTAGTCACCCGACCTTCAGGTTGTCCTTTTTATAACAATCCAAAAATAATATTAAGAAATGATTTAACCTTAACAATATTATCCAATTTCAAACTTAATCGATTCCACCCTTTATAATTATTCAAAATACTTCTATCCAAACTCACAATCCAAAATTTATAAAGAAGGTAAACATAATGAAGATCCTTTTTGTCATGTAATAACATGTGAATACCTTCATCATGTATTCTTTTAAAACACTGTAACGCCCTGAATTACCATAAAACATTATTGATTACATTTATGCTCTATTATTCATTATATAATACTGTATATACTCCTTCTATCCAAAAATGTTGTAAACTCCAAAAATTATGGAATATACAAATCATTAATCAGTTTCAAGGTTGTCAAGAATATCCATTACAATTTATACAAATAAATCATATATTATTCCAAAATCACTACCTCAGTATCAGACCCATGTTATGGTTTATCTTTCTCTCAACCATATATTTTCCAAAAACATTTAACTTGCTATTCAGTCACTTTTCTTGGTTCCACACAATCTCAAGTCCTTAAGGAAATAGTACTGCAGTACAATCCTTATATACTCTATAATTATTATAACATTTACATCATTAATACAATACTCAAATGACACAGTAATTTAATAAAAACATAAGAAATCTCACCATTACTCTTCATATTTGGTAGTATCATAACTTTATTATTATCCAATAGCATCATTTGGGGCATACTCTGATGATTTGGACATTACTTCGTGTAGTGTTCCAACTCCTTGCAGATGAAGAATTGTCATTTGAAACCTTTTTCTTAACCTTGAAATCACATACTTTGTGTCCTTTTTCTCCACACTTATAACAAACTCCCATTACCTTCAAGCATTTACCAAAGTGATTCTTTCCACAGTTATCACATATGAGAAAATCCTTCTTTCCCCTCTTCCCTTTATCCATGTTTCTCTCTTCCATCCTTTTCTTCTCTTGCTTCCCTTCAAAGCCATAGGACTCAGATAATTCTTTACTTATCTTATTAAGATATGATACTATTTATTCATATGATGATAATACATGGTAGACTATTTCCCTTTTAAATTTTGGCTTAATACCATGAAAGATATTATCCTTCTTAATCTTTCAATCATGCATTTTTCTGGAATTATCATTCCTTCTACTAGGAACCAATTCTAAACAATGAAATGAACTAGGTTAGTTTATGAATCAAAATGAATAATTTCATAATTATAAAATACCTAGCATAAATTGAAAATATTATGCATGTAATCTATATTCATAAAAAATTTCTTTGTGGAAGTATTTATTCCAAAATCCTTCATAATGGATTGTAATGAAAAAGTGAATTATCCTAAGAATATCCCCGAGTGTGTCATAACCAAGAGTGCAGAAAGGCCCATTGTCATGAACCAGTTCCCATTCGAGTCTAGATCAGAGTGGTGGTTTTACCCCTAGGAACATCTATTCTAGAGCCACCTCTACCTGCTCGTATCCAGACAGGTATGTATTGCTTGGAAAACTCACAAAATCTCTATAGTACCAAAATTTTAGGAAGTTATTCTATACTAATACTCAAATTCTATCTTAGGGTAATGTTCTCTAATCAAAGTTTATCTAAATATATTTCCAAGTTTGTTTCTAAACTTCCTCTGATACCAACTCTAACACCCTGAACCCAGTCACCCAAAGTCAGTGTATTATTTTAATACATTTGCATGATTACAAGGAATCAAGTCTCAAAAGACTGATTAGTTTAGCAGTCTTGGAAAATAGATTACATACATGAATGTTACATTACACATTAGAAAATAAAAAACAACATAAACAATCCTTTGAGAACTCCATTAATCCCCTAGAATAACCCTAATTATCAATAATAATACACTTTTTGGAATCCAGGGAAAATTAAAACATAGAAAGCGGTGAGCTCAGATGCTCAGTAAGGATAAAAATATAGTGGAAACTTTCATAAATAAGCATAAACATTTAAGGAAAAGTATAATACTAAAACAAAAGCCTTTTAAACTTAAACTTCAGAATAATATGGAAAATATAAAATAAAATAATTCCATTTACTAATTCACATAGATATTCTACTAGTCGAATAATCACATGCAATATCAATAGCCACTTTCATAATGATTGAATGCATAATGTCAGGCTTCAAAACCACATATTCAAGGCCTTGTGCCAAGACTACAAATAATATTTTATCAAGAACTTGTGCCAAGACACTAGTTTGTCTCATGAGACCTACCGATACATCAAGGAGATATAGTGGGCTCCACTCGTCACTTACTAAGTCCAATCCATTCCTCATCTGAAAAGTTTTAAAGATAACATAAACATTCCTATTAAAACTAGAATATGAAATGTAAATACTTTATCCATAAACCATGAATGGTATAAAAATAACACATCCACAGTCAAACATATCAAAAACCTTCAATATAATATGGAATATTTGTATCATAATAAATCAACTTCAAACAAGTTTAAAATCCATCAAAGTATGTTGACATAGATGAAAATGATTTATAAAACTCTTTGAGAGAAATAACCCTTTTTCATGAAAACATTTAAAATTCACATAATTTAGAATGGAAGAAATTTAAAGAAATTTTTTAATCAAAGTTTCCCATGCCAATTTTAAACTTTTGAAAGGAATTAACATTTTAAAAACATTCATGTCCATATAAATAAAAACTTAAAAACCATTTTGAAAACATGGACATTAATGAGAATGATTTAGAAGAATAAATATTTAAAACATTTAAAATGACGTTTTAATAAAAAATTCCCTTAAAATTAATTCTTTTGAAAACTATTTTATGAAACATGGACATGGATAATAAATATGTCCCAGTAGATACTTACTTAAAAACAACCTTTGATAATAAACAGATTGTGAAATGAACTGTTACCTTGTACTTCCTTTAGTCGAGGGTATGTTTAACCTTCTGTATAAATATCGTAGTATGTCATTAAATTATACCAGAACCATATTAATATTTATTATATAATACATGATTCATTTATGACTTTATATTACCCATTTAATAATAATTTCCATGTTAAATTAACATTTTGGGTAATAATCGTTTTCTTTATCGTACGTGTTTTAACTTGTTACTCTTGATTGCATCACTTAGATCATGATTTAAATAATTCCAGAATATAAAACATGATTTATATATCATATATATTTAGAATATAAATATTTATAATAGACATATATATGAAATGGAAAACACTGTTTTTGGAGACAGTAGGTTGTACGTACGCATAAACGTTGTTTTCGTTTTCATATCGTATTGAACGGAACTAAGTGAATAAGATATATGTAAGTACATAAATATATATATATATATATATCCAATAGCATTATTATGTCATATATTACATACTTATTAATGATATATATATATTTATAATCATCATTTAATGGTGAACGTGGAAATTAATCTCATCACGTTGTGGTGACGGTAATTCGTACGTACGCACGAGCGACAATATCATTATATTGATGGTGAAATCATATGTAATTCGATGGTATATAATATATAAAGAATAATTAACATGTTATATTTATTATTTACATCATTTACACATTATTATACCCATCTAAATAATGAATTGTTTGGATAACAAACTACACCACGACGTGGAGACGGTAATCCGTACGTACGCACGTATGGTGACTTTTTCATTTATAGGATGGATATAATAATGAATATAGTTGTACCATTTTTGTAATAACATCACAGTATATATAAGATGCTCGATTTATTATTTTAGAATGGAAACAACAAATAAAGAAGAAGCGGAAGAAGAAAATAACTTGAAAGTGGTGATGAAATATTTACCTCTTCTTCAGGTTCTTCCTTTTGATTTGATCAAAATGGATCCTTATCTTAGCTTTCTGACCAAAGTAAGGCCTCTAGGATGAAGGGAGAAAAGTTGGGAGGATATTTGGGTAGGTTTTTTCCAATCCAAAAGGCTCTGTAGGTGTGAAATTAATAGAAGGGGAAGTTCCCTTTTATAAGAGAGTTGATGGTCACTTTAGGAAAAGATTGAAATATTATTTTATAATAAAATAATTTTCAGTTTCTAATGGCTCAAAATGAATTATTTAAAGTATAAGGTGGGGATGGGTATAAAACATCTCAAAAAATAGGTTTTAGACTGTTTTAGGTCATCATATTAACCTTATCTTTTAGATTTAACTCTTAGTTAAATAGTTTGACATTTACCGTATCTCTTTGTATTTTTATATTATACGATTTATAAAATAACTATAAAACGCCAATTGAACACCAAGTGGTTCATTAATTTTATATATATTATTATATAAGTCTTTTGGATGAACCTTATATTTTTAGGACTATTATATCAATTAATAATATAATATTTGTTTTAAAAACTCAATTATGTCAATTTTGACCATATTTAGTATTTTATTTTTTTGAAAGCCATAAAAACTTTATCACTTAGAATAAAATTTATTTAACCAACCCTAAAATTTCATATTGACCTATAAAATTAGTTTAATTCATCATAAGTCTCAATTTACATTTATTTTTATATTTATAATATCAATTATTTTAATATTTCATTAATAAGGTAATTATTGCATCATCATTATGTCATAAATAAATTAAATTATTTAATGTCTAAAAATTATAAATAAAATACAATTATGTAGGAAATTTTTTTAGATTCCTAATTAATATTTATAGTCAAATTTATATTGTGTCTAACCCAATATTAAAAATGGTTTAGTTATTAAATATTGAATTTAACTCTTTTAACTCTTCTTTAAATAAAATAATAATAAATGTCCTAATATAATCCAAGTGGACCAAAGAGGATCATATTTTATTCCTAAGGTTGTTTCTGGTCGAATTATAATTAGCCAACAGAAATAGAACATGTGTTAGGGTAGTTATGATATCATTTTACCATTAATTGCCCTATTTACTTTTAACCGTGGTAAATAAAAGTAAAAAGTTACTATTCACCAAAAATTATTTTCATCTTGTTGAACCAAATTTTACTCACTGATATTAACCATATCTCTCAAATTTTTAAAATTCAACTCACAAAAGTGGTAAAATTAAGTTTTATGCAAATTTTCAAATGCTCCTAGGAGGTGGGTAAAAGACGTTAAAACGTTCAATAAAATTTTATACATCTAATTTTATTATAAAATGACTCCAAATAATTAAATTGAACTTTTATAGGTATTATATTTCTATTTTTACATAAAATAAATTTAAATAAAATTCATAATTATTTAAATAAAAAGTTGGGTTTAAATTATAACACAGTGTTTTTCACTATTCATCAAAAATTAAAAGTTTTCAGAAAAAACCAAAAATTTACCCTATGATAATTTTGATATTCCAAATTATAAAATGAATTCAATTTTACCAAATTCATAACATAGAAGCTTCATTTATTAATTTAAAATTAATTCCCGCTGTCAAAACCGAAAAAGCGTGTTTTTAAGAAATAATAACTATCAAAAGATTGACACTTGTTTATGTCCAGTTTAAATGTGAAATTACATAAAATGAGATCAATTATATTAAATGATAAAAATATAATATAATGATACTTTAAAACCACTCAAATTTATAATTTAACACTACAAATTATTTCGATTAAAAAAGTTGTTTTTAATTAAAATTTAGTATTTTTTTCGTTATTCATCAAAATATGAATGTTATCATAAAAGTACAAAAAATTTATCCAAACTAAATTTTTATATCCCTCTTATATATAATAATTTAATTTCACTAAATTGAATATATGAAAGTGTCAAATATTGGATTTAAAAAGGTTTCTCCATTAAAAGGCGGAAAAACTGTATTTTTTGAAAAATACTTCATTTATCAAAAAAATTGAATTTTTCTTATATTATGTATAAGAAACACAAAATATTAATGTTAAAATTATATAGGATATATAAAATTTAAAATGTGGTTAATAATATTCATAACCTCTTCTTTGAACGGCTAGTTTGGTAAGTCGTGGTGCGCTCGAACTCAGTGTTGCGTGTAGCGCAAGTTATTGAAATACTTTGAACAGAAAACATACTATGAAATCTTAGGGTGTTAAAAATGATTTTTTCAAATTCTCACACTATAAGAGTCATTAAATTTCACTAGATTCATTTTATAGGTTACAAAATAGTTGCATTTAAATTCACATAAGTGTAAAGTGATTTTCTTAAGAATATTCCTTGCATTCTATGAGTTTTTTCCTTTTCCAAATAGTAATTTAAAAGAGTAAATATGTCACGACCCCCTCCCATAAAAGATGCCCCTCCTGAGATGGCAATGGTGAAAGGGAGATAGTGACCCCCGAGTCCCACCTCCAGTAGGCCTTGGGGTGGAGACTAGCACCAAGGGTATGAGTTTTCACAATTATGGGAGGCATTACCCTTTTATTCTTTAAGATCGGGAAATAGGATGAGTCAAAAACCAAAAGAAAAAAAAAAGAACAAGTGAATGGAAATAAACCCAAACCAATCCCACATGCATGTTTAAACAATTATGAATCAAAGTTCAAGTACAAGAAAGTTCAAAAGTAAAATACCAAAACAAACAAGAGTACAACAAACTACAACAACTCCAAATGTCCTGATTAGTAGGGTCTCGCACGGCCCTGGTAGTCCTCCGAGAAACCTGAAAGTAAACGTAGGGTGAGCATGCAAGTATACTCAATAGGGAAACCTAAAGCTATAGTGCACAAGTGGGTAGACATCCTAATGTCCTGTGAGAACAATAGAAGAAACCAAAACCTAGAAAGGAATTCTATCCACCCAACCTCACCAGCCACGCTCACCAAAAACACAAAACAACAGGTAGTAGTAGTTTATAAGAACAGGAGTATTGGGTACCCCACACCATTTCCCACTAGTTAGTTGCTCTTCCTAATAGAGAATGTCCTGACGCTACCACACTCTTCCCGCCCGTACACACTAAGGCCTCACAACCACATATCCCACCCACACACACCTGGGCCTCACAACCGCATCTCCCGCCCGTGCACACCTAGGCCTCACAACCGCATATCCCTCCCGCTCACACCTGGGCCTCACAACTGCATCTCCTGCCCACACACACCTAGGCCTCATCCCTAAGATTCTTGAGAAATAGTAAACCTTCCCAAAGAGTCTTGGGCTAAAACCACCCCAATCGAAACCTACCCAAAGAGTCTTGGGTGTAAGGTCACCTCAAGCCATCACAGCCTATGGAAGAAGGAGCAGGAAGGAGCTAATAACTAAGGAGAAAACACCCTCTACCATGAAATGGGAGTGTTCGGCACTAATTACTCAACATGAGTGGGGTGTGACAAAATACTAAGATACAGATATATATGTATACCAAACACACATCCCAACCTATGGATTCTAAATAGAGAAACTGAGCACGTTCCTAGGTATTGCTATTTCTAAGCATGCATACAACAAACAACCCCAACCCCATTTAGGTTTTCATGTTTTAATAGAAATAGTTTATTAGTCCCTTAACTACTGGGCAATTATCCACAACCAACCACATCAATCGTTCATAAAACATATCTCTGTCATCCACAAATCAAGTTAGGAAAACACAAGCAACACAAACAAGTCCCTTCTTCTTTACCAACCAACCCCATTGATTATTATTCTCGTTCCATTACTCTTCCCCACCATTCATTAACTCTTCCACTTTTTTTATTATTCAAAACCCAAAGTTAGTTCACATTCAAACTAATCCCTTCAGCCTTGCTACCAACCACCATAACCAGAAACATACCGAAACTCGTACATCATCATCCCTTGATGCCATTTATCGTAGCCCCACTGCCCATCACCAGCATAGCATCCACACCAACCCATAACCAAGACAACTGCAGCCCCGCTTCTCACCTGACCCACAACAACCCACAAAACACCCCCTTCACATAAATAAACCCTAATCAGCACCCACATGTTTATTATTTCAGTTTTGTTCAACAGGGGTGATCACACAAGGGTTCCAGTTATTCATTTAATCAGCCAACTTTATGTGATTAACCAATTCCCACATTCCACAAAGTTTCCATCCATAAACGGTCTAGAAAGATATGGCAGCATTTAATTGCGCAAGCAAAGGCCCCCAACGACTGTGATTTTCAGTAAGCATAAGCCTATTCAATTAACAATAAAACAATAGGATAAATAAAGATAAACATAATAACTTCCCCATCCCCATTCTTTAAGCAAGTTATTATCTTTATTAAACTGGTTCAAATGTGTTTCACATAAACAAGAGGATACCCACCCCGCATGATGCACAATTTAGAGATACGAAGGTAAGATCCCTACCTCCACAGGTTCTGATCACAATGCTCCCCCGGGTCAACTTTAGAAGACGTTCGTCGGCAACCGTCGCTTCTATCAAATCCCGGAAAAAACTCCTCAGGTGGAAGCTAGGAAGGAAAGGCCTAAGGGAAGACAACAGATCCAATCTCAAAATTTCCGCCTCTTCATTACAATCTCTTGGCTGCTGACGGATCGTAAATCGGGGCTCAAATGAAGAAGTTATGGAAGAAAAGAGCTTGGAGTCTCTCTCGGGAGAGCTCTGCTCGAGGGAATGGGGAGGATAGGAGTGATTTGAAAAGGAGGAGAGGCCCCCTCCTTTTATAGGCGAGAAAAACTAATGTACACAGCATGTACTTTCTAATACATGGAATGTACTCGACCATTTCACACGGTCACCACACGGCTTCCAACACGGCCTTCAACGCGGAACATAGTCGTTGACTGGTAAACACACGGTTTGATGGTAACACGTATGTGGGGAGGGACTACATAGTGTGCAGTATGGGCTACATGGCGTGTACTCATTTATTTCACACGGCAAGGACACGACTTCAACAGGGCACACAGACGTTGACTGGTCAACACACGGTTTGAGGGTAACACATACGCAGGGAGGGACTACACGGCATGCAGTATGAGATACACGGCGTGTACTCATTTATTTCACGCAGCAAGGACACAGATTTAACACGGGGTATACCTAGAAAGGTGGTACATGGCGTGTACTCACACTACACGTTGTGTAGTTACAAAATTCTGAAAAGTGTGGGAAAAGTCCCTTATACCCTCCAGAACACTTCATGACCTTCTTTCTGACAAAGGAATGGGCCGGAGAGGTTCGGGTCATTACATCAGATACCTATTAAAACATTCTCATCCCCGAGAATTCAAAACCAACCTAGAGGAACCCAACAAGATACCTCTTAGGGATCTCTTTATAATAGGGACTCATCCAACAACCCTAATCATATGTGTTAGGAATTCCTTCTCCTATGTCGAGATATTATCCGCTTTAGGCAGCACTGACTCACCTGCACGGGTTTAATATCATCCTCATTAATGCATCTCGATTAAGAATTGGGTCTTCCCACTTCCATACATTAGGATTTTTCAACTTGCACTGCCCCCAGCACCGTACAACCAACACACTTCTTGAACACGTGGTTTGGGGAAATCCCTTCTCCTATGTCGAGATATTATCCACTTTAGGCGGCACAGACTTGCCGGCGCGGGTTCAATCACATCCACGTTAATGTGTATCGATTAAGGATCAGGTTTTTCCCCTTCCCCACACATCCGTACATGTTACACACTTCTAGAGAACAAAGAAACAAAAGGTCTCACAACCGACAAGCCAAGCATTCCATATATCAAAGGTACAGAGTATAATATCAAAACAAAGCTTAGAAGGACAAGGAAAAACACAACTCAAAACAACTCCGGGTACTGAGCGTGCATCTAGGCCTCCCACTCCCAAGTACTCTCCTCGAGGACGTCATGCCTCCACAACACACGAACCAAGGCGATGGTTCATCCACGGAGCACCCTCTCTTTACAATCCTCGATTTTGACTGGTCGTTCCTCAAAGGTCGCATCGTCTCCCATATCTAACTCTCCCCAGTAGATAACATGAGAGTCTTCATGTCAGTACTGATGAAGCTGGGAGACGTGGAAGATGTCATGAACCTTGTCCAACTGAGGTGGCAGGGATAGCTGATATGCCACCTCGCCAACTCACCTCATCACCTCGAAAGGTCCGATGAACCTAGGGGAGAGCTTACTACCCTTACCAAACCTCTGTTGCCCCTGTCGAGGGGAAACCTTCAAGAACACATGATCTCCCACCTCAAACTCCAAGGGCCTCCTCCGACAATCATCAAAAAACTTCTGTCGGTCCTGATCCGCTTTCATCCTCTCACGCACAAGCTGTAATTTCTCTGTGGTGCTCTATACTACCTCTGGCCTAAGAGAACCTGTCTCGCCAACCTCTGCCCAACAAATGGGTGAACGACATGGTCTTCCATACAAAGCCTCAAACGGTGTCATGCCAATAGTAGAGTGGAAGCTGTTGTTGTAGGCAAACTCTACTAAAGGCAAGTGCTTCACCCATGATCCTTCAAAATCTAGAACGCATGCTCGCAGCATGTCCTCCAACGTCTGGATAGTCTGCTTTGTCTTCCCATCGTTCTGGGGGTGGAAAGCAGTGCTAAGGCATATCTGGGTGCCAAAAGCATGCTGTAAACCCCTCCAAACTTGTGAGGTAAACCGAGTATCCCGATCTGAGATGATAGTATTCAGAATTCAATGCAACTGCACTACTTCGTCTACGTATCTCTGTGCTAAGGTACTCACCTATCCTGACTCCTTAACTGCTAAGAAGTGAGCTGATTTCGTCAGTCGATCCACTACTACCCAGATAGCATCATAACCACCCTAAGTTCTGGGTTGTCCTGTGACGAAGTCCATTGAGATATCATCCCATTTCCACTCGGGGACATATAAAGGATGCAACAAACCACTGGGAACACAGTTTTCAGCCTTCACTTTCCGACACACTAGGCATTTAGCCACAAACTCTGCCACTTCCCGTTTCACCCCGGGCCACCAAAAATGTTCCCTCAGGCCTCAGTACATTTTTGAAACTCCTGGATGTACCACCAAGGCTGAGCTATGGAACTCACGGAGAACTCCCTCACGCATCGCCTCTAGAACAAACATTCTTCCATGAAAAAGCATATGATGCCAGCTATCCTCTGACCATCCTTCTGAAGTGTTTCCCTGATCGATACGATCCCACATTACTTCTACCTTAGAATCTCCCCATTGAGACTCTTCCACCTACTGCTACAAGAAGGATTGCACCGTCATCTGAAACAAATAGCCTCTAACACCCTCTACCCTTGCATCCAAGTGCAAGGCAGCCAACTCTCCCATCGCTCTCCAAGCATCATCAGATTCCCAAACCACTTTCCTTCTCAGGGAATCAGCCACAACGTTGCCCTTACCTTCAATTTAAGAGATCTCGAAGTCATAGTCTTGGAGAAACTTGATCCATATCCACTTCCGTAAGTTCAGGTCATGCTGGGAGAAGATATAACGTAAGCTCTTATGATCTGAGAAGACCACAAAGCATTATCCAAAGAGGTAATATCGCCAAAAATTTAGTGTGAACACTATTGCTGCAAGCTATAGGTCATGGGTGGAATAGTTACGATCTTAAGGGCGCAACTGCCTAGACCCATAACAGATCACCCCCTTCTTCTACATCAGCACACACCCCAATCCAAGGCCATAAGAATCACAAAACACCTCATACGACAACCCTTCCTCTGGAAAGCTGAGTACTAGAGAACTGATCGACTTATCCTTCAGGTAGTCGAAATATTTCTGGCACTAATCGCTCCATAGGAAGACCTGGTTCTTCCTAATCAAAGCTGTCAATGGAGTAGAAACTCAACAGAAGTCCAAAACGAACCTCTGATAATGACCTTCCAACCCCAGGAAACTACGAACTTCTGCCACGCACTTGGGTGCGGCCCAATAAACAACTGCCTCAACCTTCAATGAGTCCATTGACACTCCATGCTGAGACACCGCGTGCCCAAGGAAGTGTACTTCTTTTATCAAGAACTTACACTTTGACAATTTCCCATAAAGCTGGTGGTGTCGAAGGACTTCCAAGACTTCCCTGAGATGCTAAACGTGCTCCTCCTATGATATTTAGTAGATCAGGATGTCATCGATAAACACAATGACGAACCAGTCCAGAAACTCTCAGAAGAGAAATTTCATAAGTCCCATGAACACAGCTGGTGAATTCGTAACTCCAAACGGCATCACTACAAACTCGAAGTTCCCATACCTGCACCTGAATGTCGTCTTCAAGATGTCATTGTCCTTTACCCTCAACTGATTATATCCAGATCGTAGATCAATATTAGAAAACCAATCTACTCCCCTTAGTTGGTCGAAGAGATCATCTATCCTTGGAAGGGGGTAACGGTTCTTTACTGTTACCTGATTCAACCTTCGGTATTCTATGCATAGTCTGAGACCACCATATGCCATCTTCATGAACAAAACTGGAGCACCCCATGGCGACACGCTGGGTCGAACAAAACCCTTCTCCATCATATCATCAATCTGAATCCGCAACTCTCGCAACTCCGATGGTGCCATCCGATAAGGGGCCATTGAAATTGTATGGGCACCAGGTTGTAAGTCTATCCCAAACTCAATGTCACGTCGGGGGGGTAGAGTCACAACCTCCTTGGGAAAAACATCGAGGACCTCCCCAACAACCTCTGGGACATCCATCATCTCTGTATCAGCTGAAATCACTGATAGACCACCTAACAAGGAAATAAGAGGCTTCACATGCTGGCTTCCTACCTAATACCTCCTCTCGCCAACAAAAGATACACGCTGCCCATCCACGTCGGAGAACACGACCCTTCTTCGGAAGCAGTCGATAACGACACTAATAGAAAACAGCCAGTCGATGCCTAATATGACATCGTATGGATACATTTGTAGCAAAAGAAGGTCCCCAATAGATCGATGTGGTCCCAACATCAGCCCACATCCCCAGAAAACACAAGATACGCTGTTCTGGCCCCCAACTGGTGTACTCAGCACCAGGGGTACGAAAATTCTCTCTATGTTTAGTCCCAAAGCATGGGCTAGACCAGGCACAACAAAGGAGTGAGAACCTCCCGAATCGAACAAGGTAGAAACGAGAGTGTTGAACAAACAAATCATACCTCGCACGACCTATGGTCCTGCCGGAGCTGCCAACTCTACTGCATGCAACTGCCCACGCCCAGATCCTCTGCCCCTCTGATGTCGACCACCTCCCCAACCATGTCCTGGTCGAGGTCCCTGAGGAGCACCCTGAGGTCAGTATCCTCCTAAAAAGTCTGCCCTCAGAGGATCAGGGTCCTGCTACTGCTGGAAGGGCCTCGCCAGCAACTGGTGCTGGCGAGGCGGGCACTGAACCTGCCCACCTCCACCGTACTGAGATCGGGTAGGGAACCGACACTGAATGTTCATGAAACCTCCACAAGAGAAACACTTCGGTCCTGGTCTTGTGAAAAAGGGACGAGGACCCAAAGATATAAACTGGAACTGCTGGGGCTTGCTCCCTACTGGCCTGAACTTGGAAGGTCCTATCATAGGAGACCTGCTGCTGACTGCCTTCCCCTTCGACAAACCTAGCTGGATCCCCTAACGTGGTGCACCTCCCTATAAGTGTATCCTCTCTACAACCTCTTCCTTCTTCTGTACTGCCAAGTACGTCGGAAGAGTGAAGGGGGTGACAGAATACTAGAGCGAAGGATGAATCGTCTCCTCCAAATGTCTCACCCGAGACTCCTCATCCGGAAAGAGATCCAGAGCAAAGCATAGGAGATCCTTGAACTTGATCCCCAACTCTTGTACTGACATACTCCCCTACTAAAGAGAGAGTAACTCCTACCGCTTCTCCTCCTTGATCATGGAAGAAAGGAATTCTTCTCAGAATTCCTTCTCAAAGTCAGTCCATGGAACCTCTGCCTCTGTCCTCTCTCCGAGGTAGAGCGTCCACCACTGACGTTCCGCACCTCTCAGCTGACTGACTGCTAGGGTAACCCAGTACTCCCTCGGATCACGGATCAAAGTAAAAGAGATACCTAGCTCCTCAAGCTACCCCTCCATCTCCATATCCAAAGTACTACCCTCGTACTTCTTGAGGGTTTTTCGCTGGAAAGAACGAAGAGTCTTCTGCCACTGGCTATCTTCCTCCTCTCGGTCAATCCTCATCTGATGGACCACCTGAATCTGCTGGGCCTCGGCTGTCTAATCCACCCGGGGACGACGTCCAGGTGCCATAGCTATACGGTAAACAAAGATGTCCTAAGCCCAAGTAGTAAGGAAATTTTTCAAGGTTTCATTTTGTCATTGTATTCAATTTCCTTACCAGAACACCCAAATCAAGTAAAACACAATCATGATGATGCATGTACCTTCCCTAGGGTCTCTACCCTACAATTAATGTAGTCTCACTTGGTCATTAGGTAGGCTCAGATTCCTTGCATCAGATCACAGGGGGATCTAAAATCTCATGTCCTAGCCGGTCTTCCCTGGCCTATGTCATGCACCAAGATCATCCAAAACTGTCACCCTACCATCACATGCAATCCTCACTATGCCTAACACCAGACTCCATCCTATATCTCAACTATCACCTCTGATACCATTCTGTCATGACCCACTCCCATCAAAGATGCCCCTCCTGAGCTGGCAATGGTGAAAGGGAGATAATGACCCCAGAGTCCCACCTCCAGTAGGCCCTGGGGTGGCGACTAGCACCAAGGGTATGAGTTTTCACAAATATGGGAGGCATTACCCTTTTATTATTTAAGATCGGGAAATAGGATGAGTAAAACACCAAAAGAAAAAAAAAGAACAATTGAATGGAAATAAACCCAAACTAATCCCACATGCATGTTTAAACAATTCTGAATCAAATTACAAGTACAAGAAATCTCAAAAGTACAATACCAAAAGAAACAAGAGTACAACGAACTGCAACAACACCAACTGTCCTGACTAGTAGGGTCCCGCATGGCCCTGGTAGTCCTCTTGGAAACCTGAAAGTAAATGTAGGGTGAGCATGCAAGTATACTTAGTAGGGAAACCTAAATCTCTCATGCACAAGTGGGAAGACATCCTAATGTCCCGTGAGAACAACAGAAGAAACCAAAACCTAGCAAGGAATTCTATCCACCCAACCTCACCATCCACGCTCACCAAAAACACAAAACAACAAGTAGTAGTAGTATATAAGAACAAGATTATTGGGTACCCCGCACCATTTCCCACTAGTTAGTTGCTCTTCCTAACAGCAAACATCCTGAAGCTACCACACTCTTCTCACCCATACACACCTGGGCCTCACAACCACATATCCCGCATGCACACACCTGGGCCTCACAACCGCATCTCCCGCCCGCACACACCTAGGCCTCACAACCGCATATCCCACCTACACACACCTGGGCCTCAAAACTGCATCTCCCACCCGAAAACACCTGGGCCTCATCCCAAAGATTCTTGGGAAATAGTAAACCTGCCTGAAGAGTCTTGGGCTAAAACCACCCCAATCAAAACCTACCCAAAGAGTCTTGGGTGTAAGGTCGCCTTAAGCCATCACATCATATGGAAGAAGGAGTAGGAAGGATCTAGTAACTAAAGGGAAAATACCCTCTCCCATGAAATGGGAGTGTTTGTCACTAAGTACTCAACATGGGTGGGGTGCGACAAAATACTAAGATACAGATATATATATATATATATGTATACCAAAAACACAGCCCAACCTATGGCTTCTAAATAGAGAAACTGAGAACGTACCTCGGTATTTCTATTTCGAATAATGCATACAACAAACAACTCCAACCCCATTTAGGTTTTCATGTTTCAACAGAAACAGTTTATTAGTTCCTTAACTACTGGGCAATTATCCACAACCAACCACATCGATCGTTCGTAAAACATATCTCTGTCCTCCACAAATCAAGTTAGGAAAACACAAGCAACACAAAAAAGTCCCTTCTTATTTACCAACAAACCCCATTGATTATTATTCTCGTTCCATTACTATGCCCCACCATTCATTAACTCTTCCACTTTTATTTATTATTCACAACCCAAAGTTTGTTCACATTTAAACCCATCCCTGCAGCCCTGCTTCCAACCACCATAACCACAAACACATTGAAAATCGTACATCATCATCCCTTGATTCCATTTATCGAAGCCCCTCTACCCATCACCAACATAGAAACCACACCAACCCATAACAAATACAACCGCAGCCCCGCTGCTCACTCGACCCACAACAACCCACAAAACACCCCCTTCACATAAATAAACCCTAATCAGCACCCACATGTTTATTATTTCAGTTTTTTCAACCGGGGTGATCAAACAATGGTAATGGTTATTAATTTAATCAGACAACTTTACATGATTAACCAATTCCCACATTCCACAAAGTTTCCATCCATAAACGGTCTAGAAAGATAGGGCAGCATTTAATTGAGCAAGCAAAGGGCCCTAACGACCATGATTTTCAGTTGGCATAAGCCTATTCAATTTACAACATAACAATAGGATAAATAAAGATAAGCATAATAACTTCCCCATCCATGTTCTTTAAGCCAGTTATTATCTTTATTAAACCGGTTCAAATGTGTTTCATGTAAACAAGAAGATACCCACCCCGCATGATACACAATTTAGAGAGATGAAGGTAAGATCCCTACCTCCACAGGTTCTGATCACAACGCTCCCTCGGGTAAACTTTAGAAGATGTTCATAGATGTCTGTCGCTTTAGTAAAATCCCAACAAAACCTCCTTGGGTTGAAGCAGGGAAGGAAAGGCCAAAGGGAAGATAACAGATCCAAGCTCAGAAGTTCCGCCTTGTCATTATGATCCTGTGGCCGCTAATGGATCGTAAATCGGAGCTCGGATGAAGAAGTTATGGAAGAAAAGAGCTTGGAGTCTCTCTCTCGAGAGCTCTGCTCGAGGGAATGGGGAAGAGAGGAGTGATTTGAAAAGGAGGAGAGGCCCCCTCCTTTTATAGGTGAGAAAAACTAAAGTACACAGTGTGTACTTTCTAGTACAAGGCGTGTACTCGGCCATTTCACATGGTCGCCACGCGGCTTCCAACACGGCCTTCAACGTGGAACACGGTCGTTGACTGGTCAACACACGGTTTGAGGGTAACGTGTATACGGGGAGGGACTACACGATGTGTAGTATGGTCTACACGGCATGTACTCATTTATTTCACACGGAAAGGACACGACTTCAACACGGAACATGGCTGTTGACTGGTCAACATACGGTTTGAGGGTAACGCGTATGCTGGGAGGGACTACATAGTGTCTAGTATGGGATACACGGCATGTACTCATTTATTTCACATGGAAAGGACACAGCTTCAAAACGGGGTATAGCCGGTAAGGTGGTACATGGTGTGTATTCACACTACACGGAGTGTAGTTACAAAATTCTGAAAAGTGTGTGAAAGGTCCCTTCTACCCTCCAGAACACTTCATGACCTTCTTTTCGACAAAGGAATGAGCTGAAGAGGTCCGGTACATTACAAAATATGATTTGGAAAGATTTATTTTGATTATGTATGACTCATTTTGGATTTTCATGAGAACCATGGTTTTTGCAAGAGTCATGTTGGATTTCAATAAGAGTCATTTTAATTTCATAAAATTTATTTTTTAATTTCTATAAGTGTTATTGTAATTCTATAAGAGTCATTTTATAATTTCATAAGTGTCATTTTGTAATTCTGTACTATTCATTTGTATTCTCTAAGATTCATTTTGTAATTCTATCAGAGTCATTTTAGATTTCAGTAAGATTCATTAGTTTTTGATAAGATTAATTTTAGATTTCTATTTCCATAATAGTTATTTCCCCATCATAATATTCATTTCCATAGTGAATTTTTCTTAATTTTTATTTATAACCAAAATTTTATTTTATTATTTAAAATAAAAATTTAAATCAGAAAAGTTAAAAAATCAGGATTTTTTTACTTAAAAAAATTCCTTCTCTTAGAGATATTTAATTCCATGATTTTGGTAAGTCTAAATAATGATAATGTAAACATAACTAAAATGCCTAATTTGAAAAGAATTTGATTGAGTATTAAATAAGGGTTCTTGGGAGAAACTTCATATGATGTAGCTTTGGTTATTTTAATTTTATGAAGACCCTCTCATTCGATTCATCTTGTTTTCTCAAACTTGTATGAGTAGAAACTTTCCCTTCAAGTTCAGCAATCCCGTATATAATTAGATTGAGTTCCTTCTAATAGGTTTTGGGTGTTCATCATGCGAACATTGGTAGTAGAAGAAAACCCATATATGATTGATTTAATATCAATAATATCAACATTTAATTAAAATGAAGAAAAAAACAATGTGTGCCTAATGTGATGTATAATCCATATTTTACTCTTTATAGTACTCTTGATTGAGACTGCCTAAATAGAAAACAAAATAATCATGTATATGAGGAGATTATATAGGCTATAGGATCCATGATCATATAGTGAGGATTATTATGCACTACAGAAGTACTAGAGACTTTAATGTGTGATGAATGATGTTATGGTAAGTAGAGAGTTTCAAAAATCTTGCATATAACCACACTAACTCAATAGGGAGGATCACATCCCTTTAAATGTAAATCCTCAAAACTATTTATTAAATTAAGAGCTCTAGCTATATTGGCCATATCAGGTTCCATCTCATGGAACCCATATGTTACATCCCATATATTTATTCATTAAAATACTTCTATGAATGTGAAATCCATAAATAAATCAACATTTTGATTTATAACAAAAGAAACCATGTAAGAGGATGTAACTGAATGCATGCACACTAATCCATGAGTGCACACTATTTTCGGTGAAACATAGTCTAAGGATGAATCACATGCATGCCAGACTAAATTGGAACTAATGTATGCTCAGGATCCTTCTTAAGGATAAGTTGGAAACAACATATCCTTAAGTCATACACATCATATGCATATTACTTTTAGTGAATATCTAACAGTCTCCCACTTACACTAAAAAACATAACAACTTTTTGTTAAACATTGTAACTCTTTGTGAATCCATCCAAAACTCCATTTGGATGCAGTCTATCAATCTCCCTTCATTTTGGAAAAAAATTATCTAAAATTTAATTCTTATCCAAAGGACTAACTATCTGACCCTATGAGAATTAGTATCATTTACAGTAAATATGAAATTCATATTTATGTAAGATTAAAATGACCTCTAGAAAAGAATTAGTATTGTTCAAGATACTAAGAGATTTGGTGATATCTCAATGAAATATACTCTTATCTCTATACAAAAATATCCACTATAAGATGTATCACATACATTCATATGTATACCTATATAATCCATTTTCCTATGACATAAAGTGACCACTAGACATAGAATAATTTAAATCTAGTATATGTCATCTCATATTTTCTTGATTCTCAAAAAAAGACTAACCATATCAATGAACATGTCCCTCATCCTAGTAGCTGAACACATCATGTATGAATCAACTAAGGATGTCCATTAAGTTATTTAATATAATCCAATCAAGGTCCGGATGTTTTTACTCATCATACGAGTGGAAAAATCTCAACTTGTTCATTCTCCAAATGATGAAATAATTAGAAATATACCCAATTACAACAGGATTATATAATTTGAAATGAAATGTGTAAGAATGGTGTCAAAAGTATAAATGTTCTCATGAAAGGTATTTCTATAACCTCAGTTAAAAAGGATTTATATAAGTATACACTATAAGTATATCGATGACTATATGAAATTCTATGGGATATACTTAGTGGTTTAGCCCAATTAATAAATCTCTACTTATTACCTCATGAATATATTATTCATATCTCATATGAAACCCTTTGTAACATGTATAATATTTTATTCATGTTAATATTAACATATAATCACAACAGATAATACTCTATGATGATCATTGATTAGAGACAACTCGAAATTCATACTTTTAGGGGATATTATCGTTACACCATTCATGTAAAGTAAATTACAACATATATGAAAGAAAGATAAAGGTATATTTCCTTTATTATAATAACATGATACATTATGAAACCTTTAAATGAATATCTTAACTTTTATATAACAACTGACTATGTATGACCCTCATATTTCTAAAATGATAATTATTTTGTTAATGGATTCACTAAATTTTAATCTATAGTCACCTAAAAAATCCTAACATCTCCTATCTCAATGATCTCTCATATAAGATGGTATTTATGAAGGATCTGTTTGGTCCTTTGGTCTGAAAGGGTTTCCTTATCCTAAGTAATATCTCTTTTATTTTCCTAGTAAAGCTTGATTTCTCCCTCAATTCTAAGAACCACCTCTAGTTCAAAAATGAAATTCTAGATCTAAAAAAATTCCTTCACAGTATCACAAAAAGTGATATATTCTTCCTCTATTTTCAAGTCCTCTGTAGTGTATTGTTTAAACCATTATAGTTGATATCTACACCATTTAGGAAAAACATGAAACCAAATTGAGATTTCATTTTATCACTTTCATATTGGAAACTTTCTTATGTATAACCTTTTACAAAAAGCTCATCCTCTCCTATAAAGATTAATAACATATCTTTTGTCCTTATTATATACTTAAGAATTTTCTTCAAATAAAACCAATGACTCAAATTGTGATTATATTGGTATTTACTAGCTATAATTAGATAATATGTGACATCAGGTAGGTTACACAACATGGAATACATGATAGAACATATGGTGGACACACATGGAATTTTATCCATACTTTCTAAATCCTTATAATAATCTTAGATCTTCTTAAGATTTCTTTCATACAATACTAGTTAAGACCTCTTCTTAAAGTTCTATATGATAAACCACTTTATCACTTTACTAATGTATGTTCCCAAACTAAGTCCAAGAAACCTCTTAAATCTATCTTTATATTTCTTCATACTGAGTGTGTAGACTGTTTGACCCATGTCTTTCGTTGAGAATCACTTTCCCAACCGCATATTCATGGAGTGAAGAGTTGGGATATTTTTTCTAATAAGAAGTATTTAATTTACATGAAATATTAGAAACATCGCAACACTCCCATTATTCCACTTGAATAAAAACGAATTATATTTTTTTTTTAAACGAACTCTTTGATTTTACCATCAAACTGAATATTATAACACTAAGTATATTTCTCCATTCCATAAATGGAATGTTATAGCTTTCATAACTTATCATTCTAATTTGGAACATAAAAATATTTGTGTTGTATCATAGACACATCCTCGATTAAATTCTAATTAAGTAAAGCATTTTTTACATCAATTTGACATATATCATAATCAAATTAAGCTAATATGGAAAGTAATATCTAAATTTAATTTATCATCACAACAGGTGAAAAGGTTTAATCATAGTCAATACCATGAATTTTATTCTAATTTTTTCCAACTAGGTGTACTTTATAATTATACACTCTACCACCCATTTCAGTGCTCTTATTGAAATTCCACTTGCACTCTATGGGTCTCACCCCTTCAGGGGCATCCACCAAGTTCCAAACTTGAGTAGTGTACATGGATTCCATTTTAGATTCCATATATTTTGACTATTTATCATAATTAGAACTTTTTATGGACTCCCAATAGGTGGTAGATTAATCTCCTATAATTATTACCGCATCATCATCATCTATGAGAAATCCATATCTCATGAGTTCTTAACAAAGCCTTCCATAAATTCAAGGTTCATGTATAGCTTGAGTCAATTATTCCTTTATAACTCTTTGTGAAACCAGAATAACCTTCATCTGAGAAACACTTCCTATTTGTTTGTATTGAACTTATCCAAGTTCATCTTTCCTCCCATTCACTACTTTAATTATCTGTTCCTTTCTAAGAAAAACACCATGTCAAGCAACAAAAACTTTGTGTTTAGTATTGTAACACCCCAAGGATTTACAAAAAAAATTAATATAGAATGTAATACACAGAACATTGAGTCTCTATGAAACAAAACATTGTTATTATAATTATTTAAACAAGATTTTTATAACCTAGCCATTAAACATAGTAATATTAATAGTAATAACTACTATTAAATTTTATTTATAATGGTTTAAAGTAAATAAAACTTAATTATAATGAAATATATAATTTTTGGTAAAATAAAAACATTTTTTCAAAATAAGTTAGGGGGAATTTTTAGTATTTTTCTGAGAAATTTCATTTTTTATGAATAGTGAAAAATACTACATTTTAGTTAAAAACTGGGTTTTTTGCTTAAAATATTATTATACTTTAAATTGATTTTTAAAGTCATAATAGATCAATTATATATATATTAATCCAATGCAGATCATTGGAATCATTTTTATATAGAAAATAGATATAAAGACTTATTGAACTTTTAAACATTCTTTTTACCTACCTTCTCACCACACCTACAGGATTAGCATTAAACATAATTTTTTCACTTATTTTACTAGAATTTCAAAAAAAAGACATACACAGTTTCAATCGATAGGATATTTTCTATCTGATAGGATCAAATTAATTTTTTTAGTGAGCAATAACTTGACCCTTTTGAATAGTAATGTTACCCTTATGAATAATAATATGACCAATAGAATAGTAACCTTACCTATGAAAGTATGGAAAATTTTAATCATATTATAAGTTATAATATGATATAATTGTATCATTATATAAGTAAATAAATATTTTAAAATTTGTTAATTAAGTGTTGGTAATTTTTTAAGTCAAATATATTTAATTATAATTTTATAATTAATAAAATTATTTAAAAGAAAATTATTTACACAAATAAGACTTTTAAATTAACATTTTTTTGTCTTGTGATTATATGATAATTTTATAAGACCTTACTTAATTTTTCAAAGTGTTATAAAATCAGTTATAATTTTAGAACTGGTATTTTCCAAGTAAATAGTGATTTTAATTAAAAATTAAATTTATCATATTCAAAAAATAATTTTCATAAAATTGAGTTAATTTTTGAATTAATCATGTTGATAAATTATTATGGTGAATTTTTGGGATTTTTTTTAAAATATTTGAATTTTTGGTGAATAGTAAAATATGATAATTTATGATAAATGATAAATAGATAAATTATTGAGTCTTAGGTGATTTATGGATAATTTAATCCCATAATATCGAACTATAATTAATTATTTTAATATATTTGGTGATAATGTTCAAACTATTCAGAGTCTTGAGCCAAAATAATAAACAAATAAATAAAATATTCAAAAAACACCACTCTCTTCCACTATAAATACCACCTCTCACCACCTCTTCTCCACACACCTATAATCCTTGAATCCTATCAAAATTATACCCAAATACTCTTCCCAAGTCTCTCCCTCACATACAAGAGTTTATAGTCACAAAAAAAATACCAAACCAATGAGCCTTAAGGAGGTTCTCAAAGAGGATAATTCAAGAGGTAAATCCTATTTCTTTTTCTTCTAATTTCCTTCAATTTCCATTTTAATTTATTATCCTCTACTCACCTCCTCTATATAAATTAGAATGATAACTCCAGTATCTATGTAATAAAATTATATCATATTAATGTAATATCCTTCATCAAACTCCTTCTCTCTCTCTCTTTTATTTTAAAAATTAAATCATCATCTCTAAGGTAATGATTTACAACCTTCATGGACAACAGAATTTCATTATTCAATTTCTCCTTTGAGGATGATCTTGAAACAATTTTTATGGTTAAACCATACTATAAAATATTTATAACAACCTATTTAATGTTCTGAAACTAGTATATATACATAATATTAATTCATATAACAAAACTAATTTGTGATGACCGAAAAATCACCAAAATAATCTAAATGATTATCAATAAAATTTTATCTAATGATTCATAATCACCCCATATAACCAAATGAATTATATTACAATTTTATATTATATATATTCACTAATTACATATAAATACAATTATGTATAAATATTTCCATTTTACATGATCTTTCGTACATTTATACAAGTAAACCAATCCTGAAAACCGAAGAAATGAACACTCCCGAATGATGGAATTCAATATTATAACTCATCAAAAAGGATATAAATGAATTAAATAAAATCAAAATAAATCAAATAAATTCTTTATATGTTCTTAATTACATTTATAATTAATCTAATTTCATTAACCATGACATTAAGTGCAAGTGCAGAACACTTTCAAACATAAGGTAGGGGTTTTCTCAACTCACTTCCATTTCCATGAGATATGCCTTACTCGCCATTATTTCTTGTGTGTGGTGTATGTATACTAATCATTGATGTTCAATATCATGAATATATTTATCTTAATGGTATTCAATGTCTTATTTTATGATCATTAATTTTATAGGGCATAAGGTTAGACTATTTGCAAATTGGTAAGGGTTTTCTTTCCGAACCTCCATTTTCATTTGGGTTATGTTTTCTCCCTCTTTAAACCAGTATAATTCTTAATTATTTTTGTATACTTCTTCTAAATTATATGTAAATGTTCCAAACTCATGTATCCAGATCAGTAAATCTTTATTTTATGGGGAATTATATGTTTTACAGGGTTTCCTTCTCAATTCTTCCCAATATGCAAGCCCGATTAAAGGGAACTTCTTGATTTCTTACCTATTTCCATGTACCATCCAAAGTCTATTTTAAGACACCATTATTTTTATAAAATCAATAATTTTTTCATTAAAAACTATATTTGTTCATTTATGTTTTTATACAAACAATTATGACAAATAAAAAACATTTTTCTAAAATAACTCTTCTTTGCAAAGTAAAAAAGGGTACTTCTCTCAAAATTTATCGATGATTTTATTATAGTGTTTTCTTCTATTTCTATACCTATATTTAATATTATTCTTTATTATGATTTATATCTTATGATTATTATATACCATCTTTTATTAAAAAAATTATGATTATTTTGAATGTGAACGTGCTATCTTGATACCATTCACCATATTACTCAAAATGATTAGTGATTATATTTACTGATTGGGGAAATTTATTTATATTTCATACGTATATGTTGTTTATATTTAACCTCATTCATATGAGGAATTAATTGGACTTAGTAAGTGATATTTTGGTCCCACTATATCCCTTATATTCATCGGTATGTCTCATGAGACAAACTAGACTAGTTTTTTACCCCTTGTGTATAGTGTCTTGGACGAGGCTTTGACGGTATGTTTATGATGTATGGAATTATGAATTAACTCATAATGATACTATTAATTTATATTCCATGTCATTATTTGACTAATAAAATATCCATTTTTAAGTTTCATTTTCCTATAATTATTTATATGGGATTATTTACTCATTTTTTATTCCTTCCACATTATGATCAAGATTATGTTTTAGTGTCATGAGTTATTCACATTGCCTTATTATTTATGATATCTTCTACTATATTTTTTTACTTTATTGAGAACCTAATCTCAACCATTTCTTATGTTTTATTTTTCCCTAGGATATGAATATTTATTTTATGATTTTCATGTAAATATAATATAGAATAACAAGAGTGTTTTCAAAGTAGTTTCTATGATGTATTTCATTTTAATTTGCAGTGTTGAACTTATGTATGTATCTAGTTTTCCAAAACTACCAAACTATTTTTTCCTTTAGTATGTGACTCCCTTATTTATATTCCAATTTAATAAATTAAATCACCAACTTTGGTAAAGTTTCCTTCTGACATGTCAACTGGGTGGGAAGCATTCACAGATTCCTGGGGTGTATAGCTTACAACATCGCATATGAGGAGGATAGAAGATTCATATACTTTATAAAGGCAATGATTAACAAGGATAAACAAGAAAATTTTCATATCATCTAAATTAATGGGGAATCTAACAAGCGTGTTTTTCCTCCTAAATCTTTGGATCCTTCCATTCTAAGGACTGTCAACGCACCCTGGTTCCCCAACCTCAGTATGATCAATGAAATGAACTCCTTTGAATAAATATAATTCCAAATAAGTACAAATTCCTAACTTGGAGGCTTAGGCATGATGTAGTTTCCACTGATGAGAACATCAGGAAATGTGGTATCTCCATGGATTCATGTTGCTCATGTTTCAAAGAACATAAATAGGAGTGCATTGATCAACTCTTATTTGAGTGAGAATGCACTCATGAGGTTTGGTACTTCTTCGGTGAGTTTACCACCACACACTCTCATCCTCAGATTGATGCCTCCTTCTTTTTTCACTAGTTTCATGGCTCGGGTAACAGGGGTGTGGAGAGAATGGCCAGGTCTGTAATCTTACATCCAGGTGTTTTTTGTCACTAGAAGGCTAGGAACAAAGCTAGATTTGAGGGGATCAGTTGTACTCATAGATCCATTACTTCTCATACCTGAAGCCTTCTTCTTGATCTGATTAGGTGTATTGATAACTGGTGGGATGTTCCCTCCCTCAAAATCCAACAAATAGCATCCCAGGTTAAACCTGATGCTAGTATTTCTCACAGCCAATGGGTATGTTGGCAACTTCCTCCCTTGGGATTGAAACTCAATACTTATGGATCTTGTATTGTGGGTGAAATTAGTGGAGGGGGTGATTCCCAAATCCTGGTGATCCTTTATGTTTTCATTCATGGTTTAACTTTTTAGTGGTTCCTCTCTTCAGGCAGAGGCCCTTCCACTTCTCTCAGGATTCATTCTTTACAGTCAAGGGGGAATTGGTATTATGGAAGCGGAAACTGACTCGTTGATTCTCTTCAAGTTGTTGCATGGAACTCATCATATCCCCTAGTCAATATCCTACCACATTAAGAAGTGCCGAGATATTATCTCCAATAACATTTGGCTGAGACACACATGGTAGAAGGGAAACAAGGTGGATAATCATCTGGTGTCACTTGTGGTTCATGTTTCTAGTACTTCTTATTTCTAAAAATTAAACCAGTTGAAACCTAAGGGGGTTAACCTTGTTATAGGGGATTCCCTCAGTATTCATTATTTCTGGGGCCCTTAGGCCACTCTTTCTTATTATATACCATATTCTACTCACCCTATTTTTAATAAATAACGAATTATGGTGATGATGGTAAGTGTTTTACTAGTTATAAATTATTAATTATTATTTATAGCCTAATATAATGTATGAAATTGTTTAGAAATGGCACCTAGTGGAATGAATGGGAACCACATCAATGAACATAATCCAAAGAATAAGAATGATCATTTCTTCTATGGTTTTAATCCAGTCTTTCAAAGGGAACTTTTCTCTCAAGCGTTCTCATCATATGTGGAGATAGTATCATGTTATAACAAGAAATAGATAGATTTTTCATTATATTAAGACTCGAAAGGAAGCATTAGAAGAAGAGGGTAGTAGGGAAAATATGTATAAAGGAAAGAAGGGAAAGAAGTATTTTCCCAAATGGGATAATTATGGAAGGAAACACTATGGTATATGCTTAAGATAAAAAGGATTATGCTTCAAGTGTAGAGGAAAATGACATTATTCTCATTATTGCAAAGATAATAAACAAATTCAAATATACAATGCTTTAACTACAAATAAATGGGACACTATGCAAATGAATATTTATTTTTTGAAAGTAATATACCCTAAAATTATATAATGGATTGTGGTAAATATTATTCTAATACCATGTATGAAGAGTAATGATTAATCTAATTATGTTTGGATTAAAGAATTATGATAATTGAGTATTTTATAAATGATGTATTGGTTATAAGAATTATAGAATATATAAGGATTGAATTTATGTACTATTTAAATTAATGATTTTATGTTTTATGTTGAATGGTATGAAGAAAAATGATTTGGTATCAAGTTAAACATTCGAAAACACATGGTTAAGGGAATGATAAACCTTAAAATGTTCCTAGTGATGAGATAATGATGTTGTATAGATATATGATTGATATGGATAAAGTAACTTGGATAGTACTAACTACCATGAGAATGATTCTAAAGTATTGGATCATTGTCTTTTGTAAATTTTAATCATTTATGAAATGGTTTAAGTTGATCATTGTATGAGGTTTTATAGGTTAATTTATTACTCCACCACATGATGCATCCTATGTTAAGACATGAAGTGTTTATTGTTCAAGGTGAAATAAAAGGATAATATTGTGTTTATGAAATATAAACATATATTTATACTCTTATAGAGTGGAATAATTATTCAACTCTAGGTAAATAGTCTTAAATAAAAAAAATCTCTATTATCAAAAAAAATTATAATATCAATGAATTTTTCATAACTATAGTTTATGGTTGTGTAGCAATAAACTTTCATTTGAACATGTAATCTATTACTTTCCATAAAAACTTCATAGTTTGATTTTCTTTCATGTCCAGGTTTTCACTTCCAACTAATGTTATCCCATTAGAAATCATAATTTTGTGGTGACCACCACATTTCCCTTGACCTCTTTTTAAGAGGATATTTTATTAACCCTATTTTTTATGTGGATTTCCCACAAGGTAATTTTCAAGTATCAACCTTTAACTTTCAAAGTGAAATTTCAAATAATAAGTCTGAAATTTATTAAATTAGGAGAGAATGTAACACCCCAAGAACATAAAAATAAATTTAATATAGAATTTAATACACTTAACACTGAGTCTCTACAAAACAACACATTATTATTATAATTATTTAAAAAAGACAGTTATAACTTAACTGTTAAACATAGTAATATTAATAGTAATAACTACTATAAAATGTTATTTATAATGGTTTCACACAAATAAAACATATTTATAATGAAATATATAATTTTGGGTAAAATAAAAATCATTTTTTTAAAATTAACTTCGGGTGAATTTTTAGTATTTTTCTGAGAAGTTTCATTTTTTATGAATAGTGAAAAATATTGCATATTAGTTAAAAATGTGTTTTATATTTAAATAATTATTATATTTAAAATTTATTTATGAAGTCACAATTGATCAATTATACATATATTAATCCAATGTATATCATTGGAATCATTTTTATATTGAAATTAGATATAAATACTTATTTAACTTTTAAACATTCTTTTTACCCTAATTCTCACCACACCTGCAGGATTAGAATTAAACATAATTTTTCCACTTCTATGAATTCAATTTCAAAAAATGGATATACACAGTTGTGATCAAAAAGATATTTAGAGTCTGATATAATCAGCTTAATTTTTTAGTGAATAGTAACTTGACCCTTTAGAATAGTAATGTTACCTTTATGGATAGAAATATGTCCAATATAATAGTAACCACACCTATGAAAGTATGGATAAAATTTAGTTATATTATAAATGAAAATATTGTATAATTATATCATTATATAAGTAAATAAATGTTTTATAAATTCTTAATTAAATTTTGGTATTTTTATAAGTCGTAGATATTTAATTAAAATTTTATAATTAATATAATGATTTAAAAGAAAATTTATTTTCAGAAAGTAGACTTATAAATTAACATTTTGTGTTCTGATGATTAAAAGATAATTTTATGAGACCATAATTAATTTTTCAAAGTGTTATAAAATTAGTTATAATTTTAAAACCGATATTTTCCAAGTAAATGATGATTTTAATTAAAAATTAAATTTATCATATTAATAAAATTATTTTCATAAAATGGAGTTCATTTTTTAATTATACACATTGAAAAATGATTATGGTGAATTGTTGGTATTTCTCTAAAATAATTGAAGTTTTTGTGAATAATAAAATACGATAAACGCTAAATACATGGATTATTGAGTCATAGGTGATGTATGGATTATATAAGCTCATAATCTCGAACAATCATTCATTATTTCAATATATTTGGTAATAATTATCAAAATATTCATAGACTCAAGCCAAAATAATAAACAAATTAATAAAATATTCAAAAACACCCCTCTCCTCCACTATAAATAACACCCCTCACCACCACTTCTCCTCACACCTCTAAGCCATGAAAATTGTCCAAATTATGACCAAATACTATTACCAAGTATCTTCCCCACATCCAAAAGTTTATGTTCGCAAAAAAATACCAAACTAAGGTTTCTTAAGGAGGTTCTCAAAGAGGATAATTCGAGAGGTAAATCCTTTTTCTCTTTCTTTTAATTTGCTTTCGATTTCCTTTTTCATTTCTTATCCTATATTCACCTAATCTTTCCAAATGTTCATTATAACTCAAATATAATATATATAATTTAATGATATCACTTTAATGTAATATCCTTTATCAAAATCCTTTATCTCCCTCATTTATTTTTAAAATGAAATCAATGTCTATGTGGTGCCAATTTACAACCTTCGTGGGCAACAGATTTTTGTTATTCCATTTATCCTTCAAGACTGGTCATGAAACAATTTTTATAGTTAAAAAATACTATAATATATGTATTAAAACCTATTTAATGTTATTTAACCATTATATATACATAATATTATTTCATACGACAAAACGATTTTGTGATGATCGAAAAACTGCCAAAATAATCTAAATGATTATCACTAATGTTTTGTCTAATGATTAATCCTCACCCCATATAAAAAAATGAATTATATAAAAATTTTATCTTTTAAATATTCATTAATAACATATAAATCCAATTATGTATAACTATTTTCATTTTACATGATCTTTTAGACATGTATACAAGTAAACCAATCATGAAAATCAAAAATTTAAACACTCCCGAATAATGGAATTCAATCTTATAACTCATCAAAAATGCCATAAATTAACTAAATGAAATAATAATAAATAAAATACATGTTTAATAGTTTCTTAATTAAATTATTAATAAATCTAATTCAATTATCTTAGACATTAATGGAAAGTTCATAACACTTTTGGACATAAGGTAATGGTTTTCTAAACTCACCTTCATTTCTGTGATATATTCCTTACTTGCCACTATTTTTTGTGTGTGGTGTATGTATACTACACATTTATGTTCCATATAATTAATATATTTATATTAATTGTATTTAATTTCTTATTTTATGATCATTAATTTTAGGGGGCATAAGGTTTGATTGTTTGCAAAGTGGTAAGGGTTTTCTTCCCGAACCTCCATTTTCATTAAGTTTATGTTTTCTCCATCTTTAAACCAATATAATTATTCATTATTTTTATATAATTCTTCTAAATTCTGTTTATATGTTCCAAACTCGTGTATACATATTATTACATCTTTATTTTATGGGGAATTATATGTTTTATAAGGTTTCCTTCTTAATTCTTCCCGATATGCAAGCCCGATTAAAGAGAACTTTTCGATTTATTACTCGTTGTCAAGTACCATACATAATCTGTTTTAAGACATAATTATTTTTTTAAAATCACTAATTCTGTCATTATAAACTATATTTTTCATTCCTATTTTAATACAAACAATTATGATAATAAAAATTATTTTTTCAAAAGAACTCTTCTTTGCAACATAAAAAGGGTATTTCTCTCAAAATTCCTCAATGATTTTATTAGAGTGTTTTCATATATTTCAAAAACTATATTAAATATTATGCTTTATTAAGATTTATCTCTTATTATTATCATATACCATATTTTATTAAATGTTTTATGATTAGTTTTAATGTGAATGTGCTATATTGATATCATTCACCATATTACTCAGAATGGTTAATGATTATGTTTACTAATTAGGAAAAGTTATTTACAATTATTATGTATATGTTTTTTATGTTTAATCTCATTCATATGAGGAATGAATTATACTTACTAATTGGTGGTTGGGTCCCACTATAGACCCTAGATGCATCGATATGTCTCATGAGACAAACTAGAGTGGGTTTTTACTCACTTTTTTATGGTTTCTTGGATGAGGCCTTGATAGTATGTTTATGATGTTTGTAATTATTAATTCCCACATAATGATACTATTAATCAATATTCCATGTGATTATTAAACTAGTATAATATCCACGGTTATGTTTCATTCTCCTGTTATTATTTATATGGTCTTATTTATTCAGTTTTTATTCCTACCACATTATTCTCAAGATTATGTTTTAGTGGCATGAGTTATTCACATTTCCTTACTTTTTATGATAGCTTCTACTATATTTTTGTCCCTTATTGGTAACCTAAGATCACCCCTTTCATATGTTTTATTTTTCCCTAGTATGCGAAGATGTATTTTATAAATGACATGAAAAGATAATCTAGAAGAATAAGATTTGTTCCAAAGGAGTTTCTATGATGTATTTCATTTAAAGTTATAATGTTGAAATTATGTATATATCTGGTTTTCCAAATCTACTAAACTATTCAGTCCTTTGGGATGTGACTCCCTTATTTAAATTCCAATGTAATAAATTAAGGAACTCACTCTAGGCTACTGGGTTCGGTGTCTTTACAGGTATGATTATAGAAATAATATCTCATAGTTTCCATAGAATAACCAAAAATATCAATTTTTTGTATTTGGTGTCAAACTTTTCATAAGTCAAATTTCGTATGAATTATTCACATCACCAAATATTTTTAAAAGACACAATGGAATAATTCCTAGTCTATATCTAATATGGTGTCTTTATGACTAATTTATATGAAATGTGGTTTATTATAAATTCAATAACCTCTAGATTATAATCCCATAATTAAATTGGAAGGTCACAGTGACTCATCATATATTAAATCATATCTAACAAGGTATAATTTATCCTCTTATAAAAACCATTATATTGTTTTGTTTTGTGAGGAATGAGTTTTGAAACAATTCCACAATTCCTCAGATGATTATTGAATTCGTAGAGTGGTTATTCACCAACCTGATCCAATTAGAAGATATTTATACTTTTTCCTACTTTATTCTATAATTTTTTCTAAAAATATTTGAATTTTTTAAAAGTTTAATGGTTGTTTCTAATAAGAAAAATATATCCATACCTACTAAAGTCATCAGTAAAGGTAACGAAGTATGTAAAATCACCACTTTCTTCAGTACTCATTATTCCACATATGTCACTATGTATGAGATCCAATAGTCCACTATACATTTCACCTTTTCTAATAAAAGGTGTTTTGGTTATCTTGCCTAATAAACAAGATTCATAATTTTCAAATGATTCATAATTAAATGGTTCCAATAATCTATCTTTATGTATCCTTTGGATTTTTTTCTCATTTATATATCCATGGAAACAATTAAAAAGGTGGATGGGATTAGAATCTAGCATGGTATTCTTATTTATAATGTTATAAAAAGAATTATCTATATCTATAATATATAAACGATTTACAATAATCTAAATGCTATAAAATATTTCATTATTATATATATATAAACTCTTATTCTTAATAGTTAATGAGAAACCCATATTGTCCAAAAAATATACAAAAATAAAATTCTTATTTATAGTGGGAACATAATAACAATTATCCAATTCTAGGCTTAATAAACTAGGTAGATTTAGATCATAAGTGTTTAATTATAATGTATAAAATCTTGATCCATTACTAACATTAAGATCTAATTATCCCTTCCTTAATTCCCTCTCTCTGGTTCTATTTTTATTATCACAAATGAGTGATTAACACCTAGTATCTAGTACCCATGAGTAATATTTCGTGGAATTAATATCTATAACATTCACATTCACTTGATCAGAATTATTCTACATTATAACACTTCTCAACCTTAGATACCATTATCTAATTATTCTATAGGTTAACCCTATAAGTGATATCAATATGATCATTATTAAATATTTCATAATATCTAAAAAATAAATATCTTTTGTGAGTGTCTTGTTTTATATATTTTTCATCTAGGAGTTTTAATGAAATTACTCCCACTAAAAATGATTAATTCATACAATTAGGACCAAAGTGAGTTTAGTTGAACTTTTTATCAATATATCAATATGTGTGGGATTTGAAAATTTTTTATAAAAATTTGGTGAAGTTTATAATAAGAGAAAATTTCTTAAGAAAGTGTAATAAGATAGTTTCATAAGGAAGATAGATTTATGGACACACTTTCCAAATAAAGAAGTAGTATGAACTTTTCTTGTGAAGGAATGTAATAAAGTTCCTTAAAAATAATATTATGATATGATATTCTTAAAAGTTATTAAACATCTTAAATAATTCATTATTTAATGATTTTTTTTCAAATTTGAAATGTAAAAACTAAAAATTTTTTGATACAATGTTCTGAATAAAACATATCAGGCAAAATTCACTAGAAAAAATTATCGAATGAAGTACTTTTATGAAAAAAAATTAATAGTTCATATTTTATGATGTTTCTAAAAAGTTTAAAATAGTGCATAATATTCCAAAAGCAGGGTCACCAGAAGAACATTTTTCGAATGTAGGGATGAAATCGGATATAATATTCATAAAAAAAATTCAATGTAAATCAGATTAACAAAGTTATCATAAAAACCTATTCAGACAAACATGATAGGAAAGAGTATTTACTATTGAGTTTGTGTAATTGTGAATAAATTAGAAAAATAAATACAAAGGGTTAGAATACAATGGTTAAATCCAATGTTTTGATATGGAGAAGTTGTTTGGAACAGAATTCTTTATAAGTTTCAAAAAAATATTCAACCATATTCAAAAAATAAATTTTTCAAGATATAAGGTTTATATAATGTTCTGATATAGAATTCCAAACAGACATGATTATATAGATGCATGAAGTTCAAAAGTTATGAAAAGTGGTGTGTAAGTAAAGTAAGAAGATTAAGTCCCTCGAACATAGAATGTTTGTGAAGAACATAAATCAAATAAAAGCTGATAAAGGTTAATAGTACAATGTTAATACAAACAATGAAATATGGAGAAGTAATGTTTAGTGGTCTAAAAAATCATCGGATAAACTTCTAATAGATAGATATTTTCCATAGATATCAAATGGAAAATTTTAAAGGTGCTCTAACCAGAAAAAACTGTATATAGTGTGAGATTGAGTTTAGTGGGATCAAATAGACTATAATCGAATAGTGTTGTTTATTAAGATCTTTCAAATGGAGTAATAATGATAATTAGTAGTTGTATGTTTTGTATTAAGGGGGAACTGGTTGAAGGTGCACCAGATGATGAATGTTTGTGAGTTCATCAGATATAGAATATTCAGGATGTACTATCAGATAAATATGTTTGAACAGAAAAACACCATATATATAAATTATAAGGTTCATTATATAAATTTTTAAATTCCTTAAATATATCAATGATGAAACTGTTCATTCAATGTTTTATATATTTTTTTGGTTAAGTAAGTATTCCAATTTTCCTTTACATTAAATTTAAGATAATTCAAAGAAGTGTGAAGATTCTAGAGAATTTAAGAAGATTCATGAATATCTACAAGTGATAAGAAGAATTATAGTGAAATTCAAATTATAATTATATTTAAATTTGGAATTTAGGTGAGTGGGAAATACATTTGAGTTCATGTACAAACTCCTGAAAGGTAAATCTATATAAAGGTGGTAAAAAAAGAAAAAAAATGTACTTAAGAAACTATTCATGCATAAAAATCAAAAACATTGACATTTTTCTAATAGGTTGAGTTTCCAATCGAGTTTTATTTCAGGTTGAAGAATAGAATCAGATAGTGATTCATCATATAGTGGAACTTCAATCAAAGTTCCATCAAACAAAGGAAAAGTGAGAGTTACTAATTGAGCTTCTACTCGGTCAAGGAAGGAAGCGCACATGTCTAGACATGCTTCATCAGAAAAAGTACATTGGAAAAAGAAATCATAAGATAATCACTAAATATAGCAAAGTGAACCAAAGTACACTGAGGAGTGTCAGGATAACATCAATAAGACGAATCCATCAGACATAAAAAAACTAGATAAAGTTGTTATGAAAACTCTTGCTAAGGAAATTTCTAGATAAAATTCTATAATGTTGAGATTGTGTATATACAGATATACAAAATATTAGGAGTAATTTTTTAGACCAATAAACTCTTAAGACGGTTGTTGAAGATCTTGATAAATTTTACAAAGGTGAATTTCATCCATATTTCTTGTGTCGGAAGTAATGAACATTCTGAAGTGGATTAGAAAAGAATCTGGTAGCTAGGGGTATAACCGGTTGCTGAAAAGCCTTTTTGGCTAGGGGTATAACTAGTTGTGACTTTAGTGGATATTAAAAGGATAGTTGGGTGTATAATAAACTATGTTAGAAGTTATAATTTTTTGTGGGGGTAGAACCAGGGTTGGATGGAGGTCAAGTATTGGGGGTTATAACCAGTTTCAACTTGTGACATTATATTTCAAAAAGAAGTTAGAAAAAGAATCAATGTTAGGAGAATAACTAACATAGAAAGGATTAGGTCTTTGTGTCAAACCTTGTTAATATCCATTGTTTTCATATCTTTATACTTCTTGCATATAAAAGGTGAAGTTAAGATTTATATTTTATTGGATCATTACTCTAATAGTTTTTTAGAGGATAATAAAGTTTCCCTATGAAGTTGAGAAAATTTATTATAAAATAAAAGGTGATCATAGAGTCACCCCTCCCCCTCTCAGTGATCTCATATATTGAAACTAAGGTAACTTCAACTGATATCATAGTGAGGTTATATCTAAAGTATTCAACTATTGATGTTGTAAAAAATCAATTCAGTGAACAATAGGAGTTTTCCTATTTTTTGTGGTAGAAACTATCATATATGTAAAAATATAATGTTATTGAAATATCAAATTTATGTGCATATTTTTTTTAACAAAATACATTGATTTTTTTGATGTTTTTTAATGTTAAAACCCTTAATTGTCAATGTTTTAGTGAATTATTTATGATTACGAATGAGAAATTGAAATGGATTTAAAAGAGTAAAAGAATGTGGTTTTTATATTTAGAATTCATTTAATAAACTTTGATGAACAATGGTTGAATTTTTTTCTAACTGTTTCATTTAAATTTGGGTAAAAATTAGGCCAAGACTCGATTGGAACTCAACCTTAGCACACCAGCTATGTAGCGGGGCCTAGGAGGATTGGTCAGCCAATCAAGATAAGGAAAGGCCCGCACGATTTTTCAGGTGCACGGGTTGTCAGATCCTGTGCAGGTCGGCCACAAGTGGTGAACACCGTAGAGGAATATTTAACTAGAAGGTCATGATGGCCATGTGTGTCGCGGCCCATTTTGAGTTTGTACAATTGTACTGGGAGTCCACCCCAAAGCGGGCATGCTGAATTCTCCTGCATCAAGGCTTATAAAGCCCCTCACCCCATCCCACCATTTTGATATGGTATGGGAGCTCCACTATGGTCTGTTTCTGCCACACCTCCATTGTTTTATTCTAGCACCCGATGTCACGCTCCACCACGACCGCTTCCATTCCCGCATAATTGCACCCCTTCCACTACCACCACATTTGCATTTGATCCAACTAGACCGAAGCACGCCACTGCCTCTGACAAACCCCTAATATTCACTACCATCTCTAGAGCTGTTTCCCCAATCCCACACCACCTCGACTCTATCATCGATCAACCTCCATGTTCTACATGTGGGATCACCCGACATCACCATGGCCATCCCATGCAAGAACTTCCTAGGATTTTTTTTATATATGGGTTTTTTTATAGAAAATGGATAGGGTTAAAAATATTTTTAAAAATGGGTCTCAAGATTCATGAACCTTGTTCACGCATCATTAGTGTGGAGAGATGTGTGAACAGGGTTCACACATCCTGCACAGATTCGATAAAGGATGTTTGAACCTCATTCACGCATCTACCATCGCTAGGATGCATGAACGGGGTTCACACATCCTGTATGAAGTTTCTAAAGGATGTGTGAACCCCGTTCATGCATCCTATAAAAAGGTTAAATAAAAAAATCATCAATTTTTTAGAGGCAAATTTTTCTTATGTATTTGATTAATTCAATTACAACCCCTTTCTATTCAATTTATTTTTTTGTTAACAAAGGAAGAGAGATTTAGAAAAACATTAATCTTTCAGTAACATGATCTTCTTGAATGTTCTATAGTAATTAGATTTTATTCTAATTGATATACTAATTTTGGCATTAATTTCATGTTTCTTTATTTACCTCCCCCTCCATAGAAACACTAATAAATATTAGTTTTGAAAACTTATATAACTTCAACAAGGATGATCTTCTTCAATACTTATTCTTGGATATTCTAACACATTCTTAACCCTCTTAAGGATTGTTTCTTATTTTGAAAGATATGAAATCAATATTTTTCATAATGTATATAATTTTATCACATGATGGAGGTATTTTAACAGTAAGTTCCTCCAGTGAAGATTGTGAACCAGTAGAACTTGTGTCCTTTTATAAAGTTTGAATATGTATTTTATAAAAATTGGAAAAATGAAATTCTAATTTCATACATCTCATATTGTGGTTTTTTTGATCTTCAATCATAATAATCTACTCTTTACAATTATCCATTATTCATTGAAATTATTCTTCATGAAATTTAATTTTTTTTAAAAAGAATCATGTTCTGTGATTTTTGGATTCAAATCATTGAGATCAATAATATTTTTCAAGATTTCTTGATGTTCATAGATCTTTTCATCCAGAGTATTAATATTTATTAATGAATAAAAAATAGAAATTTTTAATTTTGGAATCTAATTTGATGACAGTAATACACTTATTAAAAAAAAGTAGAAATCTATAAATGAGAATAGTAATGCACATACATAATGTATCGTAAATCAAAAATCAACCTAATATACACCTTTAGCATGGATGCTCCTCTGTCCCACCACCAGGTGTATACTGGATGTGTCCACATCATGTCTATCTCTGTCTGTGCTCTAGCGTACACTATGCATCATCCTCAGCAGCCACCTCCACATATTCCTGTGTGATAGGTGGTGGATGTACAGTCTCACCATCTATACCATGTCCTGCATCTAAGTATAGTGAAGGCTAGTTGGAACTCTCACTAACATGGAAAGAAGATGACTGATATGTTGTGGATGTCTATAATAAAGAATCCAAATCAACCCATTAAACGTCTATATCTACCTATGGATGAGATTGATAAGTTGGAGGAGAATATGACTGATCATGCTAAACACCCTCCTCCTGTGGAATAGCAGCATCTGACTAATCAAGTTGAACATCCTCCTCCTGTGGAACAGTAAGATCCATAATAGGGTATTTACCCCCTGGTACATCAATATGAGGCTCAGCAGGCTCTGAAGCGTCCTCAACATGTGGTGGATCAAATAAAATTCCATGATAAATCTCGTCCATCGAAGGAAGAAACTGTGATAAAAGGGTGTGAAAATATTTTGGGTCAAATATGGTGCTCTCTACTAGATCAGACATGTGAAGTAGATGACAGATACGAGCATCCTATGAAAAAAAATCTATTGTTAAGTAATATGAATAAAAATTATTCTGAATTGTGGAAGGAACTATGTATACCATCTCATGAAAGCCTCATCTCTGTCAAGTCAGAAATATGATTGGGGACCTATAATACCAAGATGCGCAATCTGTCTGATCCACCAAATGAAAACCTAATGTCCCCACCCCTTGAAAATAGAACTCCTATCATCTTTCCCATAAATCAATATATCTGGCATGGTATATCCTCTAATAAAAAACTTGCTTCCCTGAAATCTTCTAGGAATGCAGTGAATCTAACTGACAGGGTGGGTCAGGAATAGGCTGAAAGAATCCAAACTGCCTTATAACTCTATTGGTCTGATTCCACTTGACTATATAAAAATGAAACAATGGAACCCTGTAGGAGCAGATAGCAATCATCTTCGTACAGTACGGTGGAAGACTCTGGATAATATCATATGTATATGGTATCCAAAAAATCTGAATGAAAAAATAAATAATCAATTAATAAATGAATACGGGTTTAGTAAAGAATAAAGTTTTAATAATATAAATAATAATCACTTACATCGTGTGGTCTAATTCTGTCCAACATAAGTCTGTAGGTGTGGATGTCGTGTTAGGGGGAATCTGAATGTCGATGTTCCTGACTTCACCTATAGATAATTTTTTTATATTTATATTTCAAAATATAAAGTTATACAATTAAGTTAAAAAGTATAAGGAATGAACAACATACCAACGTCCACATGGAACCTCTACTGCAATATCTGCTAGAAATGGCACATGAGCATGTGGAGATAAATGAGGGATGTGCTCCCATACCAAAATCTGTAGAAGAACCATGCATCTCGTGATCTTCTTCTTATTGATGTGACATGCGATGAATAGATCCCTATACGTATTTTTAAACAAGCATACCCCTAGACATATTATCCTGCCTCATCCAAATCCTCCAAAAAAGATAAATACATCAAATGTAAAAAAGTAGTGGAGTGATCAAAAAAAAGTGTGCCACCGATCAGCCTCAAAATATATGCACATGAAAATCACATCACGGTGATCTTATCAGAATCCTATGCTAACTATATGAAGTGCTAGTCAAACCAAGGCATGAATAATCTACCACCGACAATGGTCCTTCCATCATCAAGGACCTCTATGCCTAGTATTCTATGAACAAGCTCTGACAAATATGCTCCAACTCAGTCTGTCAGAGCCGCACCATCAATGGGGAGGCCCAATATAATGGCCACATATTGTAGGGTAATAGTCATCTCTGTCACGACCCGCCTTCACAAAAAGGAGGGAAGGGTCAGCAGATTGCCAGGCCCCTCCTTCTTTAAGTTAAAGGAGAGATAATGACCCCTAAAACCTGCCTTCAAAAGGTCCCGGAGTGGTGAACAGCACCAAGGGCATGAGATCACACACTAATGGAAGGCTTTACCCTTTTTCTTTTAATAGGATCGGGATATAAGATAGTGAATCCCACAACACCAAAACTGAAAGTAAAAGTAAAGCCAAGAACCATTCTTAATGAATGTAACAAAAGTAAAATCCACAATGTATAATGAGACTACAAAGAAAAATACCAAAAGAAAGAACAACAGCAACTGTGATAATCTGCCACAAGGTCTGAGCTAGTACGATCCATCACAGTCCCTGAAGTCCTCCTGGAAACCTGAAAGTAGTTTTATATATGTAGGGTGAGCATACAAGTATACTCAGTAGGGAAAAACCAATGACTCTCATGCACAAGTGGGGAGGCATATTAATGCCCTGTGAGAAAAGAGATAACCAAGCACCTAGCTAGGAAACTAACCACCCAAGCCTCACCAAGGCACACTCCTCAAATAACACAAGTCAAGTAATGTATAGTAATAGCTCATCAAGGTTTGGGTACCCCATGCCGCTTTCCCACTGGTTATTTAAGACATTCTACGCATCGAACCAATCCCACCATTCTCACCGTAGTCCCACTGCCACACCCGCCTGTACGCCTGGGCCACAACCACACATCTCGCCCACAAACACCTGGGCCACAACTGTTATCCCATCCGCAGACACCTGGTCCACAACTGTCACATGTAACCATGCCTGCAAACCCCTAGGCTAGAACAACCACTGCCATTCCCGAAGACACCTGGGCTAGAATAACCACTCGTATGCCTGAAGACACATGGGCCTCATCTCGAAGATACTTGGGAAACCACCTGCCCTCACACTCCTGGGCCAACCACCACACTACCCTGCCCAAAGATTCTTGGGCTAATAATGGACTTCAGGCCATCACAGTCTACCCGAAGATACTTGGGTTATCTGGGAAAGGGAGCAGAAAGGAGCTAATAACCATCCACTAATAGAAGTGTTGGAAAAAACACCCTCTCCCATGAGATGGGGGTGTTCGGCACTAAGTGCTCAACTTGGGTGGGGCACGAATAAGAAACACAAAAACTACAAGTATATGTATAGGTAACAAGAACTCACCCAATCAAGGTTTTTCTTCAGCCAGCCTAAAGAACACTATCATTACTATTCATTCATAAGAGAAGAGAACAGCACCCATGCCCAAGTCACAACTCACATTAAACCAAATCCATATGTCCCATCCTTGTTTTCATATTCATTAATAATGTTTAAATAAGTTTCTGCGCCTACTTGGGCAACTATTAAGCATAAGAAAAATCCAATGAAAGAGTACACCCAACAGCAATTTAAGCATTCACACTCGGTTCTATTGAAAAGTCACAACAAAAAATGTATAATGGAGATCCCTCAAAGTACTGTAACCAAAGAAGACCCCAAGATACAACCCCTTGTCCCCAAAATCCAGAAGCCAATGGTTTCTCAACAATAGAGGATTCCACCCCAATTCGTGATATAAGTAGAGTAATCACACAGCCTCAAATTCACAACCAGCAAAAGTACAACAACAGGGGATCCCATCCCAACCTGTATCACCCCAGAAATCGGCCTGTGAGAGAAACAACCAAACCACTACCACCAACACAAGGCAGGCCCATGCAGGTATTTTCAGATTTAAAAGATTTAACACACTCCATGGTTTCAATTCCATTGTGCTTTAACCGGGGTTATCACAGAAAAGGGTTGATCCTGGTGCTTTAAATTTATTTAACCGAGTATATGTAATTAACCAATTCCATGTTACGTTTATTTAAACATACAGGAGCACTGAGGTTCAATAGTGCACAGAGAAAGACCACCAATGACCATGATTTCCAGTGAGCATAGGCCCGTATAGTTCACAACACATAACAACATAAAGAGTACAGCAGAACATCGATCACCCCCCCCCCCTTATTCTTAAAGTCCATTCATTATCTTCATTAATTTCGGTTTCATCAGTTCCTACAAAGGCAAAAGCATTCCCACCCCACATGATACATAGAAAGGAGAGACTAAGGAGAAAATCCCTACTTTATTGGTCAAGGATCGACATTTTTCTCCATGTTCCAATAATAGGGGATGCGCGATTTACAGTGGAGGGACGTCGGGAACTCCAAGGACGAGTAGATGACTTTATCCTAGGCGCACCACAAGTATCGGGAAGGAGGGACTTCAGGCGCACCAGGGAGAATAGAGAAGTCATCCAAAAGGAAGAAGGGGGGAGAATAACTTCTTCTACGATATATAGATAAAATCTGGTTGTTACGGGATAATAAATTTGAACTCCTTGGATGTCGGATCGTGGTTCTTCCACGCGATTGGGTGGTTACACACGACTGGATTAATTGTTATTTAGTAGGGAGGTTTCTTTGATTTTTAGATATTAATTATGGGCTTAAAAATGGCCTTGAAATGCTTCAAAAAGTTAAAAAGGCCTAAAAGTGGGGTTATGGGGGAGGCTGCAGAAGAAAAGCCCGCCAAGGCTGGATGACACCGATCGGTCCCACCGATCGATCGCGCAGATTGGTCTTGCTGATTGGTCCCACTGGAATTTGTCAAAGGGAGGGGTCATGAGGGTCTAGTCCATTACATCAGATACCTCTCAAACTATTCTCGCCCTCGAGAATCTTGAACCAGACCCAAAGGAAAGAGGGGGGGTCCGAACAACCACCCCAGAAGATACCTCTTAGGAGTGAACCTCTATGACATAGGAACACCTTATTTCCTGCACAACCACAGATTCCCTGCCGCTCCTTTCCCCGTGCTACCATGAAAAACAAAAGACTAAACCATCCGGCGAGGTGGGAGAGGGGTTTCCCTTCCCCCGTGTTAAGATACTATCCGCTTTGGGCGACACTGACTCACCCGCACGGGTTTAGGTGCATCCACTTTAATGTGTCCTAACTAGGAATCATTTCCTCCCCTCCCCATCCTTTAGGACACTTCACACACATTCACAAAAAAGGAAAGTGCACATCCCATTGTCAACAAGGTAAAGCATTACATATCAAACAATTACTGACAAAATAGGATAAAACTAAAAACAACTCTAGGTACTGGGCACGCATCTACGCTTCCCTCTCCCAGGTACTCTCATCAAGCCCACCATGCCTCCACTACACATGAACCAATCAGATGGTTCATCCACAAAGCACCTTCTCCTCATGACCCTTGATCATCACTGGCTGTTCCACGAAGGTTACATCGTCTTCGATAACTCTCCCCAATAGATGACGTGGGAGTCGTCATGTAGATATCGACGAAGCTGGGACACATGGAAGACATCGTTCACCCTTTGCAGGTGTGGTGGCAACGCCAGCTGATAAGCCACCTTGTTGACTCGATGCAACACCTCGAAGGGTCCGACAAACCTGGGAGAGAGCTTACTTCTCCTGTCAAACCTCTGCTACCCACGCCGAGGGGAGACCTTCAAGAACACGTGGTACCCAACCTAGAACTCCAAGGGCCTTCTCCTATCATCAGTATATGACTTCTTCCAGTCCTGAGCCACCTTCATCCTTTCTTGTATAAGCTGAACCTTCTTTGTCGTGCTCTGCACCACCTCTGGGCCAAGAACACCTGCTTCTCCAACCTCAGTCCAACACACGGGTGAGCGACACAGCCTCCTGTACAAAGCTTGGAACAGAGCCATGCCAATGGTATAGTGGTAGCTATTGTTGTAGGCGAACTCCACCAGAGGCAAGTGTAGAACCCATGATCCCCCGAAGTCCAGGATTCATGCTAGTAGCATATCTTCCAAGGTCTGGATGGTGCGCTATGTCTGCCTATCTGTCTGGGGGTGGAAGGCAGTGCTAAGGCACAACTGGGTTCCAAAAGTATGCTGCAAACCCCTCCAGACTCTTGAGGTAAATCTTGCATCCCTATCTGAGACTATGGACCTCAGAACTCCATTCAACTGCACCACCTCATCCACGTACCTTCGTGCTAAAGCATCTACTGCACTCGACTCCTTGATTTCCATAAAGTGAGATGATTTCATTAATCGATCCACTAATACCCAGATGGTGTTGCACCCTCCTTGAACCTTGGGTATCCCCGTGACGAAATCCATCAAGATGTCATCCCACTTCCACTCGGGGATATCTAAGGGTTGCAACAAACCACCTGGAACACGGTGTTCATCCTTCACCTGCTGACACACTAGGCACTTGGCCACAAACTCTACCACTGGCCGCTTTACTTCGGTCCACCAAAACTGTCTCTTCAGACCCTGGTACATCTTGGAAACTCTCGGGTTCACTGATAGGGGTGAGTTGTGGAACTCACTGAGAACCTGGCCGCGCATTGCCTCTGGAAAAAACAACTTTCCTCGGAAAAGCATCTGGCTAGGACCATCCTCCGTCCACCCTTCTAAAGCATTGCCCTGGTCAACTCGGTCACGCATCACTTCACACTCTGGGTCTCCCCACTGAGACTCCTCCACCTGATGTAACAGAGAAGACTATACTATTATCTGATACAGGAAACCCCTTCCACTATCCGTCCTCACATCTAGGTGTAGGGCATCCAACTCCTCCATCGCCCTCCAAGCGTCTGCTGACTCTCAGACTGCATCCCTCTGTGACTTCCTGCACAAGGCATCAACCACCACGTTTCCATTCCCTGAGGTTTAAGAAATCTCGAAATCATAATCATGGAGGAATTCCATCCACCTTCATTGTCGTAGGTTTAGGTCCCGCTGGTAGAAGATATACTTAAATCTTTTGTGGTCCGTGAAGACTACAAAGTGCTCTCCGATGAGGTAATTCCGCCACAACTTTAGTGAAAAAATGACTGTCGTAAGCTCCAGATCATGGGTGGTATAATTACGCTCATGGGGACGTAACTTCCTAGACCCATAGGAGATCACCCCTTGCCGCTGTATCAACACACACCCGAGGCCTTGTCCCGAAGCATCACAGAATACTTCATATGCTCCTCCTTATTCTGGAAACCTCAACACTGGGGAACTAACCAAATTCTCCTTCAGATAGTCAAAGGCTGCCTCACACTGCTCACTCCACATGAAAGTATGGTCCTTTTTGGTCAGGGCTTTCAAAGGTGCTGCAAATCTTGAGAAGTTGGGTACGAACCTCCAATAGTAACCTGCCAGCCTGAGGAAACTACGAACCTCTACCACGTTCTTGGGTGCTGCCTAAGAAACAACCGCCTCAACCTTTGATTGGTCCACTTCTACCCCCTATTCGGACACTAAGTTCCCAAGGAAGTGTACTTCTCGTGTCCATAACCTGCATTTCGAAAACTTCCCATAGATATGGTGTTGTCAGAGGACCACTAAAACCATCCTCAGATGCTCTGCGTGGTCCTCCTATGATCTTGAATAGATCAGGATGTCATCAATGAACACAACTACGAACCGATCCAGGTACTCCCAGAAGACAGAGTTCATAAGCCCCATGAACACAGATGGAGCGTTCGTAACGCCGAAAGGCATGACCAAAAACTCAAGGTGCCCATATCTCCACCTAAAGGCCGTCTTCGAGATGTCACCCTTTTTACCCTCAACTGGTGGTACACAGACCGCATGTCAATCTTCCAGAACCATCCTGCACCTTTCAGCTAGTCAAATAGATCATCTATCCTTGGAAGAGGGTAGTGATTCCTGATTGTTACCTGATTCAGCCTCCTGTAGTCCATGCACAGCCTTAGACCGCCATCCACCTTCTTCTCAAACAACACTGGAGCACCCCACGGTGACGCACTCGGTTGAACAAAACCCTTCTTCATCAGATCGTCGATCTGAATCCGCAACTCTCGTAGCTCCGAAGGCGCCATCTGGTAGGGAGCCATCGAAATCGGATGAGCACCAGGCTACAAGTCTATCCCAAAATTGATATCACGTCGAGGGGGTAGAGTCGTCACCTCCTTAGGGAAGACGTCCATAAACTCACTGACAATCCCTGGTACTTCCACCATCTCAACATCCACTGACTCTACTGACATCTCGGCTAACAAGGAGAGGAGGGGTTCCTCTCACCTGCTTCCTTTTTGGACACTCCGCTCGCCGGTGAAAGTAACATGTCGGCCATTCAAGTCTGAGAACACAAACCTTCCTCAGAAGAAGTCAATGATGGCACACACAAAGAACAGTCAGTCGATGACTAGGATGATATAGTATGGTTGTATCTATAGCAGTAGTAGATCCCTGGCCGACTGATGTGGTCCTGTCATTAGCCTGCATCCTCTACAAACATCTAACAAGTCAGTCTGACCTCCGACTGGTGTGCTTAGCACCAGGGGCACTAGAAGTCTCTCGGCATCCAGACCCAGAGCACGGACCTGACCGGGTGAAACAAAGGAGTGCGAAGCTCCGGTATCGAACAAGGCGTAAGCAAGGGTACTGTACAAACTGATCATACCTCGAACAACCTCAGGTCCCTCTATAACTGCTGCCTCCACAGTGTGCAACTGTCCACGCCCATATCCTTTACCCTCGGCTGTCGGCCACCTCCCCTACCACGCCCTGGTTGAGGTCCCTGAGGAGCGCCCTGAGGTAAGCCTCCCCCTGCAACGTCTGCCCTCGGAGGAGCGGGAGCTCGCTGCCCCTGCTGCTACTGCTGAAAGGGTCTAACTAGAAGTTGCTGCTGGGGCGGGTGTTGGGCATGTCTGCCACTGACGTACTGAACTCAGTACGGGCACTGATTACAGAGATGTACATGGCTCCCACAGGTGAATCACCTAGGTAATGGGCATGAAGGGAAGGGGCGAGGACCGGGGGACCGGAACTGGAACTGTTGCGGCCTACTCCCTGCTAGTCAAAACCTAGAGGGTCCCGATACTGGAGGTTCGGTGCTGACGGCCTTTCCCTTTGACAGTATTAGCTGAATCCCCTCTCGTGACACACCGCCCAGTGTGTGCATCCTCTCCACCACCACTGCATTCTTCTGGACCTCCAAGTATGTCGGAAAGTTGAAGGGGGTAACGGCGTACTGGAGGGAGGGTCGGAGAGCCTCCTCTAAACGTCTCGTCTGAGACTCCTCATATAGAAAGAGGTCTGGAGCAAAGCAGAAGAGATCCTTGAACTTGATCCTCAGCTCCCTTATCGACATATTCCCCTACTGGAGGGAGAGTAGCTCCTGCATCTTCTCTACCTTCATCGTAGAAGAGAGGAATTATGCCCAAAACTCCTTCTCAAAATTAGCCCATTCCACCTCAGCCTCTCTCCTCTTCCCCAGGTAGAGTGTCCACCACTAACACGGTGATACCCACATCTGGATGACTGCCAGAGGAACCCAGTACTCAGTCAGAGCCCGGATCAGGCCGAAGGCTGTCACCATCTTCTCTAGATAGCCCTCCATCTTCATGTCAGAGGTGCTTCCCTCATACTTCTCGAGGGTTTGTCGCTGGAAGGCTCGAATCGTCTTCTACCACTGGTCTTCCTCCTCCTCTCGATCATCCCTCTGCTGATCGGCCAAGTCAACCTCCTGGGCCTCGATCACCCGTACAACTCGTGGTTGTCTCCCGGGTGTCATAACTGCAATGTAAACAAGGAATTCCTAAGCCCAAGTAGTGCATAATATTGTTCTTACATTTTATTTGACTTATTTATTTATTTTTGAATCCCCAAAACACACAGAAACACGAGAAAACAAGTCATTATGATGCATGTACCTTTCCTAGGGTCTCTACCCTGCAATCAGTGTAGCCTCACTTGGTCGTTCGGTAGGTCCAAAGTCCTTACATCGGATCACAGGGGCCCTAAAATCCCGTTTCCTTGTCGGTCTTCCCTGGCCGAATTCAAGCACCAAGGTCACCTAACACTGTTTCCCTACCATCCCATGCAATCCTCACTATGCCTAACTACAGACTCCATCCTATCTCTCAACCTGCACCTATGATACCATTCTGTCACGACCCGACTTCACCAAAAGGAGGGAAGGGTCAGCAGATTGTCAGGCCCTTCCTTCTTTAAGTTGAAGGAGAGATAATGACCCCCGAAACCCACCTTTAATAGGTCCCAGAGTGGCGACCAGCACCAAGGGCATGAGATCACACACTAATGGAAGGCATTACCCTTTTTCTTTTAATAGGATCTGGAGATAAGATAGTGAATCCCACAATACCAAAACTGAATGTAAAAGTAAATCCAAGAACCATTCCCAATGCATGTCACAAAAGTAAAATCCACAATGTATAATAAGAGTACAAAGAAAAATACCAAAAGAAAGAACAATAGAAACTACGATGATCTACCATAAGTTCTGAGCTAGTACGGTCGAGCACAGTCCCCGAAGTCCTCCTAGAAACCTAAAATCTGTTTTATATATGTAGGGTGAGCATACAAGTATACTCAGTAGGGAAAAACCAAAGACTCTCATGCACAAGTGGGGAGGCATACTAATGCCCTGTGAGAAAATAGATAACCAAGCACCTAAAAAGGAAACTAACCACCCAAGCCTCACTAAGGCACACTCCCCAAATAACGCAAGTCAAGTAATGTATAGTAATAGCACATCGATGTTTGGGTACCCCGCGCCACTTTCCCACTGGTTATTGAAGACATCCTATGCATCGAACCAATCCTGTCATTCTTACAACAGTCCCACTTCCACACCCACCCGCACACCTGGGCCACAACCACACATCCTGCCCATAAACACCTGGGCCACAACCGCTATCCCGCCCGCAGACACCTGGGCCACAACTGTCACGCGTAACCACGCCTGCAAACACCTAGTCCAGAACAACCACTGCCATGCCCGAAGACACCTGGGCTAGAAGAACCACTGCCATGCCCAAAGACACATGGGCCTCATCCTGAAGATACATGGGAAACCACCTGCCCGCACACTCCTGGGCCAACCACCACACTACCCTGCCCGAAGATTCTTGGGCTAATAATGGACTTCAGGCCATCACAGTCTGCCCGAAGATACTTGGGATATCCGGGAAAGGGAGCAGAAAGGATCTAATAACCAGCCACTAATAGATGTTTTGGGAAAAACACCCTCCCCCATGAGATGGGGGTGTTCAGCACTAAGTTCTCAACTTGGTTGGGGCGTGAATAAGAAACACAAAAACTACAAGTATATGTATAGGTAACAAGTACTCACCCAATCTAGGTTTTTCTTCAGCCAGCCTAAAGAACACTATCCTTACTATTTGTTAATAAGAGAAGAGAACAGAACTCATGCCCAAGTCACAACTCACATCAAACCAAATCCCTATGTCCCATCCTTGTTTTCATATTTAGTAATAATGTTTAAATAAGTTTCTGCACCTACTTGGGAAACTAGTAAGAATAAGCACAATCCAAGGAAAGAGTACACCCAACAGCAATTTAAGAATTCACACCCGGTTCTATTGCAAAGTCACAACAACAAAGGGATAAGGGAGATCCCTCATAGTACTGGAACCAAAGAAGACCCCAAGATACAGCCCCTTGTCCCAAAAATCCAAAAGCCAACGGTTTCTCAACAACAGAGGATTCTACCCCAATTTGTGATATAAGAAAAGTAATCACACAACCTCAAATTCATAACCAGAAAAAGTACAACAACATGGGATCCCATCCCCACCTGTATCACCCCAGAAATCGGCCCGTGAGAGAAACAACCAAACCGTTACCACCAAAAAAAGTTAGACCCATGCAGGTATTTTCAAATTTAAAATATTTAACACACTCCATGGTTTCAATTCCACTGTGCTTTAACCGGGTTTATCATAGAAAAGGGTTGATCCTAGTGATTTCAATTTATTTAACCGAGTATACGTAATTAACCAATTCCATGTTACGGTTATTTAAACATCCAGGAGCACCAAGGTTCAATAGTGCACAGAGAAAGACCACCAATGGCCATGATTTCCAATAAGCATAGGCTCGTACAGTTCCCAACACATAACAACATAAAGAGTACATAAGAACATCGATCACACCCCTTCCCCCATTTATTCCTTAAAGTCCATTCATTATCTTTATTAAGTTCGGTTTCATCAGTTTCCACGAAGGCAGAAGCATTCCCACCCCGTATGATACATAGAAAGGAGAGACGAAGGAGAAAATCCCTACTTTATTGATCAAGGATCGAAGTTTTTCTCCACGTTCCAAGAACAGGGGATGCGCGATTTGTAGGGGAGGGACATCAGGAACTCCAAGGACGAGCAGACGACTTCAGCCTAGGCGCACCACAAGTCTCGGGAAGGAGGGACTTTAGGTGCACCAGGGAGAAGAGAGAAGTCGTCCAAAAGGAAGAAGGGGGGAGAAGAACTTCTTCTGCGTTATATAGATAAAATCCAGTTGTTACGGGATAATAAATTTGAATACCTTGGAAGTCAGATCGTGGTTCTTCCACACGGTTGGGTGGTTACACACGACTAGATTAAATGTTATTTAGTAGGGAGGTTTTGTTGATTTTTAGATATTAATTATGGTCTTAAAAACGGCCTTGAAACGCTTCAAAAAGTTAAAAAGGCCTAAAAGTGGGGTTACGGGGGAGGCTACAGAAGAAAAGCCCGCCAAGGCTGGATGACACTGATCGGTCTCGCCGATCGGTCGCGCCGATCAGTCCCACCGGAATTTTTCAAAGGGAGGGGTCATGAGGGTTTGGGGCATTAAAATCTCTCCCTCTCTAAAATGGAATATATGTGACTCTGGCCTCCATATATATATAAGAGTAGCAATGAGCTGATGATTGAGAAAGGTGAAGTAGCACATCGCTATGCCATAGAATCCAGTGCGATGAAGGGAGGTGGTGCGGTATGATGAAAATGGTGAGATCTGCGTACACTCAACAGAGACACTAGACGTCCCTCTAAAAGCAGTTGTGATACATGGGTATCCAGATATTTGAGAAATGGAAAACCTTCCATCTGCACAAATGATATCATCATTACTTTTTTTATAGTGAATTCAATAAAAAAGTTAAACTTTTATTTAAAAAAATATATAATAATCAAATGAAAAATTATTGTGTTAATATTTTCGATTTATACTTGATTTTTTGTTTGTGTATTAGTGTCATTGTTACATGTGGAATCATGATATATTCATTTTAATTCTATTTTTATTTTTTTAATAGTTTGAGTTTCACCAAATTATTTATTATAGAATCAAAAAAAGAGATAAACCAAAATTGAAACCTGACATAAATAGAGTAAGTTAGAAATAAAGGGATTCAATACTGAAACTTACACATACAAAAAAAATATACATATTCATGATACAATACACAGACTCGATCATGGATGACAATATGTAGAGCTATGTCTTGCCACTTGGGGACATCTTTTATGAGTATGTCCTTCTGCATGAGAAATACTGCATCGCATTCTCCCTCCTCATTATCGAGTCCAATCCATATCATTTCTAATTTGAATTGATTTTGGTCTTCCTCGGGGCAGAAACCAATTAGTATGAAGCCAATAATTGAAAAAATGACAGAAAAAATCATAAATGAAAACAAAACCAAATTACAAAACTTAGAAATATCAGGGATGATGGTCGGTTGATCAGCAGGCAATGAGATAGAATGAAAGTCACCAACGACATCCAAGATACACTATAATAGTTAACCAAAGTGCTCATGTGATACACCAGGTCAACATATGGCTCACATGATATATTTATTGAAACACAAGCTATGATAACATGTGCACATAGATATCTAAATGTCTAAAAGTTACTAAAATCACAGTACATGTTATCTAACATCACTAAAAACACTCGAACACTAGTGCATATAGCCCAGTTGTAGCACAGTCTTACCTAAAAGCTCGTCTTTTCCCTATCAAAGGCTATAACAGTTCATCTTGAAGCCTCATTCAGTATCTAGTCAATATCACTTTGGAAATTTTGCGTAAAACACAGTCTATTTTCCATCCTTCGATAGGCCTTTTGGGACTGGTCAAAAAAGTAGTGAACACATCAATAAAATGTCTCTTGCACTAACCCTATGATCGAGAGTTTGCACACACCCTTGAGGACCCCATTTATGCACTACACTATATTAGTGGTCATATTTCCATATCTTCTACCACCATAATATGCTAGTGACCATTTTTCTTTTGAAATTTTCATCATATATTCATACAAAACTTCTTTAGTAGTTTGGATCTCTTCAAGGCATTGATTAAACCTTTATTGTTGGGTCTCATTTGATGAAACCGTAAGATAATAATGTATTAAAATAGATATTAATTTTTTTTTAAAAGTAAGTTTAGAAAAACATACCCAACTTGAGGACCACCTTCTTTATGGAATCATCTCTAAAATGATTATGCACATTACTTGCAATATGTTTAATGAAATAACGATGATAAGAATTTAACTCAGTCCATGAAACCCCATCACTATCCATGTCCTCTATAATCACTCGATGGTGATCAGATATCAGACACACACCCTAGTTTTGTGTGACTTGAACATGTACACATGCCAAAAACCAGCTCCAACATTCAAAATTATCCTTTTCAACAATAGAAAAAGCAAGTGGAAAAGGAGCACAATTACCATCTGGTGTGGCATCAATGAGTAGAACACATGTATACTTGCCATACAAAAAAGTTCCACTGACCTGAATAAATTGTTTATAATTGGGAAAGGCAGCAATGCATGGCCTAAATGCCCAAAAAAACCTATTGAACTTCACCTTTGTTCGATCAACTCAGTGATTGGGGGATACATACTCAATATTTTCCAACTAATAAAAAATCTGATTGTTGAGAGAAAACAATTCTATAAGTTTTGGCAACATAGAATAACATTCATCCCAATCACCATACACTTTTAAATTTTCCTTCTGTTTTGAATTCTATGATTTGGTATACGATATCTTATAGTTATAAAGCTATTGAATTATTTCCTAAACAAGGGAAATGGAAACATCCTGACGTGTTTATATCATCTCAAAAATAACATTTGATATAAACTTTGAATCAAGGGAAGAGTGATCATGCGACAAGCTTGGATGCACACAAGTGTGTGGCCCTTTTAATTTGGCTATCCTCCAACATGCAAAAAAATTATCAAATATTTTCCTTGATCAAAATTTACATGTTGGCCCATATTTTTCACAACAAATGATATATTTTTTATTCTTTGAATCAGCAACCACAAATGTGAAATGTTTCTCAATGTGGTATTGCTTTATCAACTTTTTCATGACCAGTTTACTATGCCCAACATAGATGGCGTTATCATTTGATGTAGACCTATTCCCTATACCTATAGGGAATTCAAAAGCTAGTGTAATGACATCCCAATCATAATGTTGTTCATGAGACATTACTTTAACTAAGGAAATCAATACTGAAGGATGATTACCACTAACCAATGGATTTTGTGGATTCATGTCTCTCAAATGAACCTCATAAGGTTTATTTCCCACATCACCCTCACCCACATGTCTCAAAGGAACCTCAGAAGGTTTATTCCCCACATCACCCTCAACACATCAACTCTTGATGGCTCCCCATATTCTTCTTCCTTAGATAAACTTTCATTCACTATATCATCACACAAAGTTATGTCATCTACATTTCCTTACAAATCATGATCATCTTCTTCATAATTTTCTTATATTACTGGATTCATATGAGAAGGAGGCAATGCAAAAGACTGATGTGAAGGAAAAGCTTATACAGAGCTCACAAAACATGGTTTTGTAGTAGTCAGTTACACCAAATCTATATCAGAAATCAAAACATACAACTTCATTAAAACATTAGCACATTGTTTTCTAAATAAGGAAGATGCATCCATCCAATCATCATCATCGACCAAAGGGTACTCGGTATGACAGAAACGTTCTGGATGTTGTAGATGTCGATATGTGATTGAAGAAATGGATTGATCAACCCTCGGTTTTAACTAATTGTGAATCTTATTGAGAACTGAATCCAATTTTATACAATCATGAAGATTTACCACTCTGACTGGAGGCACACTATAGCTAAAACCCCACTCTGTATAAATGGTCTCACCATTGCAATATATTTGCGAATACATTGTTACCTATAATAAATAATTAATAAAATATTATATACTACATCAATATTTTACATTATTTAAATTGGTTTTGAATAATTGACTTTATCTGGAGACTTTTTATGTATTGATTTTTTACTATTGATGTATAGTGATGATGGTATTATTACCAAAGAAAATTTAATATAACGTTATATATTTTAATTACTTATGAATAAATAATCAGGACTTGATCTTGATACTTACGATTAGTTTATCATTAATTGATAAACTAACCAAAACCTATGGATAGACTCATGGAGTCTCTATTATCAAATATACCGTTTGTATCATTTCAAACAGAAATTCCTCTTATCAAACACTTGTTCTCAAACGTATCTTTGGGGATGCCTCTTTGGGGATGCTTCTTCAGGGACGCCTCTTGTTAATTTCATTTTAATTAAAAATTTACTCGCATGCATGTGAGGGGGGTATAGGGGTATGAAATACATAAATTTTTTAAGCGGACATACAAGTCCTTACATACTCAGTAAGATATGACTTGTAGGTCATAAATATGGAAAAATAAATGCAATTATTACAAATTAAATAACCACATTCACAAAATAAGACATGAAATTTCAATTATGAATTGGTCGGTCATCTCAAGATCAGTCATCACACAACTTACGATGTTTTTTGTATACTTATTATATCTATTACTAGATGAAATACACATTAAATATCTACATCTCTTTTATATTTAATAAATTTAATTATAACTAATATAATTTAAAATTATTATTTATAAAAAAAACTATTTTTATACCATTAAAAAAATATTTTTCTACATATTTTTTTATAAATTTAAATATGATACACATAACTAATATATTATTCATAAATTATATAACTAGTGTATAAAATATTATAATTTAAATAGATATTACTTTCAAAATAACATATTTAATTTTCATAAACATTCAATATGAATTCATACAACATTTTAGACATAACATAATTAATTTTCATAAACATTCAATACAAATTCATACAACAAACACATCATTAAAAAATTAAATCATAAAAAAGACACTAATTTACACATCAATACATATGAAATAAATAAACCATACACACACAAAATAATTTATACATATCACAAATCAAATAAATAAATCATAAAAATGAAATAAATAAACACAATTAAACAATTGAAAATGTAAATAGAAATGTTACCTTCTTAAAAGCAACAAAATTTTGTTGAGAAAGAAATTATAAAGGGATTCGCAGAAAAATTTAGAGGACAAGAATGAAATTTGGGGGGGGGGAACCCTTTTATATATTATCTTGGTGGGATGTATGAATGGGGTTCATGCATCCTTCATTCCATCTTTGAAGTATGTGTGAACCCCATTCACGCATCTTTGGCGTGGAGAGATGCATCAATGGGGTTCATACATCCTTTATTTAATCTGCGTAGGATGTGTGAACCCCGTTCATGCATCTCTCCACACCAAATATGTGTGAACGGGGTTTACGCATCTTGAGACCCATTTTTAAAACTATTTGTAACCCTATCCATTTTCTATAAAAAAAACCCATATGTAAAAAAAATCCAACTTCGCATGTCATGCCACCTACTACCCAGAGCCACCGCAGAACATGTCGGAAGCCTCCTCCGACCACTTCTAGGGTTAAAGGAGGAGGAGTATTCTCCGTCATAGGCCTCCACCCATATACACTAGAGGGAAGCTCCTCCATGCGTGTATCTCACCCATGAAATTCCTAAATACCCACACCAGCGGGTGTTTCCTCTCGAGACCAGTGGCGCCTTCATGGAAAAGGGAGGCAGACATGTTCCCTCCTTTCCTATAATAAGGATCCTCATACCTCATACAAAAGGGTATCTAGACACAGAGGGAGAAGATATACCCCCATCAATCTTGCAATGTATCTTCTCTTCTCCCCCCTTCTCTGTTTTCATTTTTGTTTTCTTTTCTTTTTATTTTATTTAATTAATTTTTTGAGTTTTAGTTTTCCTTTTTATTTTAATTTTAATTAAATAAATTAGAACATGAATTTTTATAATTTTTGTTCCACCATTTAATTTCTTCTTTAATTATAATAATAATAATTAATGTTATCATTATTATTATTATTCTAAACTTTTTTATAAATTATATATTTTATATTTTTATTTATTTTTTATTCATCTCTCTCTCACATCCCAATTATACCATTTTTATTTTATTCTTTTTTATATCTTACCCCCATTCAATTTAAATTACTCTTTATTTTATTCTATCTATATTCTTCTTCTCTTCTTCCCACTTCCACCATTTTGATCTCTGACTCTCAGAGATGATAATCTGATCCTGAGACTTGGCCCGGAGAAAGGTCAAGGTGTTCTTGAATTTTATTTAAAGTTTAATTTTATGTTTTTATATATAATTTAATATCATTCATAGTGAGGAAAATTCCCCAAATGTGGTTACTTCCCCCAATGAAATTAAACTCAATCTATCTATTTTATTTTATTTAATCACTTTCCCCTCTCTCCATTGGTTAGTACTTCAAACATTAGAGTTTATCTAATCAATGGGTGAAACAACATCAATAGAGATGGTTCCCATAAGATGAAACCTCCAAGACCAAAGAGTGTCATAATCCTTGATTAAAGGAGGATGTGGAATTAATATTTCTTAAGCTCTCAAAGATTCCACAATTTCTAAAAAAATAATAGTAGCTCAAACATGAGATATAATGTTTGGATTATCAAACTAAAATTAAACACATAAAGGAGAATAATTATTGAACCATAAACCAAACCCCAAAACCAATTTCATTCTCCTTAACCCATTCTATTTATATTTTCCTAGTATTATAAACTATATTTTCCATTATTTCATAAAATTAATCAAAAACCAAAAAAATATTTTCATTGTTTTCATTAAGAACTTAAAACATTAAAAATAGATAGCTTATGTGATCTAGAAAAAGTAATTGAACAAAATAAAAGTCTCCTCAAGTGAGACAACCCTAGTCATCCACTGTGATGCAGTAGGAAAATTTATAATTTTTTTTTGACAACTCCCTGTGACTAGTGTGTGTCAAAACTGGCAACATTTTCGAGAATCCAATCATATATTTTCTTATATTTTTCTATTTCAAATTTAAATAGATTTAATTTATTTTATAAAAAAATAAAAAAAAATATCCATGATGTTTTCCAACGATCATTTCTTTAATTCATGGAACTATTAATATAAGGTGCAATAACTAGTAGCTAAATCACCCTAGTCTATAGAAGTTGGTGTTGCATTATGGGATAGATAGATCAGAGAATCATGGAGCCAATTTTTCAAAAAGGAGGAATTCAAGGACCTCATCTAGTATCTCAATGAAACCCTCAATAAACCAGAGCTTAAAGGACTTTCCAAAGAGATAAGTGAATTTTGGTAATACTTCCCAAAATTCTATTAATAAGTGGCCAAGACACAAAAAGAGTTCCCCTCATTTCCTCCAAACACTTTTGAAGAAGTATCCCATGAATATTTCCAAGATAAAGTGTAAAAACACAAACTCAAGTGTGATATTAAAGGTCTTGATGAAAAGTTGAAAGTTTTCCGAGACCAAGTGGATTGGATAGTTGGATACTTAAAAGCATCATTGGAAGAACCTTAACCTGAGTCTGAACCTAAACCTGAAGATGATCCACTTGTATTTTATAAGGAGGAAAAGGGGTAATACTTGACTGTTAAGATACATTTTGGAGATCAACAAGAATTTGATGAATTGTGTAACGAATGTGATGAAATACTTGATCTTCCCACCCCTTTCAAATCAGAATATTCAGAATCATCGATGGAAGACATCTCCCAAGTAGTATAATTTTAAGTCAAGATGGGGGAGCCCAACTACTTGCCTCCATCCACTAAGAATCTACTTCAAGAGGCACTTATCACTAAGTCATTGATTTAATCTGAATCAAGCCAAAGAGATAATATTTTCTCATACTCTATCTCATTTGGTTTTATTGAAACATAATTTCACATCACTTCCTATTGTTTTGAATTTATAGATTCATAAAATCTTTTCCATGCCTTAAAGGGGAATGAAGAAATGGTACATGCACATATGGAGGAACACATGGAGATCCCTATTTTAATTGAACATGCATTTGAAGATCCCCATCAGGAGATCTAAGTAGATGGACCTGAGGAAATAAGAAAAGGGGCTAATCATATTAAAGGGGAGAATTTTCTTATTAAAAATTGAAATTTTATTGAAGTTGAAATACTTGTTTACTTCCCCTTTGATTATTCAATGTTTGAGATCCAAGTAGTTGAACCTAATGAAATAATAAAAGAGGTCGATCATGTTAAAGGGGATAAATTTCTTATTAAAAATTGAAATTTTATTAAAGTTGAAATACTTGTTTACTTTCCCTTTGATTATTCAATGTATACAACCCCTATAAATCCATCACTTGAAAAGAAGGAGTTTGTACAAGTTGTATTCAAAAAGGAGGAAGATTCATATTTCATCCTACCCCGCCGTGCAAGATATGCCACATTGTGAAGGGGAAGGATTTGGAGTACTCTATCCATGGATCATTCCTCACCCATAAGGATAAAGCATGTAACACCCCAAGCTTCCACGGTATGTTTCCCTTTGAATAATTCAATATCTTTCATTGTACGCAACTTCGAGACTCTAACACACCGCGACTAATCAAAGCAGCCGTTATGAATAGTAATACCCACTTTTTGAAATTTTATAAATTTTATCTTCCAAAATGGACTTCATATTTGGATTCAGAATATCGAAATTATCCTAGGGTTAAGTTTTTGTATTTTTTAAAAAACTTTCAATTTTGATGAATAGTGAAAAAACACTGAGTTATGGTTTAAAAATGAATTTTTATTTAAATAATTATTTATTTTATTGAAATTTAATTAAGGTAAAAATAGATACATAATACCTATATAACTTCAATGTAATTCATTGAAGTTAGTTTAGAATAATTTTAGATATATAAAAATTTTATTGAACTTTTCACCGTCTTTTACCCACCTCCTAGGAGAATTTGGAAATTCACATAAAACTTAATTTTACCGCTTTTGTAAGTGGAATTTAGAAAATCCGAGAGACACAATTAATATCAAGGACTAAAATGTGGTTTAATAAGATAATATTTTTTGGTGAATAGTAACTTTTTACTTTTATTTACCACGGTTAAAAGTAAATAGGGTAATTAAGGTTAAAAATGATATTAATATTACCCTTACACATGTAATAATTCTATTGTACAAGTGTTTCTCGACAAAAAACAACCTTAGGAATAAAATATTATCATTTAGGTCCACTTGGATTAGATTAGGACATTTATTATTATTTAATTCAAAGAAGAGTTAAAAGAGTTAAAATCAAGGTTTAATTACTAAAACATTTTTAATATAAGGTTATACATAAGATAAATTCGATTGTAAATATTCATTAGAAATATAAAGATATTTCCTACATAATTGTATTTTGTTTATAGTTTTTAGACATTAAATAATTTAATTTATTTATGACACAATGGTGATGCAGTAATTACCTAATTAATGAAATATTAAAATAATTGATATTATAAATATAAAAATAAAGTTAATTTGAGACTTTTTATTAATTACACTAATTTTATTGGAAATCAAATTCCAAATAGTGTCAAATTTGACATAAAAGAGTTTTTAAAAACAATATTATATTATTAATTCATATTCTATTCCTAAAAATCTAAGGTTCAGATCAGAGACTTATATAATGATAGGTGTATCATTAATGGACCACTTGGGGGTCGCTTGGATGTATATGGTAACTTTATTAACTATATAATATAAAAATACAAAGTGACATGGTAAATGTTAATTTAATTAACTAAGAGTTAAAACTAAAAGATAAGGTTAATATAATGACCCAAACCTGTCTAAAATCTATTGGTTGAAAGTATTTAGACCCATCCATACATTATACTTTGAATAATCCACTTTTGAGCTATTAGAAACCGAATATTAATTTATTATAAATTAATAATTTAAGTTTTTCCTAAAGACCCCTCCTCCCCCTTATAAAAGGACACCACTTCTAAACAATTATTCACACCTTAAAAGCCTTTTGACTCGGCCAAAACCTGCCCAAATATTCTCTCAACTTCCCTCACTTCAACATAGAGGCCTTAGTTTGATCATAAATCCAACCTAAGGATCCCTTTTGATCAAATCAAAAGGAAGAACTCGAAGAAGAGGTAATGTTTTCACCACCCTCTTTCAAGTCCTTTCTTCTTAAAATTATTCTTTATTTGTTATTTCCATTCTAAAATAATAACTCCAGTATATTATATATAATTTTATGTTATTATAAATATATTACAACCACATTCAGTATTCTATCCATCCTTTTAATGACATGTCACCATACGTGCGTACGTACGGCTTACCGTCTCCACGTCGTGGTGTAATTTTTATTCAATATATTATTATTTGGATGGGTACAATAATGATTTGTAATTCAGGTAAATAATAAATATAACATGATAATGATTCTGTATATATTATATACCATCCAATTATATATTATTTTAATATCAAAAGAATGATATTGTCGCTCGTGCTTACGTACGGACTACCGTCTCCACGGATGCGATGAGATTCATTCCCCATTGTATCCATTCAAGACTAATTCTCATTTGATGATTAAAAGTAATTTTTAAGAACTTTATATCATTCTAGATATGAATAAGATACAAAATATCCATAACAAACATGGCTTATCTAACAAAACATATAAAAGAAAATGAGTAAGTTAACACCTGAAACGACGATAATACTAAAATATTATTAACAAAGAAATTTTAAAAGATCATATATGATATCATATTAATGTATATGATTCTTTTATAATTTAATAACAATTATTTCACCATTATACAGGAGTTTAACCTACCCTCAACAAAGGAAAAGTACAAGGTAATGGGTTTTCATCTCACTCCTTATTCCAGCGAGATTCATGCCATATTGCCACTAATTACTTTTTGTGTAGTGTATGTACTGCCCATAATTGTATTCTTTATGTAATACACTTTAATTTATGTGTATTTACATATTAATTATATGATACCTCTTTCATGGGGTGTATGTTTCGTAAGTTACCAAATTGGTAAGGGTTTATTTCACAATCTCTTCATTATCCGAGGTTGTTTATACGTAATTATCTACTAGGACCTCTTTATCATCCACATCCATGTTTCTTAAAAATGTATTTCAAAAAATTATTAATATTTTACATAATACAGTTTAAAGTTATTTATACCATTTTTTGACTTTTTATAATAAGTTTTAAAGGAATCTTTCCATCGTTTCCCAAATAAGGTCCTTTTTAACCTTTTCGACAGAATTAATGTAAAATGTCTTTTTTTAACTTATATGGCAGGTGCGGCTATTTTCTGCCATTGTAAAATCTTTGAATCTTCCCTTACAAGCTTATAAGAATATTTTCAACGTAAATGTTTTCTTTTATAATTATGTGACTTTTAAATTATTTCAAAATAAGATATTTTTCCCTCAAATAGATTTGATTTCATCTATCTCAACATCCTTTGACAAATTTTACTCTTGTTTGAAGTTGATTTATTATGATACAAATATTCCATATTGTATTTAAGGTTTGGTGATATGTTTGACTATGGATGAGTTATTTTTATGCCATTAATGGTTTATGATTAATGTTTTGGCATTTTGTATGCTAGTTTTAATACGAATGTTTATGTTATATTTCATCCTCTTCTTAAGATGAATGTGTTGGACTAGTATGTTCCATGTTGGGTAATGGTAAAAGTAAGCCCTCTAGGTTGAGTTCCGGTTAAAGCAGACCCTCTAGTTTGGTGTCCGGTTATTAGAGGCACTCCAGGTTGGTGTCTGGTTATTAGAGGCACTCCGGGTTGGTGTCCGGTTATTAGAGGCACTCCGGGTTAGTGTCCGGTTATTAAAGGAACTCCGGGTTGGTGTCTGGTTACAGAGGATCTCTGGGATGGAGTTCGGTTATAGAGGCTCTCTGGGTTGGGTTTCGGTTACAGTTATCCCTTAGGTCTTGGCACGAGGCCTTGACACAGAAATTAAAGTTTGGAATTATGCATTCCCTTGTTATGAAAGTGGTTATTGATATTTCATGTGATTGTTCAATTAGTAGAATATCCATGTGAATAATTAAATGGAATTATTTCATTTTATCTTTTCCATATTATGATGAAGTTCAAGTTTAAGAGGCTTTTGTTTTAGTTATAGATTGCATTAAATGTTTATGTTTATTTATGCAAGTTTCTGCTATATTGTTATCCTTACTGAGCATCTGAGATCACCCCTTTCAATGTTTTATTTTTCCCAAGATGTGAAGAATTATTTTATGAATGACCTACATGGATATTATGAGAGGATATGAAGAAAATATGTTGTTGTAGTTTTTTATTTATGATGTAATGTATGAATTATGAATATATCTAGTGTTTCTAAGGCTATTAAATTGATCGGTATTTCGGGAGTTGATCCCTTGTGATCGTGCTAATATTATGTAATAATGCACCGACTCTGGGTAATTGGGGTCAGGGCGTTATAGTTGGTATCAGAGAAAGTTTAGTAAAAACCTTGGAAGCTAGATTTAGATAAATTCTGATTAGAGCACATAGCCCTAAGATAGACTTTGAGGATTAGTATAGAAGAACTTCCTAGAATTTTAGTATTATAGAGATTTTGTGAGTTTTCCGAGAAATACATACATGTCTGGATACGAGTAGGTAGAGGCGGCTCTGGAACAGATGTACCTAGGGGTAAAACCTAAAAACACCACTTTGAGCTAGACTCGAACGGGAACTGGTGCATGAAAACGGGCCTTGCTGCACTCTTGGTTATGACACTCCCAGGGGATATGCTTAGGATAATTCTCATTTTCTTTAAAAATCATTATGAAGGGTTTATGAGTATACACTTCCTCGAAGAAAACATCTTTTTATGATTATGGATTATATCCATAAATAGTTCAATTTATGTAAAGTGTTTTACAAGTATGGAATTATGTATTTTGATTCATAAACTGATCTAATTTAGGCCATTGTTTAGAAATGGAACCTAGTGGAAGAAATGGAAACTATATAAATGCACGCACTCCATGTAGGGATTTCCCTCTTACTCAAGATAATTATAGTGGAGCTGGTGATGCAACTGGTGCTGATCAGCTAATCACCATACTGGGACAACTCACTCAGGTTATGAATAATAACCTTACCCGTATGAAGCACCCTGATCTGCAGCGTGGAGGATCAATGTTATATTTCTTCATGAGGCAGCAACCACCAACATTCAATGGGAATACAAATCCATTAGTAGCTGAGAAATGGATAAATTCCTTAGAGAAAATATTCCATGCCTTGGGGAGTAGCAAAAGGAAAAAACATTTCATGGTAGTTTACCGCCTCACTGGAGATGCTGATCAATGGTGGTCGTAGATTCAAAACATGAAGGAAGATGATGAATTATCAAATATGGAATTGAAGGAGTTCAAAGAGCTTTTCTTATAAAAATACTTTCCTCGTAACCATCGAGTAGATATGGAAAGGCAATTTCTATGTCTAAGACAAAAGGAGGATGAAAATGTCGCAAATTATGAGGCAAACTTTACAAGGTTGGCAAGGCATGCTGCAGATTATATACGTAACCCAAGAAGTAATATTGATCGTTTCTTTGATGGGTTAAAACCATTTGTTCGTTGAGCATTAGTCTCACAATATTTCTCAAAGTACGAAGATATAGTCTCATGTGCTATCAAGACATAAAAGGAATTCTCTAAATCTTATGATAATAAAGTAAAGCAAGAGAAGAAGAGAACGATGGAGTAAGAGATAGATAAAGGGAAAAAGGGAAATAATTATTTTCCATTATGTGAAAATTGTGGGAAGAAACACCCTGGTACTTGCCTAAAAGAAATGGGAGTTTGTTACAAATGTGGAGAAAAATGTCACGAGGCTCATGATTGCAAGGGAAAGAAGGAGGTTATCAATGTTGAATGTTACAATTATAGAGAAATGGGGCATTATGCGAATGAATTTCCTAAGATTCAGGGAAACTTACCTCAGAAAAGGCCAAGGGATCAAGGCCAAGCTTATGTTGTTACTACAGTTGAAGAGGAATAATTAATGTATTTGTGTTTTTGGACTCAAGGATTATATTCTGGTTATGAGAATAACGTGATATATATAAGGATTGTACTGCAGTACTTATTATTTTCATTAAGGTTTTAATATGACTAAGGTAATCATATTTTCAGTATGTGATAATAAGAGAAACTTTACTCTGTTTGGAGAATCTGACGTTGTGATTGATTTGGAATTTAGATACCTTTTATAGAGAGTTTGGATAGAGGTACTTTGGATAACTCTAATGTTTTGGAATGGATTAAGTTGAACTTTGGATAGTATTGTTCAAGGTTAAAACATTTCTTATGATTATTTTTGGAATATTATGATACTATAGTTTTATTAAAAGGACAACCTGCAGGACGAGCGATAACCAGTCGCGTCGGACAAAGCTGCAGGAATCGAACTGACAACCCTATTGTGACAGGCCTTTATTACCTACCACTATCCTACAGGAAGTCCCAGGTTATTAAAAAATATTTTTTTTCATTATAATGGTATGTGTTAATGATTTGAACCTTATACTATTAGGATAAATATAATAATTTTGAGTTCTGTTATCTTTTGGAGTGAAAGATGAGTTTGAGGTAGAAATTAGTTGAAGGATGGAAACTCTACTTGTCAAGATGTATATATATATATATTTATCTTATTCTATGAATAAATTAGTTCTTAAACTTTATAGAAGGTATATTAAGACCAAAAATGTTTTATCCTAATACCTTATGTTTTATTGAACTTATGATATTTTAAATCATCATAGATTGATGGCTTTGAGGCCCTCAATTCTACACTTGTTTTTGATTGATGACTTCAATCACTCCCTATAAATATTTACTTTTTTCCCCTAATTACATGTCTATAATTGACACCAATGTTCTCCTATTAGAAACCCTAATTTGGTGGTGACATTCTCATTTCCCTTTCCCTCTTATTAAAACTAAATTTTATTAACCCTATTTCCGATATGGGTTTTCCACAAAGGTATTCTCTATTTTCAACCTTTTATTTTCAAAGAACAATTCCCAATTTCAAGGACACAATTATTTGAAGGAGGGGAGAATGTAACACCCCAATCTTCCACGGTACATTTCCCTTTGAATAATGCAATAGGTTGCATTGTATGCAATTTCGAGACTCTAACACACTGCAACTAATCAAAGCAACCGTTATGAATAGTAATAACCACTTTTTGAAATTTTATAAATTTTATCTTTCAAAATGGACTTCATATTTGGATTTGGAATATCAAAATTAGCCTAGGGAGAATTTTTGTTATTTTTTTGAAAACTTTCAATTTTTGATGAATAGTGAAAAAACACTGAGTTATGGTTTAAAAACGAATTTTTATTTAAATAATTATTTATTTTATTTAAATTTAATTAAGGTCAAAATATATTCATAGTACCTATATAAGTTCAATGTAATTCATTGAAGTTAGTTTAGAATAATTTTATATATATATAAATTTTATGGAACTTTTCACCGTCTTTTACCCACCTCCTAGGTTAATTTGGAAATTCACATAAAACTTAATTTTACCGCTTCTGTGAGTGGAATTTCAAAAATCCTAGAGATGCGGTTAATATCAAGGAGAAAAATGTGGTTCAATAAGATAAAAATAATTTTTGGTGAATAGTAAATTTTTACTTTTATTTACCACAGTTAAAAGTAAATAGGGTAATTAATGGTAAAAATGATATTAATATTACCCTAACACATGTCCTAATTCAATTGGACAAGTTTATCTCGACCAAAAACAACCTTAGGAATAAAATATTATCATTTAGGTCCACTTGGATTAGATTAGGATATTTATTATTATTTAATTCAAAGAAAAGTTAAAAGAGTTAAAATCAAGGTTTAATTACTAAAACATATTTAATATAGGGTTATACATAAGATAAATTTGATTGTAAATATTCATTAGAAAGATAAAAATATTTCCCACATAATGGTATTTTATTTATAATTTTTAGACATTAAATAATTTAATTTATTTTTGACAAAATGGTGATTCAGTAATTACCTAATTAATAAAATATTAAAATAATTGATATTATAAATATCCAAATAAATGTAATTTGAGACTTTTAGGAATTACACTAATTTTATAGGATATTAGGACATTATAGTATTGATTTAATTAACTTTTTTCCAAGTAATCATTCTGTTTTGATTTTCAAAAAAAATCAAATTCCAAATAGTGTCAAATTTGACATAAAAGAGTTTTTAAAAACAATATTATATTATTAATTCATATTCTATTCCTAAAAATCTAAGGTTCGGATCAGAGACTTATATAATGATAGGTGTATCATTAATGGACCACTTGGGGGTCGCTTGGATGTATATGGTAACTTTATTAACTATATAATATAAAAATACAAAGTGACATGGTAAATGTCAATTTAATTAACTAAGAGTTAAAACTAAAAGATAAGGTTAATATAATGACCCAAACCTGTCTAAAATCTATTGGTTGAAAGTATTTAGACCCATACATACATTATACTTTGAATAATCCACTTTTGAGCTATTAGAAACCGAATATTAATTTATTATAAATTAATAATTTAAGTTTTTCCTAAAGAGCCCCTCCTCCCCCTTATAAAAGGACACCACTTCTAAACAATTATTCACACCTTAAAAGCCTTTTGACTCGGCTAAAACCTGCCCAAATATTCTCTCAACTTCCCTCACTTAAACATAGAGTCCTTAGTTTGATCATAAAGCCAACCTAAGGATCCCTTTTGATCAAATCAAAAGGAAGAACTCGAAGAAGAGATAATGTTTTCACCACCCTCTTTCAAGTCCTTTCTTCTTAAAATTATTCTTTCTTTGTTATTTCCATTCTAAAATAATAACTCCAGTATATTATATATAATTTTATGTTATTATAAATATATTACAACCACATTCAGTATTCTATCCATCCTTTTAATGACATGTCACCATACGTGCGTTCGTACGGCTTACCGTCTCCACGTCGTGGTGTAATTGTTATTCAATATATTATTATTTGGATGGGTATAATAATGATGTTTAATTCATGTAATTAATAAAGATAACATGATAATGATTCTGTATATATGATATACCATCCAATTATATATTATTTTAATATCAAAAGAATGATATTGTCGCTCGTGCGTACGTACGGACTACTGTTTCCACGAACGCGATGAGAATCATTCCCCATCATATCCATTCAAGACTAATTCTCATTTGATGATTAAAAGTAATTTTTAAGAACTTTATATCATTATGGATATGAATAAGATAAAATCTATCCATAACAAACATGGCTTATGTAACAAAACATATAAAAGAAAACGAGTATGTTAGCACCTGAAACGACGATAATACTAAAATATTATTAACAAAGAAATGTTAAAATATCATATATGATATCATATTAATGTACATTATTCTTTTATAATTTAATAAAAATTATTTCACCATTATACAGGAGGTTAACCTACCCTCAACCAAGGAAAAGTACAAGGTAAGGGGTTTTCATCTCACTCCTTATTCCTGTGAGATTCATGCCATATTGCCACTAATTACTTTTTGTGTGGTGTATATACTACCCATAATTGTATTTTTTATGTAATACACTTTAAGTTATGTGTATTTAAATATTCATTGTATGATACCTCTTTCATGGGGTGTATGTTTCGTACGTTACCAAATTGCTAAGGGTTTATTTCACAATCTCTTCATTATCTGAGGTTGTTTATACGTAATTATCTACTAGGACCTCTTTATCATCCATGTCCATGTTTCTTAAAAATGTATTTCAAAACATTCTTACTATTTTAAATAATATGGGTCAAATTCATTTATACCCTTGTTTGACTTTTTATAAGAAGTTTTAAAGGAATATTTCCACCGTTTTCCAAACAAGGTCCTTTTTAACCTTTTCGACAGAAATAAGGTAGGAATGTATTTTTTTTAACTTATATGGAGGGTGTGGCTATTTTCCACCGTTATAAAATCTTTGAAGCTTCCCTTACAAGATTATAAGAATATTTTCAAATAAAATGTTTTCTTTCATAATTATGTGACTTTTAAATGATTTCAAAATAAGATATTTTTTCCTCAAATAGATTTGATTTCATCTATGTCAACATCCTTTGATAAATTTTACACTTGTTTGAAGTTGATTTATTATGATAAAATTCTTCCATATTGTATTTAAGGTTTTGTGATATGTTTTACTATGGATGATTTATTTTTATGCCATTAATGGTTTATGATAAATGTTTTGTCATTTCAAATGCTAGTTTTAATACGAATGTTTAGGTTATATTTCATCCTCTTCTTAAGATGAATGTGTTGGACTAGTATGTCCTGGGTTAGGGACTGGTAAAATTAAGACCTTCGCGTTGGGGTCCAGTTACAGCAGAACCTCCAGGTTGGTGTCCGATTATTAGAGGCACTCCGGGTTGGTGTCCGGTTATTAGAGGCACTCCGGGTTGGTGTCCGGTTATTAGAGGCACTCCGGGTTGGTGTTCGGTTATTAGAGGAACTCTGGGTTGGTGTCCGGTTATAAGAGGCACTCCGGGTTGGAGTCCAGTTACAGAGGCTCTTCGGGATGGAGTCCGGTTACAAAGACTCTCTAGGTTGGGTTCTAGTTATAGTTATCCCTTAGGTCTTGGAACGAGGCCTTGACACAAGAATTAAAGTTTGTCATTATGCATTCCCTTATTATAAAAGTGGTTATTGATATTGCATGTGATTATTCGATTAGTAGAATATCCATGTGAATAATTAAATGGAATTATTTCATTTTATCTTTGCCATATTATGATGAATTTCAAGTTTAAAAGGCTTTTGTTTTAGTTATACATTGCCTTTAATGTTTATGTTTATTTATGCAAGTTTCTAATATATTGTTATCCTTACTGAGCATCTGAGCTCACCCCTTTCAATGTTTTATTTTTCCCAGGATGTGAAGAAGTATTTTATGAATGACCTGAAAGGATAGTATGAGAGGATATGAAGAAAATATGTTGTTATAGTTTTTTGATTTATGATGTAATGTATGACTTATGAATATATCTAGTGTTTCCAAGGCTACTAAACTGATCGGTCTTTTGGGAGTTGATCCCTTGTGATCATGCCAATATTATGTAATAATGCACTGACTCTGGGTAACTGGGGTCGGGGTGTTACAAATCATAAGCTGGTAAAATCCAAATTTGGTGGTTTAAATCAAATAACTTCATCCGCCATTTGATTTTGGATAACACCCAGTACTTACCTATAGAGGCAGTAAAAATTCAAGGCCCACTTGCGGTTTCATACCAAGACTTATCCATTTACATGATATTCTTGGAATATAGATTTAAATTTCATTTATTAGGAAGTATTCAAGCATGAAGTCCACTCCTTATTATCTTTTTAAGCTTAAATGGCATGATTCTTGTCCTTAATTTTGTAATTTTCTTTTATAGGGTTCTTGATAGAAGAAGGAAACATCATATAGTAAAGTAGAAGGACCAAGATTCATGGAAAAAGGGATTTAATTTTTACGATTATCTTTTAAACTCCATAAATTTTTTGTCCAAAACATCTTTTGAACTTTAAAGATAAAATTACATGCCCACACTAGAATTCGTGTTTTACTTAACTTGTCTAGGTGGTATGATTTTGTTAGTAATCTTATGATGACATGTTTTAGATTTCAATTTTAATAATACTAAATTTGTAAAATGGAGAATTTAATTATTAAATTTAATCATGGATATTAAAATTATGACTCATGATTTGATGAGATTGATTGCTTCATGTAAATGAAATTTCCCAAACATTATTCATACTTTGAATTTCTATAATTTATGTGAATTAATTTGTTATTATCAATAATTCCTTGATTGGTTGCCCCAAATCATATGTCTCATTCCCAAGAGGATTTTTAGACCAAGTACTTTCTATTTTATCTTGATCATATTTCTTGAGTGATCTTGGGACATGCCAGCTGCTAGAACATGAATTTGAACTTGTCAAAGTTATGACTGTTCAAAAACACATTTAAAATTATTGAGGCATATTTTTATAACCAATTATCCTAAAAAATACCACCATTAAATCAATACTTTCTTATCCCATAGATTCCTTGAATGACCTTTAGAGGAATGAGCCATGTTTCAAGCTATATTTATCCATTCTTGACCTCCTCTTGGTATTTGTATGATATTTTAAAGTTCAATTGTTGGGGTTAAGGGAATCATAATAAATGGGATGATTTAAATTATAAGGAATAAGTGTGGGGGTTCTTATTGTGGGAATTTTAAAAGTTTGTGGAATCATTCATTATTCTCTATTTTTCCCCTCTTGAATATAAAAAATGAGGACAAAAAGAACCAAAAAGAGATAAAAATGGGTTGTGATTTGGGAAAACCAAAAATCACCTTTACTAGACCTGTGATTTTTATCATACTTGGTTAGGTAGTGGATGTAAGGTTTATTCTAAAGTATACATTTTTAATAAGAAAAAATGAAAAGGTTCTTTAAAAAATATTCTAAAGAGGGAAAAATCATTCATTATGATTTAAAATAATCATGATCTTTACTTTGAGATTTTGGGGAAGTTGGGAGTTGTTACAATTTAAAGGGGAGAATGTCATAAAACGTTTTTACTTTGAATATCATTATTTATGATTTAAGAGTTAAACCTCCCCCTTGAGTCTTAAATTTTAAACATAAAACACTACTAACCTAAAGCTTTGGAGACATTTGAACCTTAATTTCAAGCCCTCGTGATTTTATGTGATTTTTTCCCTTAAAAAGTGGATAAATTAGTTCATTTACAAGTATATGGATAAGGATCATGTTCTCATGATATGAGCATAAATATACTTGAATCGTATCATGAGTTATGAGAGAAAAGAATCCATTGTGAGGTAGATCATGATTTTTCATGTTTAATAATAATGAATTGAGTAACTTAAATGTATGAAAGGAGAAGTTCCATCATTTTTTAAAATGGGGAAAGTAAAATACATGGATTAGTTGTTTCATTGAAAAATGATAAATTGAAATGATATTTTATGTGGTATTTTAAAATTTGATTTGACATTGATAATTTTGGGAATTTATTTCATTGAAATTTAAATATTGATAACATTGGTGCCCTCTTTAACTCCTTATTGAGGTTTTATGCTTGAGGAAAATCATGTTTTAAGTGTGGGGGTATTTGATAGGCCCAACTGGACAAGCAGGACAAAGGCCCATACAGGCTGTCATGTGCATGGGTGGTCAGCTCCCATGTAGGTGGGTTGTGGGTGGAAGATGTGGCCCAACGGCTGTGAAGGCCACATGTTTCATGGCCCGTTTTGAGTGTGTGCACATGTATCGGGAGCCCACCCCAGAGCAGGCATTTCGGCTACTCCCGCATCGAGGCTTATAAAGCCTCGCACCCCATCCCACTATTTTGATGTTGGATAGGAGCTATATCGTGCATCTTCGCAAACTGCCACGCTCTACCGTGGACCACTACAGTCTTCCACTATGACACCTCTACTGCTTTGTTCCAGCACTCGACACTTCACTCCACCACGAATGCTTCCTTTCTATCATACTCACACCCTTAACACTACCGCCTCGTATTCCTTCACTCCACCTGGCTGGATGCACGCCACTACCTCCAATGCACCCCCAAACTTTACCACCACCTCTATAGATGTTTTTCAACTCCAGAACCACCTATTTTCCATCATCAATCAACTGCCACATCTTACATGTGAGTGCACCAGACGCCATTGTGGCTTTCCCATGCAGGAACTCTTCCAACCATGTCTCCTGCTACCCGAATCCTTTACAGAACATGTAGGAAGCCTCCTCCATCCACTTTGAAGGTTATAGGAGGAGGAGCACTTTCCACCATAGGTTTCCACCCATACACACCATAGGAAAGATACTACCCACATGGATCTATCCCATACAGTTCTTAAACACCCACACCCGCAGGTGTTTCCCCCTGAGACCATCAGTACCTTCATGGTAAAGGGAGGCAGACACACACCCACCTCACTTATAAGAAGGATCCTCCTGCCTCATCCCAAAGGATATTTAGACATTGAGGAATGATATTTCCCCCCATCGGTATAGCACTACATCTTCTCTTCTCCCCCTTTCTCTCTTTTCATTTTTTTTCTTTTCTTTTTATTATATTTAATTCGTTTTTAAAGTTTTATTTCTTATTTTTATTGTAATTTTAATTAAATAAATTAGAACATGCAATTTTTATACTTTATATTCCACTATTTAATTTTTTATTTAATTATAATAAAAATTATTATTATTATTTATTATTATTATTATTATTATTATTATTCTTAAAATTATTATTATTATTATTATCAAAACATTCTTATTTTTTAAGTTTATTTCCTCACTTTCTTCTTCTCTCCATTTTCAAAAATTATTATCTTAATTATAATAATAATAATAATTAATTTTATTATTATTATTATTATTTTAACATTATTTATAAATTATATATTTATTTCTTTTCTTCTTTTATTTTATTTTATTCTTCTATCTCTCATCCCAATTCTACTATTTTTATTCTATTATTTTTATCTCTCACCCCCATTCATTTTAAATTACTCTTTATTTTATTCAATATCTCTTCTTATTCTCTTATTATCACTTCCACCATCATGATCTCCTACTCTTAGAAATGAGAGGCTGACCCTGAGGCTTTGCCCTGGGGGAGGTCAAGGTATTCTTAAATTTTAATTAAAGTATAATTTTAAATTTGTAGATAGAATTGAGTAGCATGTATGATGAGGTGAATGTCCCTGATTTGGTGACTACCCCAAATGACATACAACTCAATCTATCTCTATTATTTTATTTAATCACTTTACCTCTCTCTGTTGGTTAGTTATTCACACGTTGGAGTTGAGCTAATCAATGGATGAAAAAACATCGATAAAATTGGGTCCTAGAATATGGAACCTCCAAGACCAAGGAGTGTCATCAACCTTGATTAAAGGAGGATGTGTAATTAATATTTTTTGGCTCTCAAATATTCTAAAATTTCTAAATAAAGGATAGTAGTTAAAATATGAGATATCATATTTAGGTTATCAAACTCAAATCAAACACATAAAGTAGAATAATTATTGAACCATAAACCAAACCCCAAAACCAATTGCTTTATCCTTAACCCATTTTTTAGATTTCAATGGTAGTATAAATTATAATTTCTATTAATTCAGGTCATTAATAAAAACCCCAAAAATATTTTCATTTTTTCATTAAGAAATTAAAATAAAAAAAGAGATATCTTAGGAGATTTAGAATAAGTAAGTGAACAAATTTAAAGGCTCCTCAAGTAAGACAACCTCGTTCAGCCTCTATGTTATACTAGGAAAAATTATAATGGTTTTTTACCATTCTCCATGATAGGAATGCATCAGTTACCCTATCTTCTATATCTTGTCCTTGAAGTTATAGATTTTTTAACCATGGGATTTCTTCCCTTTAAAGGTGTTATAATAGAAATCAATAAGAAAAATTTTGGGAATAATGGATAAGCTAAAAATTCTATATTGATGGATCTTATACGAATTTTTTATTCAAAGTTTATAGGGTTTCCATTGGCTAAGAAAATGGTGGATAAGTTGAGAATCAGTTATAAAGTAAATAATAAAGTTAAGGAAGCTAAGTTTCAAATCTATATAAGTGGATTTGAAGATGGTAAGAGGGATGATGAAGAAGTATTGATATATACTTTACTAGAGTTAATGATAATATAAGAAAAATCATAGGTTTTTGTGAGAATATGTAAGATTCTACTATTGTTAAAAAACTGATGATAAACTTTACAAACAGATTTGATGCCAAGGTATCATCTTTATAAAATCTTGAAAATTTATCTCTAGATGGACTTCATAATACTCTAATGGCATATAAGATGAGGAAAATAAGAGTTTTCAAGAAAAATTATTAGAATTAAATTGGATTCAAAACATTTTTAAATGGTAAAAATAGAGATAATGAAGATAAAGAAGAATCAAATGATTCATAGGTAAAGTAAGAAGCAGAATATTTAAATAAAATTCTTTTCTTTCTTCCCAAAATATTCAATAAGGGAAATTAGAAAGAAAAAGGAAAAAAATTATCTTAAATTTTAGAATTCTGATATCAAAGAAAATTTTATAGGATATTTCCTAAGAATGAGTAATATGAATCTATGTTAGAAGAAGAAGATAATAATTCAAGAAAATGGAAGTGGAAGAAAATTAAGAAAAATTTTCCTTCCAAAAAAAAGAAAAGTTTTTGAGAAAAATAGAGCAAGATGACACTTCATCTAACAATGAATATAATCATCATGTCAATTTGTTTTATTGAGTTAGAAAAGGAAGTACATCATCAAGTAGTGATGATGGTGGTAAAGAGAGAATATAACATGAGTGGATTCTCAAAGAAAATTTAGAATAATCACTTACGTAAAATACTCAACTAAAGATAGAAATAAATAAGTTAAAGAAATATCTTAAGAAAATTACTTTTGATAATGGTGATCAAATGAAAAATTAAGAGATAAACCAAATTTTGATTATATCTCAAAAAATTAAAGTTGATGAGCTAGAAATAAAGATGATGGTGTATGAATAAAAATCAGTGGGTGATGAGAATCTCAACATGGTATAAACTATACTTATTGAAGAAAGTAAGACGAATTGGTTGAAGATATCTAAACTTGAGAAGATTTTAAATGTTCTTAAAGAATGTTTATATTAAAAAGAAGAATAGTTTTTAAAAACATAATAAATTTTTCTTACAACACAAAGTTAATTAAAAAGGATGATCGAATACTTTACCAAATTAGTTGAGGTAAAGGGTGAACTTCTAAATATGGTTAAAATAAAGGTTCATAAAATTAGGTTTTCTATTTTACTAAATAATTAAAATATGCATATTTTCCTATTAACTCTATAGGTAAAAAAGCTAAGATTTATGAAAAACCATCTTCCACTAAGAAATATTAGAATTTATCAAGTATCTACATGAAACAATTTACCTAAATATTTTTAAAAAACACCAACAACAATCTTATATTAGTTTTACTATCAGTCTGAAAGATCAACAGTCAGTGGTCACTACTAGTGTTGTGGAGTTTTTAGGCACATAGATTATTCATTTTAGTACAACATGTCTCTACCAGGAAACATGTATGAATAAAGGGGGAGATTCAATGAGAATATAAGAACAAAATTTCTAAAAAATAAAGTAGATTATTATAAGAAACTTCAAAAAGTGAAGAATGTTGAAGTCTCAATAGTGAAAAATGAAAAGTTTAAGAAAGTTTATCTAGTTACAAAAGTTGATAAATAAAAGAAGTTTAAGAAATTTGAGAAGGGAAATAAATATTGCTTAGTTATTTGGATATAGAAAATAGACATGTATATAAATTTATAGGAATCACAAAAGTCTATTAATGAAAAATGGAAGAAATGTGTTTCTGAAAATGTGAATAGATTTGATAAAAATTTATCAAGATATGATGATTTTGAAATTCAGAAAAAATTAAAGAGATGTGAGAAATATGGGAATGTTACTAAAATGTGTATAATAATATTACCATCCCAAGAAGAAATCTTGAGAAGGATGTTACAAACTGATAGTAACAAAGATATTACTAAAGTTGAAGAAAATTTGACATCCTCGTAAGAAGATTATATAGATGATAAAAATTTCTTTTATAAATCTAATAATATTAGTCAAAAGAAAGAAATTACATATGATTCTAAATCTAATAAGAAAAATAAGAAATCAATACCAAGAGAAGATTCTCAATTCCTCAATCCAAATTTTTTTTCTAAGGAACTATTTAGGTTCCTCCTTATTCCCAATGTACTTGTTTATTTTTACTAACTTGAAGGGAATTGAAGGAAAAGTTAAGAATCTTGGTGAGTTATATATAATTTTTACAGTAAGTAAAAATTTCCATCATGGAACATTTCCAACCATGATGAGAAATGTTATGCTACTCTTGAGGGGGGTAATATGAAGCTAAGGTATGAGTATCTTAATTATATTAAATAATAAAGTAAAGATGTTAAGAAAAATAAGGTGTTTGGGAAATTTGTGTTTATACCCTTGAAATATTTTTATATGTTTACTGATATGTGTGTAGGATTTTTCTTAACAAATCATTTTCACTTTTCCCCTAATACAAAGATATTAGAAGAAGTATGAGGAAATTATTACGTTAAATTTTTATTGGAGAAAAATTTTACCACTTTGATTATTTGATCTTGTTTTATACACTAGGTTTTTTTATAGACTTAGATTTGTTTAGTTATAGGATATTTATTAAGAAACTCATGTGATGCTATTTTTTTCTTGAAGAAAATTTTTGAGATTCTGAAATGAAAAAAAATTAATCATGTGTGTCCCCTTTGAATTTTATTTTCAATAAGGGGGAGAAGAAAAAGATTTAGAGAAAGAATATGTAAAAGTTAAATGGTGAGAAATAATTGATTACACGTATTGATGATGAATATGTTTCAAGTTTTGTATGGGAATTTAAAAAAACACAAAGAGGGAGATTGTTAGGCCCAAAGTGAGTTTTTTTCATTTTTTCAATCTATCAATATATTTTGGTTGTCAAAGTTTTTTGAGAAATTTGGTAAAGTTTGGGAGAAGAAAAGTTTCATAATAAATTGGAATAATATAGTTTTCTAAGGAATATAGATTTCCAAACATTCTTTCTAAATAAAGAAGTTGCAGGAACTTTTCTTATGAAGGAATATAAGAAAGTTACTTAAAAATAAGACAATGTTATATTGTTATTTAATGTTCTTAAACATAATGAATAAGTCATGATCCAATTAAATGTTTTTGAAATGTGAAATGAATAGACTATGAAGTTTTTAGATATAATTTTTAAAATGTAGAAGATAATATTAACTTTACTAGAAAAACTTATCATTTGGAGTAATTCCAAGAAAATATGTTGACAGTGTAGATTTTTTGAAGTTTATACAAAGAGTAAAGTAGTATAGAAGTTTTCATAAGATGAGTAAATGGATGACAATTTGTGACAATAAGGGATGAATTTGGATAGAATATTCGTAAAAAGTTTCACAACATCAATAAGAATAACTAATTCATTAGAAAAACATGATTGAATGGAGTTTTTTTTGTTTATTTTGTGTGATTTTAAAGAATGATAAATATAAACAAAGAAAATAAATAAATAAAATGGGAAGAAGTTAATAGTAGAAGATATTGTTTTTATATGGAGATGTTTCTTGAGACAAGATTCATTAAAAGTTTCAATAATTTATTCAATGACTGAATTTTTCTAGATATAAGGTTTATACAAACCTTTTATGCATAATTCTTGACATAAATGATCGGATGGAGAAAATAAAAGTTGGATGCATGAATTTCAAAAGTTATGAAAATCATTTCGGATGAAAGTTAGTGGATTAAGTCCCTTATATATATAATGTTTGTAATAAAGGGTGATCAGAAAAAGATGATACGGTTGAATAAATACTGATAAATGAATTTTAGTGATTTCAAAAACTCACATGAAGAACATCCACTAGATAGATATTTTCCATAGATATCAAATATAGAATCATGAAGGTGCTCTAACCATAAAAGGGTGTATATAGTGTGATATTGAGTCCATTGGTATTAGATGCACTATCACTGGATAGAAGTTGTGTATGAAGAACCATCTTATAGGGTTATGTTGATCATTAATGGTTATAATTTTCCTAACAAAGGGAAACTAGTAAAAGTTTCATTAGATGATGAATATTTGTGAGTTCATTAGATGTAGGATGTAGAGGATGTATTGTTTGAAAACTATTTTTTGGACATAGAAACATCGGATCGAGAAATTATAATGAGATTTATATTAAATTTGTGAAGTCCTTAAATATGTTTATACTAAAGATGGTCATTAAACATTTTATATATTGTTGAGGTAAAGTATGGTTTCCAAATTTTCTTAACATTAGGTTTAAGGAAATTTGAATTGCGTTGAATATTTTTTAGAATTCAAGAAGAATTTTGAATATTATAGAAGTCATAATAATCATTTTAGTGGAATTAAAATTGGAAGGGTATTCAAATGAATTTGACTGATCAGGAAATTCATTTTAGTTCCTGACTAAACTCCTGAAAGGTGCACCTATATAAAGGGTGTGAAAAGAATAAAAATGTACTTGAGACATTATTCATGTATAAAAAAATCTGACACTCTGAAATTTTGATGATATAATGAATTTCCAACTGAGTTTTCTTTTAGGTTGAGGAACTTTGGTAAAAGTGAGAGTTGATGATTGAGCTTCTACTCTGTCAAAACAGGAAGCGCACATGGCCAAACTTTCTTCATCATATAAAGGATATCAGAAAATTCCATTGGATGGAGTATCTCTAAATGTAGAAAGGTGAACCAAAGTACTGTAAGGAGTATCAAATGACGACCCATCGGATGGAGCCATCAGATAGAGGTAAATTGGATGAAGTCTTCAGACGAACTCTTGCTAAGGAAATTTTCAAACAAAAAATAATAAAGTTGATATTTAGCATATACATATCTACCAAAGATAACAAAGAAGTTTTGAGAGAAAAATACTCTTAAGAGGGTTGTTTAAAATCTTTAATAATTGTACATAGTTGAATTTGATCTTGCCTTCTTGTGGAGGAAGTGAATAACTTTTTTAAGTTGACCAGAAAAGAAGAAGGAAAATAATCTTATAGCTGGGTGGTATAACTAGTTACTAAAAAGGAATGTTGGTTGGGGGGAATATAACCAACAGTGAAAAAGTGAATAAGAAAATTATAGTTGGTGGATATAAGAAACTATAGTATGAGATATGATTATTGGGTGGTAGAACTAGGGTTGGTTGGAGGTTGATTACTGGGGGATATAACCAGTTTCTTCTTGTGCCTTTGTATTTTTGAAAGAAAATAGTAAAAGAATCCATGTTAGGGGTAATAACCAACATTTCAAGGAGAAGTTATTTATACAGAACCTTTTAAATATCATTTTTTACCCTCTATTTATATTTTTTGTATACTAAAGGTAGGTTAAGATTTATATTTGAGTGTATTGTATCTATAATAGGTTTTTAAAGGTTAAGAAAGTTCCATTATTAATTTCTTAAAATTTATTATAAAAGAAAACTTGATCACTGATTCACCCTTACCCCTCTCATTCATCTCATACATTGATCCTAAAGGAACTTCACATGCATCATATTTATTTAGTTATCCAAGATTCATATTTCATCATGACTTGTGTTGGTTTGAGCACATAAATAATCCATGACTATATCTGATAGATAAAAAATAAATAATATCATATATGATTCATGGATAGTTGAGTGTATATACACTTTATTGACATCATTAAATGGATTCAATCAACTTTATTCCTCTATTTTTATAACCATTAGGGTTTCCAATATAATGTATCCAAAATAAAACACTAAAAACAAGGTACTTAACCATTAGGGTCACCTTATTACTTGATTTCCTTAAACAAGATATTTCATGGGAACCTAACCGTTATGGAACCCATGATAAATTATTTATTTCTTAACAAGTGTAGAATTTGAAGGAATATTACACTTAGTATTTTTAGGGTTTTTCTTAAAATTCTCACTAGTTTAATAATATCTCATGCATATTAATCCCAATACATATAATGAATTTTTTATTATCTTGTGTTTTATTCCTTTGTGTATGAATCCTTTTAACAATTTAGTTTATAATATTACTCCATCAATAAAATTAAAATGTCTACACCATATTAATGTGTAACTATTTACAAAACCCAAAGTTTTGTGTTGCCCATCTAAAAATATAATTCAAACATATTTATACATATTATAATGAATCCCATGCATAATTTATATGAAATTTTATTTTAAATTCATAGAGTCACATATGATTGAAAATCTCTACATGAGTATGCCTCACATGACAAATAACCAATACCTCACCTTTATAGAAAAAGGAATAATCCTCTAGGTTAGTGGGTAGTTCGACCCCAAGTCCTTATCCATGGAGAGACTTTACTCAAGAGGGAATTCAATTCATGACATCTATAACACCTAATATACACAAACTATTTTCAAAAACTAATCTAAATCTCACTACTCTAAAAAACTGTAGTCATGAAAAAATATTATAGAGTCTCACCTATAATGTAATATAAGGATATATCACTTAGAATCTATTTACCACATGATTTTTTCATAATAAATATTCACATTTCATAAATAATTAGCTAACCTTTAATATTTTAGTAATTGAAAAATAAATAAAAACTTTATTTATTTTCCAAAACATAAGATTCAAATATGAACTTTTCATATTTGATTTAGGATTGAAAAACCCCCCATTTTTCAATGCCTATCACATATCATTTATAAACAATTTATAAACTATAAACATAATATCAAAAATATTAATTTAATTTTTTTGTAATTCCACTTGAAAGTACATTTCCCCTCAACATAATTTCACGTTGGTTATTAAAATTATGTTTTCTCACAACATAGTGTTGTGGTGAGTGATGCACTTAAGAATACATTATCTTATAGTATAATGTTAGGTTGAGTGTCTTACATGAAGTTAACACTAAATATAATATCATGTGACTATCTCACATTACATTGACACTTGGCATAATGTTATGTAGTCTGAAAAAGGTACTCTATTTTCATGGTAAGGATGTTATCTACGTTATCTTAATAACATATATTTCACCTTGAACTATACATTACATTAAATACTTAAATTTTGAGTCCTAGTGCATATTACTTTTGTTAAACAATGTAATAATAAAGATAAAAATCATTATGAATTATTCCATAAACATATCCTTAGGGACTCTCTTGACATTACGTTAACACTTAACATAATGTATAGTAGAGAGTATCCAGAATATGTTTCATAAAAAATGTTCTTTATCAAACAAATAAATAAATATATTGATTCTTATAATAAAAAGGACAGAATACCACTGATATTTTTTGGGTGTTCATCATATGAGCATTGAAAGTGGAAGAAAACCCATATATGCTCATTTTATCCTCAACAATATCAATATGCAATGAAAATGAAGAAAAAACCATATATATCTAAAGTGATTTATAATCTGTATTTTTCTCTTCTTAGTACACTTTACTGAGACCACTTAAACAATATACCAAATCCTATTGTCTTCAAAGGAAGTAAAATGGCCAAAGGATCCCTGATCGTATCGTGAGGATTCTCATACACTGAAGGAGTTATTTCACCTTCAATGTGTGATGAATGATGTCATAGAAATTATATAGTTTTAGTAGGATTTCATGTGACCACACTCACTTAACTAAATTTATTTCATCCCTTTAAATATCCATCCTTGATTCTCTTCATTAAATGAAGAGCATCTGTCATATCAATCATATCAGGTTCCATGGAACTCATATGTTACATCTCATTGTTTTATTCATTTAACTCATTAAATGAATAAAAATCCATAAATAAATCAATACTTTTATTCATAACTAAATAAACCCTAAGGAAGGATATGGTTTTATTAATACACTTTAATCTATAATCTCTTAATACATTGGGTGTAATGTAGCCTCATGATGAATCACATGAATTCCAAACTACATTGGAACCAATGTATGTTCATGATCCTTTTTAAGTATGTGTTAAAACCAATGTATACTTAAGTTATATGAATCATATGAATATTATTTTTATTTTATATCCAACACCTTCCTCATGAGTCTAGGCTTGTGATCATCCTTTTCTTTTCTTCTTCTTGTGTAGTGAATCATTGAAACATTGGTCGAGGTAAAATATTAAAGAACTCACTTTTTTGTAAATAATGGAATCATCATACTATTTTTTCATCTAATTAAATTATGTGAACAAATTAAGAAGAAATAAAAATTGGAATACTAAATTAAAAGGGTGAAATATTTTTTCATCAGTTTTTTATACTTTTGTTATTTTATATGATTATTGGCCTTTGATATTATTGTTTCATACTTTGACTACAACTGTTACTACTATGATTAAATGATATAAACACCTTTAATTAAAGGTTAATAACTTATAGATGATAAAAAAGGGTCTGCATGAAAAATCTATAGAAACTATAATTATTGATTTTCTAGCCTCAATTAATTCATATGAGTAGAATAATAAAAAAGAAAAATGGTTATTACATTTCACTATGAGTTTTTTTGTGGATACTTGTTGTTTCTTTTTATTCCCCTGATGTGGTTAAATGCTATTTTCTGGGGAATGGTGTGGTTGGTTTTTCCTACACTATAGGAAAATCATATTTTTACAATGGAATATTAGTGATAGATTTCCATAAAAAATATTCTATTATATAAATGATAATCAAAAATACTATTATTTTTTATGGACCATTACAATTAACCCTAAGGAGATACTATTTGTGATGGATTATTTTTTCATAATAATAAATATTTTATCAGTACTTGTTTGTGATATAATTTTTATTTCATCGTAAAAAATGTTTTGTGATGGAATGTTGAGTCCATTTCCAAAAATTATTTTCTATAATTATTTATTATGGAATACCAATTTCATCAAAAAAAACTAAACATCAAAAAAAATATGCTTAATAATTGAAAATAACGAAAACAAAAGACAAAAAATAGTTATAAATTTACAGATAATATATTACATGAAATGTAAAATATAATAATAATGTCACTAATGCGATGAGTGATCAGGTCCAACTAGAAGAGGTAAATTCATCCCTAAACCATGTAAGTTAATGCATATGAAGGCTTGGATTCTAAGGGGATGACACAAGACTAGGAAGTGTTCACACAGGTGCAGAGAGACATTGAGGGGCTAGAACATTATAGAACATCATCAGAAGAGGAATATCCTTATTACTCTTCTTAGGAAAATGCTGGAGAAATACACACCCAAGCTATGTATATATTGAGAAAGAAGAAGGGGAAGAAGACTAGACCTAATTCAAGGAGCTGAAATTTGAATAATGGAAAGAAAAAAATGGTGCAGGGACTATTCATTCCTACCAAAACCGATGGAGACCAGGTCAAGTAAAAAAATAAAACCAAAAGATATGGAATACTTGACTATTGATTCGGATAAAGTGTAGAGAAATCCTAAAGAAGATATTACTGGATCGGGTGAGTTCATGACTGGGAGTGTTATAGATGGTTAGCAATGGTAGATGGGGTGGAGAATATCAATAATAAGAACCCACTGGAGGTCATAGCCCATTCATGGGAGGTTATTGTGGAGGTATATCTTATTACCAATGCCACAAAAGAGGAATTGGATACAATGGTGAAAATTGTGCTTCAAGTGGACACCAATTATGAGCATATTTCATGGATTAATATGCAGGACCATATATTGATAAGTGGATTCGATGAAGGTAAGATCAATTGTGAGGAGTACATTCAAACTTAGGAGAATATGAAGGAATTATTTGAATATTTTATGAGGGAAGATCCATGAACACAAGTAAGTAATCTATCCAAGAAATTATTTATGGAAAAATATTCTAATAAGATCAATCTTCTTTTCAATGATCATGTCATGTCTTTTGATGGTTTTATTCCCGAATGAACTAGATGGTTTCTCACTTTCCATAAAAAGTTTTTTGATAATAAAATTTTAATATTCAGTCAATTCATATACTCCATCCTATCCTCATGCTACCAATATTTCTATCATCAATTCTCTTCCCACTAACATCATTTCACTTTCAGCTCTCTAGTCAATATCTGTATAACCTCATCTTGATCTCATAGCCCTGTCTCATAGTCTGCAAAAGAAAATGACAATGACGACAATGTTTTTACCTTAAAGATATATTATTCCATCTTCTTAGTTCTTTGGTAACTAGTCTGGGTCAATTGTAAACCTCTACTAATCACTTGGTCGTTCTGGTTACTATTTGTTGTCTCCCACATCCAAGCTACATCATCCAAACATGACATTTATAAGGCCTCATCCCCTGCATTTATCTCATTATGAATCTCACTCATGCAAGAAACTTCTCTTTCATATGTCTCCTAAAATTGTACCATTAAAACTTAAGAATATTAAAAAAATTATATTATGTTAATTTAATAAAAAAATTGAAAAAATACTAACTGTAATATGTCATTTTCTATCTCCTATAATTTTTCTAGTACTAATATCAGTGTACATATTCTTATACACATCAAACTCTGTAATGTTTGGATCAACAGTAGATATCATAAATTTAATATATAAATTTAGTATTATATATATATATATATATAATTATATATAATTATTTAATAATATTACATACCAAATTTTGATGATGTATACTGAAAGTACAACTCCCAACACTATGTGTGATATCTTGTCTCCCCAAATTCTATTGACTTGAATCAGATCTCCTCTGGAAATCTGCTCTTACCTAATAAGTGCATAATCTCTCCCAATTCTAAGTTGGGAAATAATCAGATCGATAAGGCCTAAATGTATAATCAAATACATACACAAATTCTTTCTATACAGAACTCCTCTGAAGGCTATATAAAAATTGTAGGAAATATTCATTCCTGTAAGCCTACTATGCCTCTTAAATAGTGGGTCTCATGCAGTCATCAACAAGAGACCATAAACCCTTCAAAAATTTCACAATATAGTAAAATAAAAATTATATAAACTTAAAATAAAAACATTCCTTATTTATATATACAAACTCATGCTCGAACATATTTTAAAACAAATTGATAAGAACCTAATCCCATGAAACCCAAAGAGCATAAAAATAGTTCCTCCAAATATAACTATCCTGACCAATAACTATATGTGAAAAACCATAACAATAATAATAATTAAAAACATAATTAATAAAAAAATAAATAAAATAAAAAGTAAATAAAATTAATTTTAAAACTTACTTTATCAAGTGAGGAATAAATTTAAGATATAGACATAGCTCTAGAACCAAACCTGGAATCATCAATCATGCAAGGCCCCAACCCCTCCTAGTAGCCGGTTTCGGTTCAACTCCATCATCTAATAAATTAAAAGGCTCATCACCAGGTAACACATCCATAGTCAAGCTAAAAATAATGACATCGTAATCTTCTTAACCCATATGAAATATATAATTATTTTTATTATAAAATTATGTATTCTTTAAAAATATAAATAATTTAAAAATTATGGAACCATTTTCTTTCAAAGAAATAGGGTGATAATAATGTTACTTGTAAATAATTATTAATATAGATATCAAATATAAAAAAAATATTGAAAACAACTAATATATCATTCTATATCTTTATCTTCATATTTATCTTCCTATTTAGTTTTATCAATGTCAGTGTCTTCATATTCCTCATTAGCATCATCAATTTCTATAGGATCTTCAATTTCATCATCCCTTGTAAAATCAAAGTCATTGGTTACATCATAGACATTATCAACACCATAAAACCTTATCTGTGGGTCTTATCATTGATATATGTATCTCTTTGATTAAGATATATATTTGGTGATGTTTCTTACAAAATTTTAATATTTTTCACTTCAACAACACTATTTTCATTTTCCATAAATTGATTAGATTTCATTTTTTTATACTCCACCAGTCATTTTAATCTATTGAATCTGTGTCATAATTTGTATAGTGAAATTGATGTGCTTAATATACCATCAAAAATAGTTCATTTTCTACAAGAAGACTTTTTTGTTAAATATAAATGATTCAATGTCATGGTTGAACAAGAAACTCCAGATTAGTATCAAAGAAATGAAATTTAAACATTTTTGTGTAATTCTTACCTAGATAACATAACTCAATTAATTCATCTAGAATCCCATAAAAGTCAAATTAAAATTCCTTTTGAGATATCATTTTAAAAAACACCATTATTCATTGATTTTTTTTATTCATCATATATACATGTGTGAAATCGAAATACTTTAACCACATAAGCATTATAATATTTGACCAATTTGGATAGTGGATTACTCAGTGCGTGTAATCAACTATCAATTGTATTTCCATGTCATGATACCTAGATAAAAAATAATTAAAAATATAAAAAATAAAAAATTGGTTTCATATGTTTGAATTTAAATAATTAAACTTACCATCCTTTAAAACTAGTGGGAAATATACATTGCCAACATTCTTTAAGAGTATTTGGGGTAATTCATATAAATTTTTTTTGATATGATCACTATATAATCTAAAAACTGATATAAATTTTCTATTAAAAAATATTTAAAAAATATATAAGTAAAAGTATTAATTATTACATGAATCATGTTATTTATTCATAATTGAGTAGAACATATGCATGAGCTATATACATTTCTTAATCTGAAATCCATCATTCATGATAACCATCAAAACCAATGTTAATATGATTAAATGTTGAAAATTTATTTTCTATGAAATCATCAACATTTTCCTCATTAAGGCCCATTCGATTATTTTTTTTAAAAATATTTAGATTGAAATTAATAAGAGTAGAAATTTGAAATTTCATCCTATAAGTACACTTTAACAGTTGAACCTTCAACCGATGCCTTGTTATGTATATTTCTCTTTAATGTTTGTATGAACCTCTCGAATGGGTACATCCATCAGAATTATACAATCCCACTAAATTTATCTTCATATGAAAAATGCAATATTAAATGTTCCCTTGAGTCAAACAAGGTTGTCGGAAATATTTTTTACAACTTACATAAAATTATAAGAATATATTTTTGCAGCATACTCAGTGCATCATAGTCTATTATTGTTTCAAAAATGACTCAGAAGAAATATGATATTTCATTTAACACATCCAAGATAGAATAATTTAGTAGCCCAGTGAGGCTAATAGGTAGTATTATTTTCATGATGACATGAAAATCATGACTTTAAACTTGGTAATATGTCCATTTTTGACACAACAAGACAAACTAAAATCATAATCATCTAGTAAACACAAATATTTAATCCAACGAAAAAATAATGATTTAATTTATTTAAAAATTTCATAAGTTACTTTTGGATTCATTGATTTTAGTGATATTTTATTTTCAAAAAACTCAAGTTCAAGATGCCTATAAATTTGAGCAAGATATACATATTCCTTCATGGTATCTTTGGTCTTATCAGGTTTATCAAACATCATATAAAATTTGTTATCAAAAAAATTCTTCTCAAAATTCATTACATTTAACATGTGATAAACCAAAAAATCATACCAATGTGGAAAGTTCTAAAAAATACTTCTCTTTATCCAATTTTTATCTCTCCCAAAACCACAAATTATTTATTGGTTTTTAGTTGGTCCAAAAGTAATAGGAGGTAAGTAAGATACAATATATTTTACTTGACAAACTCAGATAACTATTGGATGCGCTTCTATTTTAATTATACATTTTTTAAAATTATTTATATTCCATTATATTGGTTGATCAAGAAGAATAAATATTTGATGATATTTGAAAAAATAAGGATTTATTTCAATAAATATCATAAATTTTTTATTACCATCCGTACAGTATGGAAAATATTTTAGATTATGTTTACTCTATCCAGATAACATATCATACACCAAAAATTCATTGATTTTCTATGTTAATTCAGATTTGAGTATAAAATTCTGACCTGCAACTACATGATATGTAGTTACATCATTTTTCCATAATAAAATTAAATCATCAATCAATGGATTAAAATAAAAATCAATATTATTCTTCTAATTTCATAGAATTAGTAATTCCAGATATATATATGGTTCATCTACCAAAATCTAGGGAGGTAAATTGTACAAATTTATGAAGACAAGACAATAAGAATATTTACTATCGTAAGCACCAAATTGATAGAAACCATCATTAGAAATACTCAACCATACATTATGAGGTTTTTAAGAAAAAGATGGATACACCTTATCAATTTGTTTCCAAGAATCACAATCAAAAGGATTATTTAGGCTTTTACAAAGAAAAACATTGGATCTATGCCATGTCATCAATGATGTTATGTTGTGAGACATAAATAGACTTTCTAGTCTATATTTAAAAAAAAATATCTAAATTTTTTAATAAGAATAAATTTTTTACTTTTCCTATTGTACCGCTTTATACCTCAATTTTATATATATTGGAAAATTAACTAATGAAACATATTCATCATAATATAAGAATCATTCATTTGAATATGCATTTATTTTTTATAACTAATACCCAAATTATGAATCAACCTCTTGATTTTAATGAAATTTGCTGGCAATGTATTCCACTTAGGCAACAATGATTTAACCTAAGAAAATATTTGATCAAAAAAATAATATGAAATTCCAAAATTGAATTTAATAGCCATAGATTTTATTAAAAATTCATATTTTCTTATATTTCATCATTGATATAAGTCCTCCTCAGCATATTTCAACGAATCATAAATTTTAGATGGTTCTAATTTGGATTAGAATCATCACTCTGAGTTTCCATTTCTTGAAAAGATGGTCCAACAACATCATGTACTAAATTTTGAAACTAAGTTAGCTTTGGAACCAAAAAATTTATATTCCCTTCTAAATTTCATTCACCATGTTTATACCAAAATAAAAAATCATTCTAAAAATTGAAATATAAAATATAAACCCCAACATTATCAAACATTTTATATCTTCTGATATCACACTTCTTATATAGGCACTTAATTATTCCTTACGAAATAAACTATGAATTTGAATATGTGAATGATATAAATGCTCTAACACACTCAATTTATATGGGATTTATACTAAATCCGTTTTAATTTTTATGATGATTTATTGATTAATGATCACATAGTAAAAATTATTTTTATTTTCTAGGTCCATAGTATTCAAAAAAAAGTAACAGTAATTAGTTTATTATATAAAATGTATTACATAACTTTTTTCATTAAATTACCATTTAAATATTTTTTATAATATAATTACTAAAATATTACATTTAAATATATTAACAAATTTTATTAATTTATACTAATTTATATCAATTTTTATTAATTTATACTAAATGATACTAATTAATATTAATTTATATTAATTTATACTAATTTTTTATGAACTGATACTAATTTTTAATAATTTATAGCAATTTATAATACTTTATCTAAATTTTATCAATTTATAGTAAATTATGATAATTTATACTAATTTGTGAGGAATTAATACAAATTTATAGTAATATATATTCATTTATAATAATTTATAAAAATCTATAATAAATTTTATTAATTCATGCTAATTTATATCAATATTTATTAATTTATACTAATTTTTATGAATTTACAATAAATTTACTTATTTAGATTAATTCATTTCATTTATGTCAATTTATAGTAAATTATACTATTTTTTACTAATTTTTTTGGAATTAATACTAATGCATAGTAATATATATTAATTTATAATAATTTATACAAATTCATAATAAGTTTTATTAATTTATACTAATATTTGTTAGTTTTTATTAATTTATACTAAATAATACTGATTTATACTGATTTTTATTAATTTATTGTAATTTATATTAAATTATATAAATTATTTCAATTTATAGTAAATTATATTAATTTAAACTAATTTTTTAGGAATTAATACTAATTTATAGTAATATATATTAATTAATAATAATTTATTCAAATTGTATAATAACCTATTTTTAATTTATATAAATATTTATCAGTTTTTATTAATTTACACTAAAGTATACAAACTTATACTAATTTATAATAATTTATAATAATTTTTATTAATTTATAGTATTTTTAATTAATTAATCATAATTTATGTTAACCTATATCAATTATATCAATTTATATTTAATTACATTAATTTGTGAGGAATTAATATTAATTTATTGTAATATATATTAATTTATAAAAAATTATAAAAAATTATAATAAATTTTATAAATTTATAATAATGTATACTAATTTTTATTAAATTATACTAAATAATACTATTTTATACTATTTTATACTAATTTATATTAATTTATACTATTTTTTGGGATTTATACTAATTTTTCTTAATTTATATTAATTTATATTAATTTATAAAAACTATATCAATTTATAGTAAATTATACTAATTTTTACTAATATGTGAGGAATTAATGCTAATTTATAGTAATATATATTAATTTATACTATTTTATACAAATTTATAATAAATTTTATTAATTTATTCTAATTTATATCAACTTTTATTAATTTATACTGTATAATAATAATGTATACTATTTTATATTTATTTGTATAAATTATATCAATTTATAGTGAACTATAGTAATTTAAACTAAATTGTGATAATAATTAATACTAATTTCTACAAAATTATATTGATTTTATTAATTAACACTATTTTTTATTTATACTAATATATATTAATTTTCATTACTTTTTATTAAATTATACTAACTTAAAAAAACATATACTACTTTTTTAAATTTATGTTAAATTATTCTTATATTTATTAATTTAGATTAAATTACACAAACTTATATTAATTTACACTAATTATATAAATTTATAGAAATTAATATTAATTTATACTAAATTGTTATGAATTAAAACTAATTTATAGTAATTTATATTAATTTATACTAAATTATACTAATTTATAGTATCTTATATCAATTTATAGTAAACTATATCAATTTATAGTAATTTATTATTAGTTTCACCAATTTGTATACTAAATTATATCAATATATTATAAAGTATATTTTTTTACAAATCTATACAAATTTATATGAATAAGTACTAATTTATATCAATTTATAATAAATTATATCAATTTATACTTATTTATATGAATATGTAGTAATTTTTATTAATTTATACTAGTTTTGAATAATTTATACTAATTTTTAGTAATTTGTATTAATTATTAATAAGTTATACTAATTTATACTAAATTATAATGCTTTATGATAATTTATATTTATTTATACTAATTTTCTATGAATTTAAAGTAATTTATAAAAAATTATATGAATTTATACTAAATTAATTCAATTTACAATAATTTTATAAAAATATATTATAATTCTCATTAATTTACATCAATTTATACTAATTTTTTTAATTTATATAAATTTATACTAATTTATATTAATTAATAGCAATTTTTATTAATTTATACCAATTCATAATATTTTTTTATTAATGCATACTAATTTAATATTAATTTATAACAATTTCTATTAAATTATAGCAATTTGTATTAGAATATTCTAATTTATACTAAATATAATGTCAATTTAATAAATTAAAATAACTAAAATATAGTATAAATTAAAAAACATTAAATAGAAAAAAAATGGTAATTAAAAATAAAGTTAAAAAACCTCGAATTTGGTACTTTAGCAAAAGATTTGTAGAATTTTTTTCAAATATACTAAGATGAAGGTTTGATATGAAAATAGAGAGTTTTTTAAATGAAATAGATTGGTTGTGGGAAAAAATTGAGGAGGGAGGGGGGCTATGCATATTTATACTTTTTTTTATTACGATAGTTTTTTTACGACAAATATTTGCAACATGTTATTTTTCTATGATGTGTATTTGTAAAGGGATGTTTATCCGTCGCAAAAGGCCATTGTAAAAAACAATATTTTCTTCTCAATTAAAAATTATTCTTGATAGATGAGTTCGTCCCAAATAAATTCACTGACACACCATTTGCGACGGATCCATCGCAAATAATATCTTTTGAGACAGATTCCATCACATATATTGAGCCATCAGAGTAATTGTGATAGTTCCAACACAATTACTTTTTGTGACAGATTTGTCAAAAAATACTCGTTAAGTAAAGGGGTTTTTTTTCATGGTTGAACCAATCTATGGAAAATAACTATGAAATAATAAACTATTTATGATGGAATATTTTATTCATCTCAGATAAGTCATTCCCACTATCATCGCATGCAAGCACGCTAAAACCTTTTGTGATGAACGAGTTTATCTGTCACAAAAATCCTTCACCAATAAATTATTTGTTACAGACAAACTGGTTCATCACAAATAAATTAAATCCATAAACTATTTGTGATGAAATTATATTTTATCACAAATAACAAAATCAATTTTCATGCAGTGATAGTTGGCACAAAGGAGGTGGTCATTATTGTGGCAGTGGTGGGTGTGCTAGTTACATGGGAATAGAAGCAATATTTGTGGTGGTAGTGGTGGCTGTTGGGATTTTTCATGGGTATCTTCATTTGGTGAATGTTCTATTGTTTTGGGGGTGTTTATTTAGACACTCATATGTTGGCACTTTTTATGGTAAAAGCTGGAAGAAATATGGATGTAGGCATATGAATGGTTTGTCATTAAATATGGTTAATAAATTTCATAATGAACTTAATATGGTTGGTAATGGTAAATATGTAAATTGTTGATTAAGTGATTAAAAAGTGATTTACGTATTCCTTGTGGCTATTTTGTGTTGAACCAAGGGTTCTGTTAGTGTAGAAATTGTGGCAGTAGTTGTTGGTGGTAGTTTGTAGAGATGTGGTGCTGATTGTGGGATAATTTAGTACTATTTTGTGAAACCTAGAGTTTATGTTTGAGAATTTGGATATGACATGTATATTTTATTTTTCATGTGTTTTTATATTCACCCCCCCCCCCACTTTATTCAAATAACCTTACTAACCCACATACATTTTGATTTTTTGGTTTCTTCCCCAAACATCCAGGTTGGTGTGGGAATAGATGGTTGACTACTCCCTCTTACTAGCTCTATATTCTGGAGGTTATTATTCATGCGTTGTGATTCCTAGAAGTAAAAAGTGTGATTTTTGTAATGATTATGGGATGATGATGCAGTATATAGTGGGGTAGTGCATGGTATGAGGAGGGAATGAGGTTGATGTCCTTCATGTTCATGACACCCTAATATGATGGAAAAGTGATGTGTGGTTGAGATATGGGTATGTGGGATGTGGTTTTGGATGTGTGGATATGATATTGTGATATGGATATGTGGTATATGTATGTTTCAATGTAGTTAGGATGATGTGGAAGGTATGGGAGTATCAGGACGTTTTTCATTGGGGCATGAGAGTGACAAATGAGTGGGGGAAGTGGCACAGGGTACCCTTTTTTCTGTATCATTTCTTGTTATTTTATTATACTTGGATGAAATGATTGGAGATGGATCCTTGGTGTGGCTGGGTGGTGGTATATCTACACTATTAAAAGAATTATTTATCATGTTGTCTTTTTCAAATTGGTTATTTATAACCAACATGAAAATTCCATGTTAATTACTTTTTCACATCGGTTATTATATAATCGATGTGAAAAATCTAGGTATGCTGCTTTATCACGTCGGTTATTATATAACTGATGTGATAAATCAAGTTACTCAATTTTTCATGTTATTTATTATATAAATAATGTGATAAAGTGACTTTTCATGTCGGTTATTTAATTACTGATGTTATATACCATTTAAAATTTTATGAATCGTTGATTTGAATCATTTCGGTGTTATTCGATCTTGTGAAAGAAGTCTTATTTCTCTCACATCACTACTGGAAATACAGTCTTTCCCAATGGTTTTGAACAATTGGGAAAGGCTGCAGAACCGTTGGTATATGTTATACCAACGGTTCTGCAAACCATAGGGAAGTAATCCATTGGGAAAGCTTTTCCCAACGGTTTACTGTGAACTGTTGGTATAGGGTGGGGAAATCCTAACCTATCCCAACGGTTATGCCAAACCATTGGGATAGTTTTTCCCAATGGTTTGGCTTGAACCGTTGGGAAATCCCAAGATTCTCCTCTTTCCCAATGGTTTCTAAACCATTGGGAAAGGGTTTTTACCAACGGTTCATTGAACCATTGGTAAAAAAGGATCAGAGAGCTATGCCAATGGTTTGAAACCGTTGACATAGCCTATGTTGTGCAAATTGTACAACAGCCTGCAATTTGCACAGCAGCTCTACAATTTGGACAACAGGACTCATTTTGTGCATTCCCTCCCATTTTAAATCCAATTATTGTACCTGAAATAAACTAACACATACATATACAATTATTTTACCTGCAATAACCAACTAACACATACATATAGAGAACAAATTCATACAAATTAAACATATAATGCATCCTAGAACTATACACATCAATAATTAAATTAGAATTCATAACGTAATTATAAACATACATAATTCATTTAGAATTCAATTTAAAATTTAGATTACAATTATATGTGGAATCTGGAATTCAATTCATAATTTGATCGGTTTTCTGTATACCATATATTTTTACCTAAAATGATGTCCATTTTAAACAAAATACATACACCTGGAGTGATACCGACCACACCATGCCTTGGATTGAGGCGAGGTTAACTCGTACACGTCACAAATGACCCATCGATCGTTTTCATAAAGTATCAACATATTCCGAAAGCGTTTGCTCAGTTTTTCGTATGTCAGTTGATGTTTTTCACTAAAAATGATGTCCTTTTAAAACAAAATATAGACACTTTGAGTGGTGTCGGCCACACCATGTCTCATATTGAGGCGGGGTTGATTCGTACACTTCACATATGACCCATGGATCATTCTCCTAAAGTTTCAACGGAAACCGAATGCGTTTGGTCGGTTTTCCGTATGTACTTAAAATGTTGTCCATTTTAAACAAAAGAGATACACTTAGACTGATCTCGACCACACCGCGACTCGGATTGAGCCCATGTTAGCTCGTACAGGTCACATATGACCCATGAAGCGTTGTGATAAATTATCAACAGATTCCGAATGTGTTTGGTCAGTTTTCTGTATTCCAGTTGTTCTTTTCATTTATAATCATGTCCATTTTAAACCAAAGAGACACATTTAGAGTGGTGTCGGCCACACCGCACCTCGGATTGAGGCGGGGTTGACTCGTACACATCACATATGTCCCATGGATCGTTTTGCTAAAGTATTGACACAATCCAAATGCGTTTGGTTGGTTTTCTGTATGCCATTTGATGTTTTTCACTTAAAATGATGTCCTTTTGAAACAAAAGACAGACACTTTGAGTGGTTTTGACCACACCGCATCTCAGATTGAGGAGGGGTTGATTCTTATACGTCACATATGACCCATGGATCATTCTCCTAAAGTTTCAACAGAAACCGAATGTGTTTGGTCAGTTTTCTGTATGTACTTAAAATGTTGTCCATTTTAAACAAAAGGGAGCCATTTAGAGTGATCATGGCCACACCATGCCTTGAATTGAGCCCAGGTTGAATCATACATGTCACAAATGACCCATGGATCGTTGACCTAAATAATCAATAGAATCCAAATGTGTTTGGTCAGTTTTTCGTATGTCAGTTGTTCTTTTCACTTATAATCTTGTCCATTTTAAACAAAAGAGAGACAATGTGAATGGTTTTGGCCACACCACACCTCGGATTGATGTGGGGTTGACTCTTACATGTCACATATGACCCATGGATTGTTTTGCTAAAGTATCGACACAATACGAATGTGTTTGGTCAGTTTTTCGTATGCCAATTGATGTTTTCACTTATAATCATGTCGATTTTAAACAAAAGAGAGACACTATGAATGTTGTCGGCCACACCGCTCCTCAGATTGAGGTGGTGTTGACTCGTACACATCACATATGACCGATGTATCTTTGTGCTAAAGTATCAACACAATCAGAATCTGTTTGGTCGGTTTTCCATATGTACTTAAAATGTTGTCCGTTTTAAACAAAAGAGAGACACTTAGAGTGATTCCGGCCGCACAGTGCCTCAGATTAAGGCAGGGTTGACTCGTACACATCACATATGACCCATGGATCGTTTTCCTAAAGCATCAACACATTTCTAATGCGTTTTGTCAGTTTTCCTTATGTCAATTGTTCTTTTCACTTATAATCCTGTCCATTTTAAACAAAATACATACACAAGGAGTGATCCCACCACACCATGCCTCAGATTGAGGTGAGTTTAACTCGAACACATCATAAATGACCCATCGATTGTTGTCCTAAAGTATCAACATATTCTGAAAGCGTTTTCTCAGTTTTTCGTATGCCAGTTGATGTTTTTCAATTAAAATGACGTCCTTTTGAAACAAAAGATAGACACTTTGAGTGGTGGCAGCCACACCGCATCTCATATTGAGGGTGGGTTGATTCTTAAACATCACATATGACCCATGGATTTTTCTCCTAAAGTTTCAATGGAAACCGAATGCGTTTGGTCTGTTTTCCGTATGTACTTAAAATGGTGTCCATTTTAAACAAAAGAGAGACACTTAGACTGATCATGGCCACACCGCGACTTGGATTGAGCCTGGGTTGGATCGTACAGGTCACATATGACCCATGGATCGTTGTGATAAATTATCAACACATTCCAAATGTGTTTGGTCAGTTTTCAGTTTGCCAGTTTTTCTTTTCACTTATAATCCTGTCCATTTTAAACAAAAGAGACATAGTCAGAGTGGTGTCGGCCACACCGCGCCTCAGATTGAGGCGAGGTTGACTCGTACACATCACATATGACCCATGGATCATTTTTCTAAAGTATCGACACAATCCGAATGTGTTTGGTCGGTTTTCCGTATGTCAGTTGATGTTTTTCAATTAAAATGACGTCCTTTTGAAACAAAAGACAGACACTTTGAGTGGTGTCAGCCACACCACGTCTCATATTGTGGTGGGGTTGATTCTTACACGTCACATATGACCCATGGATCGTTCTCCTGAAGTTTCAATGGAAACCGAATGCGTTTGGTTGGTTTTCCGTATGTACTTAAAATGTTGTCCATTTTAAACAAAAGAGACCCACTTAGAGTGATTCCGACCACACCGTGCCTCAGATTAAGGAGGGGTTGACTCGTACATGTCACATATAACTCATGGATCATTTTCCTAAAGCATAAACACATTTCAAATATGTTTTTTCAGTTTTGCGTATGTCAGTTGTTCTTTTCACTTATAATCCTGTCCATTTTAAACAAAAGAGAGACACTGTGAATGGTGTCGGCCACACCGCGCCTCAGATTGAGGTGGGGTTGACTCGTACACATCACATATGACCCATGGATCATTGTGATAAAGTATTGACACAATCCGAATGTGTTTGGTTGGTTTTCCGTATGCCAGTTGATGTTTTTCAATTAAAATGATGTCCTTTTGAAACAAAAGACAGACACTTTGAGTGGTGTCGGCCACACCGCATCTCAGATTGAGGCGAGGTTGATTCTTACACATCACATATGACCCATGGATCATTCTCCTAAAGTTTAAAAGGAAACCTAATGTGTTTGGTTGGTTTTCCATATGTACTTAAAATATTTTCCATTTTAAACAAAAGAGTGCCACTTAGAGTGATTTCGGCCACACCGTGCCTCAGATTAAGGTAGGGTTGACTTGTACATGTCACATTTGACCCATGGATCGTTGTCCTAAAGCATCAACACATTTCAAATGAGTTTGGTTAGTTTTGCGTATGTCAGTTGTTCTTTTCACTTATAATCATGTCCATTTTAAACAAAACAGAGACACTGTGAATGGTGTCGGCCACACCGCACCTCTGATTGAGGCGAGGTTGACTCGTACATGTCACATATGACCCATGGATCGTTGTACTAAATTATTGACACAATCCGAATGCGTTTGGTCAGTTTTCCGTATGCCAGTTGATGTTTTTCAATTCAAATGGTGTCCTTTCGAAACAAAAGACAGACACTTTGAGTGGTTCTAGCCACACCACATCTCAAATTGAGGCGGGTTTGATTCTTACACATCACATATGACCCATTCATCGTTCTCCTAAAGTTTCAACGGAAACCGAATGCGTTTGGTCGGTTTTCCATACGTACTTAAAATGTTGCCCATTTTAAACAAAAGAGAGTCGCTTAGAGGGATTCCGGACACACCGTGCCTCCGATTAAGGCGGGGTTAACTCGTACATGTCACATATGACCCATGGATCGTTTTCTTAAAGCATCAACACATTCTGAATGCATTTGGTCAGTTTTGTGTATGTCAGTTGTTCTTTTCACTTATAATCCTGTCTATTTTAAACAAAAGAGAGACACTGTGAATGGTGTCGGCCACACCGCACCTCAGATTGAGGCGGGGTTGACTCGTACATGTCACATATGACCCATGGATAATTGTGCTAAAGTATCGACAAAATCCGAATGCGTTTGGTCGGTTTTCCGTATGCCAGTTGATGTTTTTCAATTAAAATGACGTCCTTTTGAAACAAAAGACAGACACTTTGAGTGGTTCTGGCCATACCGCGTCTCAGATTGAGGCGAGGTTGATTCATACGTGTCACATATGACCCATGGATCGTTATCCTAAAGTTTCAATGGAAACCAAATGCGTTTGATCGGTTTTCCGTATGTACTTAAAATGTTGTCCATTTTAAACAAAAGAGAGTCACTTAGAGTGATTCCGACCACACCGCGCCTCGGATTGAGTCGGGGTTGACTCGTACATGTCACATATGACCCATGGATCATTGTGATAAATTATCGACACAATCTGAATTCATTTGGTCGGTTTTCCGTATGCCAGTTGATTTTTTTCAATTAAAATGACGTCCTTTGGAAACAAAAGATAGACACTTTGAGTGGTGTCGGGTACACCGTGTCTCAGATTGAGGAGGGGTTGATTCGTACACGTCGCATATGACCCATGGATCGTTCTCCTAAATTTTTAATGGAAACCTAATACGTTTGGTCAGTTTTCTATATGTACTTAAAATGTTGTCCATTTTAAACAAAAGAGAGCCACTTAGAGTGATTTCGGTCACACCGTGCCTTAGATTAAGGTGGGGTTGACTCGTATACGTCACATATGACCCATGGGTCATTTTCCTAAAGCATCAACACATTTCTAATGCGTTTGGTCGGTTTTTCGTATGTCAGTTGTTCTTTTCACTTATAATACTGTCCATTTTAAACAAAAGAGAGACACGGTGAATGGTGTCTGCCACACCACGCCTTGTATTGAGGCGAGGTTGACTCGTACATATCACATATGACCCATGGATCGTTGTGCTAAAGTATCAACACAATCTGAATGCGTTTGGTCAGTTTTCTGTATGCCAGTAGATGTTTTTTAATTAAAATGACGTCCTTTTGAAACAAAAGACAGACACTTTGAGTGGTGCTGGCCACACCGCATCTCAGATTGAGGTAGGGTTGATTCGTACACGTCACATATGACCCATGGATCATTCTCCTAAAGTTTCAATGGAAACCGAATGCGTTTGGTCGGTTTTCAGTATGTACTTAAAATGTTGTCCATTTTAAACAAAAGAGAGTCACTTAGAGTGATTCCGGCCATACCGCACCTTGGATTGAGGCGGGGTTGACTCTTACACATCACATATGACCCATGGATCATTTTTCTAATGTATAGGCACAATACTAATGTGTTTGGTTGGTTTTCCGTATATCAGTTGATGTTTTTCAATTAAAATGACGTCCTTTTGAAACAAAAGACAGACACTTTGAGTGGTGTCGGCCACATCGCGTCTTAGATTGAGGCGGGGTTTATTCGTACACATCACATATGACCCATTGATCGTTCTCCTAAATTTTCAACAGAAACCGAATGTGTTTGGTCAGTTTTCCGTATGTACATAAAATGTTGTCCATTTTAAACAAAAGAGAGCCATTTAGAGTGATTACGGCCACACCGTGCCTCATATTAAGGCGGGGTTGACTTGTACACGTCACATATGACCCATGGATTATTTTCCTAAAGCATCAAAACATTTATAATGCATTTGGTCAGTTTTGCGTATGTCAGTTGTTCTTTTCACTTATAATCTTGTCCATTTTAAACAAAAGAGAGACACTGTGAATGGTGTCGGCCACACCACACCTCGGATTGAGGCAGGGTTGACTCTTACACGTCACATATGACCCATGGATCGTTGTGCTAAAGTATCAACATAATCTGAATGCGTTTGGTTGGTTTTCCGTATGCCAGTTGATGTTTTTCAATTAAAATGACGTCATTTTGAAACAAAAGACAGACACTTTGAGTGGTGCCGGCCACACCATGTCTCATATTAAAGCGGAGTAGATTCGTACACGTCACATATGACCCATGGATCATTCTCATAAAGTTTCAATGGAAACCGAATGCGTTTGGTCGGTTTTCCGTATGTACTTAAAATGTTGTCCATTTTATGAGAATCCTCATGTGTCTATTAGTGGAATGGTATTTACTTAAAATCTTGTGGACATTCATATAAAATATTTTTATATCATTCTTAGTATGGATTAGATTTTAGTTTATCATGCTATGAAACATTTCGGAGCTAACAATGTCATGCCCAATGAATACATCTCTTTTATAACATACCAAGAATCTATGATATTGATTAGATGTGTAAATGTGATTTACATTGATTATCATGATGAAAATAAATAAAATATATATTATAGATTTTCTAGTAATAAATAAAATCAAGGAGGGTGGGGGGGTTGTTCGGCGGGGTTGTCCGGGGGGCTGTCTGGTGGGTGTCTGGGGGGCTGTTCGGGGACCAAGGAGGAGGGTGGGAGGGTTGTGCGGGGGGGGTGTCTGGGGGAGTGTTCGGGGGGTTGTTCGGGGTCCAAGAAGGAGGGTGGGGGGCTATCCGGGGGCTGTCTGGAGGGTTGTCTGGGGTCCAGGGAGGAGGGTGGGGGCTATCCGGGGGGCTGTTCGGGGGGCTGTCTGTGGGCTGTCCGGGGGGGTGTTCGGGGGGTTGTCCGGGGTCCAAGGAGGAGGGTGGGGGGGCTGTTCGGGGGCTGTTCGGGGGGTGTCCGGGGGGTGTCTGGGGTTCAAAGAGGATGGTGGGGGGTTGTCCAGGGTCCAGGAAGGAGGGGGGTTCCCAAAAACACAACCACTAAAAGACAACAACATCCCTAAAAATAGATAATATGTAAAAATAACTCAACTCCAATACTATACTATGAGTCTAGATAAAACCAACAACTAGAATAGATTAAATATCAAATCTCAGTAATATTAGTCAAAAATGTAATGGATAAATTTGTCCCACATCACCATCACCATCATCTCCATCATCATCACCCTCGTCCTCATCCCCATCATCGTCCTCGCCCTCCTCAGCGCCCTCCTCCTCTCCCTCGCCCTCCTCCTCACCCCCGCCACCCGCCTCACCCTCCTCATCTCCCTCCACTTTCGAATCAAACTCCTCGCCATCATCATCATTAAGCTGTACATCGTCCTTACCACCACTAGAACTTCCACCTAGTTCATCATATATAGAACGTATCGATGACATATACTCATCAAAAGCTGGGTTGGCCTCTACTGGAAGTGTTGGATGTAGAACTTCAATAAATTTCATAAATGCATTGTTTGCACTAGAAGACTGTTCTACCGTCTCTGTGGCCTTTTTCTCAGCCTGTTCTTCCTGTGGCCTAACTTGCTACAGCTCGGTGGCACTACAGCTCGTACCTGAGGAGGGCCAATACTTCGTCGGGGCTATCCTAGGTCGGCAGCGTACTCTGCCAGGATTCTCCTCTCCCAACACCTGATGTAAGTGATCTATTGGCCCAAAATTGTCTGGTTCTTGGGAATCGAGGTCCTCTAAAGAAACCTTTTACAAATATAAATATATTATTAAGTTACAAAATAGATATTAAAATATAAAATCAATAGATTAAAACTTGCAATCTGCTGCTGAGTCGCTTCGTTGACAGCACTTCCATCCTTTTTCCGCCTACTTGAGCAAAACAGTTTTGCTCGAGGCACACGTCCTTCAATATTCTGTATTTTCCTCTACAATGACATTGAAAACTAAAGTTATATGAAAACTTTAGAAAACAATTAAATAATTTAGAAAACAAAAGAAAATGTAAGTCGTAAAGAAAACTTATAAAAAAATGTCATACCTGCTTCCTCTCATGATCCGACATCGTCGTACGTCCTAGTGTGTGGAGATATTTTTTTGCATCAATGTTTTTTTTTATTTTTCCAGATGATTCCTAAATAAAATTTGATAATTCAGAGGATAATATTAATGAAAAACATGAAAGTTATTATTTACATACCTCAAATGTAATTCATACCTTAAACTGGGTACTCGCCCAATGAGTAATCATCTGACGATACTACTCTATAGGACAATAATCCACGAATGGTACCACCTCTAACTCAGTGCCAACTATAGCACGCCATCCAATATACAACTCATGCTTTTAGGCTCTCCAAAACTTTCCTAAATCCTTTAGACGTTCCGCTCGAGCACCCTCACCATTGGTAAAATTAAATCGAAGCTGTCATCAAAATATTAATTCATATAAATACAAAAATAATTCATGGCATTAAATACAACAAATTTTTTTACCCATATCTCTACCCAAGCTCTATCCTTGACCTCATGTGGAAAATGTCTCCAGGACAGCGGGCTGACGGGAATGATGTCGGAGTATTTGTCAAGCGTCGCCGAAAAACTCCGACATTGCTGCCCTGATTTCTCAACCATTTGTTTGTCTTCATTGTAATCCACCATAACCTGTGTGCGGCGGTTCCATACCGAACGCATGCGTGTACGCCCCCGCCCCCACCTCCTGTCAGTAGATGTGTCTTTCATGAAATAAAAACAAATATTTTATCAAAACATGTTATAATGAAAATAAATATTGCTATAAAACTTTGTTAGGGTTTTATAAATATACCTATGCCCGTCTGATCGCTGAGCGCCGCCAGATCCACAGAAACTGATGGAACACCCTGTGGTGGAATAGGAGTCGAAGACGATGGAATATAGAATCTCAGAGAGACAGAAGTAGAAGGAAAAGAAGATGGGACAACAGTATGACCGAATTCTGACTGGGGAGTGGGAATCATCATGGGATGTGAAAATGATGGGGTAGAAGATGCAGAAGGTAGAGAAAACATGGGAGGCCTAAATATCATGTGTGTCCCTAATGACACACCGAGATCAGAATGTGGGAAGGATGACATGTCAGTGGGAGGGGTAGGGTCTAGTCAGGCACGCGCAGCTGATCGTCCACCTCTGGTACGAACCCTCCTCGTACCACCGGCTTGAGTACTAGGACCAGTACTAGGCTCCTCATCGAATAACTGTCGACGTATAGGTGGATCCTACAAAAATGTTTACAAAAAAATTAATCACATGACACTATATATTCTTTAAATATATATATATTTGAAATAAAGTACTCACTGTAGGCACTAATGGTGGAACGCCCATCTCTGCCATCTGACGATTGTTCCCTATCATTTTTTTCCTTCGTCTCTCTTCAATTGGTTGCATTTCCTTCTTTTGAAAAAAAATATGTAATTAATTAGAAAAAGGAAACTAATGTGTAAACAAAAAACTAAATATATGAGGGAAGAGGGGGATTCATTGATAATTTGGATATAAATTGTTTTAGAAGATCTTGAATGAATTTAATAAATCATACAATTTGTAATGTTCACCAAGTTAGAAATATTGTTTGACTAGGTTTGAATACAGTTCAATTCCAAATTAGAAAATGAAATTCAAATAAAACAGCAACCAATAAACATTGAAAATTCACATAAGGGTCAAGTCAGCTAAAACATATTTGTGATCAATAGTAAATCAATTTGAATATTACCAACCTTAACAACCCAATTCGAGGTAAACCAAAAGAATTCAGAACATGGATGAATGATTCTATATATTTTCAACCACAACTTCAGGTTCACAATTAACTATGACAATTGAGATATTGGAGTCATCAAAAGAAATAAATGGATTGGTTCCAATGGCAATAGGGACAATGTAAATTCCATCATCACCATCATCAAAAATATGTCTTGGAATTATTTCAACTATGACACCAAATTCAGGTCGAAGTTGGTCTTTGACATAAAAAACTTGTTTATCCATTAATGCCAACACATATGGTTCTTCGGTAGCAAGAGTGCGAGTCATATTAATTACTCAAAATCCACAATCATCAATAAATGTTCCATCTCTCATCATCAAATCAAACCAATGGAATTTCATCATTGTGACTCTTCCATGAGAGTAATAATCCAATATTATTATTTTCTCAACGACTCCATAATAACCCACATTTTCAAATCGCGGTCTACTATCTGATGCACTGGCATAACAATCTGTTGTGGCAGTAACCATAACACCATCATGTTGTGTTCTCATGTTCTTTGCTCATTCAGTGACAATAAATTTGTACCCACTGATAACAATTGATTTACAGTCATGAACCATGGTATTAGGATCAAAAGCCAAAGCTCTTATTTCCTCAGAGACAGAATCAGCAGACAAACTCAATACCTGCAATATAAATTACTGTTAAACTTAACTAAATATTGAAATAATTAATTTAAGCAGTAATATTTTTACCTTCAATTTTAACCAAGCAGAAAACTCTTTGATATGCAAAGTCTCTCTCCTACTCAAAGATAAAGAACGATGCTTCCTATTTATCATTATTTTATGTTCCATGTAGATAAAAAATATGAATAGTTTAACAGATATATATGTAAGATATACATAATAAATTTAGTTTCCTGATATAGTCATCGAACAAATCACAGTTGAACAAAACTGTGTGATGTGCCATCTCCCGCTCGTCATGGCTTAATGTCTTCAATGTATATGATCCAGGAATTCCTCCTGTTTGAGGAAGTGATGGAAAACTGGGTTCAATTTTCTCATATTGTTCTTCTTCATTTATCATTGGTCTGTTCAATCTTTTAGTAAGATCAGACAAATACATCGAGCAGAAATCCATACATTCTTGAGCCAGGTAACCTTTCATGATAGAACCTTCGGGGTGATTTCTATTTTAGACATACAACTTTAATGTGAACATATTTATTTTAGTTGGATACATCCAATGAAAAGAAACAGGTCCTCTGAGAAGTATTTCAGTGGGAATATGGACAGTCAGATGCAGCATGCATGTGAAAAATGATGGAGGAAATATTTTCTCCAACTCACACAAAATTAATGGGGCATCTGTCAACATTTTTTGCAAGAAAGACTTAGACAACTTCTTAGCACAAAGATCTCTAAACAAATGGCACAACTGAATAACAGCCACCCTTACATTATTGGACAAAAGATGACGGATTGATATTGGAAGAAACTCATGCATTAGAACATGATAATCATGAGTCTTCAAAGATTTTAGCTTCAACTCTCTTCTATTGACCCATTTAGATATGTTGCTTGAATAGCCATCAAGAACACTAATAGTCTCTAATACTTCCAGAAATTGTTTTTTTCCGTAGGTGTTATCACATAAGAAGCACATGGAAGTTGCCATTTATTTTCACTGATACGCACAGGATGCAATTATGGTCTGATGCCCCAATCCACCAAGTCACGCTGAGATCGTAAATCATCTTTTGTATTCCCCTTGACATTTAGAAGAACCGAAAGAAACATTTCACATATATTATTTTCAATATGCATTACGTCTAACCAATGACGTAACAAATTGGTTGACCAATAAGTCAAATCGAAAAAGATACTCATCTTCCTCCAATTGTAACAGGTTTCAGTGGAAACATTCTTTCTCTTTCCAGATTTCATTTGACCCTTCCCAAACAAAAAACTGAAATCTTTCAATTCATTAAGCACATAAGTTCCAGACATACGCTGAGGTGGATCATTAGTCTCTATGGTATTATCAAATCTTCGACAATTCAATCTATATGGATGATCCTTTGGCAAGAATCTTCGATGTCCCATAAAACTGAAACTACAGCGATGTTTTAGTCTTCTAGATCATGTATTCTTCATACAAACTGGACACGATAGTTTTCCCTTCATTCTTCATCCCGACATCATTGCATAATCCAGAAAATCATTGATCGTACACATAAGCACAGCACGCATCTGAAATATGTCTTTCGAACATGCATCATATGTGCACACACCCACATCCCAAAGAAGTTTCAACCCTTTTATTAAAGTTTGCATGTATACATCAATATCAATGTCATGATCAGAAGGATCAGATATGAGTATACTCATGAAAGTGAAAGGTTTTTTCATACACAACCATGGGGGAAGATTATAAATGTGTATAAAAACTGGCCATGTGCTGTGCGAAGTAAGAATCTGCCCAAATAGATTAAAACCATCGAATGAAAGACCCAGCCTCACATTATGCACGTCAGCTGCAAAATCAGGACGTCGAGCATCAAATCTCTACCATGAAAATCCATCTACAGGATGAACCAACTCAACATTATTCTTTTTTCTCTCGATATCATTCCATATAATTTTTATTGATATTTCATCAGACATAAAAATATTCTGGAGTCTGGGGATCAATGGAAAGTTCCACATTACTTTCTGTGGAATGCGGGATGGTGTTCTATCAGATTTTGACTTCCAGTGGGATGTGCCACATTTTATACAATCATTTCGTTCAGTGGTTTCCTCCTAAAATAAACTACAATCTTTCGAGCAAGCATGAATTTTGTTTCTTGAAAATCCAAGTTCCTCAACTAACTTCCATGCCATATAGTGGTTTGAGAGAATATCTGCATCATATAGAAGTAAATCCTTCCAGAGGGTAAGAATGTAATCGATTGTTGTATTAGAAATCCCATACATAGTTTTTCCATGAAACAATCAGATTAAAAATTCCAGCTTTTTCATTTTATCGCATTGTCAATATACTTGAGTCATGGAACCATCATTAAATTTTTTCACCCTATCAATATCATCATTTTCACTAGATGCATCAGCTGTCCTCATATTGAAGTCTTCTTGAGTCGAAATCCATTCTTTTTCATGATGATGAATAAACGAAAACCGATCATCTAACAAATTCTCCATTCTAGTCCTTTCATTTCGATCATCACCAATTTGAGATTTCATTTTCTCCCCATTATGATACCACACAAAGTAGTTTGCTTGAAAACCATTTTTGGTTATGTGGTAGCTGACTTCTTCACTACTCAACCATGGTCTACCAACACAATTGGAACATGGGCAGTGTATGCGACCACTATCTGAAGCATTGTGAAATGAAAAATCTATAAATCTCTCCAAATTGTTTTGAAAATCACCTGAGATCCGATCGGTTTCATACATCCAACTTCTTTCCATTCTGTAAAAATAATTTATATAAGTCATTTTGTCATAAACAATTCAATAGGATTGAACTTTAATAGAAAATACATTTAAGTAAATGATAAAGGAAGAAAATAATCAAGGTATCAACTACACATGTGAAAAAAACATACTAATGTATTATTGAAAAAATGTAAAACCAACAAGAACTTAATGTGTTATCACATCACAGCATGCCTCATCCCATAACCATATTAGTAGGGTATCATGAACATGAATAACACCAACCTTGTTCCATCCTCCTACCCTACATGACCCCAACCACATGCCACATCTTATTATAGCCTTATCACATCACACCTCACCTGAAAACACTAGGGAAATCATAGTACATCTCACCTGAAGACGCATGGAAAATCACATCACATCTTGCCTAAAAACACATGTTTAATCACTTATGATGGAATAGTAGGGAAGACATGGTAGTTATCCAACCATATAACCACCATCCTAGATATTAGAAAAAATTCCCATAACTCAAAACCTCTGATCGTTGGTAAGTTTATCCAACTCTGGTTGGGAATGTGTAGAAATAACATAAAATACATGATATATAGATAGCACAAAATACCCAACCTATGGGTTCACATTAACTATATAATCACACACTTCACTACTACCGTACAACACATAAACCATCACAACCACTTTCACCACTATATGCAACACACCACACCACCACCACACAAGATGCCTAGCATTTCCCACTTTTATTTATAAGCCACTTAATTCAAACTTACATTGTCCATTCATTTAATGTTAAATTAATTAAATCCATTTACCACACATCCATTTCTATTCCATATCATTTATTTACTATCTTGTTTTTTTGTTTTAATAGCATAATTTATTCCATAGATAACCAGGAAACTAATAAAACCACCACACAACAACTCACCATCTCACAATAACCATCGTCGCCATGTTACATCAGCCAACCATCTCACCAAAACAACCACATATCACAAAAAAAATATTGCACATCACAAACCACCGTACAACCAAAACCACCTCACCACATCATACACCACAACCTCATCACACAACACCTCCACACAGCACAACATCACCACACATCATCACTATCACACACCTTCACATGTCACATCCATGCCCACTAACCATCACATTACAACCCCACATATCACAAAGCCCAACTGGTCACCTCAATCACCATACAACATCCTACAACATACAATGAAACACAACAAAAAACCTCTCATATAAGCAACATACCTCAACTTCCACAATTTATTCAAGGTCTTTTATTACATTACCCATTTACTTAGCATGGACATTATAACACAAATGATATTCCATGGGAAACTAATTAATTAACAAAATATCTATTCATTTCCCTATTTTTCACGGTGAAATCACATCAAAATCCAAACTTAAAACTAAAATATTAGATCAATAACATTAAAAACAAGGTAGAATATGTGTATAAAGAATAAAATACCTGATTTGAGATGATTTAGATGATTTTTCACCTGTTTGGATGGGGGAGTTCGCGAGAGGACAAGAGCGCCGGATTGATTTTAGGGTTCTGTCATGAATGGGGGAGAGCAGCAACCCGACTGTATTTGGGGAAAACCTTTACCAACTGTTTTTAAAAACTGTTGGAAAAGGGTTGTTCGGGGTACCCTTACCCAACGGTTCAATAGAACCGTTGGCAAAGGGAAACCCTTTCCCAACGGTTCAATAGAACCATTGGAAAAGGGGCACCCTTTCCCAACGGTTTCATAAACCCGTTGGGAAAGGGTAACTTAAACACCCCTTTACCAACTATTTTATTAAACCATTGGAAAAGGAGTACCCTTTCCCAATGGTTCTAGTGAACCGTTGGGAAAGGGTTCCCTAAACCTTCTTTACCAATGGTTTAAGCAAACCGTTGGTAAAGAACCTTTGGTAAAAACCACATTTCTAGTAGTGCATGGAATCCCTAACCCTAGTTTCTTCAATTCAGTGGACTCCAATATCAGATTTCCATCTTCATACATCCTTGGGTTTTGTTAGCCTCATTGTTTTACATTCAATTTACTCATCTCTCAAGTAAGCCTCACACATCGATCATCTTTTTTGTTTATTCAATGGTGTGGACACCCTAAATCTCATTTTTTCGATTCCATGGACTCAAATATTTCATTAACATCTTCATAAACACTCAAGTTTCATCGGCCTCATCATTGTGTGTTGGAATATAGATATTCTTGTCTCAAGTCTCGGATTACCATCTTCATATACCTTAGTTATTTGATGATTTAATTGAAATGGTGTGTGGATTGCATTATATCTTAATTTTATATGTTAGATCATAAATTTCTATATTATATCTTAATGTTCTAGTGTCTCTACTATATGGAATGATGTTTTCACAGCCCGTCCTCGGGGCCCGTGTCGTGAATACCCCAAGCCCACCTTCCATAGGCTAGGGGCTGGCGACTAGCACCAAAGGCGTAAATCCCAATAAAAGGGAAGACATTGCCTTTATATAAGTAAACAAACACAATAGAGAACACAAGCTGTAGTAAACACTAAGTAAACTGAGTACAAAAGTAAGTGTTGAAAAGTAAATGGGCCAGAATACAAACCCAACTAAAAGTACAGTACAACTGAAAAGAAAGTACAGCAGTAGTAAAGTAAATCAGCAACCACCAAGTCGTCCTCCAGCTATCCCACCTGAAGGGTGGGTACAGATGGTCTCCTCAGCTCCTTGGGTTCGACCGTCCGCTCTGTGTACATCCCACCAAGTGGTCCACCACCAGGTACCATCCCGCTCCACTAGACTCCACCTCGATCAGTGATGTCTGTCGTCTGCATCCAACACAACGTAGTGCGGTCATAGCCTGTGCAGGGGTGAGTATACGATACTCAGTAGGGACCCCGAGACTCCTAAAGGTCTCCCAGAATCCACAAAGGATATACCACAAAGGAAAGATATATAACATGAAGTATCAACCAACTCTACTTAGTTATATGCCCATACATATACCTAAGTCATCAATTCCAGTTCGGATCCAACTCAAGAGCCCAAGTACAACCCAGTCCACACAGGAAAGCACAACTCAGTCCACACAGGAAGGTAAGTCAATCATATCAATGATATTGATTGAAAGTCAAGACTCAACTCACACAGGTATACTACTCACGAAGTGGGGTGGAGATGATATATGTAGCCTCTGAATCATCTCCCTTATCGAACCCACGTAGGATCCAAGTACAGAAGTCGTCACTGCCGAAACCACGTAGGATCCTAGTACAGTAACCATCATTGTCGAATCCATATAGGATCCAAGTACAGTCGTCATCACTGCTGAAACCATGGAGGATCCAAGTATAGTCATCCTCACTGTCAAACCCAGGTAGGATCCAAGTACAGTTGTCATCGTCGTCGCAGTCGCAGCCAGCTCTAGGGTTCCCACACACAGCACGCTCGAATCTGGGAGGGTCCGCTCCACGAGACAAGGGGGTCGATACATCAACTGTCATGAAGTCCAGAGTTGATGTATCCTGAAGGTCTTCCACGTCATAGGGGGCTAAACCAAACAAACGTGTCCAAGACACTGAGTACAAGATGACCAAGCCATTTTCAAAAAAAGTACACTGAGTGTTGGTATAGTTACATGTCGTGTCTTCAGACCTCGGGTACTGCCCATGTACCACAGCCCATGTCGAAGGGATGTTCGTGTAAAAATGTAGGTACACAAAGTGTAGTATGGTTACACGCCGTGTCTTCAGTCCCCAGGTACTTTCTGTGTACCTTAGCCCATGTCAAAGGGTTCTTCATGTAAAAATTATGTACATGGCGTGTGGTATAATGACATGCCGTGTCCAAACTTTTGGGGTCGACTCCATGTACACTGGCCATGTGCCCATACACAACCTCAACCCGTGTTCTCTAACCCGTGTAATTGGTACACGGGTTAGCCTTACCACAGGGCATGTCTGGCCGTGTGATAGTGTACAAGCCTATGTACTCCACACCATCACTGTGTATCCCTGGGTTATACACCGAGTCTCACGAAGTTGTTTCTGTCATTCTGCATAGAGAGTACACGTCATGCCTCTTGGTCGTGTACTTCTGTCTGTGTCCGTGTATTTCCCAAAATACATGCCGAGTCTCACGTAGCCACCACCTCCTTTCATTGTGGCAAGTACACACCGTGTGATAAAGGTCACACGTCGTGTGTTAACCGTCTGACATCCAAAACCTGAGCCGCAGAATTCCCGAACTACATGGTGTGTTCTCTAGGAGTACACGCTGTGTAGTCTGTAATTTTCTAGAAACGACGCCTCTGGCCAGCGTGCCTCCCTTGATGCCGGTTCTTCTTTCGCATCATTAATTTGTCACAAAATTTCAGACTCTAGGTCTCCCCATTGTCTTAAAGATGATTCCAGCATTTTCGAGCTTTTGATCATCTCCGAAAACAAGTTTTGAATTCTTACTCGAAGAATGATCGAGGAACGGTCCATTCTGTTCCAGTCCGAATCATCACCTTCTATTGTCGTCACACCTCTGCTAGGTTGTTGTGATGTTGAGTCTTCAATTTTGGGATCGTTGCGTCACTTAATGAACTTGTAACGATCCGTTATTCGTCACCCATGAAGAACACAAAGAACCGCCAACAATCACAATATTGGCGGAGGATTCGGACCCTGTTAGTTTGGCTCGGTCTCTCCGCATTAGTTCGGTAACAGGCGGTTAAAGAGAAAAAAACAAGAAGGAGAGAAGATTCAATTATTGATCCAATAAAAATACACCCCTACCTCGATAATCGATGTCGTTCACCGGGCGTCGTGGAAGATGGCGTCGTTTCCGTCGTCGTTGGTGTACACCCGAGGAAGAACGAAGTTCCCTCTCTTGTCACAAAGGAGAGATAATTAAGGTGCGTCTTCATTGGCGAATTCCCCACGTCAGTGTCTCTTCTCTTGTCACGAAGGAAGAAGAGGATGAGAACCGTGGTCGCCGAGTTATTCTATGATGAAGGGTCGATGTTCTTCATCAGAGAAGAACTGTCCTTTGTTGAGGATGAATTCTTCAAAAACTCTAGAGTTCTCCCCCAATTTCCCTCACACAACAATTTCCAACCAAAATTAAATAAGGCTTCTCCTTATTTTATTTAATCATTCTATGCATTCAAAAATATTAATTCAAACACTCAATTAATTAATGAAAGAGTTTCAATCAGTTAATTATGGTGTGTGTTAGCATGAATTAAAGAGGGAGAGAGGGGAGAGGAAGAGTTACTCAATAAAAGGGAGTTAACAAGTTTAAGAGGGGGTTACCATGTATTTAACATGGGAGTTCAAAGGGGTTAAGGTGTTATGGAATGTGAAGAGTTGGGGCTCGTGTGGTCCCCACCTCACAATTATCCTCACATGGGTAGTTAGGAGTTTTTGGGTCCCATCCTAACTTCCCCATGTAGGATATAACCACTTAAGATAAAGAATAAAAATTGTTCCACAATTTTTATTCACTTCTTATTTAATCCAAAAATTTAAACTTCTCCTCTTGTGAAAACGCAATTGCGGTAAAGGTCCTCTTAAGAAATTACTAGCGTTGCGAGTTCATAAGTACCCTCGGATTTCAATTCCGAGCACTGATTAAAAAGATAGAAAAACCCGCTCATTCATTTACTGAACGTACCCGAGCTAAACTTCGGAAATTGATTACGGAAACACCGGGCCTTGGAATCAAGTGATGTCAGAAACTACGTACTCGTAAAATTCCAAAGGATTTAAGAAAAAAAATTCTTGAAATTTTTGGGTCTTTACATTACTCCCACCTCAGGGCTTTACATCCCTGTAAAGCTACATCATAAACTAGGGAAACAAATGAGGGTATTGTGCAGGCATCTAAGCCTCCCACTCCCATGTTCTCTCTTGGAGGTTCCCATGCTGCCAACGAATGCACACCAGAGGAATTGACGGTCCATGTAGGACCCACTCCTGTCAATCCTCGATCTTCACCGGGACCTCCGAAAATGTCGCCCCATTATCGATGTCCAGCTCACCATGATCAGTGATATGCTTTGGGTCGTGCACTTATCTCCTCAGTTGAGATACATGGAAGACTTTGTGCACCTGGTGCAACTGAGGTGGAATATCCAGGTGATAATCCACCTCGCCTACCCTATTGAGAACCTGGAATGGTTCAATGAAGCGTGGAGATAACTTGCCGCCCCGGCCAAATATCTGTAATCCACGTCGAGGTGAGACCCGTAAGAAAATGTGGTCGCCATCCTCGAACTCTAGTGGTCTCCTCCTCCTATCAGCATAGGATTTATGTCTTCTTTGTGTAGTCCTCATCTTCTCCTGGATGATCTGCACCTTCTCTGTCATAGCCTGAACCATCTCTGGTCCTACGAGTGCAGACTCCTTAGGGTCAGTCCAGCACAGAGGTGATCTGCATGGTCAGTCATACAATGCCTCATATGGTGCCATCCCAATGGTGGAGTGGTATCTATTGTTGTACAAAAACTCCACCAAGGTTAAGTGATCCTCCTAGCTGCAACCAAAGTCAAGAACACATGCACGGAGCATGTCCTCAAGAGTCTTAATGGTTCTCTCCATCTGGCCATCCGTTTGAGGATGAAAGGTGGTGCTTAGGTGTAGCTACGTCCCAAAAGCCTCCTACAACCCCTTCCAAAGCCAGGAAGTAAAGCACATGTCTCGATCGGAGATGATAGATGATGGCACACCATGAAGTTTTATGATCTCTTGAACGTAGAGGCATCCCATGCTCTCCACTGAGCCCTGCTCTCTGATTGGTAGGAAGTGGGCTGACTTGGTGAGTCGTTCGACAATCACCCAGATGGATTCGTGTCCTCTGGAAGTATGAGGGAGCCCCATCATGAAATCCATGTATATCCCATCCCACTTCCACTCTGGGACCTCTAAGGGCTTCACTAAGCCTGCCGGTACCTGGTGCTCTGCCTTCACTTGCTGGCAGGTGAGGCATCGTGAAACGAACTCTGCCACAGCCTTCTTCATACCCGGACACCAGTGCTATCGTATGAGATCCTAGTATATCTTCTCCACTCCTGGATGTACCACCAAAGGGGAAGTGTGAAAATCCCTTAGCACCTCCTCCTGTAATGAAACTGGTACCAAGTTACGTCCCCTGAAGAGGATGACGTGCTCACCTCCTATAGAAAATCCATCAAGTTTCTGTCATGTGGATCTCTGTGCACGTCGCATCTCATAGTCAACATCCCCATGTTGTGCCTATATGACCCACTAAAGTAGGGGAGGAGTGACTGTGAGTGACTGCAGAAAGGCTGCTCTATCTCTATCCACGAAGGATATCTGCAATGCGTCTAGTTTCTCTGTCGCCTCTCCAAGTAGTTGAATGCCTGATCTCTTGTTGAGAGCATCAGCTACCACGTTCCCCTTCCTAGGAGTATAGACTATCTGAAATTCATAGTACTGGAGGAACTCAAGACATCTCCACTGTCTCAGGTTCACGTCCCTCTTCGAGAAGATGTACTTGAGACTCTGGTGGTCAGAGTAAACTGTAAAGCGCTCACCCATCAGATAGTTCCGCCACGTCTTCAAGGTGAAGACCACTGCTTCTAACTCCAGGTCATGGGTAGCGTAGTTCTGCTCATGCTGCCTCAAATATCATGAACCATAAGTGATCACCACCCACTCCTGCATCAGGACACACCCGAGTCTGGTCCCTGATGCATTGCAGTATACTACTTACCCTACGCCCTCCTCTGGTAGCCTCAAGATGGGTGCACTGGTAAATCTCTATCTCAGATCCTGAAAGATCTGATGACATCTATCTGATCACACAAAGGGTTTCCCCTTATTCGTCTAAGATGAAAGTGGCGCTGCAACTCTGGAGAATTCTGGCACAAATCTTTGGTAATACCCAGCCAGAACTAGGAAACTCTGCACCTCCGTCACACTCCTAGGTAGCTCTCAAGCAAGTACTTCCTTGATCTTCACAGGATCCACTGCAACTCCTGCCTCAGAGATGACGTGCCACAAGAAGTGGACCTCTCGAATCCAGAACTGACACTTAGAGAGCTGACCATAAAGCTGGTGCTCTTGAAGTGTGTCCAGTACAATCCGTAAGTGGTAGGTGTGCTCCTCCTCAGTAGTCGAGTAAATCAGTATGTCGTCGATGAAGACTACGATAAATTGATCGAGGTAAGTCTGGAAGATCTTGTTCATGAGACTCATGAACACTGCTGGAGCATTGGTTACACCGAAAGGAATAACCAAGAACTCATAGTGGCCATACCGACACCTGAAGGCCGCCTTCTACACATCCTCGTCTCGAACTCTGAGATGATGATAGCCTGACTTGACGTCTATCTTTGAGAACCATCGTGCTCCTTTGATCTGATCAAAGAGGTCATCAATCCTCGAAAGTGGGTGTTCTTTATGGTCACCTGATTCAGGTGACATTAGTCGACACATAGTCGTAAGCTCCCATCTACCTTCTTGGCGAATAAAATCAGAGAAGCCTAGGGTGAAACACTGGGTCGGATGAATCCCTTGCCCTGCAAGTCCTCCAACTATACTCGCAACTCACGAAGATCAGTGGGAGCCATCCGATATGCTGGTGTAGATATTGGTGATTTCCCAGGGTACAGGTCAATATAGAAGTCTACCTCTCTACGAGGAGGTAGTCCTGGAACGTCGTTAGGAAAAACTTCCGCATACTGATCCACCACAATAGGAAAAATCGGACTCTGTACATCAACCGCTCTGAGGATAAGACTAGCCAACTGATGTGTGATCATCTGCCCTCTCCTCTATGTAAGTCCATACTGCACTACAAAGGCTCCCTTCTCCCCGGTGAAGGTGAATCTGCTCCCATCTGTGCGGACACACTGCACTTTGCGCCTAATACAGTCGATCTGAGCATGGACTGTAGATAACCAATCCATGCCCAAGATGACGTCATAAGGCCTTGAAACTGCTACAAGGAGATCCCAGCCAAAACTCTCACCTCCTAGAGTAAGCTCACACTGCCAGCACCAGTGTGTAATCATCGAGACTGCTCCCATAGGAGTCTCTAGCCATAAGAATCGAGCCAACGGCTCTGCCAGAATCTCTGAGCTCCAAAAAAGGGCAGTGTCAATAAAAGAATTACTCGCTCATGTGTCTATAAGAACTGCAGAAAGGGTGGAGTAGACACATATAGTAACTCAAATCATCTCAGGTGTGTCGTGGTCATAAGCCTCCACTGCCTAAAGCTAAGTCTGCCTCTGTCCGCCAGCTCCCTGTGGTCGGGGTGGAACTCCTGGTGGTGGTGGTGGTAGAGCCTAAAAGCGTCGCTCACCACCCGCTGCTCGGCCAACTCCTCTGCCTCGTCCACTTTCTCCCTGCGGACCACTACGGTCGAACCTCTACCTCTACTTGGGTGGTCCCTCAACCATCTGCTTCTCCTTTGCATGGAAGTTCGGGCAGTCATGAGCAATGTGGCCCTACCCACCGCATGCATAGCACTTCCTTCCTCTCGTATGAATGGATCTGTTGTGTGTGCCCCGAACCTCCAAACCAGTATCCGGAGGTCACCCACCTGATGGCCTACTCCGCTTGGACCTCTGTAATATCTTTCTACTACCGGCTGCAGAAGACTCTGCTACGTGTCACCCTGCGGTAGGCCTCGATGCTGGCGTAGGCTCAGCAGAGAAGCTCTCCACAAGTAGGGCTCGCTCCAGTACTCCTTCCTGCGTCGAAATGCTGAGGGAGATCATCGAAGCCCTGATATCATGCCTCAGTCCCTGCTCGAAGGTCTGGTCCAGGAAGAATGGGTCTCGTACCATGTCCGTGGAGTAGCACGAGAGGTCATTAAACCTCGCCAAGTACTCGGCTACTGTCATGATGCCCTACCGCAATTGTAGTAACTCTTGGATGTGCACCGCATGGAGGGTGGCTGGAATGATCTCCGAGCGGAAGAGTCTCTCAAAGTATGTCCAAAGTATAGATGCCTCATCATGCACCCGGAGCATCAGGCTCCACCATCTACCTGCTGCTGCGTGCAGGAGACTCATGGCAAGGATCACTATAAGATCTACTGGTGTCCCTACCAATATGAAGACTCAGAAAATAGCCTCCATCCAATCCTTGGCTGCCTAAGGGTCCGTCTCTCCTCGAAACCTAGGTGGCCTCTGTCGTTGAAACTCGTGCAGTGCACTCAGGAGGCATGCAATCTCTGGTGCTGTGGCTGGTGGTATCGGTGGCCCAGCGGGTAGAGGTACCGCTGGTGCCTCTGCTGTAATGGGGCCCTACACTGAGGCCTCGTCGCTCGGCGGGCTTCCATCTCGCACGTAACTGGGAACCCTAGCTAGCTGTCATCATGGGGACATCCTGAAAAGAAACAGGTGCACCACGGTTAATACAATATACCTGGTGAGCTAACACAAAGTAATCACTAAGAAAACTTTTGAAACACACATGCAATCAATGTTTTCATGAACTGGGTCGAAAATCATAAGTCAGGGTCCCGGTGTATGGATACATCGGCCGCTGCACCAATAATGGACTCCTTGGACTGATAACCACACTCAATAACCTTAACACTATTTCTTCACAGGAAGAAATTAGCAGAGTCCTAAGTTCTGTGGTAGAACCGACTCCTCTGATACCAATTTGTCAAGACCCATCCTCGTGGCCCATGCCATGACTACCCCAAGCCCGCCTTTCATAGGCCAGGGGCTGGCGACTAGCACCAAAGGTGTAAATCCCAATAAAAGGGAAGGTATTGCCTTTATATAAGTAAAAAAACACAATAGAGAATGCAAGCTGTAGTAAACACTAAGTAAACTGAGTATAAAAGTAAGTGCTAAAAAGTAAATGGGCCAGAATACAAATCCAACTGAAAGTACAGTACAACTGAAAAGAAAGTACAGCAGTAGTAAAGTAAATCAGCAACCACCGAGTCGTCATCTGGCTATCCCACCTGAAGGGTGGGTAAAGATGGTATCCTCAGCTCCTCGGTTCCGGCCGTCCACTCCGTGTATGTCCCGCCAAGTGGTCCACCTCCAGGTACCGTCCCGCTCCACTAGACTCCACCTTGATCAGTTCTGTCTATCATTTGCATCCAACACAATGTAGTGCGGGCATAGCCCATGCAGGGGTGAGTATATGATACTCAGTAGGGACCCCGAGACTCTCAAAGGGCTCCCAGAATCCATAATGTATATACCACAAAGGAAAGATATATAACACGAAGTATCAACCAACTCTACTTAGGTTTATGATCATACATATACCTAAGTCATCAATTCTAGTTCGGCTCCAACTCAAAGGCCCAAGTACAACCCAGTCCACATAGGAAAGCACAACCCAGTCCACACAGGAAGGTAAGTCAATCATATCGATGATATTGATTGAAATTCAAGACTCATCTCACAATGGTATACTACTCACGAAGTGGGGGTGGAGATGATAGATGTAGCCTCTGAATCATCTCCCCTACTGAACCCACGTAGGATCCAAGTACAGAATTTGTCGCTGTCGAACCCACGTAGGATCCTAGTACAGTAACCATCGCTGCCGAACCCACGTAGGATCCAAGTACAGTCGTCATCACTACCGATCCCATGGAGGATCCAAGTACAGTCATCCTCGCTGTCGAACCCATATAGGATCCAAGTACAGTCATCATCGTCGTCGCAGTCGCAGCCAGCTCTAGGGTTCCCGCACACAGCACGCTCGAATCCGGGAGGGTCCGCACCACGAGCCAAGGGGGTCGATACATCAACTATCATGAAGTCCAGAGTTGATGTATCCCAAAGGTCCACCACATCATAGGGGGATAAACCAAACAAATGTGTCCATGACACTGAGTACAAGATGACCAAGCCATTTTCCAAAAAAGTACATGGCGTGTTGGTATGGTTACTTGTCGTGTCTTCAGACCTCGGGTACTACCCGTGTACCACAGCCCATGTTGAAGGGTTGTTCATGTAAAAAGGTAGGTACACAGCATGTAGTATAGTTACACACCATGTCTTCAGTCCCTGGGTACTGTCCATGTACCACAGCCCGTGTTGAAGGGTTTTTCATGTAAAAAGTATGTACACGGCATGTGGTATGATTACACGTCGTGTCCAAACTTCTGGGGTCGGCTCCATGTACGCTGGCCATACGCCCCTACATGGCCTCAACTCGTGTTATCCAACCCGTGTAATTGGTAAACGGGTTATCCTTACCATAGGTCATGTCTGGCTGTGTGATAGTGTACATGCCTGTGTACTCCACACCGTGACCGTGTATCCCCGGGGTACACACTGAGTCTCGCAAAGCTGTTTCTGCCATTCTGCATAGAGAGTACACGTCGTGCCTCTTGGTCGTGTACTTCTGTCTGTGTCCATGTATTTCCCAAAATACATGCTGAGTCTCGCATAGCCACCACCTCCTTGTAGTGTGGCAAGTACACGTCATGTGATAAAGGTCACACGTCGTGTGTTAACCGTCTGACGTCCGAAACCCGGTCTGCAGAATGCCCGCACTACACAGCATGTTCTCCAAGAGTACACGTCATGTAGTCTGGAATTTTACTGAAATGAAGCCTCTAGCCATCACGCCTCCCTTGATGTAGGTTCTTCATTCCGATCATTCTTTCGTCACGAAATTTAAGACTCTAGGTCGCCATGTTGTCCCAAAGTCGATTACAGAGTTTTCGAGCTTCCGATCGGCTCCAAAAACACGTTTTGAATTCTCGCTCGAAGAACGGTCGAGGAACGGTCCATTCTGTTCCAGTCCAAACCATCGCCCGCTATTGTTGTCGCACCTTCTCTAGGTTGTCGTGATGTTGAGTCTTCAATTTTGGATCATTTCATCGCTTAATGAACTCGTAACGATCTGTTGTTCGTCACCCATGAAGAACATGAAGAACTGCCAACAATGACAATATTGGCAGAGGATTCAGACCGTGTTAGTTTAGCCTCGTCTCTCCGCATTAGTTCGATAGCGAGCGGTTAAAGTGAACAAAACAAGAAGGAAAGAATATTCAATTATTGATCCAATCAAAACACACCCCCTACCTCAATAATCGATGTCGTTCGTCGGGCGTCATGGAAGATGGCGTTGTTTCTGTCATCGTCGGTGTGCACCTGAGGAAGAACGATGTTCCCTCTCTTGTCCTGAAGGAGAGATAATTAAGGAGCATCTTCATTGGAGAATTCCCCACGTTAGTGTCTCCTATCTTGTCACGGAGGAAGAAGAGGATGAGAACCGTGGTCACCGAGTTGTTCTACGATGAAGGGTCGATGTTCTTCATCGGAGAAGAACCATCCTTTATTGAGGATTAATTCTTCAAAAACTCTATAGTTCTCCCCCAATTTCCCTCACACAAAAATTTCCAACCAAAATAAAATAAGGATTCTCCTTATTTTATTTAATCATGCCATCAATTCAAAAATACGAATTCAAACACTCAATTAATTAATGAAAGAGTTTCAATCAATTAATTATGGTGTGTGTTGGCATGAATTAAAGAGGGAGAGAGGGGAGAGGAAGAGTTACTCAATAAAAGGGAGTTAACAAGTTTAAGAGGGGGTTTCCATGTATTTAACATGGGAGTTCAAAGGGGTTAAGTTGTTATGGAATGTGAAGAGTTGGGGATCGTGTGGTCCCCACCTCACACTTATCCTCACATGGGTAGTTAGGAGTTTGTGGGTCCCATCCTAACTTCCCCATGTAGGATATAACCACTTAAGATAAAGAATAAAAATTGTTCCACAATTTTTATTCACTTCTTATTTAATCTACAAAATTAAACTTCTCCTCCCATGAAAACGCAATTACGGTAAAGGTCCTCTTAAGCAATTACCGGTGTTACGAGTTCATCGGTGCCCTCAGATTTCAATTCTGAGCACCGGTTCAAAAGATTGAAAACCCCACTCATTCGTTTACTGAACTTACCCGAGCTAAACTTCAGAAATTGATTCTGGGAACACCGGGCCTCAGAATCAGGTGCCCTCAGAAACTGTGTACTTTTAAAATTCCAAAGTATTTAAGAAAAATTTTCCTTGAAATTTCTGGGTCTTTACAGATGTTTTCACTAAATTGTTTCACATATGTTTATATTGTGTCACGTCTTAAATTTCTATATTGATTCTCTAAATGTTTTTTATTTGGATGATGTTTGTGAATCATTCATTATTTATGCATACACTTCTATGTATATGGGTAAATTTCAATTAGTGTTATGAATTTATTAGTGACTTTGTAATATTAAAATTTAATATATATTTACACTGAAATTTTCATACAGTTCAGTATACAGTATCATATAAGTTGTATATATGCGTATCAACACTTTTATTGTGATGTGAGCATATTCTTATCTTGAAAATTCATATATTAAATATGAAGTCTATATATTATGAGTTACTATGAATATAATATTGACATTATTAGTGAATACACAATAGTAATTGTTAAATTGGTTCCTTTATATATCTTTGTTATATTATGATAGATATATGTTAGGTATTGACTCTATTTGGTCTAATTAACCCATTGGGTACAAATGATAATAGTGATTGATGCGCAACCTATCCTCGGTCTTACTTCAGGTTACATTATTTTTAAAATTTAAAAGATTATCCCACTACATAGGTAGAGTTTTTCTATGCTATATTTTCATGGAATTACACATGAATCACATGGTATTCATACTAAAATAATTTTTCTCCCCATAAATTTAGATTTTTATTATATCAAATGAAGTTTACTGAAATATTTAAAATCTAGGTTATTAGTGTGTTGCATTCAAATAAAACATGTTGTCATAGAATGCACAATATGTAATATGCTTTGTATAATTTTCATAATATAATAGTCATAAATAATATATATTATTAATTTTTCATATATATATATACTGCATTACAAATTCATCACTGAGTTGTTTGAACTCTACTATACGATTATATTAGAGTATGAATTAATGTTTCTTCTAATAATTATTGGTTTTTCATAAAATAATATGTTAAAAAATCGATGATAAATATTCAAATCAAAATGGAAAATTTACACTTGATTTGAATTTTGGTCAATAATATCTAATTTCAAGTATAATCTAATTTCATTTAGAAGAAAATTAAAAATTATAGAATGGTCTAACTATATTTTCTTTTTTAAATTACTTCCATGAATTTCCTTTTATTATTTACCAATAATATTTAAACTTATGTTCCATTATTTTCTAGAATTTATAATTATACTTTTCAAATATGGATTTTTTTTTAATTAAAAAATTTTGTTACTTTCAAATTATGACATATTTGATATAAATTTACTTTATTTTTATTTTATTTTAGTATAATCATTATAACTAAAATTCTATTTCATCTACAATGTTATTAACTTTTTAAACATTATATTCACTATTATTAAAAACCATGAAAACATTTTACTGATGAATTATACTAAAAGTTTTTCTTCTTGATTATCATTTAAATAATCTACTATTTCACCCTATTAATCACTTTTATCACCATTATATTCTTTTTACAAGATTTTTTTTGATATTTTTTTAGATAATAATGGTTCAGAGTTGGATTATAGAACATCGAATAAGTGATGAATATGAGGAAGGTGTTGATGATTTTTTTGGAAATTAATAAATGGAATGTTCCAAATAATAATATGTTTTTTCCATACATAAAATGTTTAAATGTGAAGAATTTTAAAAATAAGAGAGATCAAAGATCATTTAATTTTTCATGGTTTTAATACGAGTTACAACCCTTGAATTTGGAATGGTGAAACTAGGTAGAATTTTGGATCTATTGATCATTATTCTTTGTAAGATGATAACTCTGATCAATTTGAAGAAATGATTTTTGATATTAAAAAAAGAGTAAATTGAGAAAGAACTAAAAATTGAACATCTATATTATAATGCTGAAAAACCATTATATCTTAATTTTATGGAATTTGTGGTTTTATAGTTAGTGTTAAGTTTGATTAACTTGAAGATGAAAAATGGAAGGAGTGACAAGAGTTTTACAGAGTTTCTATAATTGATAAAATATATTATTCCTAAAGATAATGATATTCCAAATTCACATTATAAAATGAATAAAATAAAATGTTCGATGGGATTAGGGTACAAAAAAATACATGCCTTCTTGAATGATTATGTTCTATATATGATGAAATATGAATTTTTGCAGGGCGTTCTAATTGTGGGATGCCATGGTATAAGTTGAAAGAAGAATCACATATTGATTTAGCAGTTACAGAGACCCCTACCATGGAATTTTGGTATATTACTATAATTCCTCATTTAAAATTTTTATTTTAAAATTTAAATTATTCAAAAAGGTTAAGATATCATTTAGATTAGTATATATGTGATTAAAAATTAAAGTATCTAGCTGATTGTCTATAATGGAAGAAAATTGATATGTAGTTTCCTACATTCAGAAATCAAGTTATAAATATCAGACATGGACTGTACATGGATGGAATGAATCCATATCAAATACTTAGTAGTATATATAGTTCATGGACTATTTTATTTGTAATTTAAAACTTATCTCCTAAATTTTTTATAAAGAGAAAATATTGCGTGTTGAGTTTAATGATCTCTGGACCGAAACAGCCTGAAAATGGTATTGATGTTTTCTTATCACCGTTAATTGATGATTTGAAACTTCTATGGGAGTAAGGTATTAAGGTGTATGATTCTTATTAAATGGAATATTTTCAACTGTATGCAATGATTATGTGCACTATAAATGACTTACCATCATATGAAAATTTGTTTGGATAAAGTTTTATGGGTTATAAAGCTTGTCCAATTTGTGAAAAAAAGGCTTCATATTATCAAATGCATCATGGGAGAAAAAAAATATACATGATTCATTGAAAGTTTTTTTATTTGGATCACTCTTATAGAATATTACAAAATGAATTCAACACAATAATTTAATATTTATCCAAAACATTTATCTATAGATCAGTATTTTGAAAGGGTGAAAATTTAATGATCTAGGTTTTGACCCGAAAGACTTTAGAATATTTCAGAAAATATTTCCGGAGTCGGGTGCTGAGAAAGAGCAGGAAGTCAGGACCCGAGGAGCCTCGGTGCGGTGATATTAAAAATATTAAATATATTTTTTCACGCACACAAATTGTTTCTTGAAATGTAAATAACTCATTTTCTAAGTCTCAAATTAGATTTCTGAAACTACAGTTGAATCCAAAATTTCATTTTTACCCTAGGAGCGACATAAGGTCATTTACACCAAGAGTTTTGTTCGGGGGCCATTTTGGTGGGGTGGAGTTGAGAGAGAAATTAATTGGTTTTAAATTATTAAAAAAAATTCTCTCCCCCCACAACCATAATACGTGCATGACCCAACCAAGGATATTTACACCTCTCCTCCCTTTGGTGATGATGAAACTGATGCCGAATCCACACAATGAGGTGTTGTTGATCTCCATTTCTGAAGCAGATCATCATCAAGTCAAGAACTAGAACTATAGAGCATCATTCTTGATCAAAATCTTTGACGTTTCAGTGACAAGGTATGAATATTTGATTTTTGGTCTTGATCCCTTTTTTTTCATTGTTATAAGGTTCTAAAGCCCTATCACAATTGTTGTTGATCCATATTAGGTAGATCTATGGGTTTTGGGTTGAACTAGGGTGATTCGGGTGATTTTTCAGGTGATTCCTGACTGGAATCACCATCTACACAACATGTAGTTTAGTGACACATGCCATGTAGCTCTTCCTATTTGGGAAAGATGAACATTTGGGACTACATGTTGTGTATGGGTGTTACACGTGGTGTAGTTCCCTAAATCGTGTGATCATGGGACATGTCTTGGGTTATCCATGTGAAAATAAATTTTCGTGTAATAACACACATCCAAGGTACATAGAAACAGGGTCTGTTACATGGACACGAGAAAACTACACGTGCAGGAGGACGTTTATCCAAAGACGTCGTGTAGTGTGGGATACAAGGCTTGTGAGGGACACGAATGGTGAGTTGGTGTAGAAGAGGAACACGACCAGGGTCTGAGTGATGAGGGACACAACATGTACCTCCTCTACACGTTGTGTACCCTTACATGGGTTGGAACCCGTGAGAACCAGATACACAGGCAAGTGCTCAAGTAGGCGCACATGTCATGTGTGCCCTGATGCACACTGTGTAGTACTAGGAGATCCTTCGGGGATCTTCCATGTTCTGTAGCTCCTTCTTTGTGACTCAGATTTAGGATTGTGAGTAGTCTATCCTGATCAGTTTCCCATGTAGGATACAATAGGGGTCTCCATTACAGTTTATGAGATACGAGGTGGTGTGAATTGATCAAGATGCTTGTAGAGTGGTACTGAGCCGATTTTGGAGATCGGTGAGGTTTTTATAGAGATATGCTAGGACTATTACTCCCTTGATGGACTAAGGTGAAATTTTTCCTTACCTATCTACTTAGGTGGATACAGGACTCACCACATCATGGGTGTGCGTTCATTACCTTTGGGTAGTTTCCCCCGGGGGTGTTACTCCCTTGATGGACTAGGGTGCGGGTTTTAAAGTGATGTTCATGAAGGTAGAGTAGGTACTCCCATATTGTACTAGGGAGTAGATCCTCTATCCATGGAGTCATTACTCCCCTATTGGATTAGGTCTTGGTTCCTCCATAGATGACGTATAGATAGAGTGGGTACTCCCCTACCAGGTAGGGAATAGGACCACTATTATAGGGGTCGGTACTCCCCTATCATTCCATGGCACGGGTCCTCCATATGTGTTATTCCAGTAGAATCGATACTCCCCTACCATGTCAGAGAGTGGGTCCTCAAGACTGGGTTCAGTACTCCCCTATCATTTTAGGGTGTGGGTGTCCCATAGTGAACGAGTTGGAAAAGTTGGTACTCACCTGTCATTCCAGGGTGCAGGTCCTCTAGCCACTAAGTAGTACTCCCCTACTGGGTTAGGGTGTGGGTCCTTGATTTATGAATTGGTGCTCCATTTCCATATTAGGGTGTGGTTACTTCATGACTATTACTCCCCTATTGGATCAGGGTGCGGGTCCTTGCTTACGGAGTAGTACTCCCTTGTCTTTGAGTAGCAGCAGGGAGCGGGTCCTCTATTAGAGCTGGATCTCCCTCGGATGTTGGATATAGTTATAAGGAGCAGGGCCTTCCACTTGATGTGAACAATACCTAGATAGGATCTAGTTTTTCCTTGATGAACTAAGGTGTGGGATACTCCTTACTGGAGATTCATAGGTTTCATGGGTTAGTTAAGAGTAGTACTTCCTCAACTGCGGGGTAGTGGAGAGGTGTGAGTCCCTATATTCCCACTTATTAGATAGGATTCACATAGTACATGGTCTAGAATAGTTCTCCCTCAACTGTGTGCAATGATAAGGGGATGGCCTCTTCACTTGGGTTTCTTTAGCTTACGTTGGGTGTGAGGTGACGATGACAGGACTTCTGGTTTTGGGCACTAGAGTTGGACCTATTAAGATGTTCCCAATGGAGCACATTCTCTCAAACATACCATTATTAATGGTATAGTTGTTCCCCATGGAGTGAATCTCTCAAATGGGTTCCATCTAAGATGACTGAGCTCGTAGAGTGTGTTCTCCATGTTTTTCTATGGTTAGATCCAATGAATAGAATCATGTTGCTAACTATGAGGTTGGAACCTCATGAGACTTAGTGTCTGAGAGGAGTATATCTGGGAGTACTTGTAGTGTTGTCACATTTTAGGGTTGTAACCCCTTATAGACTGAGCTGAAATGTCATGTACAGTCGAGGATGGTTCGAAATGGAGTTTCTCTCTCTATTAGGTTTCCCTATGGCTAGGTTGAGTGGACTGTTTCCTTTCAGTTTCTCTATTTTTATTTTGTGCTTTTTGGGGCGCCTACTGAGTATTTTTATACTCACCCCTTCTTGGGTTTTTCCCAAACATGTTTTGTGTCTCGTACAGGCTACAAGACTTTTGACGGAGTCTATAGAGTACTCAAGGCTTGTGGATCTTAGTGATCTAGACAGAATGAGGTGTTTACCAGAGCTTGGTCAATGAGATTTTTTGGAATTTTTAGTTGATAGTGATCCCCTCCTTCTAAGCAGGTTGGACTCTTTTATACTTTTCTTTGGTGGGAGTTTTTTCCCCTTATATGATTTCAGTACTTCTATTGTACTTTGGTTGTGGGATATAGATGTATGCATGCATTGGTTGCCTTTGATTTTACATTTCATCATTTAGTGAGCTTGGACATGTGTGTGTTCATACATGTACTTAGGATATTCCTCCCATGTTGGTGATATTCCTTATCAATGCTATTCGCTATCCCCTGACCTATTGGAGGTGGTCTTGGGGAGTTTAGGATCAAGTTATATCGGGTCAGGTCATAATAGAGTGGATTCAGAGGTGGTCAGTTCCCCATTAGGACCATAGTTTCATGAGCTTGGTTTGGGTTACATAGCGACAGTGTTATGATGTTTCAAGTTCAACTCTCAGGATAAATGTTCTAATGTTGGTGCAGAAGCTGGCATATCCATTCACCAGAACCCTAATAACCTTCTTTTTGACTCAGTACATTAGAATATTGGTTTTTGGAAAATAAATGGTACATGCATCATATAGGAATGGGTTTTGGTTTTTCTTATCCTTATTGATTCATCTCCCCAGATATACTCTTTGACCATGGTATGTATTGATTATATTTTAGGATACCTCTACAAAGATTTCCAGACAGAATTCTACGGCATGATCATGATGACGATCCACCCCATGATGAGGCTTCAGTGTAGAGAACTGATTCTAATGCATTACCTCTTGGTGGTCTACCAGTGGTACCACCACCTGTAGAGCAGTAGGATTTACCGATAGTTCAGGCCAAGGACACGTGCAGGCTGAGTGCAGTACACGAGTTCTAGAGGAAGCGACCTCTGAGGTACTTGGGTGATCCAGACCCCCTGGAAATAGATGACTGGATCGAGGTAGTCATGCGAGTTTTCTTCTTATTGAGGACACAACCCGATCATATGGTGGTCCTTACAGCGAGACTTATGTAGGATTCCACCAATCGATGGTGGATTTTTGTGATACAGTATCATTATGAGGCAATACTAACTTGGGAGGAGTTCAAGATACTCTTTAGGGAAGAGTTTTACCTATCCACATTGAGATCAGTGCATATCTAGGAGATTCTACACCTTCAATAGGGTAGCATGATAGTGGTGGAGTTTTCGGCGAGGTACATAAACTTTTTGAGATACTCCTTGGAAATTTTTTGGGATCCATTATTCAGAGCACACACCTTCTATTAGGGCTTGCTTCGAGAGATTAGGGTGTTTATGATTCCACTGGGCATTCCCACCTATGCTGGAGTACTAGAGAAAGCACTAGTGGTGGAAAGTTTCTTAGATGAGGAATAGGTGGATGTGACCCATAGTATTGGTCATGAGGCTAAGGCATCTGTAGGAGATGGAAAATGATAGGTGATTAGATCACGGTATAGGAGGCATACCCATGCCCAAACTCAGGCATGTGGTTCTATAGTGTAGGAGCAGTGCCAAGTATCAAATCAGCCATAGGAGAGGCAGTGTTATGCCTATGATGGACATGGGAATCTTGCTAGAGATTTTCCAAACTGTTGTGCTACTGATAGGGAGTTGGCTGATGATCCGCCTTAGCATAGGAAGTGTTTGGAGAAAGGAGTTATACAAGGTGGTGAATGAGGTGGAGGAGCTGGTAAAGCGGCAAGAGGTGGAAGGCAGTTTGAGGTATTTCTACCACCACCCCCAGGTGGTCCGCACTAGGCTCAGGGAGCTGGAGGATGTGGACGAGGATATTTTTAGGCCATATAAACCTTTGACTCAGAATCTCCGAGGATGAATAGAGCTACACATTATTTCCTTTCTGCAGTAGCAATTGTTAGACACTATTTTGGGTACTCTTTTCTTTCTACTCATGCTCAAGGTTTAACCAGGGTGACACGGGGCATCAGTATAACCCTGTGTTGGTAGTTGTGATAGAGGTCCTGGTAAGACCCATTGTGTGTTCATGTAGCACTTTGTTTTTCATGGGTTCCCTCATGTGTTTGGTGTTGGATTTTTACACAACACGCTCAAGGAGGATGTGGTGTAGTTTGATGAAGCATTAAACTCACGAGTGATGGGGGGTGATTTCCCCACCAAGATGCATTTTTGTTACTCGATCAGAATTGTGTGGGTGATTCAGTGTTTCTCAAAGAGGATAGTATTGAGGTGTGGTGGATGAGTTCCTTATAATTGCATGATCAGGGAGAGGCTATGTGATGAAGTGTCAGAGCAGGTATTAGCCCTGCCAATGGAGATTTCATGCTCAACCCCCTTTAGCTTGGTGGTCCTAAGAGAGGGATATCCTTTCTTAGAATCATTTCGTAGTAGAAGAGTAAGACCCTATGATGTTTACAGAGTATGGATTGGTTTCCTACCATCCATATTCAGTTGGTATTACACTAGTGGGTGTGGTAGTATTTCTATTTTGGTAAGTTGTGTTATAGCTAGAGGTTTGTATATGAAGGGCATGGTAAGACCTAGTGTTTACTCTTTGGGAGCCCTGTTTTGTTCATGAATACCCTTGTGTTTTTAGCATCGACCTTGCATTCAAAAATCTTGAGTAGGATATTCTATAGTCCATATAGGGGTGGATGAGAACTGAGGGGTTCCTTCATTATCTGCATCAGGTTAGCAAGTTGGTGTACTGCTAGACCTCATTACTGTAGATGGACAGTGTTTCTTGGTCCTTTCCCACCTATTTCAGCTAAGGAGACATGTACCTGTTTGTTTCATGATGTTGGACTGGTATAATTTGGACATTAGAGTGGTCTAATCTTGGTGGTTCCTATGTGTGTGTGCTTTTAAGCAGCATAGGAACCCTTGGTGAGCTCGCTGGCATGGGTTCCTAGTAGGGGGATCAGTTTCTTCCCTTATTCTTAGGCTTTCACTTTTTAGGGATGAAAATACCTAAGGTGGGGAGAATGTAATGACTGGGGTTTTGACCTGAGGGACTTTGGAATATTTCAAAAAATATTTCTAAAGTCAAGTGCTGAGTCGGCGTGGGAAGCCAAGACTTGGGGAGCATCGGTGCGGCGATATTAAAAAAATTAAATATATTTTTTCACACTCGCATAGTTTTTCTTGAAACATAAATAACTCATGTCTGGGGTCTCAGATTGGATTTCTGAGACTCCAATTGAGTCTGGAATGTCGTTTTTATGCTAGGCATGACCTAAAGTTGTCTGCATTGGGAGTTTTGTTTGGGAGTGGTTTTGGTGACGTGGTGTTGAGAGAGAAATTAATTGGTTTAAATTTATTAAAACCAATTATCTCCCCCATATCCCTCATATTTTAATGACCTAATCAAAGATATCTACACCTATCCTCTCTTTGGTGATGACGAAAATGATGCCAAATCTAGTCATCAAAGTGTTGTTGATCACCGTTTCTGAAGAAGATCATCATCAGATCAAGAACTGGAATGATTTGGGCATCGTTCTTGATCAAAATATTTCATGTTTCACCAATTAGGTATTCATATTTTATTTTTTGTCTTGAACCCTTTCATTTTACATTGTTTTATGGTTCTAGATCCCTAACGTAATTGTTTTTGATCCATACTAGGTAGATCTATGGGTTTTAGGTTGAATCGAGGTGATTTTGGTGATTTTGCAGGTATTTATCAGCTAGAATCTCTGTCTACATGGCTTTTAGTTTTGTGACACATGTCTTCTATCTCTTCCTATTCAGGGAATATGAACATTTGGGACTACACATTGTGTAAGGGTGTTACACGCTGTGTAGTGCTCTAAACCGTGTGACCATGGGACATGGCTTGGGTTAGCTGTGTGAAAATACATGGTTGTGTACTAACACATGACCAATATACATGTAAATTTGGTATGGTACACAGACATAGGAAAACTACATGGGAAGGAATCCATTTATCTAAACATGTCGTGTAGTATGGGATACATGGAGTGTGAGGCACATGGTTGGTTGGTCCATGTAGAATAAAAACTCAACCAAGGGTCGAGTGATGAGGGACACAGAATTTACCACCTATAAAAATTGTGTACCCCTACATGGTTTGGAACCCATGTGAACCAAATACACGTTCAGGTGCTCAGGTAGGCTCACACGTTGTGTGTGCCCCGGCGCACACCGTGTACTACTAGGAGATCCTATGGGGATCTTCCACCTTCCATATCTCCTTATCTAGGACTCAGATTCAGGATTGTAAGTAGTCTATAGTGATCATTTTTTCACATAGGATGAAATAGTGGACTTCATTAAAGATTAGGATATATGAGGTGGTGTGAATCGATCAAGATTCTTGTGAGGCGGTATTGTGTTGATGTTGGAGATTAGTGAGTTTCATATAGAGAGATGCTAGGACTATTAATCCCATGATTCACTAGGGCACTGGTTTTACTTACCTCTATGATTTGGTGTATATGGTACTCCCCACGTTGTGGGATTGGGTTCATTACCTTTTGGTAGTTTCATATGGGGGTGTTACTCCCCTGATGGACTAGGGTGTCGGTTTCCCTATTACATTTGTGAAGGCAGAGTAGGTACTCCCCTATTAGACTAGGGAGTGGGTCCTCTATCTATGGAGTTAGTACTCCCCTATTGTATCAGGGTGTGTGTCCCCCATAGATGACATATATATAGAGTGGGTACTCTTCTATTGGGTAGAGTGCAGGACCTCTATTATAAGAGTCGGTACTCCCCTGTAGTTATAGGGTGTGGGTCCTCCATACATGTTGTTCTCGAAGATTTGGTACTCCCCTTCCATGTCAAGGAGAGGTTCCTCAAGCTTGTATTTGGTACTCCCCTACTATTTAAGGTGTGGGTCTCACACAGTGAACATGTTGGATGAGTCGATACTCCCTTTTCATTTCAGGGTGCGGGTCCTCTATCCACTGAGTAGTACTTCCCTACCGGGTTAGGGTGTGGGTCCTTTATTTATGAAGTTTTAATCCCCTATCATGTCAGGGTGTGGGTCATTCATGAGTAGTACTCTCCTATTGGATCAGGGTGTAGGTCCTCACTCACAGAGTAGTACTCCCCTGTCTTCGAGAAGCATCGGGGATCGGGTCCTCCATTGGAGTTTGAGCTCCCCTGGCTATTGGATATAGTTATGAGGAGTAGGCCCTGACACTTGATATGAATGATACCTAGATAGGATCTAGTGCTCCCTTGATGGACTGAGGTGTGGGATAGTCCTTATAGGAGCTAAAAATGTTCCGTAGGTTAGTTAAGATAAGTAATCCCTCGACGATGGGGCAGTGGTGAGGTGTGAGTCCCTCCATTATCTCTTATTAGAGAGGATGCACGTGGTGCATAGTCTGGAGAAGTGCTCCTTCAACTATGTGCAGTTGTGAGGGGAGGTCCTCTTCACTTGGGTTTATTTATCTTTCATTAGGTGTGAGGTAACAATGATAGGACCTCTAGTGTTGGGCACTAGAGTTGTACCTAGTAAGATGTTCCCGATGGAGCACTTTCTCTCGAACATACTATTTGGAATGGTAGAGTTGTTCCCAATGGAGTGAATCTCTTGGATGGGTTCCATCTGGGATGACTGAGCTCATGGAGTGTGTTCTCCTAGTTTTATGTTATGGTTAGAGCCTATGAAGATAATCATGTTTCTAGATATGAGGTTAGAACCTCATGAGACATAGTGTCTGAGATGATTATATTTGGGTGATTTTTGGGATTCCTTGTAGTGTTTCCATATGTTGGGGTTGAAACCCCTTATAGACTGAGCTGACTTTTTGGGTATAACTAAGGATGGTTCGAGATGGAGTTTCTCTCTCGATTGGGTTTCCCTGTGGCTAGGTCGAGTGGACGTTTGCCTTTCAGTTTCTACCTTTTTATTTTGGGGTTTTTTGTGCGCCTACTAAGTATTTTTATACTCACCACTTCATGGGATTTTCCCACACATTTTTTGTGTCTTTTGCAGACCACAGGTCTTTTAGAGGGGTCTATAGAGGACCTGAGGTAGGTGGATCCTAGTAAGATAGATAGATCTAGGTGTTTACTAGAGCTTGGTTTAGGATCTTTCTAGAAGTTTCAATTGACAATGATCCCCTCCTTCTAAGTAGGTTAGACTCTTTTAAAGTTTTCTTTGGTGGGTGTTGTTTTTACCTTTTATGCTTTCAGTACTTATGTTTTACTCTAGTTATGGGATATAGATGTATGCATGCATTGGTTTCCTTTGGTTTTTACATTTTAGTATTTAGTGATCTTGGAGATGTGTGTGTGCATACAGGTTCTTAGGTAATTCCTCTCATGTTAGTAATATGCCTTCTCAGTGCTAATCTCCTGCCCCTAGACAATTAGATGTGGGTCTGGGGAGTTGTGGATTAGGCCCCGTCGGGTCGGGTCATGATAAAAAAAATTGATGTGACATTCAGAAAGGAATTTAAATATAGTATTGATAGATATATTTGGAAGAAATAGTCAATATTTTCTGAGCAACCGTAATAGATATATCATGCGGTAAAACATAACATTGATGTCATGCATGTGGAGAATAATATCATTGATAGATTGATTGGAATATTTTTATATATTAAATTAAATACTAAATATGGTTTGAATGAAAGATTTTATTTACTCTTAATGGAAATATGTTTGGAGTTAACTCCCACTTCTGATTGAAGGTGAACATTCCTACCCCCATCTTGTCATACATTATCCAAGAGGGAGGAAATTATATTTTTTCAATGTCTTCATGATATCAAAGTTCCACAGGTTTATTCATGAAATAAAAAAAATCTTGTGTCTTTAAAGTATTTCAAGTTGACAGATACAATATCTTAATATTGTCCCGTCATGATAAAACAACTCCAATGAGTTTCATTGCATGGAATATTGACCATCCATTTCAGAATGACTAGCATAGAGGTGTGTTATATTTTCAATTCAATTTTTAATAAGGTGATTGATCTGAATGATTTGAAAATTTTAGAGAACCAAGCAGTTTCAATACTTTTTCAATTGGAAATTTATTTTCCTGTATCTTTTTTTGATATCATGGTGCATTTAATGGTTCATTTGGTGTGAGAAATAAAGGTTTTTAGACTTTTATATCTATGTTGGATGTATCCTTTTGAAAGGTATATAAAGATATTAAAGGGGTATGTTAAGAATTCATATCGACCTGAAGCCTCCATTATTGAGACGTAAATTTATAAGGAGGTTATAGAGTTTTATACAAGATACATGTATGCAGTAGAGCACATAGGTTCACCTTCATCTCTCTATGAACGAGTTAATTATGGGGGAAAGGGCATCCATGGATTGAAAGTAAAATAGTTAAAAGGTTAATAGATAAAAAAATGTACAATTATACATCTTGAATAACATATATTATGTTTATCCACATATAACATTGCATATTAATGAGTTGAAATAATGTTACCCAAAGAAGAAATATGTGTGTATTTTGAATGACCATAAAAAAAATTCCATAGTTTAAAGAGAATATTCTTGGTAGATCAGATGCATCAGAAACATTGATATAGTTAGTGGGTGGTGTAAGTTTAAATTTGATAACATGGTCTGGGTATGATATTAATGGCTATACATTTCATATGAATGATTGGGACAACATAAGTGCAATTCAGAATAGTATTGTATTTTTTTCAAAGAAGAAATGAATTTTTAGAATGAAAAAGAAAAAAAATCCAATCTCTACATAAAGTGCATATTATAGAGTCATTGATGAAATATGGGAGGTTTATTGCATTAAATTACAAGTTCTAGTGTTTAACTATAAATGATTTATTGGTAACAACAGTGTCATACAAGATGAATTTTGAATGACACTGGTTAAAATGAATAGATAAGAAAAAAAATATAAGATCCTTTTATAATGGAATTCATGAGAAAAAAATATTCTATATTTTTTATCAATCTGATATGTCATGATCTACTTTTTTACATGGAAAAAAATAGTATGCTGGGGATGATAAACTTAAAAAAGATTCTGATTTATGTGAGATCCCTACTTACATTGAAATATTAAAAGATAATATTGATGAACATTCCATAAACATGGTTTTCTCCATATGGAATGATCATGATGAAGGAATTTGTGAAAATAATCCATTATTACATTCCTAATATTACTAAAAATATATGTTTCTTTATCTTTTACTTTTTTAAATTTCATAAAATGTTCAATAATTTAATTTAATTTTCTTTATTAAAAAAAATATTTTAACTAATAAGTTAAATTATTTATTATGTTTAGTTTTGATTAGTTTACCATGTTTACCCTTATGTAACATATCTATTAATTGATTTTGATGGAAAAAAATTAGATCTAATATGTTAAATGAAAAAAAATATTTTATAAGAGTATATTAAAAAAATATTCATTTTGGTGTATAAATTGATTTATTTGGATGGATCATTTTTATTATTCACACACCATTTTTTGATTTTTTTTTTCATTCATTTATATGTCATTTTTATTATTCACACACCATTTTTTGATTTGTATATTTGTATACTAATTGTTTGTTGCTTTGATTTATAGGATAATGAAATATAAATCACGTGATCCATCACATAGTTTTGGAGATGATCATACTCATACCTATGGGGAGAAACATACACATGATACTATTGATGGGACTCATCCTTCTTTACACGAGATGTCTACTTCTATAGGTCTAAAGAAGAGTTTGAGGGTTGGTAAACATGGCAGCACATGTTTACAAAAATTATCAGTTTCTTTTACCCAAGATCAGAGGATACCATTATACTTTAATGATAATGATATTCTATTTGGTCCAAATTCAAATTAATTCAAGACTTTTATAGTAGTATAGGATAATTGAAAATTGGGTATTTTTATTGATGATTGTAGAAGTTTTGAAAAATTGACAATATATCACTTATGGGAGACTATTTTGTAAAGCTCATTTTTTATTATTTTACTTATCTTGAAATTTTTATAGTAATATATGTTTTCCCCCTTCTTATCAGATGAAATATGATATACCTGATATTGGAAAATTTGGGAGGAAATGTTTATCATTGGATTCTAGAAGATGGAGGGATTCTCAACCCTAACATAATATTTCGTTTTTGGGCATGGACATCATCATATTCTATGTGATATATATCCATTTATAGATGAAGATACCTGGAAGAATTTTGACGAATTTAGATGATGAGAATCATTTTTTGCAAGTTCAATGTTACCTTTTAGAAGTTTTTTTATATTAATGATATTATTAATGATTTCATTATTCTTGATTTATAGAAATCAAGGAGATCTCATTAGGAGATTCAATATAGAAATGTATACCCTTATACATTATCTCAGGTAGGATATACGTTAATGTAAAAACAAATGATAGATAAAAATTTTTAAAAATTGAGAGATGAGTCTTCAGGCTCTGCAGAGGTTGACCCTCCTTCCCCCCAAATAAACATGAAAAATGGAAGAGGGCTTGAATGAACTAAAAAAGAAAATATCTTACGAAAGAGTCAAGGGTTGTACCTAAAAGGATGGTAAGATGTATACTTTATTTATTTATTTTAGTCAAATAAACTCTTTATATATTGTGATTAATTGTTGTTTTTTTAAAATATTCTATAAAGGATTTTGTTGAGGAGAAGATCACAAAGAGGGGTCTTTATAATAGAGAGTAAGAAGGATATTTTAGCTACAATATTGGGAAATCCTGAATACCTGAGTGATGTATGATGATACCTAGAAGGTGTATTGATAAAAAAATTATTTCCATGTTATGAATCTTATTCAATGGAGGATATTTAAAAAAAAAATAGAATATTTGGAGGCTAATGTTTAAGATGTTTGTGTGATTATGGAGGAAAATATCAAAGCTTTAGTATAGTTATTGATTGCAGACATGTAAAGATAGTTTCAGACTATTGATCCCACTCATCCACCTCCACCAACAAATCCCACTCCTCCACCTCCGCCAACAGATCCCACTCGTACTTATCCTACTCATACACCTCTACCTTAAAACCACATGCCTTCTTATCCTACTTCTACACACCCTCCTCCATAGCCTCCAAGTTATTCGGATTTTTATATTGATGATCCCTAGAATTGTATTATTGCATATGGGATGATATTTTATATCGGTGATACCATTCATCATAAAAAGATAGAGATAGAGAATCATAGGGTCACTGTACAGGATATTAAAGATAGATCAACAAGAATACCATTACCTACATACAAGGTGAGTGTATTTGGACAAAGTATAAACCACTTTTTATTTTTTGATCTTGACTTGTTCTGTATATTACCATAGAGGTATGTGTATATTTAATCTTTTATTTAATTTTTCTATTAAATTTGTTTTAAAATTTTAAATTTTATATATTTATATATTTTTTTTGTAATAATAATTTAAAGGTAAACAAATAATGTATAGATAATAATAAATAAAAAGTGTTATGACTTTAGATACAAATTCTACTAGTATTAATTTATTATCAACATATTCAAATTTTTATTGGATGTTTATGAGATTCCAGTTGAAGTTGGAATTTCTAGGTGTGAAATGATTGTGTAAATTTTGAAAAAATGATATCATGGATCTTATAACTGTAGATCAGTTGGGAATCAACATGATGAATTTTTTTCCCATGTATGTCGATTAATAAAAAAAATTCGTTGGCTTAATTTTTTGAAAATTTAGGCCTATGTTTGTTCTATATAAGGTATATTTATAAAATTTGTAAGTAATATGGAAAGACAAAATTATATGGATTTATGGACCCATATTTTATTTCACCAACAGTTAGGAAAAATACTGATGCAAAAAAAAACAGTTTATATGCTGAAAGATTTCAAAAGAATTCAATTATTCAATGATGGATGCTTCCTTATCATCAACAGTATGAAACATTTATCTCAAAAAGTGTTACATATATCTTAATATAATAAACACTAACATCAATTTTTTTTCATATTAGTGTACATTGGATGTTGGGAGTTATTTTTCAATGGAGAAGCCACTTTACTAGCTATTCTCTATCTATGGTAAAGTGTAAGAAAATTTTAAGAATGTATTGGACACGTAAGTTTAAACTTTTTTTAGACATGTTTATATTATAATAAATTTTAAAATTATATTATTTGTATTATTTTCAAAAAGGTCGTTGAACTTATTTAGAGGACCATAATAAAGAAGAGCGCTAAGATCATCTATGAAAAAGAAAAGGTGAATTTTCATTTACAATTACAAAATTTTGGATATATTACTTAAAAATGTAATTTTGAATTAAAAAATTATTTTAAAAAATATTTTAATAAACAAGAAGGAATTTGGATACAATGTTTTAAGATTTGTGTATGAAAAAATTTCAACTGGGGTAGTTATGAAGTTCCATAAGGTTATATTTCTTTATAAACTTTTCCTTAATATTTCATTCATTTTATTGAAAATACATGTTAAATAATTTCCTTTTCATTTGTTTCTTTTTTATGACCCTCGACATTATAGTACACAGGAGATGATACACTTAAAAATTGAATGGGAGAATAATTTCATATATTTGATTGAATTTTATTTTATTTATTCTATATATTATAAACTTGAAAGTTCAAATTGTATGTGTGTTTTTATGGTTGTTTTTCTAGTTTTTTCTACAAGTTTTCCTTCTAGTTTTATACTCTTTTCTAATATATAGAGGATGAAAAAAAATTATTTATTAAAAAATGGTTTTTCATGTCAGTTATTTGATAAATGATGTGAAAAAATCCCACATTAATTTATTTACAAAGTCATTTTTTATTAATCAACATTAAAAACTTATTTAAAATTTTTCCTACAATAACATCATGTATTAAAAGATGTTAAAAATAAATAAAAAAATTACATGAAAAATAATTTTCTATACTAGTTATAGTATAGGTGTGTGTTAGTTCAACAATTTTCTCACTAGGGAATTAATATGATTTCTCCCAATTTACACAAGTGGTCTTGAGGAGGATCATACTAAGTATATATGTATACTCACCCCTATGTATAAAACTATTTTATAGGTCTCTAATAGGTCTTTAGTGACTGAGCTGGAGAGTACTAGCATGGATCTTGAAGATTTTGTTATAGTTTTTCCTTAGATTTTATATCAGTACTTTATTTTGGAGATTTATATTTGTATGGAATTCCAATTCATTGTGGTTTATTGATGGATATTGGTTTTATTTATATCATGGTGTGGATTGGTGGATTTATCATCATGTTCTTAGGATTTATAAGGGTAGTTCTTCCCATTTTCATGATTTATACCCTCGGTTCTAGTTTCCAACTTGGGGCCTATTAGAGGCATGTAACATCTTGGATTAAGGAAGATTCATTTTTTGTGATTTTGGTTAGTTCTTTTCAGGTTCAGGATGTTGTGAAATGGATTTTTGGCCTAAAGTGGTTGTTTTTTTACAAGGGAAAATGATTTGGACCCTGGTGTAGTCCAAGTCATTTTCCCCTTGGGTGTCTCTTATATGCCATGGGTAGAGCTACCACACCCAAAGTAGGGTGTGGTCTAGGGTATGGATCCCTTATAGCCACCGTGTGAGCCATGACCAAAAGAACCCACTATAGGCATAGTGAAGTTCATGGATGGTCCAAAATGACCAGGCCTTTGACATTAGAGCATGGTCTCAAGGCATGTTATGTAGTGTGGTGAGGTTCCACTGAGGCCACCACGAGCATAGTGAGAAGCCACTATGTTGTGGTACTATTGGTTCTAGAACTTCAAATAGCCGATTTGGCCACCTATTTTTTTGAAGATAATTGCAATCATTTATGGGAACTCAAGGATATTTTATAGGACAATATCTATGTTTTTTATTTAGATTTAAGTCCATAAACCCTTCATCCTCCAATCTCTACTTGGAACTTTAAATTTTGGATGATTTATAGGGTATTCCTAGATTAACCTTTGTATCTCATTACATTTTCCACAAGTAGTCATTATGTGCTCTCGAGTTTTGGTCTTGGACATTTTTCCTTGCATTTCGGTCAAATTAGTTAAGTTTCATCCATGTGATCAAACCATAGGTTAGTGGTTTTTCATGTTCATGTATTTTAAATATCGTTTGGTGGGTTTTCCAGTGGGGTGTCTTCTCATTATGCCTTATTGATCCAAGTACCATTGATTGTGGTTTATTGTTGTGTATTCTTCGGTTTAGGACCTTCTCTTACTTCTATTTAGATCCCATATTCTTGTTGGTTGTGGATCTCATTTTTATTACCATGAAAACCCAAGTTTGAGGTAGGTGGTTCCATATCTAGCCTATGCTTGATTAAATGTTAATGATCTTGGTTTTCTAAATGGTTTTCTTAATGGTTTTATAAATGATAATTGTAATGATTATTTAATTTTTTTAATATGGGTGTGTAAATGTTTTCTTGATGAAAGATTATTTTTTACCTTGTTTTGGTAAATTAAAAATGGTTTTTAAATCATTTTTAAATAGTTTGTGAAATTGGTTTTTAAAGAATTATTTTGGTGGAAAATGGTTGTTTGGAATTGTATTATGAAATGTGATAATCCCTTTTAAATTATTTGATAAATACATCACATGGGAGCCTTGGGTACCTAGGTAGAGGGTTTAGTATTAGACCATGCTTATTAAACCATGAGGGTTAACTTTATGTGTTGTCCCTATATTCCTAGAGAATAGATCCATTGGATCTAGGAACTTGACCTTGACATCATAGGGGTTCATTAATGGGTCATTCCCCTATTCCCTAAGCTATATTGGTCTAGGTAACTTATATAGTGAACACTAGTCATGATTTTTATTAGGGTATGAGTGACTTAGCTAGACCATCCATTGATATACTTGGGGTTATTTATATTGTTATTGTTTTTTAATTATTTTTATTTGATATGATATGATGAAACATTAATATATGTAAATGGATTATTTTAAAAATTCTTTGAAACGATGTCATCTAGCTCATTTTAGAACTCTAAAAGGAGAACTATTTTACCATTATTTTGATATAAATATGGAAATTATTTATCATGTCATGTTTAATTTTAAATTAATAATATCTATATTTTTTGATAGAGACCTATTATGAAACATCTGGTTGGGATCCAATTGAACCTGTTTAGCTCACACCCTACACACTCCCTTAAGGGTGTGTAGACCATGTTATGTCTTATGCAGGAAAGGGAAAGGCATCACGGTGATGATGAGGATTATATTAGCTGGGTATGGGTATATAGTGGTGAGATGGTGGGATGTTACCCATGTATCACATTGAGTAATTTTTGGATGTTTTGGTTGTCCTTTTTGGAGGTTTCTAGATATTTACATTGTGTTTTTATCATACTACTTTTAGTTGTATCGCTACAGTTGTCACTCTTTTAATTATTAAATATTTGTTCTTGGTTATATTTATCTTTTTTATTCCATGCATCTTTTTTTAGGTTGGTAAAATCATTACCTATGGTTATTTTTTATTTACTAGGTTCTAGTCACCAGCTTGTAGGGATCGGGAACACCCTTAGAGTCTTGATGTGGTTAGGTTTAGATCCAAGTTGAATGGGTTTCTAGGCCGGGTCATGAAAATTTGGTATCATAGAATGGTTATAATCATTATAGTTAAATTTATAAACAAGATATATTATTTTATTATATATGAGAGGTATTTTTTGGTGAGTTTATAAAAAGATCTTGAAATGGCAGGCCTCACTTCACCATAGGATGTTGGATTGCGTGTTTCCTGTGTTGATTTTTAATCTAAATATTAGTTTTCACTTGTGTTATATTAAATTTAGACTAAGGTTGTTTCATTATATAATAATTTACTTTTGTTCTTTTTAATAATAAACATGTATCCAAGGAATCTTATGAGGGTTCCTCATGAGGGTGTAGAATGTACAACTTATTCAGAACCAAGTTGTTAAGGTGAAACCTGAAGTTAGAGGAGACATGGATCGAGTGTGTGAGTTCCTAAACCAAAATCCCCCATATTTTAAGGTTACTAATGAACTTAAATAGGAATATTATTTGATGGAAAATATAAATCAATTATTTGAGTTCTTGTAGACACTAAAATATTTCAAGGTGAAGTGTACAATGTTTAAGATCAAAGGTCCCAACAAATGGTGGTGGGATTCTATGGTTTAGGAGAATTGGATTATTGTATTAGAGTAGAAAGGCTTCAATACCCTATTCTTATATCATCCCTTACCGTAGTCTTTGATGATGGAAAATTCTATGGAGTCACTCTCTCTAAAGTATAGGGGTCTTTCATTAAAATAGTACACCGACAGTTTTGTAGAGTTGGTTTGTTTTTCTCTATACCTGGTGATCAATGATCATATAAAGGCTCAAAATTAACTGAAAGGCTTGTGTAATGACATACAATTATAGTTATATACACTAAATATCTCCCCCTATATTGAGATAGTTTATAGTTCTATGATTTTAGAGATAGATTTGGTAGATGGGATGGGCTTGTTTGGATCTTCCCTTCCACCCAGTTGTAGTTCCAAAGGTGAACATGGGATAAAGAGGAAGTGACATGATAGTCATAAGACTGGTGGAGGTGGTTCTCAATAGTGTTTCTTTTCTAATACATTAGTGGAGCCTGATGTTGTTCCTTATCACATTTATATTCCCTTGGTTGTTTAGGATTTCTGCGAGGTCTTCCAAAATTATTTATTTAGTCTTCCTCCAGATATGTAGGTGTATTTTTTCATTGATTTGGTTCATGATACACATTAGATATCAATACCCTCTTATCCCATGGAACCTATAGAGCTAATAGAGATTAAGGTTTAGTTGGATGACCTGTTAGAGAAGGAAATTTTTCTGTAGGAGTCCCCCCATGCTCTTTTCTACAAAGTTCAATGGTTCTGTACATATTTATGTATACTATCATAAGCTAAATCGTGTAATGGTTAAGAACAAGAATATTTTACCCCATATCGATGACTTGTTTGATAAGTTAAAAGGGGAAAAGGTAGTTTCAAAGATCAATAATTGTTAAAGTTATTATCATCTCAGAGTTAAAGAATTGTATATCTCAAAGACTACTTTCAGGATCAGGTATGGCCACTATGAATATCTTGTGATTCCTTTGGACTAACTAAAACACTTGCGATGTTTGTGGATTTAATGAATCAGATATTCCAACAGTATCTCAATACTATTATTGTGGTATTCATGAATTATTTTCTAGTTTATTAGATATTTGAGTGTGAGAATGAGAATCGTATGAATTTGGTTTTGGAAACTTTTAGGAGTCATCACCTTTTTATGAATCTATTGAAATATCATTACTGGATATGATAGGTGAAGTTCTTAGGGAATGTGATTTCAGAACATGGCATATTAGTTGATCTTAAAAGGGTGAAGGTTTTTTAGTAATGGGAAGAACCAAATAATGTTTTTGAGACAAAAATATTCTTAGGTTGATTTGGATACTATCAGAAGTTTTTCAAGGATTTATTAAATCTAGAATCACTGCAAATTACTCTTACCAAGAAGGGGTGAAATTTTCTTAGGATGATAAGTGTTAGGCATCTTTTTATGAGTTGAAATGACATATTCCATTGGATATTATCTTAATAATTATAGAAAATGGTAAGGGTTATGTGGTATAAAGTGATTCATCTAGTGCTAGTTAGGGGTCTATGCTTTTACATGATGATAATGTGGTGGTGTTCAGTTCTAGAAAACTTCGACCATATGAGAATAATTACCCCACTCATGACTTGTAGATCACATTGTTTATCGATGCACTTAATTGTTGGATCCACTATATTTTTTGGGATAGGTTCACCATCTTTTATGATCATAATATCTTGAGTTATATATTTTATTATAAGGACTTGTACCCTAAGTAGAGGTGATGAGTGGAGTGTGTCTAGGTGTTTGACTTCGATATTGCCTATACCCCAAGAAATGGGAATGTCATAATTAATTATATCAGTATTAAATTACCTTCTCATGATTCCTTAGAATCAAAAGAGAAGTGGAACCATCTGGGGATTTTTTTCTCAGTTTCATATGGATGCACAGGAGGGTGATTTAGGTATGGATCTAACAAGTGTTAAATTTTTATCATCTCTCCCTGGGTTTATTCTTCATGAAAAACAATAGGATTCTGAATTCAGAGGAGTCAAAAAAACATTATATGGTGGGGAGACTAATCCTAGTTAGTCTCTTCCCTCTGATAGAATTATTTAATTTGGATTTGGTTAATCATCCGTTTATCTTCTAGGGACTCTATGTTACATGATTGTGATAATTATTCATGGTCCATTCATCTTATCTCTATGAAGATGTATTATGACATGAGAATAAGTTTCTTATGGCTGGTTATAATGCATGAAATTGAAGATTAGGTGTCCCACTATGATACATTCTAGTATATTAATTCAGATCACTTGAATCATTCTGGTATTCTCCATCATCTTTCAATGTTGGTATGGAAATGGGATAAGGTTTCCATGGTCTTCATAGTTGGACTACCATGGACTCCTAGAGGAAAGAATGTCATATGGGTGGTGATTGATCAATTGATGAAATAAAAATATTTCATTTCTATTAGAGACACTACCAAGGTTGAGGATATGGTTAATCTATATGTGTAATAATTTTGTGGTTTCATGGGGTCCCCTATGCTACTGTCCCCGACAGGGACCCCAGATTTACTTCTCGATTCTGGAAAAGTTTTCAAGAGGTGATTGGGACTGAAGTTAGGTTGAGTGCAGATTACCATTTATAGGAATATGGTTAGACGTATCATTTTATTCATTTAACACCCTTAATTTTTATGAAATATTTTATTTTTGAATAAATTTAATTTCTTTGATAACTTGTGTTACATGCAACACCAAGTTTTAACGAACCATGATATAATATTAATATTATTATAAGCTAGTCCTTAAATTAGGTGGTATGAATAGGAATAACCACTTTAAAAAATAAGTATGAAGGTTTTATAAAAATAAAATATATTTATATATAAGTACATAATTTTTGGTAAAGTCTTTATATGCTTTGAAAATACATTTTTCTCAAAAAAATGTTTTTCATTGCTTATTGTGAACAAATAATAAATTTAAATTTTGAAACTTTTAGAAAATTTATTTTAAAAAAATAAATTCAATTTTGTAATAAAAATTTCAAAATTATCTTAGGGTGACCTTTTTTTATTTTTTTAAAATGATGAATTCTTCGATAAATATTGAAAAATATTCGTTTTTATTGAAAAATGACTTATTGTTTGAAGAACTTATAACATTAAATTTTCTTTTAAAATGGTTTTAAAAGTAAAATTATTTTAATTATATATTTATTAATCCAATTTAGTTCATTTTAATTAATTTCATATTGATTTTTTTATTGAAACTTTTTCTACTTATGAAAATTTTCTCTTTGGAAACTGCTTTTTCATCGCATCTGCGGGTTTAATTTTTAAGTAAATTTTTCTACTTACATGAATGTAATTTTAAAAAATGGATTAAATATTAGGAATAATAATAATATATATTATATAATAATTTCAACTTAATTTTTTTCAAAATGAATAGTAAAAATAGTAAAAATTATTTGTCATGGTTAAGGTTAAAACAAGTTTACCGGGTGGTTAAAATAAAAATATAAGGGATAAAATGACTTAGAAATTTTTCAAAACCCCCATTTTATGGCCATATTTCAACCTTATAACCTCTAATATTCTATAATTACCCATTTTGGAGCATTATTTCATTTTAAAAATATGGTTACACTTTATTCTTTTCAAAACATCCATGTGTGTCCTCTCCCCCACTTTTAAAAGGCCACCCCATATCCTCCCCTATTCACACTACCAAAACCCTTTTTTTACCAATAACTTCCAAAATATATTTCTTAATTTCCTCCCTATAAATTGGAGGTATTTTTTTATTAGTAATCTCTCCTAATAAGGCTTTATGTATAAACCAAAAGAGGCTTTATGAAGAAAAGGTAAAATTCTTAACATTGCGTTTTGTCTTATTTCTTCCTCCACTTCCATAAAATTTTATTAAATTATAATGATATGATAAAAAAATTATCCCCTATATAATAATATTTTATTATGTTAATGTAATAACCTATATCTATCTCATCTTTCATCAAATGGGAAATGAAATCGTTGATTGTGTGTACGGCGGATTACCGCCACACGAACCAATGTTATTCATTTTCCATCACCACCTATCATGATTGGATATAATGATGGATTTAATATGTATATATGATATTTATGAAATTATTATACCTATTTAATTATAATACCACATATACCTTCTTACCTACCAAGCCATTGGAAAACAATAATGTTGCTCAAGTTTACGGTAGACTACTGCCTTGCAAACCGATGTGATGTGTTTTTCATTTCTGTTTTACTTTCATGGTAATAAGGATAGATTAAATTAATATATATGATATTTGTAACATAATTTTACTTATATAATTATTATATCACATATATCTTCTTACTTTCATTTCATGGGGGATACGATAACGTCGTTTGTGTGTATGACGGACTATTACCTCACGAAGCAATGTGATTCAATTTTCACTAATGCTTTTCATTAATGGTAATAAGGATAAATTTAATGAATATGTTTTACATATATTAAATAAAAATTATTTTGTAATGTTAATATATTTTTTACCTTTCTTTCATTTCATCTATTGAGAAAATGGAAACAGTGTTCATGCGTACGTATGACCTACCATCTCCATGAACTGTGTAATTCATTTTATTTATCTAACTTTATTGTATTATTATAAATACACACATAATGAATATATATTATATTTATATCATTGTTAAAATTATAGAGATTATGGAATGATAAAAATAAAAGGATTGAAGATACCAAACCAAAACATATATGAAAATACAAAGCAATTATTACCATCATTATTCTTTATTTGGGTGGTTTATGTTTATGAAACCCATTTCTTTTCCATGGTTTATGATATGATTAAATGTTTTATGAAACTAATTTATTTTCATGTATTATTATATGATGAATGTTTTATGAATCCCATTTCTTTTCATGGGTTTAAATATGATAATTTTTTTATGATCTTGTGGCATACATATGTATGATTTTCATTATGTGATGGGTGTGACCTATATCTCCCTCTAATGAATTGGGTAAAGATTTATATCTCATGAGATAAGAATATAAAACAAGTTGACCAGATTTATCCACAATGGTAAATAGGCCAATGGGATTGATCCATAATGGGAAATAGACTAATGGGCTTGATCCATAATGGGAAATAGGTGTTGGGGTTCGATAAACTATGTTTGATGGTCTTATCAATTAACCTTGATAAATGAAATGGTTTATATACCTATGTTGGTGCCATAATTTTATGACATGATATTATGGCTTAGGATTATGATTATTTCACACTCTTATGAATCATTTATTTTATAATGATAATTCTTTATTCCATGACTCATGTTTATGATCTATGATAGGTTGGGTATGAAATTTGTAAGTTATGTTCATGATCTCATACCCTTATGCTTATCTTATAATTTCATATGATCATATAATGATATCTCCCATTTTTAAACTTACTGATCATCTAAGCTCACCCTTTGTTATGTTTCCTTTCATCAGTTTATGAAGAAATGTTTTAAGTATGGTGTGTTTATGAAGAGTAAGAAAGGGGAAGATATTTATGGGAGATGTTTAAGATGTTTCATTAAATAAGAAGATTGTGTACCTAGTCTCCAAATAAAATAAACCATTATAGTCTTTAGGAGTGCATTTATGAAATTTATTGAATATTAAAATAAAAATATGTGATGTTAATAAATGAAATAATTGGTTCATTATCATTTAGATCCTAGAGGATATTCCCCATGCCTAAATTTTAGATTTTGATAGATCTTGGGATATCCATATGGGACTGGTTGAGTTTTCTTATAAAAACATCCGCCAGTCATCAATCAGAATGAAACTCTTTGTAGATTTGTATGGTCTCCCATGTAGGTCACCTATTTGTTGATCATAGGTGGGAAAGGCCTATCTCAAGGGACTAGGTATCATTTAGGAGATGTCAGTAAGGATTTAGGATATACGTCAATGTTTGATAAAACCTCAGAGTCGACTAAAATATTATACAGATCATCAATGTCATGCTTTGTATTTTTCCATTGGTGACCAGGTCTGTAATGTCCCAGAATTCCATGGATTTTTTTTTCAAATTTAAATGGGAATTTTATGAGACTAGGATCTAAGGCAGCATGTAATTTTGAGACCCAGAGTGGCCATAATGGATTTTCAAACTTTTTTTAGTTTATTAATTAAACTTGCGAGTGGTATTTTCTATATTTTGAACTGGTGATCAGATTGAAAATTCGAAGGCAACATTGAACTGATAATGGCAGGATTCTCCTAGAAAGGATTTAACTTCAATTGGCACGGGTCGATTGGAAAACTTATTTTCTAGGCTTTTTGAAGAAAAAGTTAAATAAAATAAAGTGGATTTATTTTATTTCTGTTTGAATTCAAAATCTTTGTAGTATAACGGATTTCCACCCAAGCATAACTGAAATGCTATTTCATTAATGAAACAGCGTAATGAAGTCACGTCTAATTAGTAACAGAAAGGCGATTAACACCCCTTAATATTTTGACAATGATCAATCATTGACAAGGTAGATAGGAAAGCTCTGAGTCTCTAGGGGATCGTCGTCGACGAATGGCGAATGACAACTGATGAACGATGATTTCCAACGACAACAGATCAATGAATCGATGAATGGGATTCAAATAAAACTTAGGCATATGAAGACAATGTGGAGACGTTCTTCATCAGTGAAAGAACCCTTTTAGTTAGGGTTTTTTAATTTTTTAAGTTGCAAATTTCATGTTCTTAGATTAAAACAACGAATGCAGATCAATCCACGAATAGGTTGACCCACAGATCGATTGGTCTTGACGGATGATATTGGTTTAAAACCTGATCCTTATAATGGGAGTGGGACAAGGCTGTAATGAAAAATGGCTGAATATCGTTCCAGAGATTTTTTCCTTGTGATCATTCCCTCTTATTCTCATGATTTCTTCGTTCCTTACGGGATATGAACATAAGATCATCAAACGTTCACCTTGCGGCGCAACGATCTGACATCGCAGATCATAGATGGATGTGGAACGCATGGGGTGTGAAGATGATGAACATAGGTGAAATAAAGTGGCGTGGGATATACCATCATTCGGGCTCTTTCTAGAGGAAGGGATCAAAAATGGGGTTTGATCACCAGACAGTGAAGAACGTTACCCATGGGTTCCAGATCACCCTTCGGGTCAAATAACGGACCACTAGAGCACATCTGGTGGTCCTCTGAAGTTTCTATTGGTGAACCAATGCCAGAGGTGGTGCCAACAAAAGAAAGTAGTGGCAACCGTGTGCCAGGAAAAGGAGGCAGTGTGCCATGGCAGCACCAACAGCCGTGTCCGGCGGCTGTATGATATGGAGGAGGTTGCGGCTTTAAAGCTATGGAGTTGACCGGTCTAGTGATTCAAAGTTGTGGGCTTCTGACCTGGAGGTCGGCTGTTTATGGACGCATTATATGAGGGGGAGGGGAGGGGGGCGACGGTAGCAGCCACGGTGTGACATGGACTTGTGGCAAGTCGTGGGTCGTGCGGAGAAACCCGGTCTGCTACACGTACCGGTGACCAAGGTGGTGGCGCCAGCTGGTGATGCCTAGTGCACAACGGATGTGGCACAGCCGCATCCAGTATGGAGGAGCCGGCCTTCTCAAAGGTAGGTCGGGTTGCTACTGGTGGGCCATGTCCAACCAAGCAGGTTGGGCAGGACCCGGACCCAGACACAACCGGCCCCCATTTTGATGAAATATCAGTAACTTCTAAACAGAGAGTTTGTTCAATGAGTCGTCTACATTGTTGGGACCCTTGGGATGAGACGATGGTTTTTAGATAATCTAAGTGAGTTTTTTAGAAAGTTAGAGGACAGCCTATTCGATTTTAAGAGTAGGATCTACCAGTACGAGCAAACTTTGGGAAAAATTGAGATGATTCTTATGATTAGATGTTAGGACGGTTACTCCCTTGATGACACAAGGCACAAGTACTCCTTATCCCTCTACTTTGGGGGAGATATAACTCCCCATGTTTTAGGTGTGTTTCTTTTTCCTTTGAGTGGGTTCCTCTGACAGTGTTACTCCCCTGTAGGATTAGGGTACGGGTTCTCAGAGAAGTTCATAAAGGAAGAGTCAGTAATCCCCTACCGTGCCAAGGAATGGTTCCTCTATCCTTGGAGTCGGTACTCCCCTAATGGACTAGGGTGCAGGTCCTCCATATCTAACACATATCGAGTTGGTACTCCCCTATCGGTAGGTGTAATGACCCGCCAAGTCCCATTGGCTTGAGAGTCCAACGAGTCATTACTTTCCATTAAGTGACATCCAAAAGACACCTAAGGCTGGAAATAAATGATGAAGGGTTTCAAATACAAGTGGGGGACAATTTAACTTGTAATAAAGAAACCAATAAACCAACCAACCAACCATAACCAAACATTCACTATATGATGCATGAACAAATGAATGACAACTCAGCAACTTCATGTATCTCAAAACCAAATCAAAGTGTGCAACAGTGGAAGACCAAACCAGTATCAAAGTAAAAAATGGATAAATAAATAAATACTCTCAAGAGACCACAAGACTTCATGCTCCACAATATCCAAGCTCCACAATCTCTGAACAACCCAAACATCACAAGGTAGTGCTAAAAACATGGGAAATGTTACCTTTTCCACTGTCTCAAAAGATAGAATCTGCAAAAGCACCAAGGTTCCAAAGCAGGGGTGAGTATAAAACTCAGTAGGTTTTCCCCAATGACTTCCCTACTCACACCAATAGTATAGAAGATTTAGCAAAAATTATATAAAATAGTTTATATAAACTAATTTCTAAAAAAAATTCATACCTAAATATAAACAAGTTTCCAAAACCATTCATTACCAAAAGCATACAAGTTTAATTGAAACCAATTTTCCCAGAAAGATATTTTTCCATAAAATAACTAAACAAGCTTTAAAACCATTTCACAATATCCATTTTTGGCATACCCAACCATTCCACAAACCCATGCAACCAACCATGCATGTTGTGTTATAATAGTTCCATACTCATGAGCGGTTTCTCATCGATATACCAAGTAGTTACAAGGTAATTGTTTCCCATGTGCCATTTAACCTTTGGCACTGAGCACAAGGTCATATTTCAACCAAGCCCCAGAAATGCAATATGAACTTTATATATCGTGTGCCATTTATCCTTTGGCAGTGAGCACAAGGTCATATTTCAACCAATCCATAGAAATGAAATATGAACTCACACACTAATATACCCAAGGATCATTCCAAAGTAACTTTTCAATAAAACACCCTTTTTACTAAAAACCAATTCTATCAAAGTCATTTTAATACCAAACCATTTCAATAAAACACCCCTTTTATTGAAAACTGATTCCATCAAAGTCATTTCAATACAGAAACATTTTAATAAAACACCCTTTTTATTGAAAACCAAATTTTCATCAAACCATTTAACAATTCCAGAAAATAAATAATTTAAAATCATCATTTTAAATTCAAGAGGCCAAATCACTTTTCACAACAATTCACCAAGATTTCACAATTTCACTAAAACCATAAATCATCACTGAAGAAGATTTATTCCATGCTTTTCATAATAAATCCCATTCAAATAAACCAATTTGAAACTAATAAAATCAATTATAGAAATAGTATTCAAGATAGAATCCTCCTACCTCAAAGTCTTTGAAGAAAACCACAACGAATGAAGAACGCACAAGAAAAACCAGGTCGATTCTCCAAGAACCTACCTTAGATCTTTTCTCCTAAAAAGATAAAGGACAAATCTAATCATATTTGGAATTCACACACCTAGATCTACCCATAACGGGTGTAAATATAAGAAACCAAGGTAAGAGGATATGTATATCTAATTAGATCTAAGAAACTGAACAAGAAATAAGAAGAATGATCACATACCTCAAGAATTTGGCTTTGATTTGCCAAGGGAAGCCTTTGGATTGCCTCCAGAATGATGGGAGAACCTTTTTTGGCCTTAGGAGAAGAAAAATCCCAAGTTATGGCTACTTAGAAGAAAAAAAACCCACTTAAAGGAAAAAACATGTGAGATCCACTTTTTTAGGATCTCACTTAAGTGACCCTATAGTTAGTCTGCACGGTTAGACAAACCATGCACTAATTGTGCGTTAGCCACTACCTAAGTAGACTCTCGCACGGATTCCTCGCATGGTCTCTATAACTATTCTCCAATCGTGTAGGATCCACTACCTCAAAAGGACCAACTATGCACAGTTTTTCCGCATAGTTAGACAAACTGTGCACTGCCCATGCAACATCCCCTTTGCCTCAAAACTTCATTCAAAGTTCTCCCAACTCTCCCATTCATCACCCTTAACTTTATAACCGTGAAAAGCAACAAGTAAGGGTTACATACCAGAAATTTTGGGTACTAAATTCTCCCCACCATTGGTCTTTCCATCCTCAGAAAGTAGAAAACCATCACCCAACTGAAAGGGTTCTGTCCACCACTCTTTCACTTCCTTTTCACATTCCCAAGTCTCTTCCTAAATCTGAACATGCTACTATAAAACCCGCACTAGATCAATGATTTTTACATGAAAGACTTTTTCTTTCCTATCCACAATCTATACTGGGATATATATCAATGAAGCATCTGGCTCTAGGTCAACGTGATCCCATCTGATCACATGGTTAGGATTGGGATGATACTTTTTCAACTGAGATACATGGAACACACTATGCACCAAATTGAACTCTAGTGGTAATTCCAATCGATATTCCACATCTCTAACCTGTTCTAGTATCTCTAAAGGGCCTAAGTATCTAGGATATAGCTTTTCATGCTTCCTGAAAAGATGATGTCTAAGCCTTGGAGATATTCTCAAGAAGACATGATCACTCACAGCGAACGACAAAGATCTTATACGGTGATATGCATAAGATTTCTAAGGACTCTGAGCCATCTCCATCCTCTTTCTGACCATCTGGATCTTCTCTATTGTTTCTTGGACAAGACTCAGCCCAAATAGTGAAGTTTCACCTATTTCCACCCAACATAGTGGAGAACGACAAGGATGCCCATACAATGCTTCAAACGGAGCCATGCATATCGAGGTATGATAGATGTTATTGTATGAGAACTCTACCAAGGGTATATGATCCTCCCATGATCCACCAAAATCCATTACACAAGACTTTAACATGTATTCTAAAGTTTGTATCATCCGCTCAGATTTCCCATCTGTCTGAAGATGATACATCATGCTCATAGTCTACTGATTCCCAAGAGCTTGCTATAAGGATTTCCAAAAACTATATTTGAACCTCAAATATCTGTTTAATACTATTTAAACTGGTACACGATGCCTCTTTACCAATTCTTGGATATATATTTTTTACCGATCCTCCACCATATGAGTTTCACAGGTAGGGATGAAATGGGCTGACTTGGTAAGCTGATCCACTATCACCCATATGGAATCATGTTTTCAAACTGTTCTTGGAATACCTATAACAAAATCCATTGCTATCTGATCCCATTTCCACACTAGGATAGGTAAATACTGCAATATTCCTACTATTATATGATACTCTATGTTAACCTGCTAACAAGTTAAGCACCGTGAGACGAACTCATCCACCTTCCTTTTCATGACGCTTCACCAAAACTATGTCTTTAATGCCTTGTACATCTTCTGTGTGCCTGGATGTATATCCCATCTCGAATGGTGGTAAGCATGAAGAAGTTGTTCCTAAAAAGACATAAGTACAACCATCCGTTATCTAAACCACAAAACTAAACTCCCATCAAGTTTTCATCCCTCAATGGTCTCCCCACCATTGAGTTTTAAACTCATAACCAGACATTCCACATCATATGTGTGTGCCTATTTTATCACATTTACCAAATCAGGAACAATCATGGATGAAAAGAAAATAGCAACATCACCTCGGTCTTCACATTCCACATGCATGTCGGCTAGGACCAACATCAACTGTCATTCATCTGAAGCTTCTTTCACCAACTGAGCATATGAATTTCTACTCAATGCATCTACCACTGAATTCCCTTTTCCTAGTGTATACATCAAGTCAAAGTCAAACATTTGGAGATACTCCATCCATCTCCTTTAACTCATATTTAAATCTTGCTGTGAGAAAATGTGTCTCAAGCTTTTATGATCTATAAACACAGTGAATTTATCACCAAATAGGTAGTGTCTCCATGTTTTCAAGGCATGGACAAGTGTAGCTAACTCCAAATCGTGTGTTGGGTAATTCTTCTCATGCATCCTCAACTGCCTTGAACCATAAGAAACCACATGGTCTCCTTGCATGAGAACACATCCCAACCCTGATTCTGAAGCATCACAGTACACCACATACCCCTATCCTGATTCTGGAAAAATCAATATAGGTGTCAATCTAAGTTAGACTTTTAGCTCCTAGAAAGACTTCTAGAATTCCTCTATCCATTGGAATGGATAATTATTCTTTGTCAGAGTTGTCATTGGTGAAGCTAGTCGTGAGAAATCACACACAAATCATCGGTAGTAACCAGCTAGACCAAGAAAACTTTGTATCTCAAAGACATTCTTCGGTGGTTTCCACGAGATAACAGCTTCTATCTTTTCAGGATTCATAGAAACACCTTTTTCAAAAATGATCTGGCCAAGAAAATGTACTTAATGTATCTAAAAATCACACTTTGATAATTTGGCATACAAACGGTGATCTCTTAATATTTTTATGACTATTTTCAGGTGCACCTCATGGTCATCCCTTGTATTTGAATACACCAAGATTTCATCCACAAACACGACAACAAAAGAATCTAGATATCGCTGAAATATCTGATTCATAAAATCCATGAAGACCATTGGTTCATTTTTTAGACCAAAAGGCATGACTACATATTCATAGTGGCCATATCTACTTCTGAAAGCTATCTTTGGAATATCTTCCTTCCAAACTCACAATTGGTGATAGCCTGATCGCAAGTCAATCTTGGAGAACCACTGATCTCCCCTTAATTTATCAAACAGATCATCAATGTGTGGAAGTTTATATCTATTATTTATCATAACTTGGTTAAGATTACGATAATCAACACACAACCAAAGAGTTCCATATGCTTTCTTCACGAACAAAACCGGTGTTACCCATGGAGATGTACTTGGTTGAATGAAACCCTTGCTTTATAGCTCCTCCAACTACACTTTCAATTTATGTAACTCTATTGGTTCCATCATATAAGATGGAAGGGAAATAGGACTGGTCCCTAGAAGGAGATCAATCATAAACTCTACCTCCCTTATAAGTGGTAACCCTAAAACGTTCACGGGAAATATGTTTGTAAATTGATCCACAACAGCAGGAAAATTAATTTCCTCGATCTCTTCCATTGATACCAAAGTCAATGGTGTCAAATGATAAGATATCGTTCCCACAATTGGTTCCAACAAGATCTTTTCCCCTTTCTTTACCATCCTCTCTCCTCTGAAGAGATGCTCAATGTCGTCCTCAGTTGTGAAACTAACTGTTCTCCTATAACAGTCAATGTGAGCCTTAAATGTTTTCAACTAATCTATTCCTAGGATTACATCATAGAAATACATTTCCAACATCGATAAGTTCCATTTCAGCTCAACTTCATCAACAGTTATAACACATGCTCGACACACAAAGGCTTGACATTCTCTTTCACTGAGAGGAGTTTGCAGTTTTAAAATAGAAGGCATCATTTACAAATTTAAACATAGCAAGTCAACAACATGAGAAGCAATGAAATAATTTGATGCACCAGTATCAAAGATCACTTGCACATGGGTAGAATTCAAAAGAATTGTACCTCTCACCATAGATGGTCCATCTTGATCATCAACCATCATCTGCTCAGCTGCATACAATTGCTTCATCGCTGTACTTTTCTCCTTGTTGCCTTGCTGAGATTTCCCTGTTTGAGGAGTCATGGTATTTCAAGAATCACCATGGATAACTCTATTATGATGACGATATTGATTCTGTTGTCCTCATCCTATCAAAGCATACGGTGCATGTGATGCCTGAGAAGTGTCCCGAGCACCTAACCTTGGAGCACTGCAACAATAGCACTGAAGATGTCCCATCTTATTGCAATTATGGCATGCTCTAATTTGTTATGTACTCTCTCACTTTATGTGGTCAAGAAAACCACATTGAAATTAACCTGCTTTGCTCTGAGGTCATGGAGTAAGGTTCACTGATCCCGCCGTCTGATTCTGATTTCCACTTCCGCCTTGGAAATAGGTGTCCCTTTTCTGCTTTCTCCCAGCAGTTGAGTTCCCACCATTCCCTATAGGTATCATCATTCCTCCTCCTATTGATCCCAAGATATCACGTTCATCCACAGTCTCTCTGTTCGCCATCTTTGTATAATCCGTAATACAGAGCATCGCAATCTTCGATCGAATCTCCTACCTTAGCCATGATTCGAAGATGTGTGCCTTCAAAGATGCACTTGCCACAAATTCATTCACAAATCATACTAAATTCATGAATTTAGCTGCATACTCTATGATAGAGATACTTTCTTGCTTCAGGCTAAATAAATCAATAGTTTTGTGGATCTTGAATGTATGAGGATATAATTTTTTGTTGAAAAATTATTTAAAATCCTCTCATGTAAGGCCTTCATCCAATTTATCATGCACTTCTAAATCCCACCACTATCGTGAAAGATCCTCGAGCATATAATTCACTAGCTTGACTTTGATCTCTGATGGTGTTCCGATGAAATTGAAGATATGATTCATCCTATTTAGCCACACCTTCACCTTCTTGGGTTCAGAATCACCTCAAAAGTTAGGTGGATTTTGCTTCATGAACTAGATGGTATGGTCCACATTTCGTAGCTCATTCCTATGGTTCCCCATATCCACATCTTGAAAAGACTAGACAATACTCTAAACTATCTCTTGGTTCACCCATGGTTTAGGTGCAACCACATTCTCCGCAGCTTCTTTGGGTTGGTTTCGACGATGCCTAGCGGGTTCCATTTTGTAAACCAACAAGAAACTCTTTCAATATCACTCTCTAGTAACTGATGGTTTAGCATTTCAAATTCTATCACATAAACTATTACAACATTTTTTTCAAAAAACAACATTTTTTCCATGTTCAACCATTTTTGAAAATAAACTATTGGTTTTGAAAATCGAACCATTTTCAAAGTACACCAAGTATCCTCTTTTTAAAATCTTTCATTTGCAAACAAATTCTGCATTTTTTCAAAAATTTACATCTTTACACAAAATCATAAATCATTCCACACAATGAGATATGAAATCCTACTGGGAAGTCATTCCTCTACAATTCATGTCATTCTCATGTCATTGGATAAACCCATGACAATGAGGTTTCCAACATTCTAGAAGTGTATCCAAAACACTTATGTACCCAACACCTAGGTAACTTGAAGTTCTGCATAAAGATGTTAGCTACATCCTTTTATGATATACATTTCAAGTTCTAGCAATCATACTCCTATCTAAGATTCCAACCCAAGGAATATATGAAAAGGAATTCCAAATCCAATACCAAGAATACAAATGATTACTTGTTAGGCAAGGACTGAACAAGTTGATACCATTTTTACCACAAAGGAAGGACTAGACTGATACCATTTGTAATGACCCTCCAATTATCATTGGCTTGAGAGTCTAATGAGTCATTACTTGGCCTTAAGAGACATCCCCAAGACACCAACGGCTGGAAATAAATGCTGAAGGGTTTCAAATACAAGTGGGGGACGATTTACCCTTTAATAAATAAACTAATAAACCAACCAACCATAACCAAACATTGACTATATGATGCATGAAAAAATTAAATACAACTCAACAACTTCATGTATATCAAAACCACATCAAAGTGTGCAATAGGGGAATACCAAACCAGTATAAAAGTAAAAAAGAGAATAAACTACTAAAGACTCTCAAGAGGCCACAAGACTCCATGTTCCAAAAGCTCCAAACTCCATAATCTCCTAACAGCCCAAACATCATGAGGTAGTGCTAAAAATGTGGGAAAAGTTACCTTTTCCCCTATCTCGAAAGATAGAATCTACAAAATCACCAAGGTGCCAAAGAAGGGTGAGTATAAAACTCAGTAGGTTTTTTCCAATAACTTCCCTACTCATGCCACTAGGATATAAGAGTTAGAAACAATTATATAAAATAGTTTATATAAACCAATTTCTCAAAAATAGTTCATAACTAAATATAAACAAGTTTCCAAAACTATTAATTACCAAAAGAATATAAGTGTAATTGAAACCAATTTTCCTAGTAAGATATTTTTCGAGAAAAATAACTAAACAAGCTTTAAAACCATTTCACAATATCCCTTTTTGTCATACCCAACCATTCCACAAACTCATGAAACCAACCATGCATGCTACGTTATGACAGTTCCATACTCATGAGTGGTTTCTTTTCGATCTACCAAGTCATCACAAGGAAATTTTTTCCTATTTTCCATTTAACCTTTGGCACTGAGCATAAGGTCATATTCCAACCAAGCCCCAGAAATACAATATGAACTTTATATCTCGTGTACCATTTAACCTTTGGCACTGATCACAATGTCATATTTCAACCATGCCCTAGAAATGAAATATGAACTCACACACTAATATACCCAAGGATAATTCCAAAACACATTTTCAATAAAACATCTTTTTTATTGAAAAGAAATTCCATAAAAGTCAATTCAATACAAAACCATTTCAATAAAACACCCCTTTTATTGAAAATCGATTCCATCAAAGTCATTTCAATACCGAAACATTTCAATAAAACACCCTTTTTATTGAAAAAAAAAATTTAATCAAAACATTTAACAGTTCCAGAAAATCGATAACTTAAAATCATCATTTTAAATTAAAGAGGATAAATCACTTTTCACAACAATTCACCAAGATTTCACAATTTCAGTAAAACCATAAATCATCACTAAATAAGATTTATTCCATGATTTTCGCAATCAATACCATTCAAATAAAAATAAATTAAACTAATCCAATCAATTATAGTAAGAGTAGTTGAGAGAGAAGCCTCCTACCTCAAAGGTTTTGACGAAAACCACAACAAACGATGAATACACAAGAAAAACCGGGTCGATTCTCCAAGAACCCGCCTTAGATATCTTCTCTTAGAAAGATCAAGGTCAAATATCATCATATTTGGAATCCAAACACATAGATCTACCCATAATGGGTGTAGATATAAGAAACTTAGAGAAGAGCAGAAGTATATCTAATTAGATCTAAGAAACCGAACAAGAACGAAGAAGAACGAACACATACCTCAAGAATTCAGCTTCGATTCACTAAGGGAATCCTTCGGATCACCACTGGAATGATGGAAGAACCTTATTTGGCCTTTGGAGAATAAAAATCCAGATTTATGGCTTCTTAGGATAAAAAACCCACTTAAAGGTAAAACCATATGAGATCCACTTTTTTAGGATCTCACTTAAGTGTCTTCATGGTTAGTTCTCATGGTTAGAAAAACTTTTCACTAACCATTCGTTAGCCACAGCCTAGGAAGACACTCGTATGGCTTCCTCACATGGTCTCTCTAACCGCGATCCAACCCTTTGGAGCCACTACCTCAAAAGGACCAACTACGCATGGTTTGGCCACACGGTTAAACAAACAGTGTGCTTCTCGTGCGACATCCCCATTGACTCAAAACTTCATTCAAAGTTCTCCCAACTCTCCCATTAATCACCCTTAACTTTATAACCATGAAAAGCATCAATTAAGGGTTACATATCAGAAATCGGGGGTACTACAATAGGGATCCATTCCTCTATTGTAAGAATCAGTACTCCCCTGCCATTCTAGGGTACGGGTCCTCCTTATGTAGTGCTATGCCAGAGTTGGTACTCCCCTACCATACCAGGGATAGGGTCCTCTAGCCTGGAGTCGGTACTCACATAACGCACTAGGGTGTGGGTCCCCCATAGAAAACAAACTGGTAGAGTTGGTACTCCCCTATACTACTAGGGTGCAGGTCCTCTAGTCACTGGGTAGGGTGCAGGACCTTCATGAGTTGTAATCCCCTATTAGAACTAGGGTGTAGGTCCTCACTTACAAAGTTGTACTACCCCATCTCTGAGTAGCGATGGGGAGCGGGTACTCCATAGGAGTTAGAGCTACCACGACTGTAGGACACAGTTATGAGGATCGGGCCCCTCCACTTGAAGAGATCGATACCTAGGTAGGAGTTAGTGCTCCCTCAATGGACTGAGGTGCGGGCCACTCCTTACATGAGTGACTGAGGTATATCAGGTTGGTCTAGAGTAGTGCTCCCTCAACTGATCATAGTGACAAGGAGAAAGACTCTTCACTTGGGTTTCCTTAGTCTTGCATCGGGCACAAGGTTGTGACGACTAGATCTCCAGTGTCGGGTACTAGAGTCGGACCTAGTATAATGTTCCTGCTCGAGCACGTTCTCTTGGAAATACCATTCGGAATGGTAGATTTATACCCTATGTAGTGCATCTCTTGAATGGGTTCCATCATGTATGGCTGAGATCGTGGAGTGTGATATCCTAGTTTATGTGTTATGCTTTGAGCCTCTGTGAGAATCCCGGTACTAGATATAAGGTTGGACCTTATGATTCTTAGTGGCTGAGATGGGTATATCTAGATGTCCTTGGTATATGTATGGGAATATAATTGTGTAGAGATGACTGTGAATTTATTTGTGGTTTTCCTCTTATACTTTACATATGTGGTTTTGGGGTCCCCTACTGAGTATTGTTTTACTCACCCCTGCACGAGCTTTTCCTGTATGTGTCATGTCTTGTGAAAACAACTGACACTTCGATGGAGTCCAGGAAGGCCCAAGACCAAGTGGTGTTCAGTGAGAGCAGAGATAGATGAGGCATACTCTTATGGCTTCAGGCAGCTACCTTCCACCTACCCTCTAGGAAGGATTCTCAGCAGAAAAGTATCGAAGACTCAGGGTTTTACATGTACTTTATTTTCTTTGGTGGGCTTGTATACTTGCCCGGTTTTACTCCCTTGTACTTTACTTGTTGTTTTACTCTAATTATTGTTACTTAGTGTTTAATTTTTAGCTTTTTGGGCTGGTTTTGTGAGTGTATGTGTGTACAGGTACTTGGTAAATGCCTCCCATTTGCAGAATAATTACTTTGGTGCTAGTTGCTATCCCCTAGCCTTTGGGAGGCGGGCATGGGGTAGTCACATCACAGGCCCTAGGGGACGGGTTGGGAAAAGGTCTACTTGAAATTTTCTCCATGGTTGGGTCATCATCATCTTATAAAATATGGGAAGTTATCTCTATGATATGTTGGACCATTTTAGGTCACTGAGTGTCTTGGGAAGGTTGATTATTCATTGGAATTACCAGATGAGTTGGCAGGTATTTATGATGTTTTCCAAATATCTCATCTTAATAAGTATCATCTTGATCGTTCCCATGTTCTTATTTGAGAGGATATTGAGTTGGAGCTAAACGTTTTAGTTGTTTAATATCCATTAGAGATCATTGACTCTCAAATAAAAGTTCTAACTAGAAATTTTTATATTTTTCAAAGTGTTTTAATATCATGGATGATATTCTCAAGGGACTTGGGAGTTTGAAGTTTCTGTGAGGGACCAGTGGTCTCACCTCTTTCTAGAGAATCCATCTTCCATGTGACTTTTTGGGGACATAAAGTGCTATGGTAGGGAGATTATAACATATCATCTTAAGGTACATTCATTTTTGAGATTCGAGTTGGTTATTTCTGGGTTTGGGATTTTATAAAATGGATCGGTGGAATAAAGTGGGTTTTTTTATTTTCCAAAATGGAAAATGGGTTGTACCATGGTGTGGTACAAGCCGTTTCTCCCCTGGGTGTCTCTTGTGAACCACAGAAGAAACCACCATGCTTAGAGTAGGGTGTAGTCTATGGTGTTTCTCCCTTATGGTATCCTTATGAGTTGAGACCAACTATCCCCACAAAAATTTTGGTAGAGGAAGTGGCTAATGTAAATTTCCAAAAACTTTGGCGCTAGGGTGTAGTCATAGGGTGTGTTGGGCTATATGGCGAGGTGTAACCAAGGCCACTATGGGCATAGTGATCAACCACTACATAATGGTGTTTTGAGTTCTATAATTTAAAATGGTTTATTTGTCCCAAAAAAAATGGAGATAACTACACTCATTTATAAAAACTCATGGACCTTTTACGGTTCATTTTCTATGTGTTTTGTACTCTGATTTAAGTCTATAAACCCTTTATCCTCCAATATTTTATCAGATCTTAAAATCTAGATGATTTCTAGGGTATTCCTTGATGACCATTAATATATCCTTTCATACTTAATAGGTGATTATTTTGTGAACTCAAGCTTTAGTCTTGTATGTTTTTCATTGGATTTTTATTAGCACAGTTGAGTTCTAGTCATGTGATCGAACTAGAGTTCAATGGTTCTTCATGTTCTTATCTTTTAATGATTCTTTGGTAGGGTTTATAGTGGTTTGTGGTCTAATATTACCTCTTTGATCCAAGTTTTTTTGATTTTGGTTTCTTAAAGTGGATTCATTAGGTTAATAACTTCTCTTTCTACTGTTGAGAGCCCTTGTTCTTGTTGGTTTTCGATATCATTGTTGTTTCCATGAAACCCCATGTTTTAGGTAGGTGGTTTCATCTCTAGCCTATGTTTGATGAATCATAAATGCTTTTGGTTTTCTAGATAATTTTATAAATAATAATTTTCATGATTATTGAATTGTTTGATATGGGTGTGTTAATGGGTTTTTAGTGAAAGATTATTTTTCCACTTGTTTTGATAAATTAAAGATTGTTTTGACAGAACTAGGAATTTTTTTGTAAATTTTATTTTCAAATACTGATTTTTGTCAAAATGGATTGTTTGGAATTGTGTTGTGAAATGTGATAATACCTTTTAAATGATTTGATAAATGAAATACTTGTGATCCTTGGGTACCTAGGTAAAGGGTTTAGTATTGGGCCTTATCTCTTGACATTATTAGGGGTTCAATTTATAGAGTGTTCCTCTATTTCTAGATCATAGACCCATTGGCTCTAGGAATTTGACTTTAAGAATATAGGGAGTTAATTCATGGTGTGTTCCCCAATTCCTTAGTCCCTTTTGTTCTAAGAAACTTTTATAGTGCACACTAGTCATGATTGTTATTGGGGTATGAGTGACCTAGCTAGTCCGACCATTGATATCCTTGGGTTGATCTCTATTATGCTTGGCTTGTACTATTTTATCTTTCATGTGATATGATGCATTCTTTGATATATTTAAATGGAATATTTTAAATATACTTTAAAAATTTGTTATCTAGATCATTTTAGAAATAGAAAAGGGGAACTGTTTTACCATGATTTTGATATAAATATGGAAATTGATTATCATGCCATGTTTTATTTTAAATTTAGTATATTGGTATTGTTTCATAGAGACAAGTTATGGAACACCTGTGTGGGATCATACTAAGCATGTTTATCTCACACCTTTCGCACTTCCTTGGGGTTGTGTCGACATTTTTATCTATTCTATAGGAAATTGTAAGTCATTTCAGTGATTATGAGGTTTACATCAACTATTTATGGGTAGCTGGTGATGATATAGTGGGACATTTCCCACGTATCATATAGAGTATCTGATGTCTATTTTGGTTGGCCTTTTTGGAAGTTTTACACAATTTATATGGGTTTTAGCATAAAAATTTTGGATGTATTTCTTACATTGTCACTCTTGTGATTATGGAATATTTATTCTTAGTTATCTTTCTCTTTTTTATTCTATGTATCTTGTTTTAGGTTCAGAAAAGTTTCCTCTCTGTTTTTTGTTGATTTCCTAGGTGCTAGTAATCATCCCATGGGGATCAATAACACCCTTATAGTCTTGATATTGTTTGATTTAGATCCTAGATAGATTAGTTATCTGGTCCAGGTTGTGACAAGGAGGGCCTTGGGGGTTACTCCCATCTTAACTATAGCCCTAAGAGGGGTTCCCAATGGGGGGGGGTCATTATAGTTGGATTATTTAACACAATTTATTTATGTTATTCTATAAAATAAGATTAATATAAGGATACTAGATTCTTCAATGTCTAACAAACATATTTTGATTAATCTTAGAGATAATTTTTGATATATTATAACTTGTCTCTATGTTTTGAAGGCCCAAGACTTGAATTCAATAGTCATTATTGACATATATTAAATTTTGTCACTTGTGGTATCTAATGATATAACTTTTTTATATATCCATATTTCAATTTTAGTGATATTGTAGAGAAAATAATAACACCAAATTTTGATAATTTTTTTATTTAATTTAAACTATGAATAATCATGGTGAAAATGGTGTAAAGGTTATAAAATAAAAAATCTAATTATACAAGAAATGTGATGATTTGACCTATGAATAAAAATTTATAGACAAGAAGTTTCTCTAGTTTCACATTCTCACTAACTTTTGATGGCCTTATTGTTTTATTTATAGCTCAACATGTCACGACCCGACCCTACCCGGGCTCGAGCCGCGACTACCCCAAGCCCGCCTCCACAGGCTAGGGGCTGGCGACCAGCGCCGAAGGCACAACAACTCGGGGAGGCCTTTGCCTAAGTACTTGTACACGCACACGCAACACACTCAATGCAACAGTGCAGAGTAATAGTAAAGACAAGTAGAGTAAAGTGCAGCTGCTATAAATAACCACAAGAGTGCATCGACCTCTAAACAGTACAAGTAAAGTGCTGAAAAGGAAAAAGGGGAAAAACACACGCCCAACCAGAAAAGGTGCCACAACCCGGAAATAGGTAAACAAAAGAAACAGCTGACGGGTCTCCCGCCTGGAACCCGGCTATGACCATCGCCCGTGGTCTAAGCTCCCGAACTCCTATGCTCCACTGAAGTCATGACCAACCTGTCCGTCGTCTGCAAGGACACACCAAGTGCGGGCAAAGACCAAGTAGGGTTGAGTATAAAAATACTCAGTAGGATACCCTGAAGGCTCGAGGGAGCAACAAAGGAGGTACCGAAGGGGTGAGCAGCAGAGCGAATAGGAAAAGTAAAGGGGTACAATAGAGAGTGCAGTAGAATACCAGTAGAGAGTCCAGCTCAACCCAACAAGAGAAAAGAGGTAGACTCATCCAAACACAAGGAGCTGGAAATGGTGAGAAAATGAACTTCCCGTCGAGTCTTCGCTACCTATAGCAGGAGAGTAGACTCGTCCAACCTCGAGAAGCTAGACACGGAAAGCACGTGGCATACCCTGTGCGTCTTCGCCTCTCCTAGAATGGGAGTAACCAAACCCAAGAAGTGGGTACCGGAACAAGGTATATACATATCCGTATGCTCAGCAAGAAGCCTGAACAATGTCGTAAGGGGATCTCCATCATGTAGCTCACCCCAAGAAAATGAGTAGCCAACAGTCCTAGAAGTAAACTCCATCGATGCCCAGTATCCCGCACGTCTTCCCCAAACTACAAGTCAAGGGGCTCAAACCACCACACCTCGACACTATCTTCTTTGGGTGGAATTGACTCGCCCGCACGGTTTTAGGTCGCGTCACAAGGAGGCGTCTCGGTGGGGGAAAGCGCTCCTCGTACTTGAGAGTTCTGGGGGAACATCAAACCATAACTTGTCACTGCCCCACAGTCGAGAGGTATTCTCAAAGTCAAAGTTGTCACAACACTGACCCGTATAACCAAGGGTCCCACTCTGGTAATCACAGAGGAAAGCCACAGGCTAGCCTAGTAGAAAGGACTGAGCCTGGAATACCAACGAATGACCCACTGCCCAGCCCTGCTGGAGGGTAATTCATAATATGATATCGGGTGACCCACTGCCCATCCCCGCTGGAGGGTAGACCTTAATACATCAACAGGCAACCCACTGCCCAGCCCCGCTGGAGGGTAAACCAAAATACATCCTCAGGCGACCCACTGCCCAACCCCGCTGGAGGGTAGACCTTAATACATCATCAGGCGACCCACTGCCCAGCCCCGCTGGAGGATAGACCTGGAATAAGTCGACAGGCGACCCACTGCCCAGCCGTGCTGGAGGGTAGACCTGGAACTAGACGACGGGCGACCCACTGCCCAGCCCTGCTGGAGGGTAGACCCTAAGGGGTCGTCGGGTGACCCACTGCCCAGTCTCTACTGGAGGGTAGACCCTAAGCGGTCGTCGGGTGACCCACTGCCCAGTCTCTGCTAGAGGGTAAACCCTAAGAGTGCGTCGGGTGACCCACTGCCCAGTCTCTGCTGGAGGGTAGACCCTTAGAGTGCGTCGGGTGACCCACTTCCCAGTCTCTGTTGGAGGGTAGACCCTAGAAGCTAGTGAGTAACCCACTGCCCAGCCCCGCTGGAGGGTAAAACTCAGAACTGCTCTGGCCGTATCCACTGGAGGGTACAACACTGGCCAACCGAACACGGAGTGGGTATCGCGCAACCACCCAACTCCAGAATAACTCACCCAAAAGAGGTTCAGTGCCTGCTCCATCACTGGGTGTCACTAGCACCGCTACCGGCCGATCTATCGAGAATGAAACCAGGGGGAGACCACTCAACCCTCCTGGACAAACAAACGAGCACAAAGCCAGGGGAAAAACTTCACCCTGCTAGTCAAACAAACGAGCACAGAGGGACCCTCTACGTCACGAGAGGTCAAAGTACGTAAAGAAGAACCCGGCACGCACGTGGGGCCCACACAATGTGTGGCCCCATCTCAACCCCAACCAAGTGTACAAACGTCCTCAGGTACAAACATCTCCAATGTGTACCTCCAAACATTCTCGTATACTCCAAGAGTATACCACATTCTCAGCCTAAGGGTCATCGTGCACACGGCACCCAACGTCAACGCGAAGGTGGGACGTAAAATCTCCAACTTGCCACCTCAACGACTGGGGCACAGCCAACCACATCTCTTTAGCCACCAACATCACTCTCCCAGGAGTGTGCGCGATCACATGCCAAGGGTCCGCTACGAACACGGTAGAGGAACCATCGCCGGGGCACCTTCACATTTCCACATTTAATACGATCATGTATGAGGCTTTGCACAACCAAACGGATCATACCATTGTAATCCTTGCGGGAAAACACGCAAGATAGACTACTTACTCGCCTGAAACGGTCAACCGGTGAAAAAGGTACTATTCACCGTAACCAACCCGTGTGGGGCCCACCTCAAGATCCCGAAACTGAAAAAACGGATCACACCACTGCGATCCCCACGGAATGACCCACGGGATTGACTACTCAATCACCCGAAATGGACACCCGGTGAAAAAGGTACTATTCACTATAGCCGGGTCGGGTGGGACCCACACCACATCCCCGGAAAAGGTCGGGCGAACTGCGTCATCGCAATGCTCTCGGAAAAGCACGTCAAATTGACTGCTTACTTGCATCGAACAGGTATCCGGAGAAAAAGATGCATTCTGGCTTACCGCGCATGAGCGGTACCACGCGGGACCCACACCCCGGTCCCCAAACTCGACGAACGGATCGCAACGTTGCGATCCTCTCGAAAAAGCACAAAAGATGGACTATTCACTTGTCCAAAATGGTCGCCCGGTGATAAAGATGGAAAACCATCGTCGATGCTCAAACGGCCCTCGTGGGCCCCGCACCAGCCTGCGGAATTACAGCGGGCAGACCGCGCCCTAGTGTTTCCCTCAAAAAAACACCCAACATCGACTACTCGCACGCCCCGAACGGACGTCCGAGGAAAAAGTCGCTAAAAGCTGCACGCGGCTCAAAAGACGGGTCATGGGACCCGTGCCTCAACTTCGGCCTCAACGCCTGAAACCACCCAGGAAAGCTCTGCCTCGATTCCAGGGTCCCAACGCCACTGACGGCGCTCAAAACGGACGTCGGACGCGTCCGCGCCGTCCAAAACAAGATCCCCCGAAGAAATGACTAACCCCTCGACGTACGTGTCGTGCCACCGAGGCCCCTCGTTTCAGGAATTAAAAATTCCTGAAACCATTTCAAAAAGTCCGCCTCGTTGATACGGTTCCACTACCGCAGACGACACTCAAAACGGACACCCGTAGCGGAAAATACGGGTGTCCGAACACCGAGGGGGCAAGACCCCTTGGGCTGGACCGGTCTGGGCCGGCCGGTCCGCCCGGCCTGGGCCGGCCCGCGGCTTAGCCGCGCGGGCCGGCCGCGGACACGCGGTCCGCACGCAGACTGGCCACGAGGGCCGGTCGCGGCAGCCGCATGAAGACCCGCGCGACGCGGGTCTTTATCGCCGTATGGGGGGTCGCGCGCCGCGACCCCGCGGTCGCCGCTCCCTTGCGATTGTCGCCTCGCCGAGCGCTCCACCTGAGCCTCGGCATCCTCCGAAAGCCGCCCGCAGCTGCGCCAAACGCCTCTGCCGCCTCACGCCACGACGCCTCCTAAGACCGCCCGCGCGCCGCGACACCGCCTGAGGCCGCCAGCCGCGCGCCGCGACACCGCCTGAGGCCGCCCGCCGTGCCAGGGCTCTCCGGATCACCGGAAAAAACCCGCAACCTTCGACGATCAACCCCGGCCTCCTCTGAGCTCGTATTTTGATTCTGAAAACTGCGTTGGAAATATAAAAATGTATACTACGCATCTATGGGATTTGTTTGAAGGCTTAACATCAAATCGACATATAAAATTTTACTCAAAGGTAGGCTCGGGAATGAAAACACAACGGAAACCTCCTACCTCGCTGGGCTTCGCCCGGAGCTTCGCGTCGATCCGCCGGCATCACCGCAGCTCGTCGGTGTCGCCTCGCCGGACCGTCTCGCCGGAGATGGAGGAGGAGTGGGGAGAGGGTTTCGCCAGGGGGTTTAAGGGAGAAGGGAAGGGGGGGTTTAAATAAATTAATTAATGATTTAATTAATTTAAAACCCCTGAAAAGACCCGCATCTGAAACTCCCGACGGGGTCAAGGTTAAGCCTCCCCTAGGGTAAACACCACCTCCCGAGCACAACGGCGGTCTCTTAATTTTAATCCGAGGCCCCGTTCAAAAGTTATTAAACTCAACGCCCGTGGGCGCCAAATTATGAAAATGCCCATGGGGCCATTTTTCACAGACGGCCCGTGCCCGTAAAACATACACCCCTCCTAGGGTAAACTACATGCTCCGAGCTCAACGACTCCCTCGGTTTTCCAATCCGAGCCACCGTTTAATAGATACTTTTGTTTCACCATTAAACGAATTAATTTATTAATTTAATTATCCTTTTAACGTTCCGAAAGCGAGCGAGGGGTCCAAACATCTCACGCCGACAAGTTTTATGTCGTTCCTAGGGTAAACACCCCATTCCAGACCCATCTATACACTCGGATCCCCAATCCGGTGCACCGTTTAGGATTTATCCCATTTATTTGGCGTTTCTAGTGTGAACGTACTGAAAATTTAATTCCGGCCACACTGGGGCTCGGAATCGCACGCCGTCTGAAGGCGCTGCTCTGGAATATCATCAAGAATATTCCAAAGTCTTTCACAGAAAAACCTAGGTTCTTACATCATTCCCTACTTCAAGATTTTTGTCCCCGAAAAGCAAAACTAGGGAGCAACACAGGGTACTAAGCCCACTCCTGGCTTTCCCATACCCAGAAGAACCCACGCACAGCTCTGCGTCACCGCACACAGACCAAAGGATTGATCCATCCACGCGAGGTTGGCCCTTGCCAATGTCGTGCGTAGGAGCACGCACACTCCAGACTTTGGGGTTAGGGAAAGTTGGTAGACAACCTCTCCATCCCTTTGCACGGTCTCAAACGACCCGAGGTCTCTCGGGGGTAACTCACCTCCCCGACCAAACCTCTACGTCGCACGCCACGACTGGAATCACCGCCCGCACCTGGAACAAGTCCCGGTGATTCCCTTTTTCAGAATATCCATATGGTGAAGCACCCAAGGATATCTGGTCACGCAAGATTTCACAGTCGATGCTCTCTTACACGCTCAAAAGGTGAAGGAGTCGACACCATCAACTAAAGAAAAAGGTCCCACGCCTTTTACCTTACCAACGCAGGGTTACACCGACGCCCTGCGTCACCCCGGTAACACCTCAAGCAAGGAGAAGGGAGAAAAGCATTTCACACGCAGAGCCTAACAATTCTACTGCAAAAAGGTAGAAGAGCTTTAGAGCATACCTCTTATCACCTCATCCTCTGCAAGATCATAGACATCCAAAGCTCGCGGCTGTCTGCGGTCCCAACTGTCAGCTCCCGGAGCCTGACGTGGACCACCTAGTGGTGATGGGAAGACCTCGTAACATCGTCCCCTACCTCCAGCTCCTCTCGCTCCTCTGCTAGCACCACCTCTCTGGTCTGCACTGGTGTCCTTCGGCGCCACTGTGGTGTACGACCACGCCCCTAAGTCCAGTTGTCAGAAAGCCACCTGTGACGAGGTCCTGCTTGCCGACGCTCGCTAGCCGCGGCAGACGTCTCGGCTCCAACGTGCATGCTGCCACCTCCAACACTAGAACGTGACAAGAAGACCTCTGTCACCAGCACCTGTTCTAGCACCCCGGCATATGTGGAAATTCCCAAGGGTTCTATAACAGCACGAATATCTCGGCGGAGACCCTGTTCAAACTTCTGTGCTCGGAGGTTGTCATCATGGACCATGTTCGGGTAAAAGCGTGCACGGTCTGCAAAACTAGCCACGTACTTGGCCACCGTCATCCATCCTTGCTAAAACTGTAGGATCTCCTGAATCCGAATGGAGCGCAAACAGGAGGGGCAAAACTTCTCACGAAACAACAACTGGAAGTCGTCCCACGAAAGAGACGACTCGTCAAGAAGCTGAGTCACCAGACTCCACCAACGCCAAGCTGCTCCACGAAAAAGGGTGGCTTCCAAAGCCACTCTCTTATCTTTCGGCATCTGCACAAGCTTGAAAAGGAGAACCACTGCCTCGATCCAAACCTCTGCTGCCTTAGGGTCTAGCTCACCACTGAACCTCAGCGGCCTCTACCGCTGGAACTAACGGAGCGCGCTCAACCTGCGCTCAAGCTCAGCCTGCTCTGCTGAAACTATCTGCTGCTCAACAGGTGGGGGTGCTACTACCGGCCCACCCGGAGAAAGGGGCTCGCATGATGGGTCCTGGACTGTGGCCTCGTAGCTCACAAGGTCGTCGTCACGTACCAGAGCTGGTATCTTGGCTAGCTGTCTTAACAGAGACATCCTGAGTATTATCAAGGAGTGTCGCGGTCAGATGAGCATAATGTATATACCAACAACAAAAATGATGGGGAGCTGACTCAAGAAGGACATTCAAGACTCAGTCTTATGTGATGCACAAACAAATTTCCCTGCAACAAGTGCCTCAGCATGCCGAGTCAACAAGCGGGTTATCAGGGTCCTGGTGAATGGATACGTCGGCCGCCGCACCATCACTGGACTCCCTGGCCTGAGAGCCACTCTCGAGACACATTAAAACTATTTCCTTATATCCCAACCAATTCCTTTTTAGGGACTTCCGCACAACGCCCCAAGGAACGAACCACCTCTAATACCACTTTTTCACGACCCGACCCTACCCGGGCTCGAGCCGTGACTACCCCAAGCCCGCCTCCATAGCCCAGGGGCTGGCGACCAGCGCCAAAGGCACAACAACTCGGGGAGGCCTTTGCCTAAGTACCTGTACACACACACGCAGCACACTCAATGAAACAGTGCAGAGTAAAAGTAAAGACAAGCAGAGTAAAGTGCAGCTGCTATAAATAACCACAAGAGTGCATCAACCTCTAAACAGTACAAGTAAAGTGCTGAAAAGGAAAAAGGGAAAAAACATGCACCCAACCAGAAAAGGTGCCATAACCCGGCAACAGGTAAACAAAAGAAACAGCTGACGGGTCTCCCGCCTGGAACCCGGCTACGACCACCGCCCACGGTCCAAGCTTCCGAACTCCTATGCTCCACTTAAGTCACGACCAACATGTCTGTTGTCTGCAAGGACACACCAAGTGTGGGCAAAGCCCAAGGAGGGGTGAGTATAAAAATACTCACTAGGATACCTCGAAGGCTCGAGGGAGCAACAAAGGAGGTGCCGAAGGGGTGAGCAGCAGAGCGAACAGGAAAAGTAAAGGGGTACAACAGAGAGTGCAGTAGAATACCACTAGAGAGCCCAGCTCAACCCAACAAGAGAAAAGAGGTAGACTCATCCAAACACAAGGAGATGGAAACGGTGAGAAGATGAAATTCCCGTCGAGTCTTCACTACCTATAGCAGGAGAGTAGACTCGTCCAACCATGAGAAGCTAGACACGGAAAGCACGTGGCATACCCCGCGCATCTTCGCCTCTCCTGGAAGGGGAGTAACCAAACCCAAGAAGTGGGTACCGGAACAAGGTATATACATATCCTTATGCTCAGCAAGAAGCCCGAACAATGTCATAAGGGGATCTCCGTCCCGTAGCTCAGCACAAGAAAATGAGTAGCCAACAGTCCCAGAAGTAAACTCCATCGATGCCCAGCATCCCGCACGTCTGCCCCGAACTACAAGTCAAGGGGCTCAACCCACCACAACTCGACACTATCCGCTTTAGGCGGCACTGACTTGCCCGCACGGTTTTAGGTCGCGTCACAAGGACGCGTCTCAGTGGGGGAAAGCGCTCCTCGTACTTGAGAGTTCTGGGGGAACGTTAAACCATAACTCGTCACTGCTCCGCAGTCGAGAGGTCTTCTCAAAGTCAAATTTGTCACAACACTGACCCGTATAACCAAGGTTCCCACTCCGGTAATCACGGAGGAAAGCCACAGGCTAGCCTAGTAGAAAGGACTGAGCCTGGAATGCCAACGGATGACCCATTTCCCAGCCCTGCTAGAGGGTAATTCATAATATGATATCGGGTGACCCACTGCCCAGCCCCGCTGGAGGGTAGACCTTAATACATCATCAGGTGACCCACTACCCAGCCCCGCTAGAGGGTAAACCATAATACATCATCAGGAAACCCACTGCCCATCCTTGCTGGAGGGTAGACCCTAATACATCATCAGGCGACCCACTGCCCAGCCCCGCTGGAGGGTAGACCTGGAATAAGTCGACAGGCGACCCACTGCCCAGCCGTGCTGGAGGGTAGACCTGGAACTAGACGACAGGCGATCCACTGCCCAGCCCTGCTAGAGGGTAAACCCTAAGGGGTCGTCGGGTGACCCACTACCCAGTCTCTACTAGATGGTAGACCCTAAGAGGTCGTCGGGTGACCCACTGCCCAGTCTCTGCTAGAGGGTAGACCCTAAGAGTGCGTCGGGTGACCCACTGCCCAGTCTCTGCTGGAGGGTAGACCCTAAGAGTGCGTCGGGTGACCCACTGCCCAGTCTCTACTGGAGGGTAGACCATAGAAGCCGGTGAGTAACCCACTGCCCAGCCCCGCTGGAGGGTAAAACTCAGAACTGCTCTGGTCGTATCCACTGGAGGGTACAACACTGGCCAACCAAACACGAAGTGGGTATCGCGCAACCACCCAACTCCAGAACAACTCACCCAAAATAGGCTCAGCGCCTGCTCCATCACTGGGTGTCACTAGCACCGCTACCGGCCGATCCATCGAGAATGAAACCAGGGGGAGACCACTCAACCTTGTTGGCCAAACAAACGAGCACAAATCCAGGGGAAAAACTTCACCCTGCTAGTCAAACAAACAAGCACAGAGGGACCCTCTACGTCGTGAGAGATCAAATTACGTAAAGTAGAACCCAGCACACACGTGGGGACCACACAACGTGTGGCCCCATCTCAACCCCAACCAAGCGTACAAACGTCCTCAGGTACAAACATCTCCAACGTGTACCTCCAAGCATTCTCATATACTCCCTGAGTATACCACATTCTCAGCCCAAGGGCCATCGTGCACACGGCACCCAACGTAAATGTGAAGGCGTGACGTAACATCTCCAACTTGCTGCCTCAACGACTGGGGAACAGCCAACCACATCTCTTTAGCCACCGACATCACTCTCCCAGGAGTGCACGTGATCACATGCCAAGGGTCCGCTACCAACACGGTAGAGGAACCACCACCGAGGCACCTTCACATTTCCACATTTAATAAGATCACGTATGAGGCTCCTCACAACCAAACGGATCGTACCGTTGTAATCCTCGCGGGAAAACACGCAAGATAGACTACTTACTCGCCTGAAACGGTCAACCGGTGAAAAAGTTACTATTCACCGTAACCAACCCGTGTGGGGCCCACCTCAAGATCCCGAAACTGAACAAACGGATCACACCACTAAGATCCCCACGGAAAGACCCACGGGATTGACTACTCAATCACCCGAAATGGACACACGGTGAAAAAGGTACTATTCACCGTAGCCAGGTCGGGTGGGACCCACACCACGTTCCCAAAAAAGGTCGGGCGAACTGCGTCATTGCAATGCTCTCGGAAAAGCACGTCAAATTGACTGCTTACTTGCGTGGAACGGGTATCCGGAGAAAAAGATGCATTCCGGCTTACCGCGCACGAGCGGTACCACGCGGGACCCGCACCCCGGTCCCGAAACTCGACGAACGGATCACACCGTTGCGATCCTCTCGAAAAAGCACACAAGATGGACTATTCACTTTTCCAAAACGGTCGCCCGGTGATAAAGATGGAAAACCACCGTCGTTGCTCAAACGGCCCTCGTGGGCCCCGCACCAGCGTGCGGAATTACAACAGGCAGACCGCGCCCAAGCGTTGCCCTCGGAAAAACACCCAACATCGACTACTCGCACGCCCCAAACGGACGTCCGAGGAAAAAGTCCCTAAAAGCTGCACGCAGCTCAAAAGACGGGCCGTGGGGCCCGCGCCTCAACTTCAGCCTCAACGCCTGAAACCACCCTGGAAAGCTCTGCCTCGATGCCAGGGTCCCAACGCCACTGACGGCGCTCAAAACGGACGCCGGACGCGTCCGCGCCGTCCAAAACAAGATCCCCCAAAGAAATGACTAACCCCTCGACGTACGTGTCGTTCCACCGAGGCCCCTCGTTTTGGGAATTAAAAATTACCGAAACCATCTCGAAAAGTCTGCCTCGTCGATACGGTTCCACCGCCGCAGACGGCACACAAAATGGACACCCGTAGCGGAAAATACGGGTGTCTGAACACCGAGGGGGCAAGACCCCTGGGGCTGGACCGGTCTGGGCCGGCCGGTCCGCCCGGCTTGGGCCGGCCCGCGGCATAGCCGCGCCGACCGGCCACGAGGGCCGGTCGCGGCAGCCACGTGAAGACCCATGTGGTGCGAGTCTTTGTCGCCGCACGGGGGTCGCGCGTCGCGACCCCGCGGTCGCTGCTCCCTGGCGATCGCCGCCTCGTCGAGCGCTCCGCCTGAGCCTCGGCCTCCTCCGGAAGCCGCTCGCAGCCGCACCAAGCGCCTCCGCTACCTCACGCCGCGACGCCGCCTGAGACCGCCCACGCGCCGCGACACCGCCTGAGGCCGCCCGCCGCACGCCGCGACACCGCCTGAGGCCGCCCGCCGCACCAGGGCTCGCCGGATCACCGGAAAAACCAGCAACCTTCGACGATCAACCCCGGCCTCCTCCGAGCTCGGATTTTGATTCCGAAATATGCGTTGGAAAGATAAAAATGTATACTACGTATATATGGGATTTTTTTGAAGGTTTAACATCAAATCGACATATAAAATTTGACTCAAAGGTAGGCTCGGGAATGAAAACATAACGGAAACCTCCTACCTCGCTGGGCTTCGCCCGGAGCTTCGCGTCGATCCGCCGGCATCACCGCACCTCGTCGGAGTCGCCTCGCCGGACCATCTCACCGGAGATGTAGGAGGAGAGGGGAGAGGGTTTCGCCAGGGGGTTTAAAGGAGAAGGGAAGGGGGAGGGTTTAAATAAATTAATTAATGATTTAATTAATTTAAAACCCCCGAAAAGACCCGCATCTGAAACTCCTGACGGGGTCGAGGTTAAGCCTCCCCTAGGGTAAACACCACCTCCTGAGCACAATGGAGGTCTTGGAATTTTAATCCAAGGCCCCATTCAAAACTTATTAAACTCAACGCCCGAGGGCGCCAAATTACGAAAATGCCCCTAGGGCCATTTTTCACAGACGGCCCGTGTCCGCAAAACATACACCCCTCCTAGGGTAAACGACATGCTATGAACTCAACAGAGCCCTTAGTTTTCCAATCCGAGCCACCGTTTAAGAGATACTTGCGTTTCACCATTAAACGAATTAATTTATTAATTTAATTATCTGTTTAACGTTCCGAAAGTGAGCGAGGGGACCAAACATCCCGCGCCAATAAGTTTTATATCGTTCCTAGGGTAAACACCCCATTCCAGACCCATACGTACACTCGGATCACCAATCCGGTGCACCGTTTAGGAGTTATCCCATTTATTTGGTGTTTCTAGTGTGAACGCACTGAAAATTTAATTCCGGCCACACCAGGGCTCAGAATCGCACGCCGTCTGAAGGAGTTGCTCTAGAATATCATCAAGAATATTCCAAAGTCTTTCACAGAAAAACTTGGGTTCTTACACAACACTTCTATTTTTTTATCCTAGAGACTAGATAAAGATATGGTGATATTTTGGAAGAAAATGGGGTAACAAACCCTCTAGAAATAGTTATGGATGATGATGGTCAATAATGATAGTGAGACATGTGGAATCGAGAAATGATAGTTCCATAACCATATAATTCTTAATTGGATAAACCTAGTCACACCACAGAGCCATATATTAGGTCATGATCATTTCCCCCACATGATACGGCTTGGGATATGGTCCTCCATTTAATTGGAATTATCATATGATGTAGGATATTCCACATCAACCCAAACCAAGGTTGACGCATTAGCTACATGGACCAACCACAACCATCTAATTGATTTGATTAGATGATAAATTACGGTGACACATTGGCCACATGGGGTGGGGGGTTCCCATCCAATCATGTTTTTCTAATCATATTGATTGACAATATCTTTCATATCCATATTAGCTATGTGGGGGATAGGTCAAATTGAGTTGAGACAAGTAATCTGAGAACCCCAAACAATAATCATATGACTAACGTCTTCATAAATAAATTGAGTAGCATAGTGAAGCAGGGAGTTGGTGGTTGTGCTTGGGGAATGCCATGTGGAACCCCTTGGTTGGTCGATGACCTTCATGTATCGGGGAATATGTTGAGTCTATTCAGGAACTAAAAAATCTATTTCACTGCTCTTGACATCCCAAAACTAATGTAACCTAGTTTGGATCATTTTATAGATTTTTTTGTATGAATTAAGAAAATGGATGTTAATAATTATAGAAATTATTATCAATATTAAGATAATAATAATTTTATTATGATATTACTATGTAATGAGAAGGATGAATTTATACTAGTAATTGGGTATTGATTTAATAAAATGGAATGAGATAAAATTAACTTAGTAAATCTAATAATTAGAGGCAAAAATAATTTGGGATAATTATGTAAATTAATATTATTAACTAATGATAAAATTATGAAATGATATGTTGCGGTAATTAAATAAGAAGCTTGATATAATTATGTTAGTTAATCTAGAAAGAGCTATAATTTATCTACGATGATGTTTAAAAGATTGCGAGGAGGTGCTTAAATATTATTGATAGTAAAAGAATGAAATAATTAAAATGAATAATGATATTTACTAGTTATATTGTGATAATAAATAAGGGTTTATAAAATTTATTATGATTAAATGAATATTTAGGTGATATATTTAAGTGAATGAAAAGGATATGAGTAATTAACTGATTTAAAATGATTACATTTTTCATCATAGAGATAAAACATGATTATCATAGGATTTATGATAATGATTAATAACTTATTATTAATGATATTTTATTTCATTAATGAAAAGTGGATATTAAATAAGAACCCTATGGTAATTTTTTATGTGGTAAAGGATGAAATATAGTGGGATTATCCTAATTGATAAACATACATTTATGTTAATTGTTAATGTGATTTAATGTGGTGGAATAAGATGAATTAAGTGAAGTTGAAATTGAATAAAAACAAGGGAAATTATAAATTATCAAGGAATAATGTGGTTTATGATAATGATTGATCATTCTTGAAATGAAAAATTACCTCTTAGGTAAGAATAAAATATTTTAAGGGGTTGACTTGTAACTCTTAGAAAGATAAATAATAATGATAATAAAATCTTTTCATAAATAAAAGTGGTGAAACCCTTTATTTAGAGGTTTAGGTAAATTCCATGAATATCAAAAATATTATCACTAATTTTAAAATTCATGATAATGTAAAGATTATGATGAGTTGAAAAATTAAATAATAGTCATAATTCTAATGAGCCACGATTTTAGATATTTTTAAAGAATGATGCAATAAAATCAAGTATTGATTGGATGGTTATTAAATTAAGAAATGTTATTAATTTTTATACCCATATTTATAACGTGATTTATTCTTGTAATTAGTGAATTTCAATGTTGATGATGTACTTTCATGCTTTACTTTATACTCACCCATCGACCAATGATAGATTGAGATAACATTATCTTTAACTCTTATCACTAACTGATCTTGGTAGAGACTAGTGATATCTTATACATATATATATTCTCACTAACTCATAGTTATAGGTTATATGTTATTGATAATACATGAGATCAAGATAGTTTATGGGTCACTTGATGTGTTGACATGATTTCTCTCCCGCAACACTGAGACCATGGTGGAAAACGATGGATAATATCATTATGTTATCTCATCTATGGGATTAAGTCTGAGGCAGACTATATATCCCACTTTTTTCTCACCCACAACTCTTTTTTGAAATAAATAATAAATTTAGATATAACTCTAGTATGAAATGGGTGTGAAGGTATTCCACCAGCATCTCACGATAGTGTTTCTAGGAAAAATAATCAAGTAGGAAAACATATAAATGGATATGAGATGATAATTTAATCAATGATATGTTATTTCTTATGTGAATACTATTCACATGTGGTGTGGATGAGTCCCAACATCCAATAAGAGGTGTTTGGTGATTCTTTATATGGATAGATCATTATAGTAGTTACTCTACGTTGGAGGGCTAGATTGGTGTACAATGGTGCTTAGTTCCTGGGTGTTATTAAAACTCTATAGAGGTCCATGTATTGGATTCTAGCATAATGGGTTTGAGAACCTAGGTATATGATAACCACTAGAAGGGTTAAGTTCATGAGGTCCCTTCTTATTTTTATGTTCTAAAATCATAATGACTATATATGTTTACATGTGTAAACATTGTTTTTTATTGAGTGAGACAAATGTGAGAAGTGGGTAACATAATTAGGGATTATTATGAATTTCATTATGAGAGATGATGACATCATTCGATGTTGGATTGTATATACTTTTTATTATTGATACACATAGACACTAGATGTTCTTATGGTTGACTCCTTGCATTGGATGAGAATATTTAGTATTATTATAGAGCCCTACATGCATACTCATGTGTTGTTCATCTTTTATCCATGTAGATCAATAAATTCAAATGTTGGTTAAACTTTGTGGTTGTTGATAGATGGTTGATATGGTATTTGGTGGAATTAATTTTCTATTATGAAAATTAAACTTAAGTCATCAGTGTTTAAGCTTTCATCCATTCAGGATGTATTGTTTTACCTAGTGATTTTTTTATTTACCTTATATTGTATTATATAAAAATTTTATATATATGTAAGTGTTATATAATATTGTTGATGATTCACTATGTCATAGTGGATTATGTTGAATGATAGTGGGTGATTGGTTGTCTCTAGAGGTAGTTCATTCCATTATTTTGTATGGATACCTCATTGCAGGTCAATATAACTTGGGTTATTAGAAATTAATATTAGGAGTTAATTTACTATTTTTTTGGGACATTATAGATTGGTATCAAAGAATTTGAACGGGAATTTGGATTTTGGAAAATTTGATAATTTTTTAGGATAGTAACAATTTTATAAAGGAACCATAGGTGATGTAGTCACAATAGAGAATAATTAAAAGGTTTTTGAAGACAAACATGTTTTTGAACATGAATCTTATTGATGGAGAATGATTGGGAAACCTTAGTGTGATAGGTATTAGATATAAAGGAGGGGAACATGAATTATATAGATTCAAGTGATGATTTTAGGATTCTATGTTTATTGTTACAAGACTGATTAGGTGGATAATCGATGTGGATCAAACTGATATAAGACTTATCGATAACCACATCATTTACTATAATTTTGAGATCAAGATATTTTCATGGGGATAGGGTCAGTTATTTTTGGGATTGATATTTTAATATTTTATATCATTGGTTGTGATAATAATCCAAAATAGAGGCATTTAATAATATACTATGGAATAACTTTGGATAAAGAATCCATAATACCAGAGTAGAATCAGATAGATGACTTGATACTTGGTGGTATCAGTATCTTATAGAATGAATTAATAATTCATCAATTTGTTTTGAATTTCTCTCTTTTATGCCATGAGTTGATTGGATTTTTTAATTCTTCCTTATGTAATGTTTGTAAATTTTATAGAATTTCTCAAGAAGTCATGAATTTTAACACTATGTTTACACCGAATGGAGTACCACCTATGATCAATTTTCAAATAAAAGATATTTTGTGACCATAGTATCATATTAGAAGAATGGTTGAAGATATATGTTATAGTGACTTTGGGTTTTCAAGTAATTGATTCGGGTATAATTTTAGTTAGATAATGTATCTTAGGTCTTATTTGAGTTGTTAGAGGTGTTGAAGGGGGATAGGATTCGATTTTCATAAAGTTGTTCTTGGTTTTTGAACTACTTTATTGAATAAATAGGGCACCGGGTACTTGGGGAATGTACTGGGTACCCAATGGAAGCATGAAGTAGAGGGTCGGTTCTATAAGGTATACCCATTGAACATTTTACCCTAAACAGGCACATTTTGGTAGTTGACTGGGTACCTAAAGGGTACCTGGGCAGTTTGTCAAAAATTTTAACTAATTTTTTTTATTTTATATTAATGAGTGGTTTCCTCATTTTGGATATCGGATGTCCACTATGACCTTACCATCTCTTATCTCTTTATTTCCTCTTCCAATGGGAGGGTTGATCTCTCTAATTATTAGTTAGATCTATGTGATGTCGGTCCCAAGGGATATCTATGGGTAAGAATACATGTCCTTTCACATCTATTCATTATTAAAATTATTTTTTTTATCTCCCACTACTTATTCCTTAATTTATAGTTTTTTATATTTCTTGATTTACTCTAATTGGAGATGAGTCAGCTAGCAATACTCGATAGGCAGGCTATAGTAAGTATCAGGTTGGTTATCCTTAAATTTCTTTAACCATTATATGCATGTATATGTGATGAGTTATGGTGGGGGAAGGAGGCTAGGAGAGAGATTGTTTTGATAGAACCAAATTTGGATTCCATATACTTTTATGGGTTCGAGTGTACCATGTAGCATGAGAGATGTTTGAGGAATTTGGTACAGGGCCTTAGGGTCCATCGACAATGATGGTATAAAAGGAAAGTGTGTATATGTGGTGGGTAACTAGATTTAAATGTTTTACTAGCTTGTAATAAATTTTAAAAATATACCTATGGCCTTCCTTGTGTGTATTAAGAGCTTATGGTGTCCAAAATTTGGATGCGCCGACTATGAAATTTAAGGAAGATGAAATTGGATTTTGGATATGGATGGTAATTGGGATGTTTCATGGTTAAGTGAGCTAGATGAGGGTTACAGAGGTACCTAAGGTGGTAAGTATACATCGTTTTTATTTGTATCCTATGGGATGTGAGTTTTCATCCGGGAATGTTTTGGGTAGAGGTGTAGTAAAAAGTGAAGTGTGTGTTTGATGTGAGGAATCTTTTGTGTGTTGTGTGTATAGGGAGCTAGGGTTGTTGGGATGTGGTTATGAAATTATGGATATATGGTATTGGGGGTGACCAAAATATCATCAGGTCTTGAGACATGTGATGTTTTGATTGTGGGGAGACTAATTAACATGTTATGGGGTGATATTGAATCACTATGAATACTCTGGGTGATTGATGTAGTTACTATTTAATATATTTAACACATGCATTTTCATTATTTTTTGGAAATATTTTAACTAAAACTGGTATTTTATTGATTTATTTTTCATTTTTGGTAAAACTAGAATTAAAATAAGAAATAATTTATAAATTTCAAGTGTTTGAGTTAAAATTCAAAGTGTTCTTGCTTTTAAATTATCAAAATACTTTATGAACGTAATAGAATTGTCTTATTCCTAAGTTTAAAATGTTCTATGATTTAATACATTATTTATTTTAAATTTTTAATTGTTGTATTAGTTTTTTTAATGTGGTTTGGTTTAATAATTTATTAGATTTTAAATGCATTGGATTTAATGATTCAACATTAAAATTGAAAACATGTTATTAAAATTGGATTATTAAAAATAATTTAGATATAAAATGTGATTGGTATATTTTTTTCAATTTGATTTGAACTAGTTTAATTGGAAAATATATTATATATAATTTTTTGATTGGATAGTGTTAGAAAACCACATTTAGTGGCTACTAAAGTTCCACAGGGGTATCCTACCCACCCCCACCAATCCCCCTAACCCTCGCTACACTTCTTATAAAAGGGAAGTGCATTCCTTTTTAATGAGTGTAATAGATATAAGAAAGGATGGGAAAGTGATAATAGAATTTCTATCCTTCTTTACAATTTATTCTCTCTTTTTTATACTTAAATTATATCTGTTTCAAATTTTTTTTCACAACTCATTATCAACACAAATTCTCCAAAAGGGATAAGGGTATATTTTAATTTTAAGCCTTATTTTCACCACCTAGTAAGATAACTCAAATTATTTATACAATATTATTTATCAAATTCCAAGTTTAATGGTTTTGTGTAATTTATTTAATTACCGCCATAAGGGTCGATGATTCACATACCCAAACGGTTTTAATTTATTATTTTACACAACTAGATTGGACAGTGTAATTAATAAACCAGTACACATGAGAAAGTTTTTAACTGAGTAATGTGATGTATTGATTTATTTATTTAAACTATCACATTAAATATTTATTAATTGATTAAGGTGAGATATATATAAAAAATTATTAAGTAATGATATTAAATTTTTGAAGATCATTTTTATATTTCCACCACTTTTATTTATTGTGTTTTATTTATGAAAAACATAAACTCTCATTGTATTATTATTCTAAAAATATAAAATAATTTTTTTCTATTTTTCATCATATCAAATCTCATGAAACCAGAATTCACTAATCTCAATATTACTATAAGTAATTTCATATAATGGAAATCTGATGTTGAAATTCATCTCAAATCTATTGATCTCATAGAAAATTTAAACAAAATAATTCAAAAACCCTTCAAAATAAAAGAAAAGGTGGTGTCTTTCCTCAGAGGACATCTTGATGAGGGATAGAAATGTGAATACCTCACAGAAAGAGATCCATGCAACTATAAGAGTTTGAAATATAGATATGATCATGAAGAAGAGGTTTTTATTCCTAAATCCCATGATGAATGGAATGATTTACACTTCCAAGACAATAAAAGGGATTGTGACTACAATTTTATTATGTATATAACTGTATCAAAATTAAATTATTGTGGTTTTAGGTTTATAGTTTTTGATCTACTTAAAAATACATATATGAATCTCTATTCATCTCACATAACCCTAAAACAAAAATATTACTTGTGAGGGTATACAAAATATTCTAATGTCAAATCATAATTACTTATAACAAAGAAGGACAATGATCTTTTACTTAAAAATCAGTAAGTTGGTCTTACTAGTTATGTAGTATCATTTCCTAAAAGAAATTCTATATTCCATGAAAATAATCAGGGAAGGGGGTGATGTTTAGGACATTATTATCATGGTGGGTGTAGCTTTAGTGAAAGGTGATAGGTTTCAGGGCCCGCAACGGAAGCCGGTGGGCTGAGGATTTTAAAAATTTTCATTGATGGATCGATGAGACTTGTCGGTGCTGATGATTCGATCCCCATAAAGGTCTGAGGATCTCGCGTAAATTGTAAAAAGCATGAAAACTTAAAAAACATACCTGTTTCAAATCTGAAGTCATGGTCGACTACATATCGTCGATGGTGATCGTTTCTTGAAGAAGCCATAGTAGTAACCCTCTAGATCGTCCACACATGATTCAAAAAACCCACGGGAACATCGATCAATGAATTTCCGGTGCTAGAATAAAGATCCGACGATGGTTTTGATGTCCCAATAATCACCGCATTGAGATGCCTTCTATGCTTGAGAGATATCTTGATCCAAACTTGTTGGATCGAGAGCTTCTCTCTCTAGGAAGAGGGGGGATAGAGAGGATCTCATATTTATTCCATGAAAGTGAATAAATAGTGAGAAATGGTCACACGTGATACAGATCCTTCTCCTATATTTATAGTGGCATTGATAAATACCCGGTAGGGTTCCCCGACACCCATTTATTTCAATGTCCACTAAATAAATAATTTTGATGGACTGAACTACATCAATATTATTTATTATTTTATCAAATATGTGTAATATATATATAATATATTACGTGATAAAATCTGATCCATTTAACTTGACTCTCTATCCCACTTAATATTAAACAAACCTTGAATATTAAAAAAATATCCGTTCAATTAATATTATCTCATATTTACTAAACTTGTAAATACATTAAATAAATTCAATACCAAATATTCATAACTTTAATATTAATTTATTTATTTAATTATTTTTGTGATCTATAACTTGGACAACACTCAGACCCCATGGAAGGTCCCACTATGTCCATATACATATTCAACTGAATAGAGTGGATTCTTGAATACACTATTGTGTGTAACCCTCTAGGCCCTTATCTCAATAGAAGTGAATAAAATCCACAGACCAAGAGCAGATTCTAGCAACCCATCATGGCCCCTAAAGAGATAAGGATTTCCATAGCAATGATAACCAACCAATGAACACTGACAGTGTACTATAATATTTTTTTCATTAAATATCTCATAAAGAAGGACGCACACTTGTTACATCATCCTTTTCTTATTTTATTGTTTATTGATCTATCCGGATGGATTTACCTTTGTACTGCTTTGGCTAAAGACTTATGAAGGCATCACCATTCTAATAAACCGGTCCTGAGATATAAAACTTCCTAAACTCAAAAGTGACAAATCCTTTCTTGACCATTCAACCAATGTCATACCATCAACGACACACCCAACACAAGCTACCTTGTCACGATTTAAATACCATGGTTTTTTTCTTGCATCAAAGTACGCAATCAAATGACACACATTGGTAATGGTATAAAGTTAGGAGACCAATACACATGTCCATAGATAGGAACGACCAATGACACCCAAAACATGTGGTGTTCCTATTGGCAGGTCTGTCCTCATGATCTCATTACTAAAGATCACCAAGTATGAACTTCATGAGAAGAAGTCTCAATGCTTATGATCCCTCAGCACCTGATGGTCAAACATCTACTGTGTCCAGTCAGTAAGATGTATCTAGACTATAAAACATATATTTAAGATTAATTTCATAATATCTCCAGGTTCTCATTATAGCCCGGGATCTACTATAACCTCTCTACACAACGATTAATCTTTTTACATTACCATTATATAGTGGATTAAGAAATATCTACACTATAATGGTAAGATGACATCATGTATAACTAACTATACAGATGATATGGTAATCAAAAGTACTACATAGTTGGGTCTAGGGAACCCACTATTTCAACACTCCCACTTGCACTAGATCCAACTTTCTAACTGAACTTGTTAGCTACTCACATGATAAAGATCATGCTTCTACTGAGTAATTTCTTTAACTACTGGGCCTGCCACGTTTTTGCCGTGTGGCATATCTGTTGTATGCAACCTCATTTCCTTGAGTAAAACTTCTCAAGATAATGTATCCTTGAGTATATCACTTTTTTCCATTTCCATAACTTGACAACTTGGCTAGTAATAATATCATAACTTACATTATGATAATACTTTTCTCACTAGGTGAAAATCCAAGAACTGGAACAAATTGTTATGATTGATAACTGCTTCTTAACTACCTTAGAACCTGCAACGTACTTGGTATTTGTAGATATGGATACCACTTGATTTTATGATCTTAAATTTCTCATCACCTTTTCGTAACTGGATAAAATTTATCTAAGGATTACTAGATTTTGTCCCACAAAAACTAGTATACCTTCTTCTCCATATATTGGGTATATATCACTTGTACTCACCAAAGTACAAGATTATAGTTTGGATTGAATCACTTACAGTGATCCAAGATATGATTGATATTTTCCTACTATAAAGTATATCCTGGGAGTATCAATTCTTCTATATATTATGGAATATGTGATTGATCCATCGCTGAAGCATATGGAACTCAACTCACAACATTAATCTCTTCCCATGTTCTGAACATGTCAATCTGGAGAGATTAAGCCATGTGACATTGACAACAATTCTGAACTTGAATTGTTCCAACTTGTATTTTCCAATACAATGTCACTTTATGTACGATTGTCTAGGTCCAAGAAACTGTTAGATGTACTTCAATAGATCCAGTTCCCTAGAACTTAGGCTGGTACTTTAAGTCAATCATTAGAGTATTACTTTTATCCTAATCTTATCTAACTATAATACCAAGATATGTTTTCCATATGTTTCCAAACATATTTTTCTTGAAAAACATTGGCGCACCCACTAACCTTTTTTAGACACAAGGAAAAAATTCATTCGAAATGAATGCTCTAATATCTTATTTCTTACTTTAATCCAAAATTGGATTTCAATAACTTTCAACCTACATTGGAATTTTATGATGTCATCATCCCTTTCTGGTTGTGTCGTATAGACACCTTCCATGAAAGATGATATTGACATCCAATGACCAATAGAATGATCTTAGAAGTTAGCTATGATAAGTAAAATTCTAATAGATTTAGGCATACTGACTTGGTATAACCAATCGAGCCTTATTGGTACCAGGCTTGTACCATCCATGTATCATCTCATTTGAATACCCACCATAGTATTCAATTTATAAGCCCTTTACAATTTGATATATGGAATCCATTATTGAATTTTAATTGATCTTGTTAATATTAGCTAATTTCCATATACTGCTTACTTGTAGAATTTATTATTCCCGATGAATAATGTATCACCAGCCTTGGTGAACTCAAAACCATCACCATGGTTTTTACCCTTCCTACGCAGTATGTGTCACTAGAATGTTCCTATTCTACATGTACTTATGGAACTTATTCATATGCCAACCATTTGTGCATCTCAAGCATTAACTAAGTCCAAGTCAATTCAACTCCCACTATCTCTAATATAGATGTGCACCCTTATATAAAAATTTATTCTAATACTTGACTACATATTTTCTATCTTAGGTATTTATGTAATATCATAAGAAACTGTTAGGATAATTACTCAGATGCACCATGTGTTTAGATTGATGCATGTTTATTTATATCTTAACAAACTCTTTGCATCCTAACACGTTATCTATGACATAATGTATTTTCATCATACTATTACTTGTACGATGTCCATTTGTCATTTTAGTTGGTATATTGGTTATGGGTTTACGCTGTTATTTTCAAATCCATCTTGAAATATGATGGAAGTTACTGCAGGTTGTAACATTGATACTCCATACATCATAACTTTGATGTATAAAAATGTGCGTTTAAGAATTACTCCATGCTAAATTTTTCTGATCAATGTAAACATGAAAGTCTTTATCATCAATCCTCCTTATAAACATCAATATGATGATGTAGATAAGGTAACATGCATTTAGGAATTACTCCATGCTAAATTATCATGATCGATGAATGTTTGGTCAAGATATTCTTTGGCATGCCGATCTGAAGCAACTCATATCTTCTGACCATGCATATACTTCACTATTACATTCCTTAATAACTTAAAGGAATCTTATGAAGTATCCTTACCTCTATATTTCATTTGGAATAGTTCACACTCACTTGTTCAACTAATCCCACAAGATTTGTGGCATACCTTTATTTCTAAAGGTTTCTTTGTCTAAACTAAAGATGTCAATAATACCAAAGGTGTTTAGCTATTCCAAGCCTAAATACCATACTGAGTATATTATTGACGTCTGGTTTTAGTTTTACTTGAAAAATAATTATATTGCCACAACTGGGTAAGTCTTATATTTTATATTCATCATGTATTGCCTTTTATTGAAGTATGTATGAACTATTTGTTGAGTATGTTACACCACAAACAACATTCATTCCTGAATTTGGAATAATGTCTCATTATGAACAAAAGGGAATGTGAGATAAATTTTTTGTTTATACTCAATAAATTTTTCAATTTTAATCAATCTCTTGGCAATTAGAAGTTATGTGTTTCTCACTGTTGACTTTGGAATCACCCTTTCTCAGCTGCTTAGAGAAGACACCTTACTCCTAGTAATGTTTCTCTGCTTACTTGGTTACTATATTTCAATACATATATGTGAAAATCATATTTTATTTAATACCCAAGAAGTATGTGAGAAAATAATACTTTTATTTGATGAATACAAATTGAACGAGAAGTAGGTACTTGCTTCTAGTATTTCAGTCTATTGCGTTTTAAACTTCCATAAATTTATTTCATTATATGAAATGAAAATAACCACCTATTAAATAACCAATCTCTTTTATTTGAAGGAAATGACAAAGGTTCCTTTTGCATAACTTTCCATAGACCTTTTCTTCTTGTCTTTCAATGTATTCGCCATAAGAACAAAAGATGGTGTTATCTTTAATATTCTTATTACTTGGAGAATATTACCTTAAAGGTAATGAAGTGCTTACTCCATACCGTTTGTGTGTGTCCTTAAATGAAACTAGAGTAATTGGGTGTAATAATGAGATGTCATGAAAGGTCATAGTCTTCCTTTCATGTTTACACAAAGCCAGTGTAATCATCACACTCAAAACTTGCTTAGCTTTCTCCTTGGAAACTTCTTGGAGATGAGACTTCATGTAAAATCATCCATGTCATGATGTAGATACCACAACTAACATCAGATATTGATGATAGCATTATGACAGAACCATCATATGCTTGATTTTTTAGTCTCTTGTAAGTATTTTTACACCCTCACTTGTTGAGGTGGCTTAACAGGTTGGGACACTAACACCATGAATTCCCATTACAGTAATAATGTTTGCAAACGCCTATACTACATTTGGAATTTTGTGCTTGTTTGGACATTAACTTTGTTCGATATTTATCGCAGTTTTTATTGTGGTATTACTTTCCATTTTCTACAAATTAAACTTTAGCATATTAGTACTTTTATGCTGATTACCAAATGTGACATTACAGATCAATTTAATCATTAAATGTCTATCACTAATTTTTTGAATTCTACGAACCCTCTATACTAGAATCGGAATACTCTTGAGTATTCTAGTGGCAAGGATCTCTGAACCTCCCTTGTAGTCTACAAGCTATGGTTACGCCACTACTCAGAGGTTCCAAGGTAGGATTTTGGCTGGCCAACCACATTAACTCGCGGTTCCTTGATATGTTGAGTGAAGTCTCATCTTCAAAAATCATTTCTTGATTTACTCAACACTTGCCTCTAAAATTATAACAAGATAGATATGGCTATTTCTTTTCTGAAATTTTAGTTAAGTCGAACCACCATTCTTATAATAACTCCTCAGTTGTAAGAGGCACCCTCAGCTATGGCATGACCGGAACCCCAAACACCCAGTTTTGTTCAAACTTGAATAATGGAAGACTATAGTGACTTAATATTTCTTTGAGGGGTTTATTGGGTTATCTCGACGAATGTAATCCATTTCTATTAATCTTGTTCATCAATGTTTTCACGCTCACAATTGAACTTTAATAGAAAAACATATGTTGCTTCTTTATGATTTTTATTATCTATTATTTTATGTATTTTACTGCTATTCTTAAATGAATAAAATAATAAATAAATGCACAAAGGTAAACTATTACTCAACTGGTCTTGAGCATCTAAACGACCTAAGGGGAATCATACCTGAGTCGAATTCTTGGCTCTTGATGCATCTTGCCCCCCGTCTTGTATGTTCGCTTCTCTTTTGAAGTATAGCCTCATATTGGTGGGGTCAACGTCACATCTTGGAGTATCAACTCATCTTGGTAGGATCCATGTTTTGTCTTGCACCGTCTTGGATAGAAAACACTACCTTATTATGGTTAGTTCCACTTCATTCACCGTCTTCATCCGAAGTAAAAGAATACTCGCGCGCGGGCAAGGGGACTAAGGGTATAAATGTACATCATGTAAATTGGACACGCAATCCCTTATACATTTCAACCGAAAAATTATGACGATGCATAAACCATCAAATAATTAATTACAATCATCGCACATAGTTAAATAATTAAATAAATAAATAAATTCAACAAACACAGGTTGATGCTCAAGACCAGCAGGCGGGTGAATAATGCGTGATAAAATGAAAATGCATTAAATAAGTACGAGAGCTTATTTAATTAAATTAAATGAGTTAAATAATTCAAATAATTTAATTATTTATTGGTCCTTTAATTAATTTAATTTTAATACCTAAAATTAAATTAACTAATCAATTTAATTAAATTCAATTAAATTTAATTAATTTGACGTGGGTATCAAAAATTATTTTACCATAAATTAATATTTTAATCAATTTAATTTAATTCTAAATTAAATTAATTATAAATATTAATTTGACTAGCCTGGGCTCCAAGAACCCCATGTAGGGCATGTGCAGGTCGTACTGAACCCATGAAGGTTCATACCATGCCATGTAGGACCATTCTGGGCCAGGCGGACCTGCCCAGACCGGTTCGGAGTCAGGAAGATCCACTCAAGCCATTTTGAGGCTAATCTAGTCCTATAGAAAACAAAAAAGGGCAAGGAGGTGTACCTCGCGGTTTGGACTGACCGCAACTCAGCCCGCAAGGGTAGCTTGGACTGGCAGCGGCCACATATGGGGTCGTTTGGCTACGTGGTGAATCTCGGCAGCGCCGGTGCGGTGCGCGGAAGTCGGTCGAAGCAGCCAGCGGGGTACTTGGGCGGCAGCCGAGAGCGGTGCCCAGTGATCTGGGCCACGGTGGCATCCAAGAGGCAAGGTCGGGAGGCGGTCAGCGCACGGGGAAGGTCAGGAGGAGGAGGAGAAGGTCAGCTCCTCCGACCTGGACAGGGGCGCTGCTGGGCAGCGGTTCTGACGCCGGGTGAGGCGGTGGCCATCGGTGTTGCTTCTGTGGTGCAACGGGAGGCAGCCTCCGATGCACCATGAGTGATCGTGGTCCTAGTCTGTAGGGATGCAGAAGGTTCGGCCTTCACGGGGGGCAGAGCGTCCAGCGGGCGGTGGCAGCTAGGTCGAAGAGGAGGTGGGTCACAGGCCGGTGGCTGAATCCAGAGAGGAGGGGTGCGGGGCGGTCAAGGATGGTGTCCTACTGTGGGTGCACAACCAGTGGGAGGGGACCGGGTAGGGGAGGGAAGAACAGCGGAGGACCACTTGTTTGCTGGCGCGAGCTGCTATAGGGAGCCCCCGGGTGGCCGAGGCGTGCTTAGGAAAACATGCCTTTTTCTAAATTTTTGGTTTTTTTAGGTGCCGCCCCCACCCCCTTTTTTTTAGGTTTTTAATTTTTTATGACTTCTTCCCTTTTTTTTAACATCTCCTCCGATCCTTTTTGAGTCTTCTCTTGAACTCCTCCCTCCCCAAAAAAAAATTTCCACACCCCAATTGGTTTTTCCAAAAGGCTACTTAGCCTTTTAATTTAATAATAATAAAATTATTATAATAAAATAATAATTTATTGTTATTTTACTATTACACTATTATAATAATAAAATAAATATTATTATAATAATAAAATTATTATTAAAATTAGAAAAAATGTAAAAAATTATAATTTTTATATAATTTTAATTATTTCCGATGAACCGATCTAAGATTTATCGGTCCTTCAGAATGAATTAAAATAATACCCGAGATCAAACCATGAATTTGATTCAATCAGAAAATTTAAAATGTCCATAACTTGGCCATGCGAGATCGGATCGATGCACGGTTTGAACCGCTGGGACTGTTTTTGAACCCTGTACTTTATTGTAATGCAAATTTAATTTTATAGGCTAAAAATTTATTCAATCCCTCTTATACTGTTGATAGGTTCCAAGGCCTGCAACGGAAGTCAATGGGCTGAGGATTTTAAATTTTTTTTATCGACGGGACTTGTCGACGTCGATGATCCGAGCCCTGGAAATGTCTGAGGATCTCACGTAAATTGTAAAGAGCATGAAAACTTAAACCGAAAACATACATGTTTCAAATATGAAGTCGTGGTCAACTGCATCTTATCGATGACAATTTTTTCTCAAAGGATCCATAGCAGGAACCCTCTAGATCATCCACACGTGCTTCAAAAAAACCTACGGGAGAGTCGATTTCCAAATTCCAAGTGCTAGAAAAAAGATCTAATGACGCTTTTGATGTCCCAATGATCACCACATCGAGATGTCTCCGATGCTTGAGAGATATCTTGATCCAAACTTTTTGGATCGAGAGCTTCTCTCTCTAGAAAGTGGGAGGAGAGAGAGGCTCTCATCTTCATTCCATGAAAGTTAATGAATAGTGAGAAATGGCCACACATGAGAGAGAGACTTCTCCTATATTTATAGTGGCGTTGATAAATACCTGATAGGGTTCCCCGGCCCCCGTTTATTTCAACATCCACTAAATAAATTATTTTGACAAACTAAACTACGTCAATATTATTTATTATTTTATCACATACTTGTAATATAAATAAAATATATTACGTGATAAAATTCAAACCATTTAACTTGACTCATTTTCCTACTTAATATTAAACAAACCTTGAATATTAAAATAATATTCATTCGATTAATATTATCTCGTATTTACTAAACTTGTAAATACATTAAATAAATTCAATCCCAAATATTCACAACTTGAATATTAATGAATTTATTTAATTATTTTGGTGATCGATAACTTGGAAAACACTCAGACCCCATGGTGGGGCCCACTATGTCCATATACCTATTCAACTGAATAGGGCGGATTCTTGAATATGCTATTGTGTGTGACCTCTAGGCTTTTATCTCAACAGTAGTGAATAAAATCCACAGACCAAGAGAGGAGTCTAGTAACCCATCATGGCCCCTAAAGAGATATGGATTGTCACAGCAATAACAACCAACCTACGAACACTGACTGTGTACTATAATCTCTTTGTCGTTAAATATCTCATAAAACAAGACACACACTTGTGTCATCAGCCTTTTCTTGCTTTATTATTTATTGATCTATCTAGATAGATTTAACTTTTTAGTGATTTGGACAAAGACTTATGAAGGAAACACCATCCTGATCAACTAGGCCTAATATATACAACTTCCTAAATTCAGAAGTGACAAATCCTTTCTTGACCATTCAACCAATGTCATACCATCAATGACACACCCAACACAAGCTACCTCGCCACGATTTCAATACCATGGTTTTTTCCTTGAATCAAAGTATGCAATCAAATGACACACATTGTTAATGGTCTCAAGTTAGGAGACCAATACACATGTCCGTATATAGGAATGACCAATGACACCCAAAACATGTGGTGTTCCTATTGGTCGGCATGTCCTCATGATATCACTACTAAAGACCACCAAGTGAGAACTTCATGAGAAGAAGTCTCAATGCTTATGAGCTCCCAACACCTGATGGTCAAACATCTACTGTGTCCAGTCAATAAGATGTATCTATACTATAGAACATATATTTAAAATTAATGTCATAGTATCTCAACGTTCTCATTATAGCCTAGGAACTGCTATAACCTCTCTACACAATAATTAATCTTTGTATATTACCATTATATAGTGGATGTAGAAATATCTACACTATAATGGTAAGATGACATCATGTATAACAAACTGTACACATGATATGGTAATCAAAGTATTGCATAGATGGGTCTAGGGAACCCACTGTTTCAACAGAAGGTGTGGCCTAGGACATGGTCATAACCATGGTCATGGTTGAAATGAATATTAAAATCAATGAAATGTAATCTTAATAACTCCAAGGAATCTTAAAGATTCATGCTATAGGTGTGGTTCAAAGGGACATAGGTTTTGAGTCAATCGAACCCTAGAGCACATCTTTATGCACAATACAGAATCTCTTGAGGCAAAGAAAAATGAATAAAACTTCACTGGGACATCATATAAAGGGAAATAAAAGGAGGAGAATATTATTGAGAATTATGAGCTACTAAACAATGATTTCACTTACCATAAGTAAGGTAATTTTACATATGAATTTGATGATATGGTAGATGTAAATAGTTCAAAAAATGAAGTAATTGAAATATATAATATATTTTTTTGTATAATTTTTTTTAATATTGATATATTTAAATTTTATATTTTTTTCTTATTAATATCATTGTTTTTTACTTCTATGAATTAAAATGGATTGAATAAAAGGAACAAATATGTGCATACTGGATAGTGTAACAACACACAAAATTCTTTAAAATAAGAAACATTTTTCTAATTTGAAACCAACAAGGCCAATTTTGAATACTATATCAGAACTTTAGATCTAATAGAAGGGATTAGTGAAGCAAGTTTTGATTTACCTATTTGGATAAAGTTATTTATAAGAGATTCTTTGTTTTCACCAAAATAAAAAAGTAAACTTGTTAATATTAAATGATATATACTAGCATAGGTATGGTACCCAGACTATATCTAAATGAAATGAAATTTTCATGTTAATTATAGTTACTAAATTTGTTAAGGGACATGTACTAGAAAAAAGATGCTAAAATTATCATCTGGGTTATATTATACATATATAAGTGAAATCAAAACACATATGGTAGTAAATAATGAAACTCAAATAATTAATTTGTGGAATGGTCAATTAGATCATCCTAGTTTATAAATGATGAAGAAAATAATTAGAAATTCTCATAAACATTCAATAAAGTACCATAAGATATTTCCACTAAGAAAAATTCATTCTCTTATAAATATTATAGTAATACCATTACCAGATAAAATTAATCCTTAAATTCCTACCTTTATTAAATGAATTCAAGGTCATATTGTTAGGACCAATAAGGGCCTATATACCCTGAGAGGGGGGTGAATCAGGGTATGGATATTCTATTTCAAATCTTGCCCCACTGGATCTTGACCTCTATCTTATAAGGGTCACTCTATTTTTTCTTATGTGTCTATATTGATCACTTATTTTTATCTTTATCTAATGGTGATGATTTAGATGAATTGTATGGAAGCAACCAGGTAGACACATAGATTTTTACTTGGTTCACCCTCACCGGGCTATGCCTAAGGAGCATACAATGGTGATGTTTTCTTGTACCAAATCCACTAAATCTCACTACCAATAATGTTTGGGCTAGATCACTTTTATGCCCAGGCTCACTGCCTTTACAATTTTTAGGGTTATCTCACTACTTCCTAAGGGTCACTCCTTTTTCCTCTCTCTCCATCTCACTCCCGGTAAAAAGGAAAACCTTCTTTCTATTCCTTTGCTCACTGCACTTGGAAGGAATCCACTCACAGTTTATAGACCTGTAGGTCTCTTCATTACCACTAATGAATGAATCATACACTATATGTAGATACTCTATTGAAGTCCAAATTTCATCCACTGATGAATACCCCTTTTCCACTGACTATTGGGAAATTCCTCTGGAAATACCTTCGCAAAGCACCCTACTTCACGAGGCTCCCAATTTCACAAAGCTCAAACAAGCCTTCGTGAAGCTTCTACCTTTTCGCGAAGCTCACACCTTTCGTAGAGATCAGGCCGTCATGAAACTCAGGCCATCACAAAGTTACTTCCTTCACGAGGATCACAGATCCAATGCGGAGCACGCAACTTTCACAGAGCCAGATTATCCACTATGAAGCTCCTTCTTTTCGCGAAGCACACTGCCTTCACGAACCACCTTTGCGAGCTGAGAGCAAAATATTTTCTTCAAAAACTCCCTCTATCTCTCAAGGGGGTCGAGGCCTATTTATAGGCGATTCCACTGACTCTCGAACCTTCCATGTGAAGTCAACTCCACGTCATCTCAAATCACAAAGCTCCAAATTTTCCGCCAAAATTTTTACAAAATCGCAAAGCACCGCGGTTATTTTCCGATCGCAGAGCTCATCGTAATCACGTAGCGTTCCTTCAATTACTTTACGCCACCGCTGAGAAGCACCCTCGCATTTCCCTTCAACTCTGTCATTCGTGAAACTCATCGTAATAGTGAAGAATCACCATCAACATTTTTCATGTCTTTGCAAAATCCAATCCATGAATCCTATCTTCGCGAAACTCATGCTTTTTCCATATTTTGTAGAAATCTTCAAGGAAATCCATATTTCGCGATGCTCACCAAACTCCAAATTTTGGACCCCAAAAATTTGGCAAACACTGGAAAACGACGCCACCTTGTATCTATTCTTTTATACCGCCTCCAGATCATCCATTCCTTTGTCATGGTTCTTTTTCAAAATGAATTGTCAACAACATCTCTAGAACTCGACAATTCACCATGGAAACCTGCATTTTCAACAAACACAAGCAACCCAAAAATGATGCAATGATACCTTGTGGGATTTTTTTCCAACAAATATACATGGAAAAATTCATCCATAATTTGTTCCATTTAAATATTTTATGTTATTAATTGATTCATATATAAGATAGTCACATTTATACTTGCTCTCAACACACAATTTAATGTCTTCAGAATTTCTTACACAAATAATTAAATTGAAATAAAAATTCTAAGTTTATGTCATTAATAAAGTAAGGATTGATAATTATATAGAATTTAAATCTAAATATTTTAATTATTACTATATGGTAATGGAGAAAACTATAGAGAATCTATTCACCCATGGGAATACGCAAAATGGTTTAGCCGAATCACTAATAAAATTCCTACAACTTATTATTGAACATTGATAATGAGAGTAAAGATGATAAGATCTATATGGAGACATGTAATATTTCATGTTTCAGAATTGATTCATGTCAGACTGAGTGCATATCATAATCCCTCTACACTCTAATTTTCATTTATCCAAGAGCCTAACATCTCACACTTAAAATTTGTTGGTTGTGCATTCTATGTATAACAGCCTAGAACCCACACTCTCGAATCCAATTCTGAAACACATTACTTTACATTCCTGGATTTAATTCTAATAATTATGACCCAAATTTTTCATCTAAACCTTACATAATCAAAATAAAAACTTGAATCACTTACATGTTGGAGGACCTTTTAGGTTTAGAGTTTTAGAGAATTAGGACAAACTTCTACATAAAAATTTCACATGAATTTAAATGAGAATTTTTCCCACTTAACCCAGCTTTTATTTTTAACGTTAATACATCATCATCATACATATGTAATCCATTCTATATATATCTCATTTTAAAACATTCTTTGAAACCTAGGGAAATGTAAACATAAGAAGGGTGAGATTAGTTGCTCAGTAGGGTAAATATAATCATTAACAATTGAACATCATCAATGAGCATAAGAGTGAATAAGGGTATTATTACATAATAAAAGTGAATGAGAGAATAATAAAAGAACTCATACCTATAAATACCTAGATAATAAAGTATTAAAACATGGAAAAGTTAAGATTCATCAAAATCAATAATCATGATCTATGTGTTATCAATCTTGATCGTTAGAAACATTATAAACCCATAACAAGCATAGAAAACACATAAAGGTATCTTTTTAAATTATTATACTTTTCATTATTATAAATGTAATTACCATGTGGTTGAATTCCATACATTTCACTTTTACAAATGGGATATCCATATGGCCAACTTTCACACCCAATGCATTGGAGGGCTCTAAAGGACCCACTCGTCACTAGTTTATCACGTAACCACCCGTCATTGGTTTATCATGGAACCACCCATAATTGGATTATAATGGAACCACCCATAAAATATAGAAGTACAATTATGTAACACATAAAATATTAAATTTCATCATAAACTAATATTAAAAACAATTATCCCTTTTATAACCTGATCAACCCATGTAAAAGAAATGGATTTCTTATCAATCTCTTTAAAACACGATCAACCCATGGAAAAGAAATGGGTTAAATAAAAATATCTTAGAAACATGATTAACCAATGGAAAATAAATGGGTTCAATAACAATATCTTCAAAACATGATTAACCAATATAAATAATTGGGTTTAATAACAATCTCTTCAAAAAATGGTTAGCCCATGTAAAAGAAATGGGTTCCATAAAAATATCTTTGAAACATGGTTAACCCATGGAAAAGAAATGGGTTAAATAAAAATCTCTTTAAAACATGATTAACCAATGGAAAATAAATGGGTTCAATAAAAATATTTTCAAAACATGATTAACCCATGGAAAATATTTAGGTTCAATAGAAATCTCTTCGAAACATGGTTAACCCATGGAAAAGAAACAACTTCTATAACAATATCTTTGAAACAATATTAATCCATCCACAAAATAATGATGATGGTATCTATAAAAAATATACCTGGTGGAGGATAATTAAAAATAATTGTTATTGATGTTTTTGAATGGAAATAACATTAAAATATCATTAAAAACATCCATAAGGAAAATAACCTTTAAACATTCCAATATGTCCCACACCACCTTAAAAAATTTAAATCATAATCCCAATGAAGTAATAACATTAAATGAAACTTATAATATAATGATAATAATTTGATTCATTATATATCATGTAAAATTATAATTATACACACCTCATAAAATAATATAGGTGTATAACATAACAAACATCTCAAAGAAGGAAAATTGTGACAAAAATCCATTACCGATTTGGTTACTTTGGAATCATAAACCCCATGAAAGAGAGATCATAAAAAGGATATGTAAAACCCCATAAATTTAAGGATAATAATCATAAAATACATTCATGGTCATTATATACACCAAACAACAAAAATAAGTGGTGAATATATAATATATCTCACAGAAATAAAAGTGAGACGAGAAAAACCCTTATAAAGATCGTATAATTGGAGTGAGAATAAATCAATGAAATAATTATGTGTGACAAATGTAAATATAAAAAATAAAATTATAAATAAATAATAACATAATAAAATTTAATTTCCCACATATTCTTGGAATAACATAACCAATGAAATAGAAGTTTAACCTAATGAATGGAAATTGAGTTGAGAAATCCATTACCTTGAGTTTGATTTGTCATGTCCTCTATATTCATGAATAATAAACTTATGTTAATTATTTAATTGATTCAGAAAAATTTCTAAGTTTATTATTACTTTAATTTCACTTATAAATAATATATATATAATTAATTAATCAATAATTTTTAAGTCGAATGTTTTGATCGTATTCAGCTTATGTGTCAAAACTAACTTTGATAGGTCGACTATGGTCAATGAGGTCATTATTTAAATATATCCATAATAGTATACATGAAATAATTATTAAATTTTTATATCAATTATACTTTTAAAATTTTTCATGAAATTTGGTTAGGAAAAATGAATCAATGATATGATCATGAAGACGGTAGGTCATACGTACGCATGAGTAATGTTCCCATTTTTCAATAATCATTATAGAAAGAAGGTAAGTAATTTTTATATTCACATAATGGAAATTATATAATAAATAATATATTATTTAATTATATATATACTTATATATATCATTCTTATGATGTGGTTATGAAAAAGGAAGAATCACATCGCTTCAAGGAGGTAGCAGTCCACACATCCACGAATGACGTTATCACTTTTTCAGTGCGTGAAATGGAAAAAAAAGAAAATGATATTTTATATGTTTAGATAGATAATTATGTCATTAATATCATAAATATTTCATTTATATAATATATTTTTATTAAAATCATCCTTAATACATTCCATGTAAATGATGAACATATCACATCGCTTTGAGGATGCGGTAGTCCACACGTCCACAAACGATGTTATCATATTCCCACAAAATGGAAAGAATGAAGGTATGTGTTATATAATAATTATAGAAGTATTAATAAATTATAAATAGCATATATATCATATAAAAATATTATTTACATCATAATTCCCAACCATAATAGGTGGTAAAGTAAAATCGAATGACATCATTTCATGAGGCAGTAATTTTTCGTACACACTAATGGTGATTTCATTACCCATTTGATGGAAGTGTGTGAATGTGTCGGTATAACCCATAACATATAAACCTATTAGTATATTTAGGATGATAAGGTTGTTATATAATAATGGAATAAGAATAATTTAGGGGGTGTATAAATAAATAAAACCAAAGTGATCATTGAAGAATGTTATCTCTTTTTCAGATAACTCCTTTTTTGGTTTACAACAAAGGAAAACCATGGATTGATTTATTTAAAAAGTTAGAATTCTATTATGAGATGAGGTATTTTGGGAGATTATTTTTTCATGTATTTTATGATAATGACTTTATAGGTGTAAATAAGTTGGGAGGGTGAGTGCCTTTTTATAGTGGAGGGGAGTGAAATTCTTGTAAATATAAAAAGGTAAACACTATTGGGAGGTATCCATTACATCATGTGACTCCAATAATGAAACTAATAAGATAAAATTTGAGATATTTTCTAATAATGGCCATAAAATGTGTATTTTAAATGTTTCTAGGTAATTTTTTCACTTAAGATTAAAGTTTAACCACTAAGTAAACTTATTTTTTACCATAATCATTGTAATTAATTTTAATTACTTTCACTAATATTTTTTGCCAAAAAATAATTTGAAATTAATAGAAATTATAAATTGTGATTATTCCAAATATGGAATCCATTTTTCTAAATTCCAATCACATAAGTGGCATAAATTAATTTAAAATTAATCCAACAGACGAGATGAGACAATGGGTTTTTCAAGAGAAAAGTTCAAGTTTGGAAATGTTTTTATATCCAATTTCAATGTGAAATTGATTAAAATTTCCTAAATTGGTTTAAATGATGTAAAATATATATAATTATACTTTAAACCCAATTAAAAATATAATTTAACACTATACATTATTTAGAATAAAAATTAGTTTTCAATTAAAATTTAGTATCATTTACTATTCATCAAAATATGAAAGTTCTCATAAAAATACCAAAAATTAACCCAAAATAAATTTTCAAAATATGATTTCAAAAAAATAAGTTTATTTTGTTAAATAAAATTTATAAAAGTATAAAAATTTAATTTTAAAGTAATTTGGCCATTAAAAGGCGGAAAACTGCCTTTTAGAAAAATACACCCTTTTAATGCTTAAAATTGGATTTGTTATTAACTTTTTTCCTATAAAACTTATCGAATGAATTTAATTTTTTTTATTAAATATATAACATATAAATTTAATCAATATCATTAAATAATAGTGATTAATTTAATTTATTATGATAAAACATCTTTATGGGCATTAAAATAGTTTTTCATAAAAACACCTCCTTTATATTCAATTTGTTTTTATTTTCATTTATAATTAATTGGTAACAAAAATATTCATTATATAAACATTTTTAAACCATATATTCATAATATATTTAATAATATTCATTCTTTTCATTACAATGGCTAGGTGATAACTATTATGTTAAATAAATAATATTAATAGTATATTGTTGTTCAGTAAGACTCAACCTTACATGTAACAAAAGTTATCAAAGAAACTTAATGTTATGTACAACGTAATATAAACTTGGTGTTTAGTACAACTCAAGATAAACTGTGCATTTTTTGTAACACAATATATCAAATAATTTATATTAATTTGAAATAAGATATTTCTTAAAATTCTGGGATGTTACAATATGTACCAATTATGAAAACCCCCAGACCATATTAAGGTTTGAACCCATTTGAATTTTGTTTAAACTCGTTTATTTTAATTTTTTATGAATTTTTTGGGGGTTGAGTATTCCAAGGGATAAGGTTCATGAAATTGGAGGGGTCTTACAGCTGAAATTTGAGCTGCAAGCAGACGTTTGCGGTGTGACGGTTGAGTATCATAGCGTAATGCTAAGTGCATAGTTGATCATCAAGCGAGGATAAGGGAAATATGATATAATTATTCATGGGTAGATGAGATTCCCTCACCCTGAACAAGGTATTGTCATAACCAGGGGTCATTTCATGACATTATTTGGGCAGAGGGGAGGTCATTGGACTGGGCTAGGTTGCATCATGACCATCCTGTTGGGTGTTTTTTAATTGGTTGATTAATGTGTTAAGTTAAAAAATAATAGGCTCCTATTATCCATAACACATGAACTCCTCTACAAATATTATTGTTCTTTATCTCTAACAAGTGGGTTCTCCCTCATTTCTTGATAGAATTTCACATCGCTCGATCTGATGGATAATTATAGGTAAGGCTAACACTCCTCTTCCATCCTTCCTCAAATTTCTTCATTATTTTTTCATTTATCATTATTGTAATAATATGATTTTAACATATCTTCTATATCTTGGAATTGAAGTTATATATGTTACAACCATGTGATTTCCTCCCTTTGAAGGTGTTATGATAGTTTTCAATCCGAAAAATGTTGAGAATGATGGAAAATACCAGAATTCCATATTGATGGCTCTTATAGAAATGTTTATACAAAGTTTTTAAGGTTTCCAATGGATAATAAAATATGGGATAATTTTAAAATTAGTTATAAAGGAAATTATAAAGTTAAGGAAGATTAGTTACAAATATGGAGAAGCAGATTGGAAGATGTTGAGATGGATGATGAAGAAAGTATTGATACTTACTTTTTAAGGGTTAATGGGATTTTCAGCAACATTACAGGTTTGGGTGAGAAACTATAACATTCTTCTATTGTTAAAAAATGATGAGAAACTTTACAGATATATTTGATTCCAAATTATCAAATTTATAAGATCGTGAAAATTTATCTCTATGTGAACATCATAATATTATAGTGGCATATAAAATGAGGAAAGCATGTGTTTTTAAAAAAGGGTTGAGCATGAAATTTCCTTTAAATCATTGTTAAAAGGGAAAAATAGAGATAAGTAATCTGAATAATAATCAAGTGATTCAAAGGAAGATGAAGAAGTGGAATATTTCTACACAATTTTTTTCTCATCTTTCCAATAGATTCAATAAAGGTAATTTGAAAATAAAAGGTAAACATTCTCTTAAATTTTTGAATTTTGATAATAAAGGTAATTTTTAAGGAAATTTTTCTAATAATAAGTATGATGAATTTGATTTGGAATAATAAGATAAGAATTCTAGGAAACATAAGTGGAAGAAAAATAAGAGAAAGTTTCCTTACAAAAACAAAAAAATATTAAAAGAGGGCGGGATGAATCTTCATCCAATAATGAATATGGTCATAATTTCAATTTATTTTTTTTGGTTGGAAAAGTAAGTTCCTCAAAAAGTAGTGATGGTGTTGGTGAATTGATAAAAGAACTTGATTAGATTCTAAAATAAAATTTAGAATCAGCACTTAAGGAAAATACTCAACTCAATAAGGAAAGAAAGAATTTGAAGAAAAATATTAAGGAAATTACTTTTGAGAATGGTGATAAAATAGTAAAGGATGAGATAAACCTAAATGTCTTTAGATCTCAAAAAATGAAATTTGATGACCTAGAAATAAATATGATGGGTTATGAATAAAAATCAGCTGGTAATGAGAATCTCAACATGGTAGAAACTATACTTGTAGAAGAAAGTAAGAAAAAAAAGGTCAAAGATAGTTGAACTCGAGAATATTATAAATGTTCTTAAATAATGTTTTTTTTGAAAAAAGAAGAAGAGTTTTTAGAAAAACAATTAATGTTTCTTACAACACAAATTTAGTTAAATAGATTATAAAATACATTACAAAATTATTTGAGGTAAGGGGTGGAACTCTTAACAATGGTGAAAGAAAGGTTCACAAAATAAAGTGGTTTTTTTAAACAATCACAATGTAAATATATTTATACTAACATTAAAAGTAAAAAAGACAATATTTATGAAAAACCATCTTCCTCCAAGAAAGATTAGGATTCATCAAGTATCACCCTAAAAAAAATTTCCCAATTTTTGTAAAAATACCACAACAAAAAAGTGTAGAGAAATTTTAATATCAATATGAAAGATCAAGATTCAGTGGTCACTACTTGTGTTATAAAGTTTTTAGGAAAAGAGAATATTCATGTTGGTGCAACATGTCTCTACCAATAAACATGTAAGGATCAAGGGGGAGCTATAATGAGCATAATAGAACAATCTTTCCAAAAATGAAAGTTGATGACAATAAGAAAGTCTAAAAAGTGAAGAATGTTGAAGTCTCAATTGGGAAAAATGAAATGATTAAGAAATTTAATCTAATTAAAAAATTTGAGAAATAAAGGGAGTTTAAAAAATTTAATAAGGGAAAGAAATAGTGCTTAATTATTTAGACATTACAAATGTTCATTTCTAGAAAGCTAGATGAAGAAAAAAATTCTACTAAATAAAAATGGAAGAAACATGTTTCTGAAAATGAGAATAAAGTTGATGGAATTTTATCAATGGGTGGTGATTTGAACATTTATAATAAATGTAAGATATGTGAGTAATATGGTAATGTTACTAAAACTTGTATAACAATCTTACCAGCTCGAGAAGAAATCCTGAGAATTATGTTACAAACTAAAGGTAACAAAGATATTACTAAATATGAATAAAATTTCACATATTTATCTCAAGATTATATAGACGAGAAGAGATTAATTACTAAATCTAATAATATTGTTCAAAATAAAGAAAGTAAATATGATTCTAAATTTGAGAATAAGAAGAAAAACCCAATACTGAGAGAAGATTCTTAGTCCAAAAAATGTTTCTAAGGAACTACCGAGGTTCATCCTTATTCTTAAAGTACTTTTTTATTTGTACTAACTTATAGGGAATTGAAGGAGAAATTAGGAATCTTAGGGAGTGTTTTAGAAGCTTTCCATCATGGAAAAATTTCCATCATGGAGCTTTTCAAACCATTATGAGAAATGGTATGCTACCTAGCAGAGAAAATTAATGTGCATATTTTTAATCGAATAATGAAGATTTTATAATATTTTTAAATAATAAAACCTATGTATTTAAATGTTTCATTAAAATAATGGTTATTTTAAATTATAGAATAAAAATGGTCTAAATTGTGAAAAGTGGTTAATTATAGATTTTTGATAGATTTTTACATCAAGGATATTTTGGCCATTTATTAAAAAATATAATTCCAAATTGTATGATTATTTTTTTTCTAGAATATTTTATTTATTTCCTTCAACTTTATGTTTTGGACTAGGGTCTTATTCGAGCATCTAGAGACCCAAAAATTTCATTGATGTTGGGAAATTGTCAGGGCAAACAACGTGGACCCCACCACCATAATGAATGCATAAATTGGGATACATACCTCAAATGGAGGTGATTCTACTTGAAATAGAACTAGGACACATAGAATCGTTTATAAAATTAATTTAAGAGATTTATTCAATCATTAAGGTTGTCATTGGATGTTATATTTTTGAAAGAAGCTTCCTAGAACCTTTATCCATAAAAAGTAACATTTCATTAAAAATTTATAACTTCTACATACGGTGGCCAAATAAGCTAAAATTTTGAGACCAAAAAAAAAAGAAAATAGGGAACAAATTTCACGAAGGGGATCACATGTGAATCATCAATTTAATGGGTATAAAATGCAACAACTTTTTGAAAATAGATTCTTCCTATAAAAGGAGATGAGCTCTTACCTCTCAAATCATTCCATTCCACTCCATCTCATTCGATGCACCACAGAGGAGATCTCCACTGAGGGAGTCTAGACACAAATATTCCCCTTTTCTTCTTTTTCATTTTTTTTACATTTCTTTATTTTAGTTTTATTTTCAATTTTAATTTAAATTTTAGTTTTATTAATCCATTCATTTGTGTTTCTCCATCCATCCCACAATTATTATTATTTTCTCAGTTATATTATTTTAATTATAAGTATTATTATCATTATTATTAGTATTAATATTAATAATAATATTAGTATTAATATTAATAATAATATTATTATTATTATTAACATTATTATTATTATTATCATTATTATAATTATCACATTATTATTTTAAAACTATTTTATTTTCCCCCTCTCTCCTTTTTCAAAAACTATTTTCTTAATTATAATAATTGTTGGTAAAAATACCTAAATGCATCATTGGAGCATTTTTGAGGTGATTGTAGTTGTTGACAAAGCGAACCTACATGTTGTGTTTGTTGAAAAAGCAGACCACGATGTACAAATTTGTTGAAAAATGGGGTTTTGATGGTAAAATGTCGAGTTCAAGGGATGTTTTTAACAATCCATGATTGATTGAAGAACCTCGACAAAGGAATAGATGATCTGAAGGCGGTACAAAAAGATAAGATACAAGGTGTTGTCATTTTCTAGTGTTTGCCAAATTTTTAGGCCTCAAAATCGACAAATGGAGAAAAGTGTTTTTGGAAAAGGGACTTGCATGCTGGTGTATTGGAAGCTTGGAAACTTGCGTTCCATATGTTTTTCAACATCAGAACATCAAAATATAGCAAAGGAAAGAGGGGCGTCCAAGTTTTGGTTTGGGCGCGCAAGTGGCTAGGGCGACAGAGACTCGGGCGGCTGGACTTGCACGCTGAGAGGAGACTTACGCATCGGTGCTCAGGGTAACCAAAATACCTATAAATAGAGGGATACCCCTCCTCATTTTTAATGGAGTTCAACACTTAGAGAAAATTAAAACTCCAGTTGGCCAAGTGTTTCGGTCGCGCAAGTGGTGGTTTGGTCGCACAAGTATAAAGATACTCAGAAGTTTTGTGCCAGTTGATAGTTGCGCACCAATATTTCTTTAGGAGTAAAAGGGTGTGAGTCTCCCAAGTCCAGAGTTGAAGAAGGGGGTGTCACACAAGTAGTTTGGTGACACTTGCATGCCAGACTTGAAGAAGCACGCCAGGTATTGAAGAAGTGCGTTGGGTATTAGAGAAGCATGCTAGGCATAGAGAAGTGATTCGGTCATTCTAGGGTTGTGCGGAAAGTTGGAATATTTCTCGTTACATCAGTGGTAAGTTATATTCATCAGTGGATGAAAGTGGAACTTCAATAGAGCATCTATATATAGAGGAATATGCATTCATTTGTGATAATGAAGGGACTTACAAGTCTTTAAACTATGAGTGGATCTTCTAAAGAAGTAGTGATCACACTTCAGTTGAGAGAGCAGTGAGCTTTAATATTGTGAGTGGTTGTAAACCAGGAGGGACAGTGAGTCTGCTCTGAAATTTGTAAACAGAAGTACGCTTTTAGTGAATTTGGTACATCGGCACATTGTCGGTGTATGCTCCTTGAACGTAGCCTAGTGAGGGTAAACCAAGTAAAAATCAACGTGTCCTGTACATGATTTAGTTTCTATTTATACTTTTCTACAAGAAAGAGAGAGAAGAGAGTTTTTCTTAATAGAGAAACATGATCAATAGGGGAAATTTTTTTAATCTGTCATACCCTGATTCACCCCCCCCCCCTCTCAAGGTATCTAACCTAGTGGACCTAACAATAATATTAATATTAATTATTATTATTATTATTATTCTTATAAAAAACAATATAAATTATTTATTATTCTCTCTCTCTCTTTATCCTCTCTCCTCTCTCCTCTCATCCATCCACCATTGTGATCACTTACTCTTGAAAATGAGAGACTAACCCCAAGGCTTGGCCTGGGAGGAGGTCAATGAATTCATGAATTTTCTTTAATGTTTGTTTTAAGTTTATGGTAGATTTTAGTACCATGCTTGGGTTAGGTGAATGTCCCTGATGTGGTGATAGCCCCTAATGACATGTAATTGAAACTATTTCTATTTTGGAAAAGAATATTGATTCAAATGTGAGATTTAATGTTTAGATTATCAAATTGAAATCAAAATATAAAGGAGAATAATGATTGAAACTAAGACTAAACCCCAAAACCAAGTTATTTCTTAGTCAACTCATTCTATTTTCATTGCATGATATTTTATAATTTTAAATAATCAAAAACCCAAAAACATTGTCATTGTATTAATTAGATAATAAAAACAAAAAAGGGGATAGTTTAGGTGATATAGAAGAAGTAAGTGAACCAAACTGAAAGGCTCCTCAAGAGAGAAAACCCTGGTCAACCATTGTACTGCACTAGGAAAAATATAATCTCTTTTTTTCCACATTTCATGATAGGCATGCGTAAAAACTAGCACCGTTTTCAGGGAGATAATTGGTTGTTTTATTTACTTTTTTTATTTTTATATCTTAGGTAGATTTAAATTCTTTTTATAAAAAAACTAAAAACAACTCCATGATGTATTCAAATTTAGATTATTATGAATGGATAAATTACTCACAGGTGAAGAAACAACAAGAAGAATATGAAGATTATAGAAGAGCTCAGGTGCAAGAACTTAGAGAAATCATAGAACAACTAACAAGAAATTCTGATAGAGCATTTGATTATGTTTGTGAATTAATGGGGAAACCCAACCCTGAGCTAAATCAAGAACCTGAGAAAGTGGTGGAAGAAATTTCACCACTTATCTTTAAAATTGAATAACTTGAGGTGGAAAAGGAGGAAGACTTACCTACTAAGCTACAAGTGGGAGATCAAAAAATATTGGATGATTTCTTGATTAAATGTGAGGAACTATCTAATCTCCCCATTCTGTGTAAATAATAAGATCCAACACAAAAGAAGGAAGACACCACCCAAGTGGTAGAATTTGAAGTGAAAATGGAGGAGCTTGACTACTGCCTCCATCTACTAAGAGTCTACTCTAAGAGGCACTTACCATTAAGACAGATATTAAATCTGAACCAACTCAGGGAGTTGAACATTTCTTTGACCCTATCTCTTCTAATTTTATTGAATATAAATTGTACTAAAATCCTTTTTGTTTTGATTATACATAATCAAAAAATATTTTCTATTTCTTATAGGATGAAGAATAATTTGGATGTGCACTTGCTGAGGAATATATGGAGCTCCCTGGACATGTTAAATATTTGTTGAAGAAAGTTAATGAGGATATTTTAGTGAATTTTCCTAAGGAAACCATGCCAAAAGATGCTTACTTTTATGGGGAAGAATTTTATCTTGATACTTTATGTTTTAATTTTATTCAAATAAAATTACACTATAAATTTACCTTTAAGTATTCTTTTGATGTAACATACCTTGAGAAAACACTAGACAAAGAAGAAGCAGTTGCACAAGTAGAGACCAAGAAAGAGGATGATTTATACTTCATCCTACCCCCGCCATGCAAGCTATACATCATTGTGAATGGGGAGTAGTTGGTGTACTCTATCCATGGATCATTACTCACCCATAAGGATGAAACACAAGTTGGGAAAATCTACATGTGGTGGTTCAAATAAAATAATCTTTATCCTCCATTAGATTTTGGATAATAGTTGGTACTACCCTCTAGAGACAGTAAAAATTCAGGGTCCACTTGGGGAATCATACCAAGATTTATCTTTAAATGCTTTTTATGAATTTAGATTTAAATTACATTTCTTAATATGTAGTTCAGCATGAATCCCCCTACCTCTATATTTTTTAGCATAAAAGACATGATCCTTGTGCTTAATTATGTAATTATATTTTTTAGGTTCATAATGGTAGAAGGCATCCCTAATCAGTGAAGGAAGAGGACTAGGATTCATTTAAAAAGGGAGTTCATTTTTAGCGTTTATCTTTTAAAATCCTTACATTTTTTTGGTCCAAAACATGTTTTGATCTTTAATGATAATAATTACATGACCACACTTAAATTAATGTTTTACTTGACTTATCTAGGAGACATGAGTTTCTTAGGAATCCAGTGATTCCATGATTTATAATTCAATTTTAATGAAATTTAATGAGTTAAATGGAGAATTAAAATTTTAAAATGAATCATGGATATTAAAATGAGGACTCATGATTTGAGGGAACAAATTGATTCAAGTAAATGAAATTTCCCAACCATTTTTCATGCTTTGAATTTCTAAAATTTATGTAAATTTATTTTTTATTATTAATCATACCATGAGTGATTGTCCAATATCATATTTCTCATTACCGAGAGGTTTTCTAGACCAATTACTTCCTATTTATCTTGAGCATATTTCTTGAGTGATCTTGGGACATGTAACCGACTATAACTTGAATTGAAACTTTTCAAAGCTATGACTGTGCAAAAACACATTTAAAATGATTGAGGCATCCTTTGAAAAGACACTTATCCTTAAAATACCACCTTTAAATCAATCCTTATTTTATACCATAGAGACCATGAATGACCTTTTTAGGGATGAGCCATGTTTCAAACCATTTTTATCCATTCCTACCCTCCTCTTAGTATTTTCTTGATATTTTAATGTTGAAGTGTGGGGGTAAAGGGAATCATGTTGGATGAGATAATATATATTTTAAGGAATAAGTGTGGGGGTGATATTGTGGGAATTGTAAAATTTTGTTGAATCATTCATTATACTCTATTGTTTTTCCCCTCTTGAATGAAAAAATGAAAAAATGACAAAAAGAACCAAGAAAAAGAGAAAATGGGTTGTGATTTAGGAAAACCAAAAATCACCATTTTCCAGACCGACGATCTTTTGATCATATGTGGTTAGGTGATGGACGTGAGGTTTGATCTAATCATAAATTTAGAAAAAAAAGTTAAAAAGTAAAACAAAAATATTCAATAGGGTGAAAAAATCATTCATCATGCTTTACTTTGATCATAAAACTTTACATTGAGTTTTGGGGAAGTGGGTGTTGCTACTTTAAAGGGGAGAATTTCATTACATGTTTTGATATAATGCATTGTAATAAAGAGATAAACCTCCTCCTTGATCCTTAATTTTTAAAAATTATCAAATCCTCCCAACCTTAAGCCTCAGATTCATTTAAAACTTTATTGAAAGTTCTCATGATTGTATGTGTCTTTTGTCTTTACAAAGTGGAGAAACTAGTTCATTTACAAGAATATAGATAAGGATCATCTTCTCATGATATGAGAATAACTCTAATTGAATTTTATCATGAGTTATGAGAGAAAAAAATAATCAAAAGTGAGGTAAATCATTACTTGGGATGTTTAATAATAATTAATTGAGGATCTTGAATGAATAAAAGGAGAAGTTCCATCATTTTTAAAAGGGAAAAAGTAAAATACATTTGATTTCTTCTTTGAAAAATGAGAAATTAAATTGATATTTTATGTGGACTTTTGAATGTTTGATTTGATATTGAAATTTTTTTGATTTTATCACATTGGAATTTGAATATTGGTAACATTAGTGTCCTCTAATTTCCATGTTGAGATTTTATACTTCAGGACAAGCATGGTTTAAGTGTGGGGGTATTTGATAGAGAAAATTAATGTGCATATTTTTTTATCAAATAATGAATATTTTTTAATGTTTTTAAATGATAAAAAACATTTATTTAAATTTTTTATTAAAATAATGGGTATTTTAAATTATAGAATGAAAATGGTCTAAATTGTGAAAAGTGCTTAATTCTGTATTTTTGACAGATTTTTACGTCAATGGTATTTTTCTCATTTCATTAAAAATATCATTCCAAATTGTGTTATTTTTTTTATAATCCTTGATTTATTTCTTTAAAATTTATCTTATGGACCAGGCACTTATTTGAGAATCTAGAGGCCCTAAAAATTCATTGAAGTTGGGAAATTTTTCGGGTGGACAGCATGGACCCCGCCACCATAATGAAAGAATAAATCTGGATACACACCTCCAATACAGATTATTCCACCTATAATAGAACGATGAAACATATAATAGTTTCCAAAATTAATTTTAGTGAGTTTTTCAATCATTAAGGTTATTATTGGATGTTATACTTTTGAAGGAAGCTTCCTAAAACCTTAGTCCTTAAAAAGTAATAGCTAATTAAAAATTCATAAATCCTACATATAGTCTCCAAATGAGCTTAAAGATTCATAGGAGACGAACAATAAAATTTGTAACAACTTTTATGAAGGATACCATGCGTAAATAATCAATTTAATGGGTCAAAAATGTGACAACTTTTGAAGGATAGATTATTCCTATAAAAGGAGAGGAGCTCCTACCTTTCAAATCATTCCATTCTACTCCATCTCATTTGAGGCACCAAGGAGGAGATCTCCACCAATTGAGGCCAGCCAAAAATATTTCCCTTTTCTTGTTTTTCATTTTTTTACTTTTATTTATTTTATTTTTATTTTCAATTTTAATTTTAATTTTAGTTGTATTAATTCATGCATTTTTGTTTCTCCATACATCCCATAATTCTTTTTTTCTCAATTATCTTATTATAATTATAAGTATTATTATCAATATTATTAGTATTAATATTAATATTATTATTATTATTATTATTATTATAATTATCACATTCTTATTTTAGAACTATTTTATTTTCTCCCTCTCTCCTTTTTCAAAAAATATTTTCTTAATTATAATAAAAATATTATTAATTAATAATAATATTATTATTATTTTCAAAATCCTTATAAATTATTTATTCTTCTTCTCTCTCTCCCCCTCTATCTCTATCCTCCCATCCATCTACCATTGTGATCACTTACTCTCAGAAATGAGAGACTAACTGTAACACTCCGCCCCTACCTCATTGGCTTGAGGAGGTGGTGAGGGTTACTTGGCCTTAAGCGACATTCCCAAGGCGCTAAAGGCTGGAAATAAATGTCGAGGGCTCCGAAAACAATTTGGGGAACGATTTTCCCTTGAGACAAAACCAACCAAACAACCACAACTAAATGATGCATGTCAACAAAACCAAACTCATACATTACCCAAGACAACCAGATAATCCATAATCTCACATGCCAACACAACCCGATACAACATCAGAGTACAATGCGGAAGACTCAACAAGAACACCACGAGCCATGACACCACCACAACTCCACACCAAGCTCCAAGCTCCAAGTTCCACCAAGACATCACAACGCACCACTAAAGGAGGTTGATGCCTTACCTTTGCCCACATCACGGTACACAACATCTGTAAAGACACCAACGTGCCAAAGCAGGGGGTGAGTACTAAAACTCAGTAGGATTTCCCCAAATTACTTCCCCACACACGCCACTAGGATAAAACCGTTAGCACATTTATAAAACAGTTTATATAAAATAATCACAAGTGAAACCATTACCATAAGCCAACCATGCTCTTACTAAGTCATCACACCCAACCCAAACAATCAAAGGAAAGCCAATAGACAAGCCACAACCTTTCCAACATTTACCCATTGGCACAACAATTCCATCTTTCAAAGCAGTACACAACAAAACAATCATAACGGTGGCACTTCCATCCAACCCGTTTCACCCATTTACAACTAGTGGCTCTTCCCGTCCACTTATCATTGATGGTGGCCCTTCCGTCCACTATCCATACCCCTTTATTATAGTGGTACTCCCTGCCCACTTCCACAAAACAATTCAACCAATCACAACCAAGCATATAATCCATCAAGGTCACAACAACATCATGTAATCAACCAATTCCATTACATGTCAATTCACTTCAATAAACCACCCATTTATTGAAAATCATTTTCCATGCAAAACCCTATTTCAATAAAACAAACCTTTTATTGAAAACCATTTCTATCAATCATTTTCACAAATCAACCATATCATCCCATTTTAAAATCTCCATTTTAGAATCCACAACAATAACATTTCACCACAAAACCCTCTTTTTCCCAAAAATCCCCAAAACATCACCCAAGGGATTTTCCACCAATTTCTCACATCAAAACACAATTAATTTCAATAACAACAAATTAATTGTAACAAGGAACCACTAGTTCTAACCAAGTGGAGTCGAGAGAGAATCCACCTACCTTTAGGGTTCATGATAAATCGACCCATGAACAACCGCACCTCAAATCCGGCGAACGCACCACCATCACCTCTCTAGATCTCCTCCCCTAACCATAACAAGCCTCAAAATCATCATCCAAGGCAACCCCAACCCTAGATCTACACACAACAAGTGTATATCTAGAAAACCAAGAAAGAGGGGGGAAGTAGATCTAGAGGAAAACACAAGAGAAGCAAGATGAGAGACTTACTCGGGAGAAACCACCTTGAATCCACCTTGAAACCCCTTCGAATCGCTTCCAAAATGAGTGGGAGATCACCCCTAACCCCTGAGAACCCAAAAACCCGAGTGAGGCTCAAGTGGGAGGAAGAGAGGAGTGAAATGAGGCAATCCCGAGTGATCCCGGAACTTATAACCCTAACTTTAAGTGGTCGCACGGTTAGCCCGCACGGTTTGGAAAACCGTGCACTAACCGTGCGCACGTCACTACCTCGAGAGCCAGGGTCTTCACGGTTTTCTCACACGGTTTAGCAAACCGTGTGGAGGCCGTGTGAGGCCTACTGTCTTGAGAACAAGGGTTCGCACAGTTTCTTGGGGAACCCGCACAGTTTCCACTAACCGTGCTTAAACCGTGCACCCTTTTAAAAGACTCCAAACTCATCCAAAACCATTCCAAACTCTCCCAACTTCTTCCCAACTCATTCCATGCACTTTAAATACATAAAAATGTATAAACAAAGGCAACATACCTCAAAACGGTGGTGCTACACTAACCTTGATGCTTGGCCTGAAGGGAGGTCAAGTAGTTCATGAGTTTTCTTTAATGTTTTGTTTTAAGTTTGTGGTAGATTTCAGTATCATGATTGGGTGAGGCAAATGTACCCAATGTGGCAATGGCCCCTAATGACATGTAACTTAATCTATTTCTATTCTGGAAAATAATAGTTATTCAAACGTGAGATTTCATGTTTGTATTATCAAACTAAAATCAACATATAAAGGAGAATAATGATTGAACCTAAGAATAAACCCCAAAACCAAGTTATTTATTTTCCAACTCATTCTGCTTTCATTGCATGATATTTATATTTTTAAATAATCAAAAACCCAAAAACATTATCATTGTTTTCATTAGATAATAAAAACAACAAAAAGAGATATTTTAGGTGGTATAAAAGAAGTAAGTGAACCAAACTGAAAGGCTCCTCATGAGAGATGACCACGGTCAGCCACTATGCTACACTAGGAAAAATATAATTTCTTTTGTCCACACCCTACGACAGGCATGTGTCACTACCCTATATGGGGGGATCTAAAGTTGAGATATTAGTATCTTACTTATTATAAAGAAAAAATTAAATATGTTAATAAAACTAAGGTGTTGGGGAAAATTGTGTTTATACACATAAAATATTGTGATATTTTTATTAATATGTGTATAGGATTTTTCTTAAAAACCATTTTCAGTTTCCCCCTAATACAAATATATTAGAAGAAGCACGAGGAAAGTATTTCATGAAAGTTTTGTTATGGACAACAATGACCATGTTGATTATTCACTCTTGTTTTCTACACCAGGTTCACCAATGTAGACTTAGAGTTTTAGTTATATGATTTTAAGAAACTCATGTGATTCTATTTTTCTCCTGAAGAAAGTTTTTATGATTTTGAAATTAAAAAAAAATCACGAGTAACCCATTTAAATTTGATTGTCAGTAAGGGGGAAAATAAAATAAGGCGAAGTAAGAAGATGTAAACATTAAACGGTGAGAAATAATTTAGTAGATATATTGATGATGAAGATGTTTCAGGTTTTTTAAGGGTATTGAAAACAAACACAAATGGGGGATTATTTGTCCCAAAGTGATTTTTGTTTCATTTTTTGTCAATATATCAATATTTATTGGTTGTAAAAGCTATTGGATAAGGTTTTTAAAGTTTGTGAGAAGATGAAGCTTCTTAAGAAAGTGGCATAAGATAGTTTATTAAGGAAGATACATATCCAAACACACTTTACGATTAAATAAGTTGTAGGAACTTTTCTTATGAAGGAATGTAAGATAGTTCCTTTAAAATAAGATGATTCTATATTGTTATTTAATGTTCTTAAACATCATAAAGAAGTTATGATCCAAGAAAATTTTGTTCAAATGTGAAATGTATAGACTATGAAGTTTTTAAATGTTTTGAATGTAGAATATTAGATGAAATTTACTAGAAAAACTTACTATAAGGATCACTTGAAATAAAATTTGTTAATAGTGTATATTTGATGAAGTTTGTACAAATGGGAAAGTAGTGTAAAAGTTTTTAGAATCTAAAATTCCATATGAAATTTTTTTAAATAAGGTCTGAAATTGGACATACTATTCATACAAAGTGTCACAACGTGAATAAAAAAATCCTAGTACAAACATGATTGGACTGAGTGTTTATTGTTGGGTTTTTGTGATTGTGAATAATAATAAAGACATAAAAAGTGGAAAACAAATAAAAAGGGGGAGATGTTAAAATTTGAATCCAATATTTTTAGATGGATAGGTTTCCTATAACAAGTGTCTTTAGAAGTTTTAATAATGTAGTAAACTATATTCAATGACTAAAGTATCTAGATATAAGGTTTATATAAACTACTAACATAGAATTCCATACCAACATGATCAAACAGAGAAAAGATAAACTTATTTCATGAATTTTATAAGTTATGAATAGTAGTGCTGAAGGAAATTCAATGGATTAAGTTTGTCATACATAAAATGTTTGTGAAGAATATCAATCAAAAAAATATGATAAAGGGAGATCAGATAAAGATGATATGGATGAAAAAATATTTATAAATGAATTTTAGTGATATAAAAAACTCACTGGATGAACTTCCACTAGACAGAGATTTTTCATAAATATAAAATGGATAATTGTGAAGGTTCTCTAACTAAAAAAGGGTTTATCTAGTGTGATATTTATTCTAGTGGGATCTGATGAACTATTGTTAGATAGAAGTTGTGTATGGAGATCCATCAAATAGAGTTATGTTGAGAATTAATATTTAGAAGTTTCCTAAAAAGGGAAACTAGTTAAAGTTTCATCATATGATTAATATTTTTGAGTTCATCAAATGTAGGATGTTGGGGATGTACCATCATACAAAGATGTTCAAACAAACAAATACTGGATAGATAAATTCTAAGGATACTTATATAAACTCTGTGAAGTCATTAAATATGTTTATGTTGAAGTTTTTCATTCAATGTTTGATATATTTCATAGGTTAATTAAGTTTTCCAAATTTTATTAACATTAAGTTTAATGAAATTTGAAGAATGGTGAAGATGTTAGAGAATTCAAGAAGATTCATGAATATTATAGAAGCGATAAGAATAATTATAGTGAAATTAAAATTATTTGGGTATTCAAAATTGGAATTTGGATAAGTAGGAAAATAATTTTCATTTCCTCCCAAACTCTTTAAATGTTCACCTATATAAAGGGTGTAAAAAAAGTAAAAATTTACTTTAGACATTGTTCACACATATAAAATATGACACTCTGATGTTTTTTTTGATAGGCAGAGTTTCCAACTGAGTTTTATTTTTGGTTCAAGTTGAGAATAGGTTGGAGATCAATTATATGGAGAAACTTTGATCAGAGTTCCATTAGATGAAGTAAAAGTGAGAGTTTTTGATTGATCTTCTACTCAGTCAAAATAGGAAGGGCACATATCCAGACTTGCTTCATCAGACAAATGACATCAAAAAAATCCATCATATTGAGTATCTCTAAATTTATCAAGGTTAACCAAAGTATAGTGAGGAGTATCAGATGATTACCCATCAAACAGATCCATCAAACATAATAAAACCAGACAAAGTCATTAAACGAACTATTAGTAAGGAATTTTTTGGAAAAAATAAATAAATTTGAGATTAATCATATCCATATCTACCAAATATAAAGATGAAGTTTTGATACCAACACTATTAAGAGAGTTGTTGAAAATATTGAAGAATTTTACACCAGTGAAGTTGATCCATCTTTATTTTGTTGGAAGTAAATTACTTTATGAAGTGGATCAGAAAATAAGAAGGAAAAGAAGCTCATAGCTGGGGGTATAACCGGTTGGTGAAAAGGATTGTTGGTTGGGGATATAATTAGCTATGAATTCAGTAGATAAGAAAATTATAGTTGTGGGGTACAAAAAACTATGGAAAAAGAGATGATTATTGGGGGTAGAACCAGAGTTTTTTGGAGGTTGAGTACTGGGGGATATAACCAGATGATGCTTGTGCCTTTGTATTCCAGAAAAAAGTTAGTAAAAGAATTCATGTTGGGGGGGTAATAACCAATATAGAAAGGGGTATGTATTTTTACTAAACCTTGTAAATTTCATTTGTTTCCATTAATTTTAATTTATTCTATATGAAAGGTGGGGTTGAGATTTATATTTAAGTGGATCATAACTCTAATAGTTTTTCAGAGGTTAATAACATTTCTTTATGATGTTGAGAAACATTCTTATAAAAGAAAAATTGATCACTAATTCACCACCTCGCCCTCTATTTGATCTCATACATTGATCCTAAGGGAAATTCACATATGTTATATCTATTTATTGATCCAAGATCCATATTTCATCATGACTTATACTGGTTTGATCATGTAAATAATCCATTACTATATCTAGTAGATAATTTTTTTTCAAGCATATCATATATGATTCATAGAAAGTTGATTGGATAAACACTTTATCTACATCATTAAATAGATTCACTTAACTTTATTCCTCTAGTGTGCTACCTGTTAGGGCTTCCTGAAGAATGTAACCCAAAGAAAATACTAAGAACAGGGAAATTAACCATTAGGGTCACCTTATTACTTGGTTTCTTTATATAATATAATTCATGTTCACCTAACCGTTATGGAAACATGTTCTAAATTATTGATGTTTTAACAAGTTTGGTATTATAAGGAATCTCACACATGGTGTTTTTAGGAGTTTTCTAAAAAATATCACTAGTTTAATGTACATATCATGAATATTAATCCCATTACATCTTGTGAATTTTTTTTATCTCCTGTTTTATTCCATTTTGTATGAATTATTTTAATGATTTAGTTTAGAATCATATTTGATCCATAAAATTAATGTGTCTACACAAAATAAATGTGTAAATATTTACAAAAACCAAATTTTTGTGTTACCTACCAAAAAAAATAAGTCAAACATATTTATACATATTCAAATGCATCTCACACATAAGGTACACGAAATTTTCATATAAATTCATAGAGTTACATGTGATTTAAAATCTCCATATGATTATTTCTTAAGTGAAAAATATCCAACCCATCACCTTTTTAGAACAAAGAATATACCTCCAGGTCAGTGGGTAGTCTGACCCCAAGTCCCTCTCTATGAAGATACTTTAATCAAGAGCGAATTCAATTCATGATATATCTAACACTTAATATACACAAACTATATTCAAAAACTATTCTCCAACTCAAAACTCTAAAAAACCATTGTCATAACAACTAGATATTATAGAGTCTCACCTTGAATGTAATATAGGGATCTCTCTCTTAGAAGATATTTACCACATGAATCTTGCATACATAATATTCACATTTCATAAATAATTCAAAAAACATAAATATTATAGGAATTGAAAAATAAACAAACACTTGATTTATTTTCCAAAACATGGGATACAAATATGAACTTTTCATATTTCATTAAGGCTTGAAAACCCCCATTTTAAAATTCCCATCACTTATCTTTTATAAAAATCTATAAACTATAAACATAATATAAAAAATATTAATTTAATTTTTTTGTACTTCCAATTAACAATACATTTCCCCTCAACATAATTTTAAGTTGATGCTTCAAAGTATTTTTTTTCTCACAATGTAGTGTTATAGTGCATGCTGCACTTGAAAATACATTTTCTTAAAATATAATTTTAGGTATAGTGCATCACATTATGTTAACACTCAATATAACGTCAGGTGACTATTTCACATTACATCGATGCTCAACATAATGTTAAGTAGCCTAAAAACAATACTTTGTTTTCATGGTAAGGATGATATCTACTTTATCTTAATAACATACATTACACCTTGCACTATACATTTCATTAACTACTTAATGTAATGTAAATACCTAGTGCATATTATGTTAGTTAAACTATGTAATGTTAAAGAGACAATGCATGATACATTATTTCATAAACATATCCTTAGGGACTCTCTTGACGTTACATTTACACTTAACATAATGTAAATTAGAGAAGATCTAGAATATGTTTCATAAAAAATGTTCTTCATTAAATAATGAAAGAAACATATTGATTATTTAAAGAAGAAGGATCTGATACCACTAATATTTTTTGGGTGTTCATTATATGATCATTAGAAGTATAAAAAAACCCATATATTCCCAGTATATCTGCAATAATATCAATACATAAGGAAAATGAAGAAAAAAACTATACATATCTAAAGTGATGTAAAATCCATGTTTTACTCTTCTTGGTACACATATTTGAGACCACTTAAACAATAGAAAAAATCATATTATCTTCAAGAGGGTTACACTGGTTAGGGGATCCATGGTCGTATCACAAGCACTCTCATACACTAAAGGAGTTCTAGAGCCTTCACTGTGTGAATAATGATGCTATTGGAAGTAGAGAGGTTTAGTAAGATTTCATATAACCACACCCACTAAATAAAAGGTATTGAATCCCATTAAATATCCCCCCTTGATTATCTTCATTAAATGAAGTGCATAAGCCATATCAACCATATCTAGTTCCCTCTTAGGGCACCCATATGTTACATCTCATTGGTTTATTCATTGAACTCGTTCAATGAATAAACAAGCCATAAATGAATCATTACTATAATTCATAATTGAATAAACCATGTTTGAGTATATGGTTGAATTTATACACTTTAATTCATAAGCTCACAATACATTGGGTATAATGAAGCCTCTGGATGCATCACATGCATTCACTACCACAAAACTGGGTTTTCGCAGTGCCACCCTTTATTAGCACTAAAAAAAGTGCTGATAAAGGGGGTGCCTTTTTCAGTCCTAAAAAAAGTACTGATAAAGGGCACTTTTAATAGTGCTAAAAAACCGCTGTTAAAAGTGACCCTTTATCAGTGCTTTTTTTAGTGCTGATAAAGGCACCCCCTTTATCAATGCTTTTTTTTAACTCTATTAAAGGGGGTCCCTTTATCAGTTCTTTTTTTAGTAGCACTGATAAAGGGGAGCTTTATCAGTGCATTTTCCTAGCACTGATAAAGTTTATATTTCAAAAAAAATCATGAAAAATAATATATTGATATATAAGTATATTTATATTGATATAAATATAATATATATTTTTTAAATATGTTTTATAATAGTATAAATAGACAATTACATTTAATATATAAGAAAATTAGTGAAAATGGATTTAAAATATTTTAAAAAATATTATTAATTAATAATTTTCTAATTATCATCGACTAATAATCATTTAATAATAATTTAAAGACACAAAAAATCAAAAAAAAAGATCTAAAATAAGTTGAAAATGTTACTCAAACTTTAAATGGGCATAAATTTTGATTCGGGTGTCCATTTGAGCTCTAAAACATATCAAATTTAAGTCTATGATGAGCTCTACGCACTAGTAACCCAAGTAAATCTTCTGTCACATTTTTTGAGGCCAAAAAAGGCCCATAAGACCTCCAAAACTGAGTTTTTAGTCGGGATACCCTGATTTTTTAACATTCAAATAGCTATAAGTTCTGATCTGTATGTCCACTAGGCCTGTACCACATATCATATTGAATATTATTTCATTTTATTTGATTTTACTAGTTTTGGAGTTGAAACAGACTTCTGGATTAGAATTTATGGTCGTTTTAACATTCTATGGCTTTTTAGATACACATATATATGTATTTATTCATAAATATATATGTGTGTGTGTGTATTGTATATATGTATGTATGTATTTATTTATTTATTTATTTATTTATAAACACACATAAAAAACATATTTTATAAATGTATTTAAAACTAATCTTATAAATATATATTAATATACAAATAAATATACGAATAAAAAAGTATAACTAAATATATATATATAAAAAGATATAAATATATATTAATATATTAATATATATATATATATATTAATATATAAATAAATATATATGTATTAATATAACTAAATATATTTATATTAATATGAATCTATATTAATACACAAATAAATATAACTATATATATATATATATCATTAAATGGAAAAATAACTAAATGGATTAGTGGTAAAGGTGCAGGCGTGCAAGGGGGGAGGTCTCGGGTTCGAGTTCTGGTGGAAGTAGGGGCGCGTGAGCAAGTGGGAGGGGGTTGCGCGGGCAAGTGCAGCGTGTGGTGAGAGGGAGGGGGCTCCGCCTAGAACTGATAAAAGGGGGGTCAGGCGCTATTAAAAGCTCCCCACATTAATATATTCTTTTTAACTTTTTTCGACTTTTATCAGCGCTTAAAAAAAGTGCTGATAAAGGACCTTTTTATCAGCACTTTTTTTTAGCACTGTTAAAAGACACCCTTTATCAGTTCTTTTTTTAGTGTTGATAAAAGGGGCCTTTATCATCACTTTTCTAAGCGCTAATAAAAAAGACCCCCCTTTATCTTTTCCTTGATTAACAACACTTTTCTTGCACTAATAAAGGTCATATTTTCAGTAGTGATTGAAAACTACATTGGAACCAATGTAACGTTCCCAACTTGAAATCCACTAAACTGGTGCTTTGATTCAGGTCTCCACATGACCTCAAGTGTGCCTCCCCATATGCCAAAGTTTGCCGAATAGTAGCGAGAGTCTAATGGATCATGTGGGGAGACTATACCCTCTTTACCAGCGTAATCCAAAAAATATAACAAATTAAATAAAGGAATGAAAATCAATAAACTAGAAACATGCATTACCAAAAAATTACCAAATAGGTTGCAACCATAACCAAATGATAAATATTCAATGTCATGCTAATAGTTCCAAAATTGAAAGAAACCCAAAATAAATACTAATGGAAGAATCCTCAAAATAGGTTTTGACTCCAAGTCTTGATCCTCAACCATGAACATCTCAATCCCATCTCAACTTCCTAGCATAGGTCCTTTTCCGTTGTCCAGGCCTGTAATAATGAAATCTACTCAGGTACCCAATGGCAGCCTGATCAGGGTGTGAGTACAACTCAGTAGGCCACCACCAACAATGTCTAAAAAATATCATGTCTAAATATATAGTGCATATAAGAAAAATATATGACAATATAAACAAGGGATAACTCAGGTTCCATTAGTTAACGATATTCACTTTATCCACTTTTATCATTCATTCCATTTTCATCACTTATTCCATGGGTTAAGCATTTACATCATATAAAACAATGGCCTAATCCAGTCCATTACCATGCATAAGGGAGTAATTCAAGATCCCTATTTCACCAGGGATAAACATTTCAAAAACAATACATCACACTTACCATGGAGAATCAGTCCAAGTAGTCTCATACAATGCAAATGTTAAGGTCCTAGAGCATTGGTTTGACTCACTAACCTATTCATTCTAAGGGGTGGGTTAGAACATCAGTCCAACCCGACCTGTGGGAGGAGCATTAGTCCTTTATCCCAAACCACCAAGCCATGTGTTCATGCTTATTCATCCATTTATCACATATACCATGCCACAATCCATACCAAAACAAATACACATAACACTCACAATTCACATATCATTTATCACATAAATCATCTTTATACCTTAACCCATTAACACATTTAACATTTCCCTTTCATATCCCATTGAACATATTCATCAATTCGCATGCATTAACCCATTTAACACATTCATAAAATCATATGCATTAATCCATTTATTCATTTCCATTACACATTCATATGCCACTTGGAACATTCACATTAATCCACTTAACCCTTTTTTACATTATTCTAAACAATACCTTATATTGTTATCAAGGACTAGAACCAACCAAAATTAGTACCACTTCATAACTCAAACTATCATGTCATCATAATTATCATGGGATCTATTTTAATACAAATCAACTCCATGCTTAACATTATCATTTACCATGTTCAGAAATGTTGGTGCACCCTAAGGGTGGCCCTAAGCCAGTCAAATCAATCTCAATGAATCCCATGGGGATCATGAGGGGTTCAATTCATCACTTTAGCTAACCATTTTACCAAAACAAACTAAGTTAATAAAACTTAAAATAAGGGAAAACCAATAACTCAACCACGCATATACAAAACATCAACAAGACCATGGGATATAAATTATAGACCACCCACCTCAAATCTAAAGATGAACGCACCCTCAACCTTGGGCTTAGATCTGAATTCAAGAACCCTTTGAATACCCAACCTAAGATCCACTGGAAAAAGAGTTTTTTATGGATTTGGAAGAATAATAACAAAACTACAATCCCTAATCCAGAAAATAGAAGCAAGAGGAGTGTTATAATTACACAAAGCTTCAATCCACACCCAAAGATAACCCAAACGGCCTAAAAATGAAGGGGATAAACCCTTGAGAAGATTTGGTCAAAATGGTTTGTCGCTAGGGTTTCTAGATAAGAAATGGGAGAATAAATTGGGTGAGGAACTTAAAATCATGATGGGGGAAAGAGTAATTTCTCACTTTTAATGGGGTGTATGGTTTGGTTTCATGAGTTACAAAACCATGCACCAACTGTGTTCTAGCCTATATCCAAGAGGGATAAGTCACGTGGTTACCTGGGGAGCTCTGTACAATTTGAAAATCCATGTTCCAACTGTGTAGAATGCCACTATCCCAAACTGTAAAGTTTGGATTCCCCCTTCACATAGTTTACTCTAAACTTGCACCAACCATGCAACATGAACATGGCCTGATTTCCCTTTCTTTTGTATCCTGAACCCTTGAAACACCCCTCGAGTTTTCTCATACACTCGGTAAACATTTAATTAACCAACTTTAATGGATTTGAACGAAAAATTAAACAATAACATACCTATGTAAAGTTTGATATCTTATAGCCTCCCCACCTTATAATGGATCATCCTTGAGCCGCACTTCCAAGAATCACTGAACTTCCAAGAAAAAGAGGTTGGGCCACTGGGCCTACATATCCATCTATCTCACCCAAGTCTCTTCCTATGCCTTACCATGCTTCCAAAAAAATGAAACCAAAAGCATGGACTTTCTCCACAAGACTTCCCACTATGAACCACAAAATGAATTGAATGTTCCTCAAAGGATGTAAAAACTTATAACCATACAACAACCACCAAAACTCCATAGCGAATCCTAGGAAACAATGTATAAAATGAAACAAAAGGAAACTTTTCACACAACATCATACCATCATGGAATATCCAGCCAACACCCCATCGATCCAATCCTCTTTGTAACTAATGTCCCAAATCACTTGGCCCCATTTTACCCTATTCTCATAACTCTAATAGTGACCCAAACTTGAAACCACCTGAAGAAAAAAACCTGGTCTTTCTTATCATAGTTCCAGACTTACATCGATCCACAACTTGAGGCCCAATAGTCCCATTCTATAATCAAACATCTGATACACAACTGAAACACTCAAGGAATCCTACCAATAAAACCTAAGTTAACATTCATTATTAAGGTAAAATCACTAAAATGGTTCTTAATCAAGTCCCCTTTAACCAGAAACACCTATCACATCATCAAATAACCACTTTCCCACTGTAGTGATCCCCACAATACACACTTTAGCTTACCCCCCCCACCTTCTAGAGGATGGAATATCAGCTATCAAAAAAGACTACCAGAACATCAAATCAACTTTCACAACATACCTGACACATTCCCAACTCATCTCACCTGAGCATCCATAAGGAATTACCCCCATATTGGCATCCAACTTTTCCATTGAAACCACCTGAGAGGACATCCCTACACTATCCATTGGCATACTAAAACAACTTGACCTCTCTCAAGTTTTCCTTCATTTATAAAAGGACATTTCCACTAAAAACACCAAATCATAGGAGGTTCACAACTTACCACATCCATTCCTTTTACCATAACATGTCGGACCACCCCTGAAAGTCTTGTCCCAAAACATCCATCTTCCACTAATGGCATGTTATCCACCTTTTCACCTTCTAAATATGCTCACTGACTTGAGGCCTATCACCATCATCTAACGCACCCACTAGGGTCATTCCCTGACTTCTGATAGAACTCCACTCTCATGAAATCCACTATCCTCCAAACCATCATCATGATCTATCACATCCATCAATATTCCCAACACAAGTACACTTACCATCTATACACTGACTAAAGATGCATATGTTCTTACTCAAAACCATTTTATAATTTGAAATATACCTTTTTGCTCCAAAACACCCACTGAATGTGTTCTATGACTCACCACATTCATAACTTACTCCTAGTCGAGTCGAGCTGTCCCTAAATGACTCATCCTATAAGCACTTATCTTCACTATTGGATTGAAACTACATCACATAAACAATGTGCCTTTACACTTCAACACATTCAAACTTCACCCAAGGGAACCTACCCGAGTCCATAACCGGTCTTTTATGGAGTTCTAGAACCCATCCTACCTTTCTAAAAACTATTTTAATGTCTCACCGCACCCTTTCACAACTTTTAAACAAGAATCTAGAATTCCATTTGGAACCTCCCTGAGGCCAAAGCCAATGATTGGCTCAATCAACCACCATATTAAAGGCCCAACTATCCTATCTGAGAGACCCAATGTTCACCTCATAGGTTTTCCATTGGAATCGTGATTCCACTATATCAACTCCATGCTCTGATCCACACATCCATGGATGACTTATTACTCCCCACCTTAGGAGAATCGTTACCATGGATTTCCTTAGGTAATTATAACCACCAAGGTTAATTCTTATATCATAATATGAACCCAAAATCTTGGATGTTTCCATATATATTTTTCTAGAACATCAAAAAAATATCACATGATACCCATTCCCAGCTCTCGAGAATGGAAATTATGGAATTCATCAACACACGGTCCATCCCAAGGACCTCACCCATAACTGTCAATGGTGTACATCACACCTTCTAGCTCCACATATACCACCACATGAGTATAAACCCCATGATGTCCCACATCCAACCAAAACACATCCAATATTCTTAGCATAAATACAAATCTTTCTCAGCATACCTGTAATGATTTCAAGATGTTGTGTATGTTAGGTCCACTAGGCTAGATACCCTGAGGGGGGTGAATTAGGGTATGACTAATTAAAAAAAATTCCCCTTTTGATCTTGTTTTTTTGTTAGAAAAAACACTCTTCTCTCTCTCCTTCCCGTTGAAGAGTATGAATGAGTCTTAAAGAATGCACGGGACACAACAATTTTACTTGGTTCACCCTCATTGGGATATGTATAAGGAGAATACACCGGTGATATACCGATGTACCAAATCTATTATAAGCGCACTACTATTTACAAGTTCTAAGAGGACTCACTATCCCTCCTGGTTTACATCCATTCATAATTTTATAACACACTTCTCTCTCAACTAAAGTGAGTTCACTGCTTCTTCAGAAGATCCACTCATAGTTTATAGACATGTAGGTCTCTTCGTTATCACTAATGAATGCATCATCCACTGTATGTAGATGCTATATTGAAGTCAAAATTTCATCCACTGATGAATACCCGTTTTCCACTGATCACTAGGCAACACACTTTGGAAATACCTTCGCAAAGCACCCTACTTCGTGAAGCTCCCAATTTCGTGAAGCTCAAACAAGCCTTCGCAAAGCTCCTACCTCTTCACGAAGCACACACCTTCGCAGATCTCACTACCTCATGGAGCACACTGCTTCGTGGAGCTCAGACCTTCGAAAATCTTAAGACTTCGCAAAGTTTAGGTCGTCGCAGAGCTTAAGTCATCGCAGAGTGACTTCCTTCGTGAAGCTCACTAATCCAATGCGGAACACACCACTTTCGTGGAGCTTGATTAGCAATCATGAAGCTCCTTCTTTCATGAAGCAAACTGCCTTCGCAAACCACCTTCGCAAGTCAAGAGCAACAAATTTTCTTGTAAAAGTCTCTACTTCTCTCGAGGGGTTCAAGGTCTATTTATAGGCGATTCCATCGATCCTCGAACCTTCTGCGTGAAGTCAGTGCCACATCATCTCAAATCTCGAAGCTCTTAAATTTCCTCAGAAATTTTATCTATATCATGAAGCACCATGAAAATTTTTGGCTCACGGAGATCATCGTAATCGCGGATCATTCTGTCAATTCCTTCGCGTCTTTGCCGCGAATCTCCACTCACAATTCCCTTCGCCGCCACAATGCTCTTCAACTCTACCATTCGCAGAGCTTGTCATAATTGCGAAGAACACCATAAAATTTCTTCATGTCTTCGCGAAATACACATCAAGAATACCATCTTTGCGAAACCCATGCATTTTCCATATTTTGATGATATCTTCAAAGAAATCCATATTTTGCGATGCTCACCAAACTCCAAATTTTGGACCCCAAAAATTTAGCAAACACTAGAAAACGACACCACCTTGTATATTTTCTTTTATACCACCTCCAGATTTTTTATTCCTTTTTCATGGTTCTTTGTCCACATAGATTTTCAACAACATATCTGGAACATGATAATTTACCATAGAAACTTGCATTGTCAACAAACACAAACAACACAAAAATGATGCAATGTTACCTTGAGGGATTTTTTTCCCAACAAATCTCCCCCTTTGGTTTTGTTGAAAACTCTTCTCAGAATTATTTTTTACACTTTGATACCTCACCAAGTCTCCTTCTATCATCTACCATCCTTTGCCTCTTGCGATTCAGATAGAGACCAAAGATTCACTCACCACATACTCTAAGCCCACATGGGAAATGTTTATCGTGAGAAACAAGAGTAGTATGAGAATTTCATCAATGAATCACTTCATTTCTGACCCCAATTGTTGATACTAAACTAATATCAATTTCCAAACTAATACTAATTGTTGATCACTGGAAACCTTCTCACACCATTCCAACATCACTCTTCTGCTTTTATCACGATCTGATCCTCAGCTGTTGTGATATCTATTCTTTGATTGATCACTTATAGCATCATCAAATTTAAAACTCTCCCCCTATCTCATTGATCTTCCCCTATCTCACTTCTCCACCTGTTAGCTTCTCCCCATGTATTTGACTAAGACATTTTCTCCCTTCCTTATCCATAGTCTCTCCCCCTTTGTCAATAAACCCAAAGGTCACTCCTCTATGGTCTGAGATATTGTAAAGAATACATATTAGCATAGTAGAGAAAAACACACCATACATCGAGGAGAGGGTAGGGGTCCCACATCCACACTTTTTCAAGTGAGGGGAGTCGACTAGACTCCCAGAGCCAGTCGTCGCTCAAAATCTTCCTTATGTAAGGCCTTTGTCAGAATGTCTGCAACCTATAGTTCTATAGGCACATAATCCAACTTCATGATTCCTTGATCAACCTTATCCTTGATAAAATGATACTTTATCTCAATGTGCTTTTTCCTAGAGTTATGGATGGGATTTTTGCTAAGATTTATAGCACTTGAGTTATCACAATGAATTCTGATCGGAGACTTCACTTCAAATCCCATATCATCAAGTTGTTGCTTCATCTATAATAATTATGTGAAAACTTGAGTCGCCACAATATACTCGGCTTCTGCAGTACTTAATGAAATGAAACCTTTCTTCTTGCTTAGCCAAGAAATACACAAACCACCAAGATAGAAAGCACCTCCTGACATTGATTTCCTGTTATTCACTGAACCAGCCCAATCTGCATTAGTATATCCCAATAACTCAGATTGATATTTGTCACTATATATCAAGACAAAATCCATCATTCCCTTGATATACCAAAGTATTCTTTTCACTGAAAGCATGTGGATTTCCTTGGTATTACTTTGATATCACACTGCTTGGAATGTGGCGAAAACAATATCAGGTCTCGTTGTTGTTAGGTACAATAAACTCCTAATAATCTGCCAGTATTATGTGATATTAATTGGATTTCCATTATCATCTTTCGATAATTTCATATGGGTTGCAACCGGAGTATTCATCTCCTTGGAATTTTCCATTCCAAATCTTCTCAAAACCTCCTTGGAATATTTGTATTGAGAAATGAATGTGTCATTACTTCCTTGTGTCACCTGTAAACCAAGGAAAAATGTCATCTCACCAATCATAGACATTTCAAACTCATGTTTCATGAATTCAGAAAACTATCTGCATTGCACTTCATCTAATCCGCCAAATATTATGTCATCAACATAAACTAGCACCATTATCCTTTTATTAATGTTGTTTTTTAAATAGATATTTTAATCAACTCCACCAAACTAGAAGACAAGTTTCTTCAAATACTAATCAATCCTTGAGTATCGTTCTCTTAGTGCTTGTTTCAGTCCATATAACGCCTTCTTTAGCCAAAAAACCTTGTTATCATCCTCATGAATGAGAAAACCATCTGGCTGCTTGATATACACTTCTTCCTCCAAAATCCCATTCAAGAATGAAGATTTGACATCCATCTGGAACACTTTGAACTTATTTTGCACTGCAATGTCTAGGAATAATCTGATTGTCTCCATCCTTGCAACTCGTGCAAATGTCTCATCAACATCAATTACCTCTATCTGGGAGTATCCTTTGCACACTAGTTGTGCTTTGTTTTGAATAACTATTCTTTCTTCATTAAACTTGTTGTGAAAGACCCATTTAATCCCGATGAAAATATTATCATTTGTCCTTGAAACAATCTTCCATGTCTGATTCTTCTCAATCTGATCGAGCTCTTCATTCATAGACTAAACCCAGTTTTCTTCTTTAGTTGCATCAGCAAAGCATTTAGGCTCTACCTGAGATAAGAATGATGTCTGTTGTAGTGATTTCATTCTTCTTGTCAGAACTGGAGATGGTTGATCACCAATGATATTCTACCTATCAAGTTCAGCTTGACTCCTTAGCTTCTGTGCAGATACATATTTTTCTTCTTCATGCTCATCATTAGTATCTTTTTCTGAATCAGCATCAGCCACTTCTGCTCCTCCTGCGTTGCTTTCCTCCTCATCACTTTCATCAGGAAATTGTTCAATGTGCTGTTGAATGTTCTCATCATTTTCCACAACAGTGAATTCATTGCCTCAACTAATTTTCCCATCCTTTTATTAAAGCATTTATATGCTTTTCTTTTTCCTGAGTAGCGAAGGAATATTCCCTCGTCTCCACATGAATCAAATTTCCTATGTTTTTCTTTGTTGAGTATAAATCACTTACTCCCAAAGATTCTAAATTACTTCACCGTTGGATTCTTCCCATATCACATCTCATACGAAGTTTTTCCTTCCTTCAAACACAACAGAGCCCAGTTAGAAATGTAGACTGATGTCAATACTGTTTCCTTCCAAAATTTCTCTGGTAGGTCTTTTTCTATAATCATTGTTCTGGCCATGTTGTTGATGATCTAATTTCTTCTTTCAACACTCCATTCTATTGGGGGTTCTTACTGAAGAAACTTCATGCCTTATCTCGTGTTTCTTGAGATAGTATTCCACCCAACTGTTTGTGAATTCCGTACCATTATCAATACAAAACTTCATAATTTTCTGTCCAAGAATCCTTTTTCACTCTCTATGGTACTGTTTTAAGAAGCTAAACACATCGGACTTATGGAAAATAACAAATACCCATTCCATTGTGATATAGTCATCAATAAAAAGAACGTAGTACCTCTTTCTATCAATTTCTCGTGGTGTGATAGGCCTACAAACATTAGCATGCACCAATTTGATCACTCTTGTTGACTTCTTTTCCTTTGCCTTATACATCTTTCTGATGAGCTTCCCTTATTGGCATGCATCTCACATGTGAGTACGATCACGTGATAGCTTAGGGAGTTCTCTTAATGCATCACACTTTACCAGATCTTTCAGGGATGGTTGACATATATGAACAAGTTGTTTATTCCATAACTTGTTTTCTTCCTCTTTGGATAGAAAGCAAATATTTTCTTCTCCACTTACCAAGTAGAGATTTCCCTTTTTTCTTTTTCCCTATAGAACCACTGCCCCATCTCTTCCTTTGATGATACACATCTTCTTAGTAAAATTTATAGAATGTCCTGAGTCACATAGTTGACTAACACTGAGAAAATTGTGACTGAGGCCTTATACTACTAAGACATCAGCATGTCTCATCTCTTTACCCCCAAACTTAGTCTTTCCTAATCCAATAATCTTCAGGCCTTCATCATTTCCAAACTTGAAAACTCCTTCTTTGTCATATTGTATGCCTGTAACAAGATCCTTATTACATGTTATGTGAGATGTACAACTGATGTGAAGGATCCACACACTAGAGTGATCTAATGCTTTAAGGGAAATTTCTGCCACCATTACCTTCTCATCCTTTTTCCTCTTGGTCCATATTTTTCCCCTCACACTCAGCGTGGATTGAGACTTCTGATCTTTCTCAGAGTATGATGGACCATCTTCATCTTGCAAAGCTGTAAATCAATTTTTCATTTTCAACTCACATGTTGGTTCATTGATCTGCTACTTGCGAACATTTTGATTCTGCTTTGGCACATTCCTCCGTATATTCAATGTACAGTACCTAGCCATGTTCTCAAATCCTCCGCACCAAAAACAGTGTCCTTAAAAATATGTTCTAGAGAACCATTATCTATTTGGATGCCACCTTTGTTCTTGTGCCCTTTGATATCTCTTGGATATAGAACACACATACTATGAATGTCTCATATTTCCACAACAATAACACCTGATATAATGTGCATTGCTTTGTGTCACTTTAGCACTACTAGTTCCCCCTTAGGATCTCTGAATATTCTGATTCTGCTTTATGCCCAAATCAACCTTTAATCTTGGAATGGGTTCTTGCGGTCTGACTTCAATTTTCACAGTTTTTTTCAATCAAGCCCCCCATAGGCCTTATCATCTAAACATAATTGATGCTTCCTTTTTGTTGAACCACTATTCTCCACTTTCAGCTTCTCGATTTTCTAAGTGATCTGCTTTCCTGATGTCCCAGCATGAGTCAAGAGTTTTTCTTAATCCTTAACCTTTTTCCACAAACTGATAACTTATCCTTCAAGTTATTCAATACGATTGATTTTATCTTTCCTTGTGTTATTCAAACCATCAATATCACTATTCTATTCTTAAATATTTATTTTAAAATCACAAACCGATTCTGAGTCCTCTGGTATTGATGAATTGAGTTTCTCAATTTATTCTATCAACTCAAACTTCTCTTCTTCCTACTGCTGCATATAGAGTTTGGTTCTAGGAAATAATTTGATGGATTTCTTTGTTTTGGCTCTCTAAACATATATCTCCTCAAGATAAGCCTCTAACTCAGCTTGCATATCAACTCTTCCTTCAACTTCTTCTTCTTCATCAATGCCAGTTTCTTCCTTTTTCTGAGTACTCTCGACAACTGCCACCATAGCATTTTATACATGATCTTTGTAGTTCTCTATCTCTTCAACCTCCTAAACCTCAAACTCATCTGAACTACCACATTCTTGTGAAAGGATATTCTTCTTCTTAAATAAATTTATTGTGAATTGTTTATTGCCTTTCACATAGGATGAATACTTCTTCATGGGAATATCAACTTCATCCTCATCGTCTTCTTGGAACTTCTTGGGGAACCTTTCCGCAAGGTGTCCAATCTTTCCACATAAAATCATGCTAGTGGAATTTCCCTTTAAACTTTCCTTTTCCTCTTTGAAGATTTGAGGAAAGGAATGACATCACCTCATCTATCTCTTATTATTCTTGAGAATCTTCAATGGTGAGATTCTTCATGGCCTTGAATGCCACTTATTTGGATTTCCCCTTTTCCACAACATCTTTATCATCATTTCTCATTTCATATGCAATAAGGGTGTTGTGGAGGTTATCCAATGTTATCTCTTTTGGTTCTTTATCTTCCAAAACTGAAACTTTTGAATTGAACCGAGATGGAAGTTTCCTCAAGATATGATTCACAATCTTTATGTATTCAATAACTTCTCCAAGACCTTGCATGTCTTACACTACAATATTTACCCTATCAAAGAATGCATCAATAGAATCATTCAGGTCCATTCTCATATCTTCATACTTGTTCCACAACACTTGCAACTTTGCCTATCTGACCTTTGTATCTCCTTCATATATATTCAATAGATTTTCTCACTTGGCATGTGATGCTTTTCATGACATCACCTTCGTATAAATATCATTGGATAGGGCTCCCCCTAAATCATTAATTCCCTTGGAATCAGTATTAAATTCTCTATGCTCAACTTTAGATAATTCACCACTATTAATATCAACTGTTATTCCATGCATTGCTTTTGTGAACACAACCATTCCCAATGATCAGAAGTAGTGTTGAATCTGATTTTTCCATAGCTAAAAATTTTTCCCATAGAAGATCGAAATCCCTTTCTGATTAGTGACCTCCATTTGAGAGAGAAACACTGATATCAACCTTTCACTCTGATACCAATTGTTAGGTCCACTAGGCTAGATACCCTGAGAGGGGGGGGGGTGAATCAGGGTATGACTAATTAAAACAACTTCCCCTTTTGATCTTGTTTTATTTTTAGACAAAACCCTCTTCCCTCTCTCCTTCCTGTTGCAGAGTATGATTGAATCTTAAACCATGCACAGGACACAATAATTTTACTTGGTTCACCCTCACTGGGCTACGTCCAAGGAGCATACACCGGTGATGTGCCGATGTACCAAATCCACTATAAGCGCACTATTGTTTAGAAGTTCAAAGTGGACTCACTATCCCTCTTGGTTTATAACCATTCACAATTAGAGAACACACTGCTCTCTCAACTAAAGTGAGCTCACTACTTCTTCATAAGATCCACTCACAGTTTATAGACCTATAGGTATCTTCATTATCACTAATGAATGCATCCTCCACTATATATAGATGCTATATTGAAGTACAAATTTCAACCACTGATGAATACCCCTATTCCACATATCACTAGGAAACACACTTTAGAAATACCTTTGCAAAGAACCATACTTCACGAAGCTCCTAATTTCACGAAGCTCAAATATGCCTTCACAAAGCTCCTGCCTCTTCACAAAGCACACACCTTCGCAGAGCTCACTACCTCACGGAGCACACTGCTTCGTGAAGCTCAGACCTTCGCAAAGCTCAATCCTTCACAAAGATTAGTCCATCGCGAATCTCAAGTCATCGTAGAGTCACTTCCTTCGCAAATCTCACTGAGCCAATGTGGAACGCACCACTTTCGCAGAACTTGATTAGCCGTCGTGAAGCTCCTTCTTTCGCGAAGTACACTGTCTTCACGAACCACATTAACGAGTCAAGAGAAACAAATTTTTCCTGGAATACTCTCTACTTATATCGATGGGGTCGATGTATATTTATAGGTGATTACACCAACCCTCAAACCTTTCATGTGAAGTCAGCACCACGTCATCTCAAATCAAGAAGCTCCAAAATTTCCACCGAAATTCTCTCAATATCGCGAAGCACCATAGAAATTTTTGGATCACGGAACTCATCATAATCATAGAGCATTCCATCAATTCATTCTCATCTTCTCCATGATGCTCCACTCGTAATTCTCTCTGCGGCCTCAATGTTCTTCAACTCTGCCATTTGCGAAGCTCGTCGTAATCGTGAAGAACACCGTCAACTTTTTTCTTGTCTTAGAAAAATCCACATAAATAATGCCATCTTCATGAAACTCATGTCTTTTCCATATTTTGATGAGATCTTCAAAGAAATCCATATTTCACGATGCTCACCAAACTCCAAATTTTAGACCCCTAAAATTTGGAAAACACTGAAAAACGGTGCCACCTTGTATCTGTACTATTATACCACCTCCAGATCTTATGTTACTTTATCATGGTTATTTGTCAACATATATTTTCAACAACATATCTAGAACTCGACAATTTACCATGGAAACCTGCATTGTCAACAAACACAAACAACCCAAAAATTATGCGATGTTAGCTTGAGGGATTTTTTCCCAACAGTGCACAATCGTCACTAGATAAAAGTATGCTAAGAAGTAATTGAAGGACACCACCAAAACTTTTCCATAACTAATGTCACCTACCACTATGGGGGACAATGAACTTCCAAGAATTTCGAGATTCCCTTCCCACAAAAATCTCATTAGAACATAACCACCATCACTCAGGCATTATTTCCAACTAAAAATCACCACCACTCCACAACCATCTGCCAAGCAGTCGAGAACCAATGTTTCATTTGGTACTACTACCACCACACCACTAGAGTTATTCTGGAAGGACCCTGGAAGTTAACAAATGAAACACAATGGTCCACCACACCATTCAAAAACTACGGTCTCCTATATGTCAACACTTACCACTTTAGTTCAACAGAGATCGACAGGTGCTTATCCCGAGCCACCTATTCACCCAACCCGAATGGACTCGCACCTTACTAGAATGTGCCCACATCTAGACCTCATCAAAGCACTCAAGGTCCCACACTTTTTTTCAACCAAACATTGAAACCAAATTCATATCACACAATCCAAATATCACCAAAGCCTGGCCCAAATGCCCACTTATTCACCTGACCATGACTCCTAGTCTGTCAGCCTCATCGGCCTCAAGGAATTCTCAACATATCACCCAAAAACCAAACCATTCATAAAAAAAAGACCCACCATGTGACCACCCTCCCTTCGTTTTCACCTTCATAGTAGAATCATCCATCCACACTTCAGTCAACCTTGTCTCTCCCACTCAAAATGAACATCGAGACATCCACTAATCATCATCAAAATAGACGGGTTATAAACCCAAATGATCCAGCCCTTCAAAACCAACCTTACAACCTATTCTAGTACTCAGGTGCCTCCCTGAGAAAGAAAATAAGGTATAACCATGAAATTTTAACAAAAATTTGATGACACTAACTGTGCTTCAATTTCACCTCTGAAGCAACCACTTGTGATTCACATCTGAAGACAATTTCAACACTGGGCCGACCTCCATTAAGGCTACCCTAAATTTCCCCAAACATTCAATGAATAACCACCACTTGAGTCACATCACCAAAACTATCAACCTTCTAAATTATCCCTTTAGGCTAGACCCACACTAGGAACCACTCTTTGTGTTCCATTTCCAAATTTTAAAACATCCACCTATGCGATACACACCCAAAAGCACTAGCAACCTCATCTGACTTCTCTCATAGGTCACCTTGAAGTTCGAATGATACAAACTCCCTAAAATGGAGTCACGATAAGAAAAATGCATTGTACCTCTCTCTAATCCATACACATCAATCCACGAACAAACTATTGCTCATGGGATACACTCTTACTCTTGTTCTGATACACACTATGCTTAGCGCACCAATAAACCATTTACTCTAGGTTCAGAACCAAGCACACTTACACACATATGTTGGAACTATGAGCCAAAATCCCCACTGTAAGGTCTAAAACACATCTCTTAGGGTTTGAACCTACTTGGGTCACCACACCCACAACAAAACACCCATCACTAATGATTCCACAACCAAAAAACTCATTTTTGAGTCCATCATACAACCCATGCAATTAAAACCCTCAAGGGTTACCACTTTCACATTATCAAGAAACATATTAAAACCTCAAGGTCATAGTACTATCGAAAGTATAATAAGGAACACCCCTTTTAAACCATACATAGAGACTCATCAAGGTTTCCTGACATATAAGAAAGGTCTCATCCTAGGGGACTCTCACTACCCAAACCACCCATACAAAGGGCCAGATAAACCACACAAATAATACTCAATACCATTCGTCACCAAAAGTTACATTATTACACATTATATTATAATTAACTTCACTATTTTGAAAACCCAAGGGTTAACACTTTATAATGTTATATTCACCCAACATTTCAAAAATCCTTATTTATTCAGATTCATATTTCAAAAAAATCATCAACAGACATTTCAAGGAAATTCTAATTGGTGTAGACCATAATGGAAAACACACTACCTTCCATAATCAACCCACTCCACACACAATCCCAACGGATGTGATCGCGTCTCTAATACTACCCTCAAACATTTGTACCATGGTTCATGGTAAACATTGGGTAAACCAACCAACATGGATTGAATTATTTCATTAGACACCTTTCTAAACCATTTCCACTTTCAAACACAAATTTTCTCTTTTTAGGAACATTTCCCATTTCACAACATGTTACATCCAAAAATTTTAACTCTTTATTTTTTAATTTTCATTTAACACAATTCTTTAACCATTATTTCACATTATTTCTATTTACCCATTTGAATCATCTTTATTAGATGCCATTTTGTTAAAATTTTCAAGAAATTGAAATGCATTACACCCTCTATGTCTCACAGACCCATTTTGTGTGTACCTATCATGATAAATTTCACATATATCCCTAGGTTTATATAATGATGCATGAATGAACAACCTTGTTCCATTTATTCCATGAGTAATATATCATTAAACAGTCACATCACATAATAAGTTCATCACCCAACCATAACAACACACCTCAAGAACAACAATTCTTGACATGGGTATTTGGGTTTTACCTCATACATGGGTTAGAAACTCCCATACATGAGCTCATTAACAAGACCTGACACATCCTAATATCTCATCTACCATCACAAATAATAAGACCATAGAAAATAACCTTCTCTGATACCAATTTGTAAAATCCCCAACCTAGAAGACACTAAACCAGTGCTCTGATTTGGGTCACCACATGACCTCAAGCGTGACTCCCTGTACGCCATAGGTTTCTAACTAGCAGTGAGGGTGTAATGGATCACATGAGTATACTATACCCTCTTTACCAAAGTAATCCATAGTATATGAAATATGAAATAAAGGAATGAAAATAAATAAACTAGAAACATGCATTACCAACAAATTCCCAAATAGGGTACAACCATAACCAAATGATAAATATTCCATGTCATCCTAACAATGAAAAAAGTGAAAGAAACCCAAAATAAAGACTAACGTAAGAATCCACAAAATAGGTCCTAACTCCAAGTCAAGATCCTCAACCATTCACATCCCAAGACCAATTCAAATTCCTAGCATAGGAAATTTTCCCTTGTCGAAACCTACAATAATAAAATCTAATTGGGTACCCAATGGTGGCCCGAACAGGGTGTGAGCACCACCAATGGTGTATAAAAAATATATACTCTAAACAGATAGTTCGTTCAATAAAAATATATGATAATATAAACAAGGGATAACTCGAGTGTCATTAGTTAATAACATTCACTTTATCCATTTTCATCATTCATTCCATTTTCATCACTTTTTCCATCGGTTAATCATTTATATTATTTACACAACAGCCTAATTCGGTCCATTACCATGCATAAAAGAGTAATTTAATATCCCTATCTCAAAAGGGATAAATATTTCATAAATAATACATCACACATACCTTGGAGAATCAATCCAAGTAGTCTCATCCAATGTAACCTTTAGGGGCCTAGAGCATCAGTCTGACTCCCTAACCCATGAATTCTAAGGGGTGGGTTAATGCATCAGTCTAACATGACCCATGGGAGGAGCATTAGTCCTTTATCCCACACCACCAATCCAAGTTCACATGATTATTCATCCATTTATCACATATATAATATCACAATCAATACCAAAACCAATACACATAACATTCACAATTCACATATCATTTAGCATATAAATCATCTTTATGCCTTAAACCATTAACACATTTACCATTTCCCTTTCATATCCCATTGAACATATTCATAAATTCTCATGAATTAACCCATTTAACACATTCATCAAATCATATTCCTTAATCCATTTATGCATTTCCTTTACACATTCATATTACACTTAGCACATTCGCATTAATACACTTAAACCTTTTTCACAATGTTCCAAACAATCCCTTATGCCATTATAAAGGACTATACCTAACCAACATAATTGACTATTTATCACTAAAACTAGAATGTCATCATAATTATCATGGTCTCTATTTTAATAAAAATCAACTCTATGCTTAACATTATCATTTACCTTGTTCAGAAATGTTGGAGCACCCCAAGGGTGGCCCTAAACTAGTAAAATCAACCTCAATGCATCACACAAGGATCATAATGGGTATAATTCATCACTTTATCTCACAATTTCACCAAAACTAACTAATGTAATCAAAATTACAACAAGGGAAAACCAATAACTCAACCACACATGCATAAAACATCAACAAGACCATGGGATATAACTTGTAGACCATATATCTAGAATCTGAAGATGAAAATTCCCTTAACCTTGGACTTAGATCTGGATTCAAGTATCCTTTTAATCCCCAACCTAAAATTTTCTAGAAAAATATGGTTTTAGGGATTTTGAAGAAGAACAACAAAACTACAAGCCCTAAGATGGAAAAGAGAAGTATGAGGAGCATTAGACTTACCCAAAGCCTCAATCCCCACCCAAAGGTACTCCAAAAATCCTATAAATGAAGTAGATTGACCCTTGGTAAGATTTGGTCAAAATGGTTCATCACTAGGGTTTCTGGAGAAGAAATGGGAGAATAAATTGGGCGAGGAACTTAAAATACCTAGGGGGACTGTAATTTCTCACTTTTAATGGGACGCATGGTTTGGCCGTATAGTTTTCCAAATCGTGCACCAACCTCTATCCAATAGGTCTAAGTAGCATAGTAACCTAGGGATCTTGGCATGGTTTAAAATCCCATGGGCCAAGCTTGCAGAATGCCACTATCCCAAACCACATGGTTTTCCTTCCCCCTTCGCATGGTTTACTCTAACTATGTGCCAACTGTGCAACATATATAGGATGTCCCAATTATTCTTTCTTTTGTGTCCCACACTCCTAAAACACCCCTGAGCTTCCCCATACACCTGATAAAAATTTAATTAACCAACTTTATGGGATTTAAACAAAAATTTAAACAAGAACATACCTCTATAAAGTTCAAGATCTTACACACCAATGTATGCTCACGATCCTTCTTAAAGATACATTGAAACCAATATATACTTAATTCATATGCATCGTATGCATATTATTATTAGTGAATATCCAAAACCTCCCTCATGATTTTAGGTCTGCGATCATCCATTCCTTTTCTTGTTCATGTGCAACGAATCATAAAAACATTGGTCGAGGTAAAGGATTCAAGAACTCTATTTTATTATTTTCTATGAATCATGGAATTATCATACTATTGTTTTAATATGATTAAATTATGTGAACCAACTTAAGAAGATATGGAAATTAGAATACTAAATATAAGGGTGAAATATTTTTTAATGAGTTGTTTCTACTTTTGTTATTTAATATGTTTATTAACCTTTGATATTCCTATTGCATTCTTTGATTTTCACTGTTACTTATTTGATTAATTTCTAGAAACACCTTTCATTAAAGGTTAATAACTTATATATGGTAACAAATGGGATACATAAAAAATCTATAGAAACTATAATTTTTTATTTTATATCCTCAATTAATTCATATGAGAAGAAAAATAAAAATGGAAAATGGTTATTACATTTTTCTATTAGTTTTCTTGTGGTTGGTTTTCATTTCTTATGTTTCTCCTGATGTGGTTAAATGGTATTGTTTAAGGAATGGTGTGGTTAGTTTTCCCTACACTATAGGAAAATAATTTTTTATAGTGGACTATTTGTGATAGATTTCCATCGCAAATAGTTTATTATGGAAAAGAGAATCGAAAATACTATTATTTGGGATGAACCATCACAATTAACACGAAGGAAATATTATTTGTGATGGATTATTTTTTTCATCTTAATAAATATTTTATTAGTTCTTGTTTGTGATGTAATTTAAATTTCATTGTAAAAACTTTTTTCGACAAAATATCCAGTCCATTGAAAAAAAAATTCTATAATTATTTATGATGGGATACCAATTTCATCGCAAATAACTGAAAATAGGAAAAAAATCTTAATAATAAAAAATAACATAAACAAAAAACAAACATTAATTATAAAATTAAAACTAATATATTATATGAAATTTCAAATACAATAATAATTTCACTGAGGGGGTGGGTGATCAAGTCCAACTAGAAGAGGGAAATTAATCCCAAAACCATGTAATCCAACCCATATACTCCATCATCTCCTCATGATACCACTATTACTATCATCATTGCTCTTCTCACTAATATCATTTATCTTCCTACTCTCTAGTAAATTTTTGTATAACCTTGTCCTAAGCTCACAAACATGACTCGTACTCTATAGTAGAAAATGAAAAAAATGATGATAATGCTACCTTAAAGCTATTTTATTTCATCTATTTAGTGTCATAGTAACTAGTTGGGGTCAATTGTGAACCTATATCAATTACTCAGTCTTTTAGAAGACCATTCATCATCACTTGCATCCATACGACCTCATCAAAACATGACTTACATGAGGTCTCAACCCCACCATTTATCTCAGTTCGAATCTCTCTCATGTAAGAAACTTTTGTCTCATATGTCACCTACAACTGTATAAATAAAAGTTAAGAATATTAAAATAAATTATATCATGTTAATAGAAAAAACTAAAGAAAAAAATGCTAACTGTAATATTTCATTATCTATCTCCAATAATTTGTCCAGTACTACTATCAGTGTACATCTTCTTGTACACATAAAGCTCTACAATGTTTGGATAAAATACAGATTTCATAAATTTAATATTAAAAATACATATATATAATTATTAAATAATATTACTTACCAATTTTCGATGATGTATACTAAAAGTACCACTCCCAACTCTGTGTGTGATATCTTGTCTCCCCCAATTCTATTGACTATAATTAGATATCCACTAAAAATATTCTCTTATCCAATTTGTGCACCATATATCCCAAGCCTAAGTAAGGACATAATCAGCTATGTGAGTCCTAAAAGAGTCATCAAATATAATCTCATATTCTCACTATATAGATCTCCTCTTAAGGATATGTAAAAATTTAAGGAAACAGTCATGCATGAAATCCACCATTGCCCCCCCAAATATTTGGTCTGTTTAACTCATCAACATGAGATGATAAAGCCTACAAAAATTTAACAATATAGTAAAATATAAATTATATAAAATTTAAATAAAAAAATTTATTATTTATACATACCAACCTATTCTCAAACATACATTGACACAACTTGATAAGAACCTGATCCCATGAAACCCATAGATCATAAAAATAGTTCATCAAAATAGAAAATTCCTAACCAATTACTAGATGTGAAAAAACATAACAATTATAATAATTAATAACATAATTAATAAAAAGAATAAATTAAATGAAAAGTAAATAAAATTCATTTTAAAACCTACATTCTTTGGTGAGGATAAAATTCAATAGATAGACATTTCTCTGGAACTAGATCTGGAATCATTAATCATGCAAGCCCCTAACCCCTCCTAGTAGTTAGTATTGGTTCAACTCCATCATCTAATAAATTAAGAGGCTTGTCACCAGGTATCACATCCTCAGTCAAGCTATAAATCATGACATCATAATCTTCTTGACCCATCTAAAAAATATAAATATTTTTATAATGAAATTCCATAATCAATAAAAATATAAATAATTTAAAAATTATAGAACCTTTTTTTAATGAAATAGGGTGAAAATAATGTTACCTGTAAATAATTATTAATATAGAGAACAGATTTCAAAAAAAAATTATTAAAAACAAAAAATATATCGTTCTACATATTCATCTTCCCTTTTATTTTCATCAATGTCAATGTCTTCATCTTCCTCTTCAACATCATCAATTTCCATAGGAGATTCAATTTCATCATTCCTTGTAATATCAAATTCATTGTTTACATCATAGACAGTATTAACACCATTAAACCTTAACTGTGGGGTCTCATCATTGATATATGTATCTCTTCAATTAATATATATATTTGTTGATGTTTCATACAAAATTTCCATATTTTTCACTTCAATAAATCCACTTTCATTTTTCATAAATTGATGAGATTTAATTTTTATTATACTCCTCTAGTAATTTAAATCTATTAAAGAAGTGTATTAATTTGTATAATAAACTTGATGTTCTTGATATACCAAAAAAATACTTCATTTTTTTTCAAGAAGACTTTTGTATTAAATATAAATGATTCCATATCATGGATAAGTAAGAAACCCTTGATTAGTATCAACCCAATGACATTTATACATTATTGTGTAATTATTACCTAGATAACATAACTCAATTAATTCATCTATCATCCCATAAGATTAATAGGACATAAGTGAGAGACAATAGATTTTACTTGACTACTTTAGAGAACTATTGGATGTTAATCTCTTTTAATTATATATTTTTTAAAATTATTTATATTCTATCAGAATGGATGATCATTAAGAATAAATCTTTGATGATAGTTGAAAAAATATGATTTTATTATATTTAAGATCATAAATGTTTTATTTTTATCCATACAATATGGAAAATATTTTAGATCATGTTTACTATATACAGATAACATATCATATGTAAAAAATTTATTGATTATATGAATTAATGCATCTTTTTTAGTATAAAATTATGACTTGTAAGAACATAGTATGTAGTTACATCATCGTTCCATAACAAAATTAACTCATCAATCAATGGCTCCATATAAAAATTAATATTATTTTTCTAATGTCCTAGAATTAGTAATTCTAAATATATATATGGTTTTTTCATCAACATCCAAGGAGGTAAATTATACAGAGTTATGAAAACATACCAACAAGAATATTGACTGTCGTAAGAACCAAATAGACAAAAACCATCAGTAGAAAGAATCAACCATATGTTATGAGGTTCTGAAGAAAAATATGGATAGACCTAATCAAGGTTTTTCTAAGAATCACAATCAAAAGAATAATTTATGCTTTTCCTGAGATAAACATTGGATCTATTCCATATCATCAATAATTTTTGTTGTGGGACATAAATAGACATTGTAGTCCAGATTTAATCAAAAAATATCTCAATTGTTTAAGAAGAATAATTTTTTTACCTTCGTTTTTTTACCTCTTTATACATCAATTTTACACATATTGGACAAATAGCTAAAAAATCATATTCATCATAATATAAGAATTGGTCATTTAAATATGCATGGATATTTTTATAACTAAGACCCAAATTATGAATCAATGTTTTTCTTTAATAGAAATTTTCATGCAATGTATTACCTTCAGGGAACAATTATTTTACGAAAGAAAATATTTGATCAAAACAACTATATGACATTCCAAAATAGAATTTAAAAGCCATAAATTTTATAACAACTTTAAATTATATTATCTTATATCCTAGATATAATTCCTCCTCATCATATTTCAACAAATAATAAATTTTATATAGTTCCAATTCAGATCAGAATCATCACTCTGAGTTTCCATTTCATGAAAACATAGGCCAGTAGCATCATGTACTAAATTTGGAAGCTAATATGGTTCTGGAACCAAAAAATATATATTCCATTATAAATTTCATTCACCATGTTGATATAAAAAGACATAACTATTCTAAAAACCGAAATGTAAAATATGAACCCCAACATTATCAAATGTTTCATATCTTTTGAGATCACACTTCTTACACGGGAACTTAATTGTTCCTTATGAAATAAATTCTGAATTTAACGATGTGAATGATATAAATTCTATGACATCCCCAATGTAGATAAGATTTATACTAAATTCGTTTGAATTTATGTAATGATTTATCCAATCATGATCTCATAGAAATTTTTTTATTTATTTGGCCCATAATTTTCTAAAAAATTAGTAGTAATTAGTTTATTATATAAAATTTATTACATAAATTTTTTCATTAAATAACCATTTAATTATTTCTTATAATATATTGAATAAAATATTATATTTAAAATATATTAATATCATTTATTAATTTATACTAATTTGTATCATTTTTTATTAATTCATACTAAATGATACTAATTAATATTAATTAATATTAATTTATACGATTTTTATGAATTTATAATAATTTTTATTAATTTAATGTAATATATAATAATTTATATCAATTATATCAATTTATAGTAAATTATAACAATTTATACTAATTTGTGAGGAATTAATACAAATTTATAGTAACATGTATTCATTTATAATAATTTATAAAAATGTATAATAACTTTTTTTAACTCATAGTAATGTATATTAATTTTTATTAATTTATACTAAATGATACAAATTTATACTAATTTATATAAATTTATACTAATTTTTATGAATTTACAGTAATTTATATTAATTTGCAGTAATTTATATTAATTTATATCAATTATATCAATTTATAGTAAATTATATTAATTTCAACTAATTTTTAAGGAATTAATACTAATTTATAGTAATATATATTAATTTATAATAATTTATGTCACGACCCCCTCCCCACAAAGTGTACCCCTCCTGTGCCGGCAATGTGAGAAGAGAGATAATGACCCCAGAGTCCCGCCTCTAGTAGGCCCCGGGTTGGCGACTAGCACCGAGGGTATAATAAACATACAAATGGGAGGCATTACCCTCTAAGAGAACACATGTAGAAGAGAGAGATAGAATAGACTCCAATAAACTCAAACTCAGAACTGAGATATAAAAAGAAATCCAAGTACATATATGAAATGTCATGCAAAAGTACTACAACTGAAAGGGGAAACTAAAAGTACCCAAAAGAAAGTAAAATGGCAGCGACCACAAGCCCGAACAGCTCCTCCTCCAACCACAAGCTAGTAGTAACCAGCTTGATCTCCAACCTGCTCCAAGTGACCTGAAAAACAGTTTATATATACATAGGGTGAGTATAACAGTATACTCAGTAGGATCCTCCCCAAGCCTCTCGTGCAAAAGTAAAGAAAGCATGCTAAAGCCCAGTGAACAACAAGTGAAACTAACTCGTCACCTAAATAGGTATACTAAGTTCCCAACCTCACCATGTCTATACTCACCAAGTAATGAATACAAGAATATAGAATATAGTAAAGAATATCAAGGGTACCCCGCTACTACTTCCCCACTGGTTTTCCGCTTTTCCCCAACGACATACGTCCTGTGCTTCTCTCTCCAAAGGCTTGCCCGCAGACACCTAGGCTAAGCTCCACAATCTGCACCTTGTGCACCACAAAGGCTTTCCCGTAGACACCTGGGCGAAGCACCACACCATCCTCACAACCAAAAACAATCGGGTAAGTTTCGGGAGCCACCACAGCCCACATAATGTGTATCATACATCAGGTATTATACCTTAAGCCATTATAGCCCATACACCGAATAGGGATCCTCAATCCATCACAGCCTATACACGTTACACCTATAGTAGTCCATAGGATACTATATCCAGAATATATGTGTGTGAAATAACCACAAGCCATTACAGCCCTCTACACACATATATGGGTAAAACTAACCAGTGTGCCTACGAGCACAAAGATCTACCAAGAGAAGAGAGCAGGGTCAAAGGGGGTAGTCAGTCATTCAACCTCCCATCAGAATGTTGGGGAAAACACCCCCCCAGGGCTCAGAATCCCCGGGGTGTCAGTTGCCCTTACCGACAGGGTGGAGTAGCGTATAGAAACACAAAAAGTACAGAATATAACTCACATCCACACTATGGGCATTACCTAGTCTTAGATACAACTGCAGCTAACGTCTCTCAGACTCCAGGCTGCTACTTCTAAGACTAGGTATCCTATAATCACACAAACGTTTGAAGAGCTTTATTAGATTACTCCATTCTCATTTTATCAGTTCCACTGTACATTAATTAATTCTTTAAACATTAATTAAGCATGAACAATTCCACATTAAACTGAATTGGCATCACATTCAAAATCAACTGCTCCTTTTCATATTCACATCACCTTTAAATTCTAGTATTTCCATCCACGTGGATTTTCACCATTTAATGAAACATTCATTACATAATTACTTTTCCATATTCCCAGGCATTCTAGAAAATCATCTTATGCTTCTAAACACAAAGGAGGCTCAACACGGTGAGTAGATATACTACTTGTCGAGTCTTTTCCGCCTATAGAAAGAGAATAGACCCATTCTCCCTCGAGAGGCTAAACACGGAAAGCACATGGCATACCCCGCGCGTCTTCGCCTCCTTCAGAATAAGGGTAGCAAGACCAGCTGCCTTGAGCAGTGGGGAAAAGCAAAGCAGATTAACATTCAAAGAAAACCACAAACATCCAGCAATCGCATCCATCCCATACCATCATCCTTGGTGTCCTCCCTAACACCCACCTGCATAAACCGATGCATCTCACCACTTTAGGCGCCATCCGCTGCCACAAACACAAGGCCTCCCTGCCTTCATATATCACAACAGCCATCCAGGCTCACATCACAGCACAAGCAGTAGGAAAACAACAGTCACAACCATGGGCTCTTGACCCTTTAACAAACAAGAGGGTAACTCAGAACCCTTTTATAAATTCCCACATAATCTATTCTTTAATCCATATTGAATTAGCATATTTTTTATGCGTAGGTTCCAATTATGGGACACCTAATCAATTAGCTATCACAATTAAATAGCCATGCTTACTTCCCTAATTTGATTATCCTCAAATTAGAACAACTACAACAATGGAAATAACAAGATTAATTTACATGCCTCTTTATCTTTAGCCAATTAATTAACAATTAATTCCGGCTTTATGTTTATTATAAATTTCTATCATGAACAAACAACAAATCAAAGAAATCATAGATATCACTCTATCTAGAAAAAAACATGAGGCAAACCGTTATCACGGTATAAATCAACAACATGCGATCAACCAATTCTTTTAATTCGGTTCAAGTATTTAATTAGGTCAATTTCATTGTGATCCAAAGGACTAAATCATGATAATTCTACGATTGCACATATACAATTAGAGAAGCCATGAATCCCCTACCTCAAAGAGTTCTTGACGTCCTTTTTCCACACAACGGGTCACAATCCTCCTCTCACGACAACTGCATCCACTGGAGGATGCCACGGTACGATAGTACCAACCAACCCCAAGAAAAACCCATTAGAATCTTGGAAATTACATGGTATAATATGGAAGGGAGAAACAAGAGAAGATGATCCCCAAAGGAACGACGATAAAACATACCTTATTGGGAAGATTGACCGACACAGTTCAGTTGCATCCAAAACAGAGCAGAACCAATCCTAGGAGTAAAGATTAATTGTGCAACTCCTACAGGAATGATTGAAAGGTTCTAGCGTCTCTTAGCTGAGAACAAAGGGAAAGAACAAGATACAATGATATTTCGTCCCTTTTTGAAGATTTAATGGGGCAACGGTTTAAGATCCGGTTAATTCTCTATTAAAAACGGATCGCATTAACCCACGCGGTTTGACCAAGTAAATACATCCCGGCCTTAGGAATAATTAAGATAGGAGTTATGGCATTTGAATCAGCCTTAAGAGTCCTTAAAACAAGGCTTTAAATGTATTTTACGTCAAAGGAAACGTCAAAGAGGTGAAACTGTAGGAAGCTGGAAACATTGTTCAAGTCCACCATTACAAGGTTACCGTTCTGGAAACACTGTTCAAGTCTACCAATAGAAGTCCACCGATAGAAGGTTACCGTTCTGGAAACACTGTTCAAGTCTACCGTTAGAAGTCCACCGATAGAAGGTTACCATTCTGGAAACATTGTTCAAGTCTACCATTAGAAGTCCACCAATAGAAGGTTACCGTTCTGGAAACACTGTTCAAGTCTACCGTTAGAAGTCCACCGATAGAAGGTTACTGTTCTGGAAACACTGTTCAAGTCTACCGTTAGAAGTCCATAGATAGAAGGTTACCGTTCGGGAAACACTGTTCAAGTATACCGTTAGAAGTCCACCGATAGAAGGTTACCGTTCTGGAAACATTGTTCAAGTCTACCGTTAGAAGTCCACCGATATAACCTCACCGATAGAAACTCTGTTCAAGTCTACTGATAGAAGTCCACCGATAGAACCTCGCCGATAGAAACACTGTTCAAGTCTACCGATAGAATTCCACCGATAGAATTCCACCGATAGAACCTCACCGATAGAAATAATGTTCACTGAACCTCACCGATAGAAACACTGTTCACCTACCGATACTGTTCATAAAACTGGAAACACTGTTCACAGAACTATAAATTTGGCAAAGTGTTGGGGATAAGTCACCTTGACCTCCCTGAACACCTCCAACACCACATTTTCACAAAGTAATGGACCGGAGAGTAATATTCAAATGACAATTTATTGGTGTAGAATATATCAAATAAAATATTACAAAAATAGAATGATAGAAAAATAACACTTCCTCTGATGTTAATAATTGATATTAAAAAAATAAAGAAGAAAACATACCAATAGTGACCTGACTTTGATACCAATTTTTGGGTCAGGATGGTGATGAAGAAGATAAAGACACAATAGGGGGGTGAATTATGTACTTAAAGAACTTTAAACAATTCATAATTTCTCTCTTGTTTAATATCAAACCTTTTTTCTCTCTCAAAGATGAGTGAGTTGTAGAAATAAATAAAGGAAATGAACACAATGATGTATAGTAGTTTAGGGCACAAAGATCCACTAGTCCAATCCACCAACGCTCAACTCCACAAGATTGGATATTTTCACTAGTTCCTCTTATCATAATACCTTTAATCCTCAATTGAGTACAGGGAGTTGACACCTTTATAAAAAGGCTAAAAACAACATTTTAGTTCAATTACAAGAAACCATTTATCCACAGCTTAGTGAAAGAAGCTAACACTTAATCCATGACTAAGTCTGAGTAGTCAAAACTCCACAAAATCAATAGAGATTAATTTTGTTGATGATACGGGTTGCACTTCACCGTAGCATTAAAAACTGATAGATGTATTCAGAACTTCAATATAGCACAGAAACAATTAAATCTTCAACTTCATGTAGGCTTTCTTAAAAAAGTGATAGAGAAAAAACCAGACAGATGTTTAAACATGTGTGTCTCCAAAGTGTATCTCTAAAAAATGCTACATCGTTCTTTCAAATTAAGATGTAACGATAAGGTGCAGTAGAAGGGATAATATCAGCAACAATAAGAAGACAAATCAAAACATGTATGCCTCCAAAGTGTATCTCTGACAAATACTTTTGTAAAATCACTACTTCTGTATAAATATTTTTCCACACACACATATATCAATGAAGAACATATTGTTACTTATATTGTTGGTTGGGCACCTCCATTTCAAAAAAATAACTCCAAAAATATTTCATACTAAATCATGAATATTTGAATTCAAAAATATTCAAGAGATTCATAAATTTCTGTAAGAATAGTAATGATTTAATCCATTGAATATGAGTCTTTAAGTCGATCATAACAAGCCTTTAAGTCTGTCATAAATGAGCTTTGAGTAGATATTTAATACCATCAATACCTTTGTATAAATCTCAGATAAAATCTTTGATTTAAAACTTTATCATTTAATAGTCAAATGTTGAGTTCTTTCATAAAATGAAAAAACACAAAATGTAGGGTTTGATAATGTAGGGTTGCTCATAAAAGTAGGGTTGGTGTATCATATGTTTGATTCCAAATATAGGGTTTTGAACCATAATTTCCCAATGATGTGGGTTATAGGATCCATATGCATTGTTCCAAATGTAGGGTTTATTCCTTATGTTATGCTTGCACATGTAGGATATGAACAGTGTCTCTAGAATACATTAAAACACATTCTAAATAGTTCAATAAATATTCCTTGTGAATCAATGGATTGATTATAATTATATAATAAATATTTCCATGAATAATAAATTCCTGAAATTCACTTAAAAGTAAATTCATTAGTAAAAAAATGTGGATGTTTGTGAGAATCAAAATCAAAAATAAATCAATGAAATTGTTGAACCAACACATTCTCAACAATATTAACATATATTGATATTTTTAATTTGATATTAAATTATACTAATATTTATTAAATGATAGGAACTTATATTAATTTACACTTATTATATCCATTTATAAAAATGAATATTAATTTATACAAATTTGTTAGGAATTAATACTAATTTATAGAAATTTATATTAATTTATACTAAATTATACTAATTTATAGAAACTTATATCAATTTATAGTAAATTGTATCAATTTATAGTAATTTATTATCAGTTTTACCAATTTTTATTATTTTATACTAAATTATATCAATATATTATAATGTATATTAATTTTTACAAATATTTAAAAATTTATATAAATAAGTACTAATTTATATCAATTTTTAATAAATTATATCAATTTTTACTAATTTATACAAATATATAGTAATTATTATTATTTTTAAAAATTAAATAATTAATAATAATATATATTAATTGTTATTAATTTATACTATTTTTTAATAATTTATACCAATTTTCAATAATTTATAAAAAAATTTAATAAGTTATACTAATTTATACTAAATTATAGTACTTTTTATTAATTTATATTTATGTATACTAGTTTTCTATGAATTTAAACAAATTTATGAAAACTTAAATGAATTTATACTAAATTATTTAAATTTATAGTAATTTAATTAAAATATATAATAATATATAATTATTATTATTAGTTTACTTCACTTTATACTATTTTTTTAATTTATATCAATTTATACTAATTTTCATTAATTGATACCAATTTTTATTAATTTATACCAATTTATAATATTTTTTATTAATTTGTACTAATTTAATATTAATTTATAATAATTTATATTAAATTATAGAAATTTATGTTAGATAACAATAATTTATACTAAATTTAATGTTAATTTAATAAATTAAAATAACTAACATACAATATAAATTTGAAAACAATTAAATAGAAAAAAATAATGGTAATTAAAAATAAAGTTTAAAAAAATACCTCAAAATTAGTACTTTATCAAAGGATTTGTAGATTTGGTCTTAAATCTACTAAGATGAAGGTCTAATATAAAAAGAGGGAGTTTTTTTACTAACACTGATTGGTTGTGGGAAAATCGTGAGGAGGGAAGGGGGGTTGTGCATATTTATAGTTTTTTATTGAAACAGATTTTTTATGATGAATATTTGTGACAAACTATTTGTTTGCGATGTGTATTTGAGACGGACTGCTTGTTTGTCACAAAAGGTCACCACCAAAAATAATATTTTTTTCTCAATGAAAAACTATTTGCAACAGACAAGTTCATCCCAAATAAACTCGTTGACACACCATTTGTGACGAATCTGTCACAAATAATATCTTATGTGATAGATTCCATCGCATATATAGAGTCATAAGAGAAATCATGAAAGTTCCATAATAATTAATTTTGTGATGGGTCTATCAAAAATACTCATTAATAAAAGGGATTATTTGTGATGGTCAAACTAATCTATTTAAAATAACCATGTGATAATAAACTATTTATGATGAAATATTTTTTCTGTTGCAAATAAGTCGTTCTCGCCACCACCACGTACAAGTACACTAAAACCTTTTGCAATGAATGAGTTCATCCGTCACAAAAATCCTTCACCAAAAAAATATTTATGATGGGCCAACTGGTTCATCATAAATAAATTGAATCCATAAACTATTTTTCGATGAAATTGTATTCCATTGAAAATAAAAAAAATCAATTTACATTTTAGTGTTAGTTGGCACATAGGTGGTGGTTATTTTTTTAGCAGTGGTGGATGGGATAGTTACATGGGAATGGAAACAATATTTTTGGTGGTGGTGGTGGATGTTTTCCTTTTTATGGGGATAATCATGTGGTGAATGGTTGATTGTTTTGAGGGTATTATTTTAGAAACTGGGATGTTGGAATTTTTCATGGTAAAAGCTAAAATAAATATAGATGTTGGATTATGAATGGTTTTTCATTAAATATGGTTAATAAATTTCATAATTAACTTAATATGGTTGGTAATGGTAAATATGTAAATTATTGATTAAATGATTAAAAAGGGATTTAAAAATTCCTTATGGTTATTTTTTGTTGAACCAAAGGGTCCATTGGTGTAGTAATGGTGGCAGTAATTGTTGGTGGTAGTTTGTAGAGATGTGGTGCTGATTGTGGGATGATCTAGGACTATTTTGTGAAACACATAGGTTATGTTTTATTGTTTGGATATGACATGTATATTGTATTTTCCATGTTTTTTTATACACACCCCACTTGATTCAGATAACCTTACTGACCCCCAAACATTTTTGAGTTGTGGGTTTCTTCCACCAAACACCCAAGTTGGTGTGGGAACAAATGGTTGACTACTCCCTCTTCCCAACACTCTCTTTCAGAGGTTGTTATGCATGGGTTGTGATACCCATAAGTAAAAAAGTTTTATTAGTGTGATGATGATGGGATGATGATGCAATATATAGTGGGGTTATGCATGGTATGTGGAGGGCATGAAGTTTATGTCCTTCATGTTCATGATACCCTAATATGATGGAAAAGTGATGTGTGGTTGAGATTTGGATATGTGGTATGTTGTTTTCAATGTGTGTATATGATATTTTGATATGGCTATGTGGTATATGGATATGTGGATGTGGATATGATGATGCAGAAGGGATGGGAGCTCTAGGATGTTTTTCATTGAGGCATGATAACGACAAATGAGTGGGGAAGTGGTTCGGGGTACCCTTTTTTCAATATCATTTCTTATTATTTTATTATACTTGGATGAAATTTTTGGAGAGGGAGACTTGGTGTGGTTGGGTGGTGGTAGACCTAGTATAGGTGTGTGTTGGTTCTGTTATTTTCTTACTAGGTAATTAATATTCTTCTTCCCTATTTTCTCAAGAGGATCTAAGGAGGATCACACTAAGTGTACATGTATGCTCACTCCTATGTATAAAACTGATTTATAGGTTTCCAGGAGGGATTTGGTGATCGATTTATAGATTACTATCTTAAATCTTGAGGTTTTTGTTGGAGTTGTTTCCTAGGAGTTTATTTTGGTACTTTATTTTGGAGACTTATATTTATATGAAATTTTCATTAATTGTGGTTTATTTAATCGTATTGGTTTTATTTATATCATGGTGTTGTTTAGTAGATTTCTCGTTATGTTCTTGAGATTTATGAGGGTTATTCATAACATTTTCATATTTTATACCCTCAGTTCTAGTCGCCAACCTGGGGCCTATTTGGAGGCGTGTAACATCCTGATTTAAGGTACATTCCTTTTTGTTCTTTTGTTTGGTTCTTTATGAGTTTAGGATGTTATGGAAGGGATTGGTGGCTTAAAGTGGGTGTTTTTTTATTTTTATAGGGGAAAACGGGTTGGACTATTGCATGGTCTAAGTTTTTTCTACCCTGGGTGTCTCTTGTACGCAACGAGCAAAGCCACCACACCCAACATTGGGTGTGGTTCCCTTATGGTTTCCTTGTGCACCACAACCAAAAATCCCCACTATGGGCATGGTGGAGGTCATGGATGGTCCAACACTCCTAAGCCTTTGACACTAGGGAATGGTCGTATGGCATGTCAGATGGTGTAGTGAGGTTCCAACAATGCCACCACAAGCATAGTGAGTAGCCACTACATCATGGTGTTGTAGGTTTTAGAATTTCAAAAGGCTGGTTTGGCCACCCATTTTTTGGAGATCATTATGATAATTTATGTAAACTCAAGAGTCTTTTAAGGAACAATTTCTATGTGTTTTTTAATTTTATTTGAGTCTATAAACCCTTCATACTCTAATATTTACTCATATCTTCATATTTGGATGATTTCTAGGGTATTCCTAGATGAACATTTGTATATCATTTCATCTTCCATAAGTAATCCTTGTGTGCTCCCAATTTTTAGTCTTGGATGTTTTTCCTTGTCTTTTCATCATCCTATTTGAGTTCCAATCATTTAATAAAACCATAGTTTCGTGATTTTTTATGTTCATGTCTTTTAAGGATTGTTTGGTGGGTTTTTCTGTGGGGTGTGGTATTTTATTACCCTGTTGATAAAAGTACCTTTGATTATGGTTTCTTGTCATTGATTTTTTTTAATACATTCTCTTGATTTTGTTGAGATCCCTTATTCTTATTGTTTTTGGATCCCATTTTTATAACCATGAAAACCCATTTCTGAGGTAGGTGGTTCCATTTATAGCCTATGTTTGATGAATTGTGAATGTTCTTGGTTTTTGAAATGGTTTTCTAAATGATAATTGGAATGATTCTTGAATTTTTTTAATATGGGTGTGTAAATGGGTTTTTGATGAAAGATCGTTTCCCCCTTATATTGGTAAATGAAAGATGGGTTTTAAATCATTATGAAATTTTTTGTGAAATTGGTTTTCAAAAAATTATTTTGGTGAAAAAGGGTTGTTTGGAATTGTATTGTGAAATGTGATAAGACCTTTGAAATGATTTGATAAATGCAACGCATGGGAGCCTTGGGTACCTAGGTAGGGGGTTTAGTATTTTTCCTTGTCTCTTGAAACCAATGGGGGTTAACTTTATGGGGTTATCCTATATTCTATATCATAGATCTATTATATTTAATAACTTGACCTTAACATCATGGGGGTTCATTCATGGGGTGTTCACATGTTCCCTAGGCCCTTATAATCTAGAGAACTTGTATAGTTCACACTAGTCTTGATTGTTATTAGGGTATGAGTGACCTATCTAGAATGAACTTTAATATCTTAGGGTTGATCTCTATTGTTCTTAGTTTTTACTTCTTTGAATTTGTTATGATATGATTCAATATTGATATATGTAAATAGATTATTTGAAATATTCTTTGAAACTATGTCATCTGGATCGTTTTACAACTATAAAATGGGAACTACCTTCTAATGCTTTTGATATAAATGTGGAAACTATTTATCATGTCATGATTAATTTTAAATTAAGTATATTTGGATTCTTTGATAGAGACTTGTTATGGAACACCTGGGTGGGATCCTGAAGCGCCTGTTTACCTCACACCCAACACACTCCCTTGGGGGTGTATAGACCTTGTTATTTATTATGAAAGAAAGGTCATTAAACCACAGGGATGATGAGGTTTATGTAATATGAGTATGGTTATCTAGTGGTGATATGGTGGTATGTTACCCACGTATCACATGGAGTAGTTTTTGGTTGTTTTGGTTTTCATTTTTAGAGGGTTTTGGACATGTACTTTGGGTTTTTATCATGCTACTTTTGGTTATATCACTATCATTGTCACTATTTTTATTATGGAATACTTATTATTGGTTATATTTATCTTTTTTATGCCATGTATCTTATTTTAGGTTGGGGAAATCTTTACCTTTGGTTATTATTAATTTTTTGAGTTCTAGTCACCAGCTCGTTTGGATCAGGAATGCCCTTTGAGTCTTATCGTAGTTCAATTTGGAGCCTAGATGAACGGGTTGTCCAAGAATGTTCATGAAAATTTGGTATCAGAGCATGGTTATACTCAGTCTTGGGAATTTAATATATTGAAGATAGTATTTTTGAGACATGACAGGTTGTTTTTGGTGAGTTTCTAACAAGATCTTATTATGATGGGTCTCTAGTCACCATGGGATGTTGGGTTGTGTGTCTCCAAAATTGAGTTCTAATCTAAATATTAGTTTTCTATTATGTTTTATTGAGTTTAAACTATGTTTGTATCATTATATAACCATTTAATTTTGTTTTTTGTATGAAAAAATGTGTCCAAGGAATCTTCTAAGGCTTCCTCATAAGGGTTCAGAATGTAACACTTATTCAGAACCAAGTTGTTAAGGTTCATCCATGAGTTGGAGGAGACACAGATCAATTATGTAAGTTCCTATGATAGAAGACACCATATTTTAAGGGTAATAATGATCCCCAAGAGGTAGAGTACTTGTAGATACCTGAATCTTAACGTACATGGACATTACATTACTTTTGCGGATTACTTAATACATAATGAAAACAGAAACATAAGGACCGTAATAGTTTAGTGTATTTGGAAAATTGAAAAATAATCTTCTAATCGTGGTGAAAGATCTTCAACATCTCCCATAAAGATCTTCCCCTTTTGTTTTATAACCTAAACCCTTTCTTTAAATCTTGGGGAAAATAAAACATAAAAAGGGTGAGATCAAATGCTCAGTAAGGGTAAGCATAGAGAACATAAAACAATCCCTAAACATTTGAATGAAAAAACTTGAACATAAAATCTAAACATCAAAATCATGAGCAACGACATAAATCTTGGAAGTACACAAGGCATAGATCATAAAGGAACATTAGTCATGATAAACTATCACGGTAATAAAGCATGAAATTGTTGCATCCATTAAGCATGTGTTATGATTTCCATAGTAGCCAAGGAATTACTGCCAAGACCATCTTAGTGGACAAAGTCCCATTCTGAATCGTGTTCACTCCTTGTTCCAGTCCTGTAACACTGAACCAAATTAACTTATCATTCCAGCCATGTATATCTCATGAGATATAAATCTTTACCCAATGCATTGGAGGGATATATAGGTCCCACCCATCTCATAATGAAATCATTCTTACTTTTGCCACAACATAAACATAAATCATTCATCATAACCCAAAGAATAAAATGGGTTTCATAAACATCATCCCATCATAAAATAATCCATATAAAACAAATGGATATCATTTCATCATAAGAAAAGTGAAACCATAAAAATCATAGAGACATTATACTTGAAACATACACATATGAAATAATGTCATCTTTGATGGAAAATGGTTTTGATCAAACACTTGAAAAGAATTCTTGAGGAAAATATCCTTTCTTCTTAAAAAACATTTTATTTTCACAAATGAAATGAAATTTTAAAAGAAAAGTATTTTTTTGAAAATAATCATGAAATATTGTGGAGGAAGATTCATGGAAATGAGGCTTTATGAAACTGTAAAAATCAGTTCATGCCGTATAAGTTAAAAATAACATTCTTCTCGTACTTTTGTCAAAAAAGTCAAAAATTACCTCGTATGGTAAACAAAAGAAAGATTCCTTACATACCATGTAGTAAAAGTCAAAAATGGGTAAAAGGACTTTAAACATACATGAAAACATTTTTATAAAACATGGACATGGATGATAAATATAACCCCAGTAAATACTTACATATAAGCAATCTCGGATAGAAAACAATTGAGATTGCAACATTATCCCTTACCTTAAGTCCGATATACTTTGTATGTTTCCGAACCTCCTGTATAATGATTTAAATAATGTCATTGACTTATTAAAGAATCATATTCATTTTTATTATATTATATATAGTTTATTTATGACTTTATATTACCCATTCTTTTGTAAATTCGATGTAAAAGCAGCGATTTGGGTAAAATCGTTTCATTTATTGTACATGTTTCGACTTATTGTTCTTGATATTATTACTTATATCCTGATTTAATTAATTCCATAATGTAAAACATGATTTATATATAATATATATTCAGCATATACATATATATATGATAGATCGATCAATGGAATGAAATACACCGTTCATGGAGACGGTAGGCCGTACATACGCATGAATGTTGTTTTCGTTTCCTTATTGAATTGAAGAGAATTAAGTAGATGATATACATATATATATACATAAATCCAGGATAATTATTATGTCATATATTTCATTATTATTCATTATATATACTTTATAATCATTCATGAAAGGTTAACATGGAGAATGAATCTCATCGCGTCGTGGAGACGGTAATCCGTACGTACGCACGAGCGATGATATCGTTCTCATATTTATTGAATGGAATTGGAGTGAATGATATAATATCTTATAATCAGTATGATGTTATAATAATCATATTTAGTTATTCTTTACACCATTATACCCATCCAAGTTAGGTGGTGGTGGAAAAATAGATTACACCACGGCGTGGAGACGGTATTCCGTACGTAAGCACGCGTGGTGATTTCGTTTTCCGTAGGAAGGATAGAAGGTGAAATATGGTTGTTTAATATTTATAATAACATATCAGTATATAATTAATACTGATGTTATTACTTTATAATGAAACAACTAATGAAGAGGAAGTATAAGAAGAAAGAAACTTGAAAGAATCGGTAACGGATATTGCCTCTTCTTCGACACGCCTCTTTGAAACCTCCTCTTAGGGCACTAAAATTGGTCTTTGAAGAAGACCAGGACCTCTATTATGTTTCTAAGGAAGTTGAGAAGGGAAATATGCAGGGTTTGACCGAGATTAAAGGCTCAAAAGGGTGTGAAGAGAAGTGGGAAGGGGTTCCCTTTTTATAAGGGAGGAGAGGGGCACCTTTGGAAAAATTAAAAATATTAATTTATAATAAATCTAACCCCACTTAAAAACCACCAAAAATAACTAATATTCTAATATTAGATGATATAGGGTTGAAATATCATCAAACAATAAAATTTAGACATGTAGGGAATTTATTTTAAACATTATCAACTTGATTTATCCTTATTTAATCTATTAAATTTTATTTGTGATAATAAGATTATAAATGTTAAATTGTTATAAATAATTAGATATGTGCTATTAATTATCCATAATTAGATAATTTATAAAATTTTAGACTATATAAATTTCAATTTATAATTTTTGAATATTTTTTTGATTTTTAAACAATTTAATAATATGTTATTTTTATAAAATAACAATAGTGTCAATTTTGACACTATTCATTTATTTGAATTTAAATAAATTCCACACAGAGGATATATTCGAAATAAAATATTTAATAGGTTCCTAAAATGTCATAGTAATATAAAAAATTAGTGGAGCACATTAAATAGTTCATATAATATTTATTTTACTATTTGTAAAACCATTTATTTGATATTTCTCTTAATAAAATAATTACTACAACATTTTTGTATAATTATTAAATATAATTATTTGTTGTATAAAAATTAAAAATAAAATACTAGGATGAATTTAAATCTTATATCTTTCATAATAACACATTTAGTCAGATTTATCTTCTAAAACACCCAAATTTTAAAATGTTATATTTATTAAATTATGAAGGTGACAACTTTGACATTATATAAAATAAAATAATATAAGAGTCATAATAAATTTTATAAGACTCCAAACGTTCATATATTAGGTAATTATATGATTATGGTGTATATATACACTACCAATAAGTTTTGGTCAGGTTTGTGAGCCCTTATTATGTATTACTATTTCAATAAAAACAATATTATTGATTTTTTTACTAAATAAATAATTTCTGCATCATTAATGTATAAGCTAATAAGGTAATTAAATAACTCTTAAAAATTATAAATAAATTACCATGATAAAGAAAAACATTTTAGATTTCAAATGATTATTTAGAACCGAATTTATATTCTATATAACCTTATATTAAAAATACTTTAATTATTAAAGTTTGAATGAGACATATTTCACTTTCCTTTAAATAAAATAAACTAGAGGTCTTAATCACCTCCAAGTGGGTTATAATGGATTCCATTTCGACCCAAATATGACTTAGGACGAAATATAATCATCCAATTATATTAATACAAGTGTTAGGGTAATTTTATAATATTATATTTACCCTTAATTACCCGATTTACCTTTTACTATGGTAAATAAAATTTACCGTAGTTACTATTCATAATGCCCAAAAATAAAAAGTAGTCTATTAATATAATTTTTACCCACTGATTCCAAATATAGAATCCATTTTTCCAAATTCAAAACACAGAAGTTGCAGAAATTAAATTAAAATTAATCCCGTTGTTGAAAGAAAACAGGTTTTTGTTTAAAACATTGCAAAAGATTGAATTGATTTAACCTACGAATTCAATGTAAAATCAATGATAATGACATAAATTATATTAAATGGTAAAAATATATTCTATTTATACTTTAAAACCATTAAATATTATAATTTAACCACATAAATTATTACGATGAAAAAAGATGTTTTTAATTAAAATATAGCGTGTTTTTACTATTCATTAAAATATGAAAGTTATCAGAACAATGTGAAAAATTTATCCAAAGTAAATTTTAATATCCTAATTCCAAATAAGAATTTTATTTTGTCAAATTGAACTTATAAACATGTTAAAAACTAGATTTAAAGGGGGTGCGCCATCAAAAGGCGGAAATTACTTATTTTACCTGAAAAAATTATTTTGTTCTTATACCATGTTCTAGAAAATATGTAAGATGAATAATAATGTTATAAAATTAAAAATTTAGTTAATAATATTCATAATGTCTAGTTCATAATAATATTATAATAATATATCATTGTTTAGTAAAACCCGGTATTGCGTACAACACATGCTATCGAGGAAGGTCGTGATTGCGTGTAATGCAAGCTAAGTCAGGGTTGCGTGTAGTGTGAGACTCCTTTGTTGTTGCGTATAACAAAATCCAACCATATTTCATTTATACATTAAATATATATATATACACTCAATGTTGCGAAGAATAACTACTATCAAACAAACATGAAATTGTGTGTAACACGATCCAAGATTAGTGTTGCGTATACTGCAAGCTAATACGGTGTTGCGTATAGCGCAAGATAATCTTGGTGTAGCGTACAACAGAAGATATGAAAGAAATTAAAAAGAATATATCTTATAAAATCTCGGGTTGTTACATTCTACCCCCCTTAAAATGAATTTCGCCATTGAAATTATTCGGGGTTATAAATCATTTACTATTCATAGAAACCCACATCGTAAAAATGAATACTAAAATGTAATTTTATAAACTAAAGTATGAAACGTAATGATTACCCAAAGTAACTCATCATTGGGTTTCCATATAGTAGAAAATGGGTGAAAATATGGATATAGAAGAAAAATCTAACCATCAAGTTCTGATGGAGAGTGGTAGAGAACATGGCTATGAAAAAACCAACAATCACAAAGCCATAAATTTGTGATGTTCTAAGGTACCATCTGATTCATCAGATATGAGGGCACTAGGACAAAAAAAAATTTGGTTTTCAAGGTCATTTCCCTAATGATGAATAATTTTCAAATCATAAGAAATACTTACTTTATTTTGGTACAATATCACCGTTGTTCGTGCCTTGAACAATTTCCATTTCATCTCCTAAAGAAATGAAGTTGAATTTGTCATTCGTGAAGTGTTAGCAGATCATGTGATAGAATGACGAGTCATTCCATCTGTTTCAAACAAAAGGTTTGAAAAAGGTATCAAATATACATAAGTCCATCTATAATGAGATTAATCATATTTGGTTCCTAAAATGGACTTATACTTCATATATCAAACCACTTAATAAATTAAAACTAATTTATACTAAACAGGGACTTCCTGTAGGCCAGTGGTAGGTGATAAAGGCTTGTCGTACTTCGGTTGTGGGTTCGATTCCCACAACCTTGTCCGACACGATGGTTTGTCGCCCGTCCTTCAGGTTGTCCCTTTTTCTAAAATTACATTATTATAACATTCCTGCAGTAATATTGAAAAAAGTTCTAGCCTTAAACAATATTATCTTATGTCTAACATAATTCATTCCAATATTTAGGTTTATCCAAAATACTTTGGTCCAAGCTCATAGTATAAAGAAAATGATTACTTGAAAAGTCATATAACAAGAATGTGAATATCATCATTTATCCCCCATATATCATACGATATATCTTGTTGGTCACATTCCAAAAATGTGAATACCTTAATCATTTATTCTTTTGAAACATGAATTACCATAGAACCTTAGTGAAAACATGAGTGGTGTCAAAATTTAACACTTTCCACATACAAAAATCCCAAAATTTCTATATACTCAATCCATGATATCACTTTGTCCTTATACCAGTCAAGAGCTCATTAATACTATCAAACAACTCATTATCTCCTTATCCTTTCATTATGCACATATCATCTACCTTCCAAAAATATTTGAATAACCTTTCATGGTTACCGGTACCATTCATCATATACTTTTAAAACTCAAGAAAAGGCAATAGTGTAACAATCCTTAGATTTTTTCTTTATTCCATAGTACCATACATTATTCTTGATAAACATACAATCATTACACTACCTTCTTAAACCATTGACCGAGCTTCAAAAATTCTTTTATCTCACATATCATTTATAGTCTCTTCATCATCATAAATATAAATACTACCCATACGGCTATGATGATTCTTTTCATGAGACTTTCCCTTAGGACATTGGTTTGCATAATGCCCATACATTCCACATTTAAAACATTTAACCATTGTTGATGTCTTAGAAATACCATTATCTTTGTCCATGGTGTTAACTAAACCTTTTCCTTTGCAATTACTGGATTTGTGTCCTTCTTTTCCACACCCAAAGCATCTTCTAGTTCCTTTGAAACATTCTCCCTGATGCCTCTTCCCACATGATTTACATGAGGGGAATTGAACTTTCTTTCCTATATGATCATCATGAAACTCCATCTTTCACATATTAGCTGAGTTGGGAAACTTACCAAAGTTGAGATTATTGATCATATTATGAGATTTCTGATTAGGCGTAATAATGATATGTGGACTTCTAGATCCAATTTCATTTGGTTGCTCATGAAGAATATCATTCCATTGTCCATCATATCCTCCATTATCATGAATCTTCCAGTTTCCATCCATTTTCTAAAACCCAAAAAGAATAGTGTGAGGCCAAAATCAGAATCAAGGGGGAGTAACTTCAATATCTAACATCTTAGGTTTAATTCTAATATCATTACCATAATTCTAGGACTATAACCTATACTATACTTAACCTTAGAAACATCCCTAGACATACCTTAGAAATATCTCTAGGGATCTCACTAAAGTTCTCGCATCCTAGTTTCCAAAGGTTGACTAAACCGAACCTCTGATACCAACTCTAGAGACCCGAAGCTTGACGTACATGGACATTACATTACTTTTGAGGATTAATTAATACATAATGAAAACAGACACACAAGGACCGTAATAGTTTATTGTCTTTGGAAACTCAGAAAATAATCTTCTAATCATGGTGAAAGATCTTCAACATATCCCATAAAGATCTTCCCCTTTTTTTTCTTACCTAAAACCTTTCTTTAAATCCTGGGGAAAAGAAAACATAAAAATGGTCAGCTCAAATGCTCAGTAAGGTTAAGCATAGAGAACATAAAACAATCCATAAACATTTGAATTCAAAAACTTGAACATAAAATCTAAACATCAAAATCATGAGCAATGACATAAATCTTGGAAGTACACAAGGCAATGAACATAAAGGAAAATTAGTCATGATAAACTATCATGGTAATAAAACATGTAATTGTGGAATCCATTAAGCACATGTTATGATTTCCATAGTATCCAAGGCCTTGCGGCCAAGACCATCTTGGTGGACAAAGTCCCATTCTGAATTGAGTTCACTCCTCGTTCCAATCCTGTAACACTGAACCGGATTAACTTACCGTTCCATCCATGTATATCTCATGAGATATAAATATTTACCCAAAGAATTGTAGGGATATATAGGTCTCACCCATCTCATAATGAAATCATTCTTAATTGTTCCACAATATAAACATAAATCATTCATCATAACCCAAAGAATAAAAATGGGTTTCATAAATATCATCCCATCGTAAAATAATCCATATAAAACAAATGGATATCATTTCATCATAAGAAAAGTGAAACCATATAAATCATAGATACGTTATACTTGAAACATACACATATGAAATAATGTCATCTTTGATGGAAAATGGTTTTGATCAAACACTTGAAAAGAATTCTTGAGGAAAATATCCTTTCTTCTTAAAAATCATTTTATTTTCACAAAATGCCATGAAATTTTAAAAGAAAATTATTTTGTTGAAAATAATCATGAAATCTTGTGGAGGAAGCTTCATGTAAATGAGTCTTTATGAAACTGTAAAAATCCGTTCATTCTGTATAAGTTAAAAATAACATTCTTCTCGTACTTTTGTCGAAAAAGTCAAAAAGTACCTCGTATGGTAAAAAAAAGAAAGATTCCTTACATACCATGTAGTAAAAGTCAAAAATGGGTAAAAATGACTTTAAACATACATGAAAACATTTTTATAAAACTTGTACGTGGATGATAAATATAACCCTAGTAAATACTTACGTATAAGCAATCTCAGATAGAAAACAATTGAGATTGCAACATTATCCTTTACCTTATGTCTGATATGCTTCGTATATTTCCAAACATCCTATATAATGATTTAAATAATTTCATTTACTTATTACAGAATCATATTAATTGGTATTATATCATATATAGTTTATTTATGACTTTATATTACTCATTCTTTTGTAAATTTGATGTAAAAGCAGCGATTTGGGTAAAATCGTTTCATTTATTGTACGTGTTTCAAATTGTTGTTCTTGATATTATTAATTATATCCTGATTTACTTAATTCCAGAATGTAAAACATGATTTATATATAATATATATTCAGTATATACATATATATATATGATAGATCGATAAATGGAATGAAATACATCGTTCATGGAGACGGTAGGTTGTACATACGCATCAACGCTGTTTTTGTTTCCTTATTGAATTGAATGGAATTAAGTTGATGGTATAAATATATATATACATAAATATAGTATCATTATTATGTCATATATTTCATTATTATTTATTATATATACTTTATAATCATTCATGAAAGGTTAACATGGAGAATGAATCTCATCGCGTTGTGGAGACGGTAATCCGTACGTACGCACGAGCGATGATATCATTCCCATATTTATTGAATGGAATTGGAGTGAATGATATAATATATTAGAATCAGTATGATGTTATAATAATCATATGTAGTTATTCTTTACACCATTATACCCATCCAAGTTAGGTGGTGGTGGAAAAACAGATTACACCACGGCGTGGAGACGGTATTCCGTACGTACGCACGCGTGGTGATTTCATTTTCCGTAGGATGGATAGAAGGTGAAATATGGTTGTTTCATATTTATAATAACATATAATTATATAATTAATACTGATGTTAATACTTTATAATGAAACAACTAATGAATAGGAAGTAGAAGAAGAAAGAAACTTGAAAGAATTGGTAACAAATATTACCTCTTCTTCGACATGCCTCTTTGAAACCTCCTCTTAGGGCACTAAAATTTGTCTTTAAAGAATACTAGGACCTCTAGTATGTTTATAAGGAGGTTTAGAATGGAAATGGTCAGGGTTTGGCCGAGCTTCAAGGCTCAAAATGGTGTGAAGAGAAGTGGGAAGGGGTTCCCTTTTTATAAGGGAGGAGGGGGGCACCTTTGGAAATATTAAAAATATTAATTTATAATAAATCTAACCCCACTTAAAAAACACCAAAAATAACTCATATTATAATATTAGATGAGATAGATTTTAAATATCATCAACCAATAAAATTTGTACATGTAGGGAATTTATTTTAAACATTATCAACTTGATTTATCCTTATTTAATCTATTAAATTTTATTTGTGATAATAAGATTCTAAATTTTAAATTGTTATAAATAATTAAATATGTGCTGTGAATTATCCATAATTAAATAATTTATGACATTTTATACTATATAAATTTTAATTTATAATTTTTAAATATTTTTGTGATTTTTAAACAATTTAATAATATGTTATTTTTATAAAATAACAATAGTGTCAATTTTGACACTATTGATTTATTTGAATTTAAATAAACTCCACACAAAGGATATATTAAAACTAAAATATTTAATAGGTTCCTAACATGTCATAGTAATCTATAAAATTAGTGGATCACATTAAATAGTTCATATAATATATATTTTACTATTTGTAAAAAAAATTATTTGATATTTCTCTTAATAAAATAATTACTACAACATTTTTGTATAATTATTAAATATACTTATTTTTTGTATAAAAATTAAAAATAAAATACTAGGCTGAAGATAAATCTTATATCTTTCATAATAATACATTTAGTCGGATTTATCTTCTAAAACACCCAAATTTTAAAATGTTATATTTATTAAATTATGAAGGTGACAACTTTGACATTTTATAAAATAAAATAATATAAGGGTTATAATCACTTTTATAAGACTCCAAACGGTCATATATTCAGTAATTAGATGATTATGGTGTATATATACACTACCAATAAGTTTTGTTCAGGTTTTTGAGCCCTTTAATATGTATTACTATTTCAATAAAAACAATATTATTGATTTTTTTACTAAATAAATAATGTGTGCATCATTAATGTATAAGCTAATAAGGTAATTAAATAACTATTAAAAATTACAAATAAATTACCATGATAAATAAAAACATTTTAGCTTTCAAATGAGTATTTATAACCGAATTTATATTCTATATAACCTTATATTAGAAATACTTTAATTATTAAAGTTTGAGTGTGACATTTTTTACTTTCCTTTAAATAAAATAAACTAAAGGTCTTAATCACCTCCAAGTTGGTTATAATAGATTCCATTTCAACCCAAATATGACTTAGGACAAAATATAATCATCCAATTGTATTAAGACAAGTTTTAGGGTAATTTTATAATATTATATTTACCCTTAATTACCCGATTTACCTTTTACTATGGTAAATAAAATTTACCGTAGTTACTATTCATAATGCCCAAATATAAAAAGTAGTCTATTAATATAATTTTTACCCACTGATTCCAAATATGGAATCCATTTTTCCAAATTCAATACACAGAAGTTGTAGAAATTAAATTAAAATTAATCCCGTTGTCGAAAGAAAACGGGTTTTTGTTTAAAACATTGCAAAAGATTGAATTGATTTAACCTACGAATTCAATGTAAAATCAATGATAATGATATAAATTATATTAAATGGTAAAAATATATTCTATTTATACTTTAAAACCATTCAATATTATAATTTAACCACATAAATTATTACGATGAAAAAAGTTGTTTTTAATTAAAATATAGCGTGTTTTTACTATTCATTAAAATATGAAAGTTATCAGAACAATATGAAAATTTTATCCAAAGTAAATTTTAATATCCTGATTCCAAAGAAGAATTTTATTTTGTCAAGTTGAACTTATAAACATGTTAAAAACTAGATTTAAAGTGGGTGCGCCATCAAAAGACGACAAATACTTATTTTACCCGAAAAAATTATTTTGTTCTTATACCATGTTCTAGAAAATGTGTAAGATGAATAATAATGTTATAAAATTCAAAATTTATTTAATAATATTCATAACAGATAGTTCATAATAATATTATAATAATATATCGTTGTTTAGTAAAACCCGGTATTGCGTACAACACACGCTATCGAGGAAGGTCGTGATTGCGTGTAATGCAAGCCAAGTCAGGGTTGCATGTAGTGCACGACTCCTTTGTTGTTGCGTATAACAAAATCCAACCATATTTCATTTATACATTAAATATATATATATATATCCTCAATTTTGCGTAGAATAACTACTATCAAACAAACATGAAATTGTGTGTAACACGATACAAGATTAGTGTTGCGTATACTACAAGCTAATACGGTGTTGCGTATAGTGTAAGATAATCTTGGTGTAGCGTACAATAGAAGATATGAAATAAATTAAAACGAATATATCTTATAAAATCTTGGGTTGTTACAGTACTGGCTGGACAAGATCGGTCAATCCTTTGATTTCTTGGAGAATCCTAAATCATTTAAGGTGAAGTGCACTATGTTTAAGCTCAAAGGTCATAGAAAAAGGTGGTGGATTCTATAGTTCAAAATAATTAGTATGTGGGATTATATTGGAAAGGATTAAAGACTCTATTATTTTAAAATTTATGACTAGAATCTTTGATGATGTAAAATTCTATGGATTTCCTCTCTCTACAGTAGGGAGATCTTTTGTTGACAGAGTACACTAACCGTTTTGAAGATTTGGTTTGTTTTTCTCTAGAGGTGGTGAGGAATGATTAGTTTAAGGCTCTTAAATACTTGAAAGTCTTACATACTAACATACAATCATAGGTATATATACTAAATCTCACCACCTATGTCGAGACAGTCAATAGGGATATGATTGTATAGATTGATATGGTGGGCATGATGGGCTTTTTTGGATCTTCCCTTCCACCTATTGGAAGTTACAGTGGTGCACATGGGAAGAAGAGAAGGTGACATGATAGTTGAAAGAGTTTTGGAGGTATTTCTCAATGGTGTGTTTTTTATACTCTATAAAAATATGACAACAGTGCACCACTGACTTTATATCATTGTGGAAAGGTAGGGAACACCTGATGATCTTTCCCTACACCTCCAAAGAACTATAGTACTTGTGGACACTAAGGTCATATGTAGTGATTATTCTAGGATCTTTCTCTACCCCATTATATTCATGGATATTTATTTTCAAAGGCCACTATGGTATAGTCATAATCTTTAAAGTCAAGAAGATCTAGCCACAGGAATCAATAATGAAGCACCTTTACGTAGTAGATGAGTTTCTAGTAGAAGTTTATGTGTTATTGGATATAATGAGAGGTACCATTTTTTTGAATCTTCTATAGTAACTGCTTTTTTTATATAGGTACCTCAGACTCATTTATAGATATAATTTTTTTTGAATGTGTTTAAACTTTCAAAAAATATCATGTCCTTTTTGTGGAGATAACAATGCCTCTTATCAATAGTAAAGAGAAGATATTTCATTTCCCTTCATGCTCTCCTTCAATAGATGAAGTGAAATTAGTCTGGGACTTTCAGGTTCTTGATCTAGATATTTTCGACATCATCATCAGGATGGATTATCTAGTTTCTCACTGATATAAGATTAATTTTTATTTATCACTGTGTTTCATTATCTTCTACTGATGTGATCTCTTAGGTGTTCCAAGGAGAGTGGAACTCGAGGTTTGGTCATATGGGGACTTTTCACCCAGAACTCAGGAGTCTATTTTATATCATAGCAGTTGAGATCGATTATGTTCTATCTCATTTTTATCTTACCTTGGTTGTTAAATATTTTTTCTAGGTCATCCCAAATAAATTCTCTAGTCTTCCTCTAGAGAGGTAGGTGTAGTTTTTCATAGATTTGGTGCTTGATACATAGTTGATATCAATACCCTCTTATCACATGGAACCTGTGGAGATGAAAGATCTTAAGGTTTATTTGGATGACCTATTATGGAAGGTATTTTCACTATGGGAATCCACTATACTCTTTTCTAAGAAGTTCAATCGTTCTTTACATATTTGTGTATACTATGGGAAGATAAATCGGGTAACAGTTACGAACAAGTTTATTTTACCACATATCAATGACTTGTTTGATTAGTTAAAGGGGGAAAGGTATTTTTCAAAGATAAATATTCAGTCAAGTTATCATCATCTCAAAGTTAAAGAATTAGATATTCCAAAGACCTCTTTCAGGAGAATGTATTATCAATATGAATATCTTGTAAGGACTTTGGCCTAACTAACGCGCTTGTGATGTTTATGGATTTGATGAACCAGATATTCCACCAATATCTAAGTAACTTTATTATGGTATTCATGAATGATGTCCTGGTTTATTCAAGATATGAGTGTGAGAATTAGCATCATTGTAATTTTGTTTTGGAAAACTTGAGGAGTCACCTCCTTTATAGGAATCTATCAAAATATGATTTCTAGATCCAAGAGGTAAAGTTATTCGAGTATGTGATTTCAGAACATGGCCTCTTAGTTGATCCTAAAAAGGTGAAGTTTTTCTTATCATGGGAATAACCATAGAACATATTTTAGATACGAATAATCCTAGTTTGAGTTGGATACTATCTATAGTTTTTTAATAATTTATTGAAGCTAGAATCACCAATGATTGATCTTACTAAGAATGTGGTGAAATTTTATTAGGATTGTAAGTGCCAGGCCTCTTTTGATGAGTTGAAACAGCATCTGACATTATCTCCTATCATAATCTTGTTGGAACCTGGTGAAAGTTATGTGGTATACGGTGATGAAACTGGTGTTGGTTTTGGGTTCATTCTTATAAAGGATTACAATATGGTGGTGTTCTGTTCTAGACAACTTTGATCGTATGAGAAGAATTATCCCAATCATGACTTGGAGAGAACCATTATAATGCATTCACTTAAGTGTTGTACCCACTATATTTTTTGGTAGAGGTTCACCATATTTTCTAACCATAAGATCCTGAGTTTTATATTTTCTTTGAATGACCTAGACCTTAAGCAGAGGCGATGAGTGGAGTACATCCATGAATTTGGATTCAACGTTACCTATACCATGGGAAAGGTTAATATTATCATTAATGTTATCATTAGGAGATTATAGTCTCAGGATAACCTAGAATCAAAAGAGGATTGGAAATATTTTTGAATTTTTTTCTCAGTTTCATCTGGAAGCATGTGAGGATGATTTAGGTATGGCTCTAACTAGTGTTCATTTGTCATTATCTATACTTGGGTCTATTCCGCATGACCAATAGAAGGATGATGAGTTTAGAGGATTCAAAAAATAATTATATGGTGGGAAGACCATTCTTGTTTGGTCTCTCCCCTCCAAAGAAATTCTTTGCTTCGGGAGTTGGTTCACCATCCCTTTATCTACCAAGGATTCTATGTTACCTTATTTTCATAGTTATTCATAGGTCATTCATCTTGTCACTATGAAGATGTATTATGACATGATATTCTGTTTATAATAGATGAGTATAAAGACTGAAATTGTTGATTATGTGTCTCATTGTTACACCAACCTTCAAACTAAGGAAGAGCACTTAAACCCTTCTGGTCTACTCCATCCACTTTCGATGTTAGTATAGAAATGGGACAAGGTTTCTATGGTCTTCATAGTTATACTACTATAGACTCCCTGATGAAATAATGTCATATGGGTGGTGATTGATCTATTAATGAAATAAAAACATTTCATTTTTATTAGGTACACCACCAAGGTTGAGAATCTGGATAATCTGTATGTGTAAGAAATTGTGAGGTTTCATGGGGTCCCCTGTGCAATTGTCTTTGACAGGGACCCCAGATTTAACTCTCAGTTCTATAAAAGTCTCCAAGTGGTGATGGGGACTCAAGTCAGGATTAGTACATCATACCATTCATAGACATATGGTTAGGCGTAGCATGATATTCATGTAACACCTCGATTTTTTATGAAATATTTTATTTTCTAATAAATTTAATTTCTTCGATAACTTGTGTTACATGAAATTTCAATGTTTAACGAACCATGATATACTATTGATATTATTATAATATAGCCATTAAACTTGGTGGTATGAATAAGAATAACTAAATTTTAAAAATAATTATGAAGGTTTTATAAAAATAAAATATATTGATAAACAAGTACTTATTTTTTAGTAAAGTCTTTATATGCTTCGAAAATATATTTTTCCCAAAAAAATGATTTTACTGCTTTTTATGAACAAACAAAAAACTTAATTTTCAACAGTTTTAGATAATTTATTTTAAAAAATTAAATTAATTTTTTTAATTAACATGTCAAAATTTTCTTAGGGTTAATTTTTTGGATTTTTTTAAAAATATTAATTTTTTATGAATAGTGAAAAATATTAATTTTTATTGAAAACTTCCTTTTTATTTAAACAATTTATAAGGTTGATTTTTTTTAAGAATATGATTTTAAAAGTAAAATTATTTCAATTATTTATTTATTAATCAAATTTAGGTCATTTTAATCAATTTTATATTGAATTTTAACACTGAAACTTTTTCTATTTATGAAAATTTTCTCTTTGAAAACCACTTTTTTGTCGCATCTCTGGATCTAATTTTAAATTAAAATTTTCCAATTATGTAAATGGAATTTGAAAAAATTGATTAAATATTTTAAATAATAATAATTTATATTATTTAATAATTTTAACTTAATTTTTTGTCAAAATGAATAGTAAATCTAGTAAAAACTAATTACCGCGATTAAGATTAAAACGGGTTTATCGAGTTGTTAAACTGAAAATATAAGGGATAAAATGACTTAAAAACTTTCCCAAAACCAATTGGATGACCATATTTAGACCTTATAACCTCTAAGTTTCAATAATTACCCATTTCAGATCCTTTTTTCATGTGAAAAATGTGGGCACAATTTTTCATTTCAAAAATTCCATGTGTGTCCTCTCTCCCACTTATAAAAGGACACCCCATATTCTCCCCTATTCGCACTTCCAAAACCCTTTTTTACCAAAAACTAAAAAAATATTTTAATTAATACCATCCCCGCATACTATAGGTATTATTATTTTTGTGATCCCTCCTAATAAGACTTTATGTATAAACATAAAGAGTCTCTCGGAAGAAGAGGTAAAATTTTTAACCTTGCATTTTATTTTATTTCTTCCACCACATCCTTCAAATATTCTTAAATTATAATTATATAATAAAAACTTATCTTCCATATAATAATATTTTATCATTTTAATGACATAACCAACATCTTTCTCCTCTTCCAACAAATGGGAAACAAAACTGTCGATTGTGTGTATAGCAGATTACCACATCACGAACTGATGTTATTCATTTTCCATCACCACCTCTCATGGATGGATATAATGATATATTTAATTTTTATATATGATATTTATGAAATTATTATACCTATATAATTATAATACCACATATATCTTCTTACCTACCAATCCATTGGAAAACAACAATATTGCTCGTGTGTACAGCGGACTACCGCCTTATGAACCGATGTGATGTGTTTTTCATTTCTATTTTACTTGTATGGTTATAATGATGGATTAAATGAATGTATATTATATTTGTAACATAATTATACTTTTTGAACTATGATATCACATATAACTTCTTACTTTCCATTCTATGGGGGATATGATAACATCGTTCTTATGTACGGTGGACTACCGCCTTACGAAGCGATGTGATTCATTTTTCACTAATGCTTTTCATAGAAGGTAATAAGGGTAAATTTAATGAATATATGTAATAAATATGGAATAAAATGATTCTATAAATTTAATATATTATTTAAATTTCTTTTTTTCATCTGTTGAGAAAATGGAAACAACATTCATGCATACGTACGACCTACCGTCTCCATGAATGGTGTAATTAATTTTCTTTCTATAACTTTGATGGATTACTATAAATAATTATATAATGAATATAAATGATATTTATATAATGTTTAAAAATATTTATATTATGTAACCATGATTAAAATTAAATTACTGAAGATACGAAACCAAAACCTATATGAAAAAAACAAAGCAGTTATTACCCAAAATGTGATTTTAACAAGGAATTTTTAATAAAAGGGTAATAAAAGTTCATAAGTAGATAATATATTGTATGATAAATATGATTATGGTTCCTTAAAAGATTTATAATAAACACATATTGATTATATAGTAGGTTTTAATGTGTACAAAGGAAGTTGATACTTAAGGTAAGGCATTTTTGTCTCAAATTTCCATATTTGGGGCATAAGTTATGTTGTGCACCTATATTATTTTATGAGGTGTAGATAATTCCCCTTTGAAATTTTATATCATGAATTTACTTATTTTAATGGAATTTAAAGTTTCATTTTATGTTATTATCTAATGGGGATTATGATTCAAATGATACAAAAGTGCTAAAGGTTTTATGTTACAATCTCATTGTTTATTGAGATTGTTTATGATTAAGTTTATGATGATGAAATATTATAATAAACCTCTCAAGAAACTCATTTATTTTATTCTACCCTGGTTATTTTTTGAGGATACATGTTTCCCTTCATTTTCCTCTCTTAAAGGATTAAGGTGACCAAAATAATGTTTTTAAGAAAAGTCATTTTTATTTCTATCTTCAGTCGAAAACCCTTTTTATTCCATATCAATTTTTTCTAAAAATGTTTTCAAAAATGTTTTAACATTATCCAAAGTATTTTTTAAATACATTTTTACCCATGTTTTACTTTTTATAAAGTTTTTTAAAATAAATCTCCAAGTCATTTTCCTAACAAGGCTTATTGGGATTTTACCAAAAATGTGAAAGGAATCTTTGTTTTAACGTGTATGACATGAACAAAATTTCTTTCCATCATGAACATTATTTTCTTTGAAGATTCCTTTATATCATTTCAAGGTTATTTTAAAATAAAATTATTTCCATAATATTTTATTAATTTCTAACTTTAGAAATGTGATTTTCAAAGAATGATTATTTTCCTAAAGAAATGTTCCAAGTGATTTTTCTTTCAAAATCATTTTCCATCTAAGATGATATCATTTGATGTTATTTAATATTTTCTGGGGATATGATCCAATGAAACCATATTTATTTTTTCTTTAAATGTTTTATTTTTATAATGAAAATATGTTTATGAAACCCATTTCTTTTTTATAGTTTACTCTATGTGATATGATAAATGTTTTATAAAGCCCATTTCTTTTAATGGGTTCTGATATGATGATTTTTTTGTGATATTTTGTCATACATATGTATTATTTTCATTATATAATAGTTGTGACATATTTCTCCCTCAAATAAATTAGCTAAATATTTATATCTCATTATATAATAATGAGAAACAAATCGATGGGCTTGATCCATAATGGGAAATAGGCCAATGGGCTTGATCCGTAATGGGAAACAGACCAATGGGATTGATTCACAATGATAAACAGGTGATGAGTCCTAATACACTAGGTTTGATGGTCTTATTACTTAACCTTGATAAATGAAATGGTTTATATACCTATGTTGGTGCCACACTTTTATGAAAAGAGATTATGGTTCATGAATTATGATGATTTCACACTATTGTAAATCATGAATTTTAGAATGATAATGCTTTATGTCATGAATCATGTTTATATGATCTATGATAGGTTGGGTATGAAATATGTAAGTTATGTTCATGATATCATACCCTTATGATTATCTTATGATGTTATATGATCATATAATGATATCTACCAAGTTTACCCTTACTGAGCACTGATCTCACCCATTATTATGTTTCCTTTCCTTAGGTTATGAGGAAAGGTTTTAATTAGGGTATGTTTATGAAGAGTTTAAAATAAGAATATCTTTAAGGGATACATTGAATATCTTTCATCAAATAAAAATATTATGTACCTAGTCTCCAAATACACTAAAACATTATGGTCCTTAGGCATGCATTTATGAAATATATTGAATATTCATCTAAAAAGATGTGATATTTATGTATGAAAATATTGGGTTATTATAATTAAGATCCTATAGGATATGATCTATGCATGCGTCTTGTATTTTAATGGATATTGGGATAACCATATGGGACTGGTTGAGTTTTATTATAAAACAGTTACCAATCATCGATCAGAATGAAACTCTTTGAGGATTTGAATAGTCACCTGTGAAGGTCGCCTCTTTGTTGGTCAGAGGTGGGAAAGGCCTATCTCATGGAACTAAGTATCATTTAGGACACATCAGTAATGATTTAGGATATACGTCGATGTTTGATAACATATCAGAGTTGATTTAAATCTTATACATATAATCAATGTCATCCTTTGGAGTTTTCCATCGGTAAACAGGTCTACTTGAAATTTTATCCATGGTTGGGTTATCACTGACTTAGAAAATAGGGGAAGCTATCTTTGAGATATGTTGGACTGTTTGAGGTCACTAAGAAACTTGGTAATGTTACTTATTGATTGGAATTATCGGCTCATTTGGAATGCATTCATGATGTTTTCTGTATATATTAGCTCAAGAGGTATAATATTGACCTTTATCATGTTCTTAGTTGGGAGGAGATTGAGTTAGATCTAGAAGTTTCAATTGTGGAATATTTAGTAGAGATCATTAACTCTAAGATGAATTTTATATGGGGGAAGTTTGTTCCATTGTTAAAAAATTTATGGTATCATGGGTAATATTATCAAGGGAATTAGGAGTGGGATGCATCAGTGAGGGACTAGTGGCCTCACATTTTTCTAGAGAATCCATATTCTGTGTGATTTTTTTGGGACCTAAGGTTAAATGGTGGGGAGACTGTAACATCTCATCTTAAGGTACATTCATTTTTTGAGCTTTGGGATGGTTATTTCTGGGTTTGGGATGTTATAAAATGGCTCAGTGGATTAAAGTGGGTGTTTTGTTTTGCAGGGGTAAATGGGGTGGACCACGTCGTGGTCTAATCCATTTCTCCCATGGGTGTCTCTTTTGCACCATGGATAAAGCCACCATGCCAAGAGTGTGGTGTGGTCCAAGGTGTGGCTCCCTTTTGGTATCCCTGTGAGATGAGACCAACTGGACCCACCAAAATCATGGTGGAGGTCATGTTTGGTCCAAAACACCCATGCCTTGGGTGATAGGGCATACCGTAGGGCATGTCAGGTGTCATGGTGAGTTACAACCAAGGCCACCATAGGTGTAGTGATCATCCACTAAATCATGGTGTTGTGGGTTCTATAATTTCAAATGGTTGATTTGGAAAACCATTTTTTTGGAGAGAACCACGCTCATTTATAGAAACACAAGGAACTTTTAAGGGTAAATTTCTACCTATTTTTTACTCAGATTTAATTCTATTAACCCTTAATCCTCAAATATTTGCTCATATCATTATATTTGGATTATTTTTAGGGTATTCCTATATGACCCTTTATAGATCCTTATATCTTTAAAAGGCGTCCTTTTGTTCTATCAAGTTTTGGTATTTGATTTATTTTCTTAACCTTTGATTTATTTTCTTAACCTTTGATTATCCCAGTTGAGTTCTATTAATGTGATCAAACCATAGGTTAGTGGTTCTTCATATTCGTGTCTTTTAAGGATTGTTTGGTGGGTTTTTTGGTGGGTTGTGGTCTCTTCTTTCCTCATTTATCCAAGTTTGTTTGATTGTGGTTTCTTATTCTGGATTTCTTATTTTAGTACTTCTCTTTATACTATTGAGATCCCTTATTCTTGTTGGTTGTGGATCCCATTTTTATTTCCATGAAAACCCAAGTTTGATTTTGTTGGTTTCATCTTTAGCTTGTGTTTGATGAATTGTGAATGCTCTTGGATTTTTAAATGGTTTTATAAATGACAATTGGCATGATTCTTGAATTGTTTGATATGGGTGTGTAAATAGTTTTTTGATGAAATATGGTTTCCCTTTGTTTTTTAAATGAAATATTGTTTTAAAAGCACTTTGAAATGGTTTGTAAATCTTGTTTTCAAAGCATGATTTTGGTAAAAAGGGGTTGTTTGGAATTGTTTTTTGAAATGTTATAATACCTTTGAATTTATTTGATAAATTCAGTATATGGGAGCCTTGGGTACCCAGGTATAGGGCTTAGTATTGGTAATTTTCTCTTGACACGATTGGGGGTTCACTTTCCAGGGTGTTCCTTTGTTTCTAGATCATAGATCAATTAGCTCTATATATTTGACCTTAACATCGTAAGGGGTTTATTCATGGGGTGTTTCCCTATTACCTAGGACTTGTTGTTATAGGGACTTGTATAGTGCACACATGATTGTTATTAGGGTAAGAGTGACCAGGCTAGTCTGACCTTTGATATGATTGGGGTGATATCTATTGTTCTTATCTTGTACTATTTTTTCTTTGATATGATATGATGCATTATTTGATATATGAAAATGGATTATTTTAAATATGCTTTGAAAATGTGTTATATGTATCATTTTAGAACTACCAAAAGGGAACTATTTTACCATGATTTTGATATAGATGTCGAAATTTTTTATCATGACATGTTTATTTTAAATTTAGCATAGCGGTATTGTTTGATATAGACATATTATGAAACACCTGGGTGAGATCATATTGATCCTTTTTATCTCACACCTTACACATTTACTTGGGGTTGTGCAGACCTTGTTATGTCATCTATAGGAAAGGGTAAGGCATTGTAGTGATGATGAGGTTTATGTTAGATATGTATGAGTAGATGGTTGTTAGATAGTGGTAAATTTCACACATATCAAATATAGTATCTTTTGGCTATGTTGTTTGTCCTTTTTAGAGGTTTTAGGACATGATCTTTGAGTTTTTATCATAATAATTTTGGTTGTATCGCATCCATTATCACTATTTTTATTATGGAATATTTATTCTTGGTTATCTTTCTCTTTTTTATTCTATGTATCTTATTTTAGGATGGGAAAATTGTTCTATTTGGTTGTTGTTGATTTCTTGGGTGATAGTTGTCAACCGTGGTGATCAGGAATACCCTTCGAGTCTTGTTATGGTCCAATTCATAGCATAGATTGATGAGTTTTCTAGGCTAGGTCATGACAAGGTGGACCTCATAGGTCACTCTCGTCTTCTCTATAGGGCCAAGAGGGGTTCCCAATGGGGTAGTGTCATGATAGTTGTATTATTTCACATAATTTATTTATGTTATTCTATGAAATAATATTAACATAGTGAGACTGGATTATTAAACATCTAATGAACATATTTTGATTAATCTTAGAGATAAGTTTTATATATTATAACTTGTAGATATGTTTTGAAGGCCCGATACTTGAATTAAATAATCTTGATTAATATGTATTAAACTTTTTCACTTGTGGTATTTAATGATATAATTTTTCTATAAATACAATTATTTTTTTGTGATATTGTAAAGAGAATAATAGAACTGATTTTTATAATTTTTTTATTTAATTTAAACCATGAATAATCATGGTGAAAATAGTATACCATTAGAAGGGATATAAAATAAGAAAACTAATTATACAAAAAATGTGATGATTTGACCTATAGATAAAAATTTATAGACTATCATTTTATCTAGTTTCACATTATATCTAACTTTTTATGGCCTTATTTTTTGATTTATGGAATAACACTTCTATTTTATTATCCTAGAGACTAAATAAAGACATGGTGATATTTTGGAAGAAAATGGGGGTAATATATCCCTCTAGAAATAGTCATGGATGATGATGGTCAGTGATGATAGTGAGACATGTGGCATATATTAGTGATGGTTTCACAACCATCTAATTCTTTATTGGATAGCCTTAGTCACACCACATATCCATATCTTGGGTCATGATAATTACCCCACATGATACATCTTGGGATATGGTCCTCAATTTAATTGGAATTATCTTATGATGTAGGATCTTCTAAGTTAACCATAACCAAGGGTGACACATTGGCTACATATACCAACCACAACCATCTAATCGATTTGATTATATGATAACCCATGTGGAAACATTGGCCACATAGGGTTTGGGGTTTCCGAACAATCATAATAATCTAATTATATTGATTGACAACATCCTGCATAGCCATATCATTTATGTGTGGTAAATCTTGACTTGAGTTAAGCCAAGTAATCTAGGAAGTTTGAAAAATAATCATATAACCAACGTATTCCTAAATAGATTGAGTAGTGTTGTGAAGCAGTGAGTTGGTGGTTGTGCTTGGGGAATTCCACATGGAATCTCCAAGTTGGTCAACTACCCTCTTCATGTATGGGGGAATATACTAAGTCTATTTAGGCACTTAAAATTCAATTTCCCTCCTCTTAACATCCCAGAACTAATGTAACCAATTTTGGATCATTTTAGAGTTTTTTGTGGATGAATTAAGAAAATTGAGATAAATAATTATAAAAACTATTATCATTATTGACATAATAATAATTTGATTATGATATAACTATGTAATTAGATGGATTACTTTATCCTAGTCATTGGGGATTGATTTAATAAAAGGGAATGAGATAAAATTAACCAAGTGAATATAATAATTTGAGGTCAAACTAATTTTAGATAATTATGTAAAATATTATTATTAACTAATGATAATATTATAAAATGAGATGTTGTGGTAATTAAATAAGTAGGTTGAGATAATTATGTTAGTTGATCAAGAAAGAGCTATAATTTATCTACGATGATGCTTAAATTATTATGATGGCATGATTAAATATTATTGATAGTAAAGTAAATAAATCATTAAAATGAATAATGATATTTCCTAGTTATATTTTGATAATAAAGAAGAGTTTATAAAATTTGTTATTATTAAATGAATATTTAGGTGAAATATTTAAGTAAATGAAAAGGATATGAGTAATGAACTTATATAAAATGATTATGTTTTTAATGATAGAGATAAAAGTGGAGTATCATAGGATTTATGAATGATTAATAACTTGTTATTAATGATATTAGATTTCAAGAAAGAAAAGTGGATATTAAATAAGAACCCTATGATAATTTTTTTGTGTGGTTAAGGATGAAATCTAGTAGGATTGTCCTAATTGATAAACATACATTTATGTTAATTGTTAAAGTGATTTAATGTGGTGGAAGAATATGAAGTAAGTGAAGTTGAAATTGAATACAAACAAGGGGAATTATAAATGATTAAGTAATAATGTGGTTTACAATGATGAATTACCATTCTAGAAATAAAAAAATTGCCTCTTAGGTAAGAATAAATTATTATAAGGGTTTGACTTATAACTATTAAAAATATCAAGAATAATAATGATAATAACATTTTCCTAAATCAAATTGGTGAAACCCTTTATATAGAGGTTTATGTAAATGTCATGAATATCAAGAAAATTGTCACTACTTATAAATTTCATGATAATGTGGAGATTATTATGAGCTGAAAAATTAAATGATTGTCATAGTTCCAATGAGGTAAGAGTGAAAACAGTTTAAAATAATGATTTGATGACATAAAGTATTTATTGTAGGTTTATTAAATTAAGAAATGTTATTGTTTTGTCTACCCATCTTTCTAACATGTGATTTATTCCTGTAATTAGTGAATTTAAATTTTTATGATGTGCTTTCATGGCTTCCTTTATAATCACCCATCGACGAAGGATAGATTGAGATAACATTATCTTTAACTCTCATCACTAAATGATCTTGGTAGAGACTAGTGATATCTTATAAATATATCTATTCCCACTAAATCATAGTTATAGGTTATAGGTTATTGATAATACATGAGATCAAGATATTTTATGGGTCACTTGATGTGTTGACATGCTTTCTCTCCCGCAACACCGAGACCATGGTGAAAAATGATGTACAATATCATTATGTTATCTCACCCATGAGATTAAGTCTAAGGCAGACTAGATATCCCACTTTTGTCTCACCCACAACTCTGTTTTGAAATAAATAGTACATTTAGTTATAACTCTAGTATGAAATGGGTGTGAAGGTATTCCACTAGCATCTCGTGATAGTGTATCTAGGGAAAATCATTAATTAGGAAATCATATAAATGGATATGAGATGATAATTTAATAAATGATATGTTATTTCCTATGTTAATACCATTAACATGTGGTGTGGATGAGTCCCAACATCCAATAAGAGGTGTTTGGTGATTCTTCATATGGATAGATCATTATAGTAGTTACTCTATATTGGAGGTCTATATTGGTGTACAATGTTACTTAGTGCCTGGGTGTTATTACAACTCTATAGAGGTCTATAGATTGGATTCTAGCATAATGGGGTTGAGAACTTGGGTATATGATAACCGGTGGCAGGGTTAAGTTCATGAGGCCCCTTCTTATTTTTATGTTCTAGAAGCATAATGACTATATATGTTTACATATGTAAACATTTTTTTTATTGAGTGAGACAAATGTGAAGAGTGGGTAACATAATTAGGGATTATCATGAATTTCATTATGAGAGATGATGACATCTTTAAATATTGGATTATATATACTTTTTTTATTATTGATATACATAGACACTATATTTTCTTATGGTTGTTTCATTATATTGGATAAAAATCTTGAGTATTATTATACATCCCTATATGAATACTCATGAGTTTTTCACCTTTTGTCAATGTAGATAAATATATGCAAATAGTGGTTGAAATTTATGTCTGTAGATGGATGTTTGATATGGTAGTTCATGGAATGAATTTTATATTATGATAGTCATACTTGTCTCATCAGTGTTTATGCTTATATCCATTCTGGATGTATTATTTTACCTAGTGATTTATTTATTTACCTTACATTGTATTATATAAAAAATTTATATATATGCATGTGTTATATAGTAAGGTTGATAATTCACTATGTCATAGTTGATGATGTTGTATGATAGCAGGTGATAGGATGTCTCTAATGGTAGTGTCTTTCATTATTTTATATGGATACCTCATTGTAGGTCAATATCCTTTGGTTGATTAGAGGCTGACGTAGGGATTTCATTTATTGTTATGTTGGAAAATTATAAACCGGTATCATAGCACTTGAATTGGAATTAGTATTTTTGGAAAATTTGATAATTGGTTAGGATATTTAGTAAAAAAATTTATCAAGGATCCATAGTTAATGTAGTCACAATGGAGGATAATTAAAAGTTTGCTAGAGATAAACATATTTTTGAACATGAATCTTATTGATGGAGAATGATTGGAAAACCTTATTGTGATATTTATTATATATAAAGGAGGGGAACATGAATTATATAGATTCAAGTGATGATTCTATGATTCTATGTTTACCATTACAAGATTTAATATGTGGATAGTCCACATGGACCAAACTGATAGAAGACTTATTGATAACCACATAATTTACTATGATCTTGAGATCAATATATTGTCATGGGGATGGGGTTAGTTATTTTTGGGATTGATATTTTATATTTTACAATAGTCATTATGATAATAATACAAAATAGAGGCATTTAATAATATACTATGGCACAACTCTAGATAAAAATCTAGAATACCTGAGTAGAATTAGATAGATGTCTTGCTACTTAGTGGTATCAATATCTTATAGAATGAATTAATAATTTATCAATTTGTTCTGAATTTTTCTCTTTTATGCCATGATTTGATTTGAATTTTTAATTCTTCCTTATGTAATGTTTGGAAATTTTATAAACTTTTTTAAGAATTCAAAAAATTTAACACTATGTTTACACCGAATAGAGTGCCGCCTATGGTCAATTTTCAAATAAAGGATGTTTTGTGACCACAATAGCATAGTAGAAGCATGGTGTATAATATGTTTTATAAAGAATTGGGGTTTTCATGAAATTGATTCAAGTATAATTATAGTTATACAATGTATATTGGGGATTATTTGAGTTGTTGGGGGTGTTGAAGGGGGACAATATTTTAGTTTTAGGAAGTTGTTCTTGGTTTTCAGACCACTGACTTAAATAAATAAAACATCGGGTACCTGGTGGAATGTATTAGGTACCCAATGGAAGCTTGAAGGAGACCACTGCCTTAAGTTATTCTGGGTCCTTTCACATTTATTCATTGTTTAGGTTTTTTTATCTTTCACTGCTAATTCCTTAATTAGGAGTTTTTTTAGATCTTTTTATTTCCTCCAATTGGAGACGATTCAGTTTGCGATACTCGATGGGAAGGTTGCAGTGAGTGTTGGAAATATAGGGGATATATTGTTGTGATAGAACTAACTTTGGATTAAATAGACTTTTAGGGGTTCTAGGGTATTGTGTAGCACAAGTGAGGATTGATGAATTTGGTACAGGGCCTTGGGGGTTATCCATAATGACAATCTAAAAGGAAAGTGTGTTCGTGAGGTGGGTAATTGGGTTTCAATGTTTTACTAGCTTGTAATAAATTGTAGGAAGCCACATATGGTCTTCCTTGGGTGTATTAAGAGTTTATGGAATGATTAAAAAAATGGTTTCATGGTGTTTTGGAAAATTGTCACTAAATATTCCAGGAAAAACTCTTTTCGCAGTGATTTTTTAGCAGCGGTTCTTAAAACGACCGCTAAATGTGGTTTTTATTTTTTTATTTTTTTATTCTTTTATTTTTTTTATTTTTTTCCAATTTTTTAAAACTATTGTTAATTTATATTTTTTATTTTTTAAAAAAAATTAAATTTACTTTTAGCGGTGGTTTATGAAAACAGCCGCTATTTTAATGAGAAAAAATATTAAATAAAAAATATTAAATTATGATTTATTATTAATAAGTTTTATTTATTACTTATACTCATTTATTTTTTTTATTTAAAATTTTCATTAATTATAATTTGTTAATTATTAATTATATATAATAATTATTTAATAGTTATTCAAAACTTAAATCAATTCTTGCATAAGTTGAAAATCAGAATTCAATATTAAATGACTATAACTTTTGATCCAGGTGTCCGTTTTAGCTCCAAAACCAGTCAAATCGAAGCTTATGAAATGAAATACAGCCATATAAGATAATAATTTAGTAATTATTAATAGACTAAAATTTATTATAGTTTTAATAAACGTTAAAAAATCAAACTTCAACTTCAAACGGTCATAACACTACTACAAATAGGGCTTATAATAGCGCTAAAAACTGCCTTTAACAGCGCTAAAAAAGCATTGTTAATCTCGATGAAGATAAATGGGTGTCCCCTTTATCAGTGCTTTCTTAGCGCTGATAAAGGTAGTCTTTATCATCTCTATTTTCATCACTGATAAATGTATAATATATCAGCGCTAAAAATAGCGCTGATAAACACTACCTTTATCAGCGCTCAAAATAGTGCTGATATATTATCCATTTATCAGCACTTAACTAGCATTGATAAAGGCCAAAGATCCTGTGAAAAACCAAAACCTGCACAAAACCTGCACAGAACCTGCACACATGATAGCACCTGCACACATCACAAACAACACCCACACACAAAGCATAGAAGAACAAAAATGATGCATACATTTACTTGAAATAATGAATAAAAAACAACACACTACTATATACATTTCAAACAATGTTTAATTTTTTTACAATTACAATTATCCAACAAACAGTTAAAAACATTGTTGTTTCATCCTTTTTGCATCCATCCGCTCTAAAAAATTGTCGTCCATGGTGGCGGTTTCCGAACAAAGCATTCGAACTCAGGAAAAATATTTCACCTATATAAAAAAAATATTATGTTAGTAATACAATAATGAAATAAATTAAACATTAATATGAAAGAATACATTAATAAAAATTCAATTGTTACCTGTTACAACATTTATTTTCATTAGTTCATAGGTCTAGGAGAGATGACTATAGAGTGAGATTTTCTTCCCCATTGTGATGTGATGACCTGGGTAGGTAAATATTTATGGGATGGTTTGTGTATTGTAGGGACTTTCATGAGGATTTCAGGCTATAATGACACATAAGGGACCCAAGAACATTCCCAAGATTTATGCGCTCATGTTAGTCTATATAAGAAATGAAAAACACTCATGAAACGGGACCCTTATTTACTCAGATTGCTAGCAAACTACCGGGATGCCTAGATAGTAGAAGAGGACTCACTCTAGTTATACCTAGATGATGATTTCATCCTTCTTTTAGCTAATCTTGGGGTATATACATCCTATTAGATTCAAAAACAGATTCTATTCCAAAAGAGATTGTATAAAAAGAGTGGTGGATACTAGGGGAGAAGTCCTACAATGGAAATGAACTAATGAATGCCTATAAAAGATATCATAGAGAAAGAAGCACCAGGACTCTTACACAATCGTTTTAGTACTCAGATCGGTGGGTAAGGAAAGACCTCCATAGCCAGATACCTAGATAATAGAAAGGGAAGCACTTAGCACACATACAGGATTCACCTCACTCTATTCCTGACTAGCGACATGAGAGGGAGGACTTGGGGAGCTCAGTTGGGATCATAGGGGAAATACCTCTTTTAGTAAACAAATAGTTATGGACTCGGATATAATTCTTGTACTTATATTGATATTTCCCTCTGTAAGAGACTCCTTCTTGTAAATATACTCGATCAGGATACCCAGCTATAAAATGACTCCATTTATACCTTTTTTAAGGCCTAACCCTTATAAAAGGAAGAGGTCTTTCAGCACCTGATTGTAGACCAACCATAGGAGGGTCTGAAGGAGAGAAGCCTCTCTAATCTTCTTACAGGACGTAAAAACTACCTAACCTAATGAGGATATAAAAAATTGTATTTTCAATGTATAAGAGAGACCTTCAAGAACTATAAAATAGAAGATGACCAGAGGGAGGATGGTAGGTTGTTGTTGTTGATCTATTCTAGGTAGAAAAATACACAAGGTTGGGCCCAGATCATAAGGAAAGTGTTGCTAAATTTATCTTTCATAAGGGTCCTCCCTCACTCTCACTAGAATAGAGAAGTAAATGATTCCCCATTCGGGCTCCCTAGGGGGATCCCTTTGCTCAACGTGCAATTCAAAAAATGATTATTGTATAATAACCACTGAAAGGATATTGTATCCTTTAAAAGGAAAGCAACCAGACTCCAAAAGTAAAAAAGGATCCTTCTGATGCTCAAAATATTCTGGTTTTGTTAGAAGGCGACAACTCAACAGGACCCAATACTAAGTTCTTGCTTTAGTCCAATGGATCCTGCTTCCTCGTAGGAATAGGATTGATCTCCCAGTTATCCAGACTTTCTCCTGGCATTACAGGTTGAATGGTGTTTCCTTATGACATACTAGGGAGTGTCCGGATCATAGCAACCTATTCTTATTGAGAAAACACCCACTGTAGGACTTCTTCTTTTACTTCATCGTAGTAAAATGCCTCTCTCATGTCTAGGGGAATGTTTATCAAATTTGATACCTCAATGGTTTCTCTGGAATCTGGTGTTGACATTTTGGGTTGGAGGATACAAGCAGGCATAGGGGAATTAATAGAAATGGGAGGAACATATCCCAAACTTGTCATGGTAATTTCTTTTCCCTCCTGTTTTTATAGCTTCTTCCTTTGGGCTGCATGTTTCCTGTCATCTTTGGTTGGTTCATACCCCAGAAGATGGGGATAAAGGGGTTCACTATGTAAAGAATCCCTTGTTTGATCTCCATCCTTGCCTTCCATCAACAGGTGCTCAAATAGGGTTTTTACACTATGTAGAAGTTTAATGTCCTTTCTTTATATTGTGTCTATCTAAGTAGACAAGCCCTATGTAAGTACGGAGTGACATGGGTATCCCTATTAGGAGATTATCTCCCAGGGGAAGAAACTCCCTGGGATATTTAGGAAGTGAACCACCTAGATCATAATAAATGATTTATGATGGTTCAAACCTGTTGCTTAAAGGGATAAAAGGCATGGCCGATATATCCATACCTTTGCCCCCCCCCCACATCTTAGGTTGAACTGGAGTCACCCCCCCCCCTCACTATGTTCCTCTAAGTGATCCCCTTCAGTAACCAGCATCAGCCCTTCAAAGGCATTCACCCTGCCAAAAATCACCACAGTTCCCTGGCCATCCTCAACCAACTCTCTACTGACCTCCTCCCTCTGATCATCCACCACTGTAGGTTGAGCCTCCCTACCACTTCCTTCTGGTCTTTCTTTCTCCAGAATAGGTATCGCCCTCGCACCAACCTCTAATTCCTTACTCAGGACATCTCCTTCTCCTCGAACAGAGCCAAGACCAGCCACATCCTTCATTCTACAGTCCTCAACCAGTTATCATTCCACCACCGAGAGGTGAGGCTCCTTACCCACACCTTCAGGTCCCGTTTGCTCCTGTCATGGACCCGCACCCGCACCAGCCTCTGAAACCCTTCCCGAAGCACCTCCTACCCTTCAGGTAGACACCTGGGGATCTGAACAGCGAGCCTTCTAGGGCCCTCCCTTATTACAAACCACCACTAAATGACCCAAGTGGTGACAAACAGAACAATAATCTATCCAGTACTCATAAACCACCTGCTATTTGAACCTATACTCTTCTCCAATTGTAATCCATACATGATCAAAAGGTATCCGAGAAGCATCCAATTCCACACAAACTCGGGGATTAACTGGGTGACACACAACTTCCGTTTGAGAATTAGAACATAAATACCTTCCTACGAGATTACCAAGCATGTGAATAACAGCTGGATTCTAAAAAGGCAGTGGAATACCCCACACATATTCACCTCCAATGGTAAGAGAGTAACCAAATCCAATATATGGATATAGATAATATATATACTTATTTAGAATAATCCCAAATGAGATGGTAAGGGCAGTGTTGTTAAAGGCACATGCATCCCCAAGCGGCATTTGCACCTTATTGTGTCGTGCGCCTTTGAAAACAATGGGTAAGGGGGTATCCATCTTACAGCTCATTCAAGGAAGAAGAGTAGCCAACAGTTCCAAAAGTCCCTCAACGATACCCATTATCTCATGCATCTACCTAGAAATAATTGTGCAAGTCAAACAACAACACATGTGCTCAAATACAAGTTCATACAAACGAGATATAGAACATTGAAATTTCTAAAAAATGAACCAAGGGGTACACGACGTGTGAGAGGAACCAAACGGTGTCTGGTACCACTCCACCTATGGACCATGTCCATGGGGCTACTTGGACCCAATTACATGTAGCAGTACATGTTGTACATGTGGAATAAATGGCATGTCCATACTAACTGGGACCAAGTCGTGTGTTGTTGGTCATGTGTTGTTGGTCGTGTCCATGTACTTGGGTATGTGGTTGTGTAATTACTCATGGGATCCCATCAATGTGATTCACCAAAGGTGTTGGAATATTGGGTAAGGGGTACATGATGTGTTGGAGAACTACATGAAACTCCATAATTATGATTTCCTGAAACCCTATCCACCACACACACTGGGCTACACACTGTGTGTTCATCCTTGTACACAGCGTGTAGTCAGGTTTTCTCCAGATTCTCAAATACTATCTCTACATGTTGAATCTGATCCCTCTACTTTAATTTCAGAAATATTTATATTTAGGCCATATATCTAACTGAAAATGGTGGATATAGACCATATTTGTTGTTTCCATCCATCGTTTGTTGGAAAATGTATTTTTTTGATCCTCAGTGGTTTCGTCGTTCACCCCATATGCAATGCACACCATCATGCCTTACTTCAATATTGATTTGTTCAAAGATCAATAATATGAATCCGGGGATAGAAAACATTGAGTAATAAATTAAGATTTCAATAAATCGGAGCATTCTCAATCCACAATTGGTACATATCCATATAAGGGATTGATCTGCTCAAACTATTTAATCAACAAGGGAGTAAACATAAAATTTAAGATTCCTACTTGGATAATGGATCATTTTTCATCAAAAATCATGCTATCTAATGATTGAAGGAAGTCATTGTGTTCATTGTATCTCGATCTGCTCTAATATGTCATTTCTTCATTATCCAAGGTTATTCACCAAAGAAGGTTGGAGGATAATCAATGATCATATATAGATAAAATAAGTAGTATAAATTCACCTTTATCCTATTTGTGTACAATCTTCCATCAGGTATGCTTCCCATTCATTTCTAAACACATCTATATCATCTTCTGAATATGAGTTTTTGCAACAGTCATGGTAGTACTAAAAAAATATAAATACACAAAGGATTAATAAATATTTTAAATGAACTCGTAATTATTTTCAAAAATACCTCATCAGGGATGCTAGTTTATTGATGAAATATAATCTCTTTCATAAATTTACAAACATAATAACCATAGTCCTTTCTGTTTGTTTGTTTTAGACACTGCAGAAACATAAAAAAAATAAGTAATTTTTTTTATATGTGTTTGGATAGTGCAATGTTATTATATATACCAGGATACTTTTCCAGTTGTATATCTTGTAGGAGTTCTTATCCTTAGGCCCTGGATTCATTCCATGCATTAGACGATATTGATGCACTGCCCTATCATAACAGAATCCTCATTAAAAGATAACATAAATTATATAACTAGATGTTTCGTTTTAAAATGTTGCATCTAGTGTATTAGAAATTAAAAAACTTCATCATGCATGGTCGGTTTGTTGGATATCCATGCATTGAATCCAGAAAATAAATATTTGGAGTATCCAAATTGACTGCAATCAGCATCCAATGGTTCTTAAAAATACAAAAAGGAATAATTAAATAAAGAAATGAAAATATAGTTGATATAATTAAATTGTAGAGTTTTACCCCTGCATCGTTGGTATTAAAAAGAGTCTGTCATCCATAATTTTGTTTTCAAACGATTTGAGTAGGGATGACATTATTGCAGCCTCTTTATCAGAATCTATTTCGTCTTCTGAAAAGGTGGTGTGAGGACTAACGAGTCCAAATTTTTGTTCATGGGGAAATCCCTTCAATTGTTTTTCATATATACGTCTGTGACAAATATAAAATGTATTTAGTCATAATTATTAGAGTATATCAGCTTTTGTAAAATCAAATCATGAAAACATACCTCATGTATACATTTACAACTGAGGCGCCTAGCCATTCATACTTGAGAAGTTCATTTACATTTTCAGCACTAATGAAATCTGATGTTTCCTCTCCATACATATTTTTTTCAAAATCAATTGTGTGAGTATTTTCTTCTTTCAACTTTGTATCTACATGAGCCTATAATGATATTAACTGTGGATATAGAATGGACAGGGTGAAGGTGCTCTTAGTAGACTGTTTCAATCGGTTGGTTGATCCTTGAGATAGTTTTGAGTTGATATTTCGTTTCACCCCACGCTCTTTGTCATTCTGTAATAACATTCATCAGTTCAGAACTTTTTTCATTAAATGTTAAAGGTCAAGCTTGAAAAATAAATTGTAAATGGATACCTTTTTGTCGACATGGTTTTTTACAAGAACTGTCGGCCATGCAGTGAATGTTCCAACATCTTTTTCAACCATATGAATGTCGTCATTGTCATTTGAAACAGGTAGCTCGGCACTCGGCTCATTATCTACGTTAATTGACACTCTGAGATGATCTTTTAGAATCTATCTGTTGTGTAGCATTTCATTTTGTGTATTGAACATCATATCCATCGCTACAAGGCGATAGGTGGGAGTTGATAGATATAAATCACATTCATTTTCACCCTGTAGAATATTAGTACAAGAAAGGTATCAGTGTCTATGTAAATCACATTTCACAGAAACAATTATTAAAACATTTATTACCTCATCTAAGTCGGTTTTTTTAGTGGAATGGCTCGCCTCAAAGCTGGTGGGGGTTGGGGTGGGATTTCCATGCACGAGTTTTTTCTGAGTTGTTTCTTCTCTTTGCCTCTCCCCCATCAATTTTTCTATCATCTCTCTCTGTTATTGTAATTCTTCTTGAAAAATATATAATTGTTCTTGCAGATTTTCCATTTTTTTCATTTTGATCCTCCGCTTGTTTTTGTTTTTGAAAATATGTTCGGGGTGTCACAACAAAACCCGCACCTATGACACGACCATACTGTTCTGGCCGATTCAAGGCTACTGAAAGTATGTCTTTATCTGGTGTGGTTGTTGTTGATTCTTGTAACTATGTCAGATATAAAATATAGAAAAATAAGTAGTTATTGTAATGTAATAGAAATTTAAAGCAAATCAAATTTATATTATGTCATACTTACACATGTTTCCCACACTTTTTGTGTGTTTTCATCTATCAGTATCCCCTCTTTATTTACATGAGCCTCCTTCCATAGCACATGGTGTGGGATGGATATGGATTTCGATTTTGATTCATCAATCTGCATATAAACAGAGAAACATGGTTGTGGTGTTGTTTTATGTCACATACAATTAGTACGGTAGATTTAAAATACGTACCAATTTTTTCTCAAGTGCGGTATACCCCATCCTTGCTTTATGGTAAGGGTACGCTGGTTCTGTTGCGCGTTTTTTATTTTCAGCACTCAGTTGTTGTTTCATAAATAAAAAACTTTCAATCAAATTGATGAATACAATCAAACATCAAACAACGTATTACCCCACACAATGTACCTGAAAAGTATGCTCCCCATGACGGTTACTAAACGCATCCCACACTCCTTGGGATATCAAGTGTGCGTAAAGAGGAGGTGGGTGCGGCTTGATTTTCCCTTCTGCATCTTTAAGATGATATTTCATTAAAATTGTGCGGAAGACTATATGAATCCTTCCTACAACTCTTAATACATATTCCTTGTGCGAGGCATCTACTATAAATTCACTCTGTAATGGATGAAGAAGAGTAAGTCAATGTTTTGGTATTTTATTTTATTTTAATAAATTAAAAAGATGATATCATAATGTTACTGTAATCTCTTCCCACATTAGTGTCTTCAACTCAGTGACAACATGGTGCCACGACTATACATCAATCGGCATGCGTTGCCGGGTGACGATTCCAATGTGGCTACTAAAGATGGCTCTGTTGGGGTTAACATGTTGGCCTCTCTTATTCCATCCCACCTCAAATTTTAGGCCTTTTGCTTTTTCCTTAAGGATTTTGAATAACACTGTCAAACTAAGACTCTCTTGTTTTTTTTTTGCACTTTTAGGGTTTAATTTCCTACCATTTCCTCAGAAGTAGCATCAATATGTTCCCCCGGAGCACTAGCATCGGCACTGGGACCAGCAGAAACAGGTTGAGAAACCTGTTGTACCTCAGTACTGGGACTAGCAACAATAGGTTAAGAAACATGTTGTTGCTCTGCACTGGGACCACCATCATCTGGTTGAGAAACCTGTTGTTACTCTACAGTGGGACCACCACCAGCTGGTTGAGAAACCTGTTGTTGCTCTGCACTGGGACCACCAGCTGTTGGTTGAGAGACCTTTTGTGCCTTGGGATTGGGCGCATCAGTAGGTGCAGAAGTCATTATCTGCAGAATTGGTTTAATATTTAATTTAGATTACATAAAAACAGCAGTGAACAGATAATAACATAATGTAACACAATGTATATTACAATAAATAAATAACCTGATTATTGTACTCTCTTTTTTTTCTTTAAAGGCTGAAGAGATTTGACTCCTATATCGACTATGTAAATCCCTTCATTGTAGTATCCTCTGACATACAAAACATTGTCTATATTGAGACCGCTGTGAAATGATTGTAAAGTCCCTATAAAAGGGTCAACCTTTGTTGAACTTTCATCTAACCCTTCAGTTGTTTTGGTCGATAACAGAATAATTGACCAATTTCGATTTGCGGGGTATGGAACATAAAATACTTGTACTGCATGTGATGCCATTATAAATGGTTCGTCTTTCTCCCCTTCCTTACTAAAATAAACTTTCATGAATCCTAATTCATCTATTTTAACAGCACTCCTGTTATCAACCCACTTTCATTGAAAAATCGGCACTTTGAATTTTGTATAATCCAACTCCCATATTCGTTTGATGATGCCAAAGTATGACATATTCACATAAATTGGATTTTTGTCCTTAGCACTGGAAACATGCATCGCCTCAGCCACAAGTGTAACCCCACTATTATGCATGGTACTGTCTTTATCATGTTCATTAGTATAGAATGTATAACCATTAACTGCATAAGCATTGTAAGATAATACGTACACACTTCTCCTCCGTCTAGCCATCAAAGTCATTCTAAAATTGAGTCTAGATTTTCATCTAACTGCTTAAAAATATGGTCTCGAAACCATCCTATAAACTGTCAATTATGTGTATCTGATATCCATTTTTCAGCCCTATAAGGATTCAAACACCTAAGAATTTCTTTGTGGGTTTGAACATATGGGTCAACTTCGAAACTGTTATGCAAAACGTAAAGGTGGGCCTACTCCCGATCTGTAATATTGATTCTGACAACCTCTCTTCCAGAAATTCCTTCACCCTCAATCCGCTCAGTGTGAAGATATTTCGATAGGCCAAAGATTTCCACACCATACAGGTATTCGGTACAAAATTCAACGGCTTCCTCAATAATATATTGCTCTGTAATACAACCCTCTGGCCGACTTCGGTTTTTAACATACCCTTTCAAAATATTCATATATCATTCAATGGGGTACATCCATCTATAATGTACAGGACCACATGGTCGAATCTCTCTCACCAAATGAACCATCAAATAAACCATCATATCAAAAAATGTCAGCAGGAAGAACATTTCCAATTCACATAATATGACGACAATTTCTTTTTTCGTAGTTGGAAATTTTGTTGGGTCTATAACATTGCTGTATATAGATTTGAAGAAGAAACAGAGCTTTGTTAATGTATGGAGGAAATTCTTGGGCAAAATGCAACATAAATCTATAGGAATTAGATCTTGCATCAAAACATGGCAGTCATGTGATTTTAGACCCTTTAATTTTAAATCGCCCATTGACACGATGTTCTTGATATTTGATGAATACCCCTGTAGAACCTTTACATCATTCAAGAAGTTTCAAAACTGATATCTCTCCTGCCTGGAAAGAGTGTAAGCAGTAAGAGGAAGAAATGTTTGTTTTTCACCCTTCACTGGTGCCAACTCTTCTCGTATTTCCATCTCAACCATGTCCAATCTAGCCTTAATTCCATCCTTTGTTTTGTCGGGTGCATTTAGAAACGTGCCAATGACACTATCACATACATTTTTTTCAACATGCATAACATCAAGAAAATGTCTGATATACAGAAAAGTCTAGTATGGTAATTCAAAAAAAACTGATCTCTTTTTCCAACCAGTTTTCTTAAGATTTTTCAAAAATGGTTTACCAAAAGTAGTGTCTAAATATTTTACTTTCTCAAAAAATTGATCATCTATTAGTGGAAACGGTGTTGTATGTTCTTCTGAACTTCCATCAAATGATGTCGTCAAGATCGGTACTTATGTCGTCGGGGTAGAAATCTATGATGTCCTAGAAACACAGTTTTCGATGAATGTTTCAACCTAATTGACTGTGTACCTTGTTCACAAACGAGACACCCTTGAGTTCATTTAATTATATATTCTGACAAATTTCCATAAGCAAGAAAGTAATTTATTGTCCTGTACAACATGGCTTTCAAAGTGAAATATTCATTTTTGTAAACATCATACAACGTAACACCTGAATCTCACAATATTTTCAAATCCTCAATCAATGGGGCCAAATAAACATCAATATCATTACCCGGTTGTTTTGGTCCTGATATAAGTATAGATAACATGATGTATTTTCGTTTCATGCATAACCACAGTGGTAAGTTATAGTTTACCAACATAACCGGCCATGTACTGTGACTACTGCTTTGAAAACCAAAAGGATTCACCCCATCTGTAGATAACGCCAGACGAAGGTTTCTCGGCTCGTTCCCAAATTCAGGATACTCATGATCAATTCTCTTCCACTGAGGAGAGTCTATCGGGTGATGTAGTTTCCCATATTTAATTCTTGTATTTACATGCCATGTCAATTGTCCTGCAGTCTCCTCACTTCCATATAGGCGCCTAAACCTTGGAATGATTGGAAAGTACCATACAACTTTCGTAGGTCTAGAATCATCTTTCTTGTATCAAGGAGCACCACACTTTGGGTATTCTTTAAGTGATTTATGGTCCTTTCAAAATAATATACAGTCATTCGGGAAGGCATGTATTCTTTTAGAGATCATACCCATCGATTGTAGAATTCGTTTGGCATCTTATGTTCGGCTTGGGAGTTCACTATCTTCTGGGAGCATGTCATTCAGGAGAGAAAGTATAGTTCTGTAAAACTGGCGTCACTCCACCCATTGCCTGCTTTCAAATTATACAGCTTCAATATGGATGACAATGCTGTATACTTAGTATAACTAGCATACAATGGTGTTTTTGTACAACTCTTTAACTTCTCAAACAATTTTGGGCAATCATGAAGTTCATCTTCAACTGTCCTTGTCATTTCCTCAATACGATCTTCATCATCATTCACATCTATAATCACACCCTCCATACGATCATCTTCACTGTTCACACTTGTAATCATATCAGATGATCTATAAAATGTCGTGTTATCTGAGTCACTGCCAACATTCGTTTTTTCCCCATGTTTATTCCAACATGTATAACTTCGATCTATTCCGTGACAGATCAGGTGTTCTTACAACTCCTCTGGACTAATTTGTCTTGAATAAAAATAGTGTAAACATGTACAAAGGATTTGAGAAGGGTCACATGCATGATCTTCTGCAAACTTGATAAACTCTTTCACGCCATCTTCATACTCTTTTGTCAACCGATTGGAATTCATCCATTCTTTATTCATATTCATTGTCTTTATGGGTTCGATCTCGAACTTGACTAATATTATGTTTTAATTTATCAGATAGCATTGTTTGGGTTTTATAAAAACAAATCATGGTACAAATGCCTCTAAACTCATGTGAAATCCATATACATGGTGTGTCCATTAGGGTGAACATCGTGTATGGATAAGATACCTGATTTAATCTAACATATATCAAATTCATTTCAAGTTAGTCTTACAAAGACTGAATGATGCCTTTGAAAATACATGACATATAGAACAACTTGAGCTAAAGTCGTGTACTTTAGATACATATTGAGTCACCTCACCAGCTATGCATCGCATTTTTGTGGAATACACAGTGTGTAGTCCTTACATGACCACTAGGGGTGTATAGTCTATACACATCAAGTTTCTATGGTATCTATACATGGTGTGAGTGAAGTAAAACACATGTCATATGGTTCTACCATTATTTCATGGCATGTACATGGTTTCATGCTGAAGTATATGTCTTGGAGATACATTGTGTGTGACCTAGGTTCACATGACATGTAACATTTAAAATTAAACTTATTCCAAGTTTGAGTCAGAAGATTAGTCAAGTGGTGTAAATTTTGGAGATAAATGTTGTGTGGCATTAAAATATATATGAAATCCATGTATAGTAAAGCATGTTCCATTTAACATGACTACATACCATGTATTTTAAAGTGTCTCATAGAGTCCTCTAGAAGTGTTTTTCTAGGATTCAGTGGAATTGCACTAGTAACACAAGTGGTGGTTCCATTGAAATGGGTAAATTTTGGATTGATATTCAATGGTGGAAGAACTACAACATGGAAAAAAATGGCATATCAATCATGTCAACAACCGCAACACCATACAAAAACACAATCGTGATCACAATCACAACGCCATACAAACCAAACAATCACAATTTTAGATTTTAAAAAACATCCCTTATTCAATTTTGTTTATTAATTCAGGGGTTATCACAGAAGTTTTGTCATCCTGGGGTGTTCATTCATAATTCAAGTATACGTAAATTACTAATTTTTATATTCCAATGTTCAACAAGAACCAACCAACATTCAATTCATTTAGTGCGCAAACAAGGACCACCAATGGCCACGATTTTCAGCGGAGTGTTTATCCCGTACATTTCACATTATAACCATCAATATCAAATAGTAATAACATGCGAACAAGAGGAAACCAATGAGTAACAGGAGAAAACTCACCATGAAGGTGTCGTTAAGAACATGGCAAAGGTGCGTTCATGGTAGAGGAGAGGCGCACAACAGAGGAGATTTCCAACTAAAAAGAAAACATAAAATAGGGGAAACCCATGAGAATAAAATAATCTAAAACCGAGTACACCATTTACCACATCCCACAAACCCCAAGAACCCACTAAAACCGAAATCAACCCACACCATGGTTAAACACACCTTAAGATAACAAGAAATTATAGAACCCACCTTCGATAGAACGAGTTCAACAGACTTTTAAAATATAAAAGATAAACATACAATGGGTAAGCCCTGACCAATAGGTCCTGCTTACTAGGTATAATCCCCAAGTTTATTCTAGATAGTATATCCCAAATGAGTAATCCCTGATCAATCCTCTGTTATCACACCTTTCATGACATGCCCTATCCTAATGATGGTCATTATTAAGAACACCACAATCCCACCCTGATGGTGGTTGTTATCCTTAGATGATGGAATGTCCCAACCAAATTGTTTGACATAATTAGATAACACATAACTCTTGCATGAATATTCTCCCACCTCATCCTATATCTGATGGATTCTTGACCCATGCATGTTCTACAGGTAATTCAATAGCATAAAAAATATACACTATATAAAGGAATAATATGGAATATCAAGAATAGTTCACAAGGAGATATAAACTAACCATTAGATCATATATAAAGAACGAGTTTCAAGGTCTACTCACACTCTTGCAAGCAATAACATCATGAAATGGAATCAAGAGTAAACCATTAAATTGACATTAAATGAACTCACAAAACAACCAATGGGATAAAAATAAACTCCCATCAACCCTGACATACTAGTCCAGTCAAGCTCAACCATCAACATCCTATTCATCACATCATAATAAAAAGATAGATTCACTAATAAAACCTAAGAAAAAAATCATATCGAATACACATATTAAACCATCAAATATTCATCTTCTCATTGGACCCAATCATAGGTGAAAACTACAAAAGCTTAGAAAAATTGTTGACAAACATTATAATGGTCCTATTAGCCTGTTCGACTTTCCAAATATCCATAGCCTTTTCCATCACTAAAAATTGTTGAAGGGTTTTTTTCTTTTGAAAATAAATCTATGATTCTGCCACTCAAATCCCGCATGCTAATTTTTCATAACAACTGAATCCCACCATCTAATGTTAGGGCCTTCTAACATGAAGGGGGAAAATTTCACCTTAAGAAAATCTTGAATCTACAAGTACTCATACAAAAGCTTTAACATTCTACAAAAATACACATTAACTTGAGGATCATTATAATTGTGTAAATATAATGTCTTTTGGAAGAGTAACTCATAGGAAATATTCCAAGATTCATCCCTTCAATGTTCCAAAATTGGTGACTCATTGTGAAGGTGTGAAGTTGCTTATACCTATGTTTAGACAACACAGACAATAATCTCAATAAGATGATGGTCCATATGATTATTATTCCATTGTGTGACATCAAAATATTATTCATAGAGCATATTCATGGGTCTTCATAGAGGAATGATGCAAAACAACATTAGAAAAATCATTGGTGACATCAAAATATTACTCAGATTAACAACTCAGACTAGAGAAATGGTAAAATAAATCACATTACATAACAAAACCAGATTTGGATTATTAATCTATCAAAGTAAAAAATAATGGAAATTTATAAAATTATATCATATTATTTCTACAGTTTCCTTTCCCAAACCACCCTAGTCAATTAAGGATCATTATGATGAAACATGGATAAATAGTTGCTAAAAATTACCTCATATGCCCCCACAAGATATCCAAAATTGTGTACTGACTTTAATGTAAGATGTTGAACCTACACCTCTATTAAAAATTCGTCACAAAATAGCTCTGATACCATGGTTCCTATATACCTAAGTTGGAACTAACAAATCCTTGTGGGTGTCCCTAATACGCATTGGCTGTTGACTAGCACTTGGCACCAAAAAATATAATAGTGGGAATGAATTTTCCAAAAAAATATCAAAAGGTAGAAGATACAAGTAAATATTCCCAACACACAATAGGGAGAATTTTCCAAAAACCAAATAGGCATAACAATACCCAAAACAACACATTATCAAAGTATTCAGAAAAAATAATAATATCCCAAAGGAAGAATCAATCCAAGCAAAATGGATCAAGAACAACCACAACCTCCACTTGGAACATTCCCTTTTTGCAGACCTATATAAATAAAATCAACATCCTCTGAATGGAAAAAATTGAAAGTGACCTAAAAACCAAGTAGGGTTTCACCAAGTGTTTCATAACCGATTACATAATAAAAAACCAAATCACATGTTCAATTAAAGCAGTAGAAAAAAATTACCTAAAAATGAATATCAATAATGGTAGCGGCAGTGGCGGAGGCAGCGGCGGAGGCAGAGGCAGTAGCGGCGGCAGAGGCAGCGGTGGCCGCGGTAGCGGGGGCGGAGGCAGCAGTGTTAGAGGTAGCGGTGGTCGCGATAGTGGGGGTGGAGGCAGCGGCGACGACAGAGGAGGAGGATGAGGAGGAGGACGATGAGGAGGAGAGGTCACGGCGGACGAGAGGCCTGGTTCAGCTTCTATGAAAGCTTGACCGCGTGCGAGCGAGGAGGGCCTGTTTGGGTTATTAAATAAAAACCGATGTAACCTTTATCAGTTCTCATTAAAAGCGCAGATAAAGGTATGTTTTATCAGTGCTAAAATAAAAGTGCTGATAAAACATTCATTTATCAGTGATTTTTTAGCGCTGATAAAGAGATACCTTTATCAGCGCTAAAAAAAGCACTGATAAATTTTACCTTTTATCAGCGCTTATTTTAGCACTTATAAATGTAACATTTATCAGCGCTTTTAGCTAGCGTTGATAAAGGCATACCCCTTTATCAGCGCTTTCTGTTTAGCACTGATAAAGGGCAGCGCTTCCCTTCCCCTGTTTTGTGGTAGTGTAAATTTTGATCTAGGTTTCTGTTTGGGATCTACCACATATCAAATCAAAGCCTACAAAGAGATCTGCGCCCTAATGATTTGAGGAACCTCGATCATGTTTTTAGAGGCCAAATAAATATCCATAATACCACCAAAAATGATTTTTTAGTTCAGATATCATGATTTTTTGAACATTTGATGAGATTTTATCTTTTTTTAAGAGTTTCTTCATTTGTTTTTTAGGTCATCTAGGATTTTATTTTACTGATTTACATTCCTATTGATTTAATGGTGATATAGTTATTGTGGTTTTCCCTCTTTTGGTGATTTGTTACCTAATATATATATATATATATGTGTGTGTGTGTACTTCTATACATTTATGTATATTTATTTATAATTTTTATATATTTATCCATATCTATTTAAAATTATAAATAATTGTATCAATGCATGGATATTTATATGTATTTTTGAATAATTTTTCTATATTTATATGCATTTGTAAATATTTATACGTATTTATGTATATATATATTTTTATATATTATATAGATATATATGTATATATAGATATTTATATTTACTTATGTTTATATATATATATATATATTCATAAACAATTATATGTGTGTGTGTGTTTATATATATTTTCGTAACAAAAATGCTTGTTTATATATATTTATGTAATTTTATTATATGTATATTCATTTCCATTTATTATTTTTCATTTTTTATTTTTTATTTTTTTATTTATTCATTTATTACTTATTTATTATATATTGATTTATTATATATTATTGATTTATTATTAAAATGTTATTTAAAATTCATTTACTATTTATTATATATTATTACATAATATTTATTATTTATTATTTATTATTACTTATTTATAATTTATAATGTATTTATTTTTATTATTAATTTATTATTTATTATTAATTTATTATTTATTATTAATTTATTCTTTATTATTAATTTATTCTTTATTATTAATTTATTCTTTATTATTAATTTATTCTTTTTTATTAATTTATTATTTATTATTAATTTATTATTAATGGCTTTATTTACTATCTATTTATTATTTTTTATTTATATATTTTTTATTTTCTAATTATTTATTATATATTGATTTATAATTTATTTACTACTTATTTATTTTTTATTAATTTATTTTTAATTATTAATTTATTATTTTTCATTATTTATTTATTATTCGCTAATTTTTTATATATTTCTTATTAATTTATTATTTATAATCATTTATTTTTATTTTTTTATTTTTTTATTTTTATTATTTATTTATTATTTACTTATTTATTTTTATTTATTTAATATTTAATTATTACTCATTTATTTTTTATTTTTTTATTTTTTTTATTTTTTATTTTTTATTTATTTATTATTTATTATTAATTTTTCATTTTTCATTTTTTATTTATTTATTATTTATTATTTATTATGTATTTATTTATTATCTATTATCTATTATCTATTATTTATTTATTTATTAGCTATTATTTATTTATTATTATTTATTATCATTTATTATTATTTATTATTATTTATAATTTAATATCATTTATTTTTATTTATTTTTATTTTTATTATTTTTTAGTGACTATTTATTTATTTAATATTCATTTATTATTTATTACTTATTTATTTATTGTTTATTATTCATTTATTATTTATTTATTTTTATTATTTATTGATTATTTATTGATGATTTATTTATTTTATATTTATTTATTTTATATTTATTTATTTTATATTTATTTATTTAATATTTATTTATTTAATATTTATTTACTTAATATTTATTTATTCAATATTTATTTATTTAATATTTATTTAATATTTAATTATTATTTATTTATTACATATTTATTGTTTATTATTTATTATTTATTTATTTATTATTTATCATTTATTATTTATTATTTATTACTTATTACTTATTTATTATTCATTTTATATTTATTTATTATTTATTATTTATATAGTATTTATGTATTATTTATTTATTTATTATTATTTATTATTATTTATTATTTATGATTTATTATCATTTATCATTTATGATCATTTTTTATCATTTTTTATCATTTTTTATTATTATTTTTTATTATTTACTCATTATTTATTTATTATTTATTTATTTATGGCGTATTTATTATTTATTTAATAATTATTTATTATTTATTTATTATTTATTTATTATTTATCTATTATTTTTATTATTTTTTAATTTATTATTTATTCATTACTTCTTTATTATATATTCATTATTTATTATTATATAATATCATTATTTGTTTTTATCTCTATATGTATAAGTATATTATATATTGTTTACTCACCACATGAAGAGCTTGTTAGAGTTATAAAGTCTTTGTTGTATATCCAAGAAATAAGGGGTTCAAATCTCTCTCGAGGCATATATATGTCAGATTTATGCATGACATGCCTGAAAAATGCATGCATTGTAGGATAAATAAATAAAAATAAAAATAATAATTTAATAATAAATAAATAATAGATAATAATAAATAAATAATAATAATTAATAATAATTAATAAAAAAATTATAATAATTATTATTATTATTAATAAATTAAGTAATTATGTTAATAAATAATAATAATTAAATAAATTACATAAATTAAAAAAACTGAAAACCCCCCCAAAAAAACGACTGCTAAATATTTAGCGGTGGTTTAAACCATTGTCAAACGAAACGCTGCTAAATAAATGACTATCACACAAAAAGCGCTGCAAAATGATTCCTGACACGCAAATATGCGGCACTTTTAGAAAGCGTCGCACATCATTTAGCGGCATTTTAAATCGCCTCTAAATGCCCAAAACCCATCGGGAAACACCATTTTTTGTAGTGTGGTGACCAACATTTGGATGTTCCAACTATGAAATTTAAGGAATAAGAGATGGGATTTTGTAAATGCATGGTAATTTGAATGTTTTGTGGTTAAGTGAGCTAGATGAGGGTTATAGGGGTACTTAAGGTGGTATGTATGCATCATTTGGATGTGTATCTTATGGGATGTGAGTTTTCATTGAGGAATGTGTTGGGTATAGGTGTAGTAAAAAGGTAAGTGTATATTTGTTGTGAGGAATCTTTTGTGTGTTGTGTGTGTAGTGAGCCTGGGTTATTGGGATACAGTTATGACATTGTGGATTGATGGTAGTGGGGTGACCTAAAGATCATCGAGGCCTGAGGCGTGTGATGTTGTAATTGTCAGGTGACTAATTAACATGTTATGGGGTGATATTGAATCACCATGAATACTCAAGGTGATTGGTGTGGTTATTGTTTTATATATTTTACAAATGCATTTTCATTATTTTTAGGTTATATTTTAACTAAAACTAGTATTTTATTGATTGATTTCACATTTTTGGTAAAACTAGAATTAAAATGTGAAGTCATTTATAAATTGTGAGTGTTTGAGTTAAAATTGCAAGTGTTCTTGATTTTAAATTATCAAAATACTTCCTGAACGTAATATAATTTTTCCGTGCCCAAGTTCAAAATTTTTTATGATTTAATAAATTGTTAATTTTGAATTGTTCATTGTTGTATTGGTTTTTGAAAATGGGTCGGTTTAATAATTTATTATATTTTAAATTCCTTGGTTTTAATGAATCAACATTGAAATTGAAAACGTGTTATTGAAAATGGATTATTGAAAATATTTTAGATATAAAATGTGATTGGTATACTACTTCCAATTGGATTTAAATTAGTTTAATTGGAAAATATATTCTAAATAATGTGTCAATTGTATAGTGTTAGGAAACCACATTTAGTGGCTACCAGAGTTCAACAAGGGTAGCCTACCCATCCCCACCAATCCCCCTACCCCTCCCTATACTTCTTATAAAAGGGTGGTATAATCCTTTTTAATGAGTGGTACAAATATAAGAAATGATGGGGATGTGATAATAGAATTTATATCCATCTTTTAAATTTATTCTCTTTCTTTGATACTTAAATTTCAATATTTTTTCACAAAATGTTATCAGCATGATCAAAAAGGGAGAAAGGTATATTTTAATTTTATGCTTTATTTTCACCCATAGTAGGATAGATCTAATTATTTATACAATATTATTCATCTACTTCTAGGTTGGATGGTTTTTTGTAATTTATTTAATTACCACCATAAGGGTCGATGTGCCGCCTACTTAGACAGTTTTAATTTGTTATTTTATAATACTAGATTGGATGGTCTAATTAATAAACCAGTACATATGAGAAAGTTTTTAAATGAGAAATGTGATGTATTTATTTATTTATTGTAAACTCTCACGTGAAATATTTATTACACAATTAAGTTGGGATATGTAAAAAAAATTATTAAGTAATGATATTAATTTTATGAACCTCATTTTGATGTTTTCCACCACTTTTATTTATTGTAATTTATTTATGAAAAATGAAATCTCTCGTTGTATTCTTATTCTAAAAAATAATAAAATAATATTTTTATATTTGTCATCATATTAAATCTCATTAAACTAGAATTCACTGCTCTTGATATTAATATAAGTAATTACATATCATAGACAACCGATGTTGAAATACATCTCAAATCGATTAATCTCATGAAAAAAATTAAAGAAAATAGTTCACAAACCCTTCAAAATAAAGCAGAGGTAATGACCTTCCTCAGAGGACATCTCGATGAGGTATAAACATGTGAATGCCTCGCAGAAAGCAATCTATACAACCTCTAGAATAGTTTTAAAGATATATATGATCATCAAAAATAGTTTGTTTTTCCTGCATCCCATGATGAATGGAATGATTTACACTTCCAAGACTATAAAATGGATAGTGATTACAATTCTATTATGTATAGAATTGTATCAAAGTTAAATTATTATAGTGTTGTGGTTGTAGATGTTGATCTAATTTAAAAGACATATATAAATGTTTATGCATCTCACATAACCCAACAACAACAATATCCCTTGAGAGGGTATACAAAATATATTGATCTCAATTCATCGTTTCTTATAACAAAGAAGGACAATGATCTTTTACTTAAAAATTAGTAATCTTGTCTTATAGGTTATGCAGTATAATTTCCTAAAGAAAATGATATATTCCATGAAAAATAATCATGGAATGGGATGAATTAATGAACATTATTCTCATGGTGGATGTGGTCTTAGTGGCAGGTGTGGCCAATGAAATGGTCAAAATGAAGGGCATGGTCAAAATTAATATCAGAATCAAAGAAATATTAGCTTAAGCACTCCAAGGAATCATGAAGATTCCAGATATAGGTGTGGTTCTAAGGGACATTGGTCCTATGTCTTTCAAACCCCACAGCACATCTGTAAGCTCTATAAATAATCTCTTGAAGCAAAGAATAATGAATCAAAGTTCACTGGGACGTCATATGAATATAAAGAAAAGGAGGAGAATCTTACTGAGAATCACGAGCCATTAAATAATTATTTCACTTACCATAAGGAGGGTAATTTTACTTGTGACTTTAATGAGATGATAGCTGTAAATAATTAAAAAAATCAAATAGTAGTAATATATAATATGTTGTTTTTATGTGTACTTTATATTTTTAATGTTGATATATTTAAATTTTATAGTGTTTTCTTATTAATATCATTGTCTTTACTTTGAATATTTAAAATTCATTGCATAAAAGGAAAATATATGTGCATATTGGATAGCGGAACAAAAAAAATAAGAAACATTTTTCTAATTTGAAACCAATAAGACCAGTTGTGAATACTATATCAGGTCCTTCATATCTGATAAAAGGGATTAGTGAAGCAATTTTTACTTTATCTAATGAGACAAATTCCTTTATAACAGATTCTTTGTTTTCACCAAAATAAAAAAGAAACTTGTTACATTTCAATGATATATACTAGCATAGGTATGATACTTATACTATTTATAAAATAAATGAAAAGTTCATGTGAATTATAATTAATAAATTTGGTAGGAGTCGTGTATAATAAAACCCACTAAAATTATCATATAGATTATATTATACATATATAAGTGTAATCGAAACACATATGGTAGTAGATAATGGACCTTAAATCTTTAATTTGGGGAATGTTCAATTAGATCATACTAGTTTAAGAATGATGTAGAAAATAATTATAAATTATCATAGACATTCAATAAAGTACCATAATATCTTTCCACTAAGAAAAATTCATTCTCTTATAATGCTAATTATAAAACCATCACCAGCTAAAATTAAGGTTTAAATTCATAACTTTATTAAATGAATTCAATGTGATATACATGGAGCAATTCACCCATCATATGTTCCATTTAAATATTTTATGGTATTAATGGATGCATATAGCAGATGGTCACATGTATGTTTTCTCTCAACACACAATGTAGTGTTTTCATGATTTCTTGCTAAAATAATTAAATTGAAATCACAATTATATGATTATGTAATTAAGAAAGTAAGGCTTGATATTTCTAGATAATTTACATATCAATATTTTAACGATTACTATATGGTAATGGGGAAAACTATAGGGAATCTAGTCACCCATATACATACACAAAATGGTTTAGCCGAATCACTAATAAAATTCCTTCAACTTATTTTTAAAACATTTATAATGAGAATAAAGATGCCAGGATCTATATGGGGTCATGAAATATTACATTTTTTGGAATTTATTCACATAATACTAAGTATATACCATAATCAATCTCCACTACAACTAGAATTTATCCAAGAGCCTCACATATAACACTTAATTTTTTTGGTTGTGTCGTATATGTACCAATTGTGAAAACCCTCATACCATATTAAGGTATGAACCCATTTAATTTTTTTTTAAACTCATATATTTTAATTTTTTATGAAATTTTTGGGTGTTGACGATGCCAAGGGAGTAGGTTCAGATAATTATAGGGGGGCTACAACTAAAATTTTAATTGCAGACTTGCATTCACGACATGACGGATGAGTATCACAACATGATGTTAGGTGAATGGCTGATCATAGAGAGAAGATAAGGGAGAAATTATAAAATTTCTCATGGGTAGAGGAGATTCCATCAGCCTGAATAAGGTCCTTTCATAACCAGGGGTCATGCCATGACATTATTGGGGAAGAGGGGAGGTCATTGGCATGGGCTAGGTTGTGTCATGACCCTCCTGTTGGGTGTTTTTTAATTGGTTTATTAATATTTTAGGTTAAAAAATGGGAGGGTCTTCTTCTCTAGAACACACAACCTCCTCTACACTTATTCTTGATATTTAATCTATACCAAGTGGGTTCTACCTTATTTCTTTATGTAATCACACATTGTTCAATCCTAAATATAATTATAGTTAAGGATAACACTCACCTTCCATCCTTCCTCAAATTTATTCATTATTTTGTCATATTACAACAGTTTTATCCTTTTGTGCCCTATTTCATGATTTTTTTATAATTATTTTATTTTTGATATTTTATCTCTAATCAGTGGTTGGTATTGAACAATTAGACTTCTTAAAGAATATGGTATGTGGTCTTGAACTATCCCTTAAATTCTTGCACCTTTTCTTAGTTTGTGTGATGTATAGTCATGTAAACATGCTACGTGTTGACCTAAATCTTTGATAAATGTTTTAATGGGTAGATTCATGTAATAAATTCCTATACGAGAGTGAATGGACCATTGATAGATTTCAAGATTGGAATTTTGACCACCATGTGTGGTGATCTCGATTATGGTTAAGTATATAAACTAAAGAGGTGAACTTGAGAGTGTTCTAAATGAAATGGTGATTAGATAAAAGATTTTAGATTCCTAGATCACTCCTAGGATCTACTAGTAATTCCTATAATTTGTGGTAAATGACTTAACTAATGATATAAGGATTCCTTGTATTTTCTCCTTGGATCCAGCTTTATGCCTATGGTTATGAGATTCCTTGTACATTATCCTCATATCTGGATTTATGCCTATGGAAACAGGATGCCTTGGACTTGCTACTTGGATTCATATTTATTCCTATGGTTACAAGATTCCTTGGACTTGTTCCTTGGATTTAGTTTCATGCCTATGGTTATAGGATTCCTTGGATCCTCTCCTTAGATCTGGATTTATTCTTATAATGTTTAGAGACATCTGGAACTCTTCAAATTGGTTATGGTCGATCCTAGGTGTCACTTTAGATACTGAGGATCAATAATGGTATATTTATTATGTTATATTATTTTACTATGCACATAAACATACATAATTACTTAGTATGTATATGTTTATATATGTCATTAGTGGTGTCCTGTTGAGTCATACTCACACATTTCTTGGGTCTCCATTGGTACTCAAGCATACTTCGTGGTTTTAGGATAGGACAAAGGAAAGAACCCAATGGCCAATGTTTAATCTATTAGTTGGCATATATCATGGGATATGAGACTAGGCAAGGAATCATGACCAATTTTATAGTATTTCCACATTTTTTATATTTTGATTCTTTTTGGACCTTAATTTATATGATTTTTCCATGGGGGTCTATTTTAATATATGACTTGATTGACATTTATATAGCTCCATTTTGATATCACATAGGTTATAATTATTTTTGGAACTTGTTGTGAAGTATTCTCTTTGATTTATCTTGATATATGATAATTTTATTATTTATATATTTATTGCACTCTGATATTGTCACGACCTAACCCATGTCGGGGCTTGATCTGCAACTACCCCAAACCCACCTCCACAGACCAGGGGTTAGAGACTAGTGTCGAAGGCACAACAAAAATAGGGAGGCCTTTTCCTATAAACCTGTACACACACACACAACCAACTCAATGAAAAAGTGCAAAGGGAAAGAATTAAAAGATAAAAATTTGATATATATAAACCAAAAACATGCATCGAACTCTAAAAAGTACAAGTATGGAAAAGTAAACTTAAAGGAAAAGGGAAAATATACATTCCCAACCAAAAAAGTGCCACAACCTGGTAGTAACTAAAAAGTAAAATAGATAAGGGAGCCTTGATCTTGGATCATAATCTATGACCACCTTACACGGTCTAAGAACTCGTATCCCTGTGCTCATCTGAAGTCACGATCAATCTGTCTGTCATCTGCAAGGGCACACCAAGTGCGGGCAAAGACCAAGCAGGGATGAGTATAAAAATACTCAATAGGATGCCCGATAGATCAAAGGAGTATCAAGAGAAGTATTGAAGATGGGAGCAGTAGATAGAATAAGGTGCAGTAAAAGAGGAGTGCATATCAACCCAAAAATATAGTGAAGTAAGCTCATCCAGAACACAAGGATCTAGAAACATTGATAATATGAACTTCTCATAAAGTCTTTGCTACCTATAGTAAGAGAGTAGACTCATCCAACCACAAGAAGCTAGACACGGAATGCACGTGGCATACCCCATGTTTCTTCGCCTCTCCTGGAAGGAGATTAACCAAAACCCAAGGAATGGGTACTGTAAATAGAATATGTGTGTGTGTGTGTGTGTGCTCAGTCAAATAAACCCAAACGAGAGAGTAAGGGGATATCCATATCACAATCTTAGAATAGGGAAAGTGAGTAGCCAACATCTCTAGAAGTAAACATAGATGTCTAGCATTCCACACATCTTCTCTGAATTGAAATTCATAGGGACTCAATCACCACACCTTAATACTATCCACTTTGGTCAAGTTAGTCTCGCCCGCACGGTTTTAGGTCGCGTCACAAGGGCGCATCTTAGTGGGAAAATCATCCCTATTTCTTGAGAGTCCAAAGTCATGTCAAACCATGTCTCGTCACTGATCCAAATCAAGAATTTAATCTCAACATTGAAGACTCGGGCCCAGCCCAACTGGAGGGTTCCACTCTAGGAAGGTTTGACGACCCATGTCCAGCCTAGTTGGAGGGTTCCACTATAATGTCATCAAGGACCCATGTCCATCCTGGCTAGAGGGTTCCACTCTAGGAAGGGTTGAGGATCCATGCCCAGATTAGCTGGAGGGTTACACTCTAGTGTCATCGAGGACCCATTCTCATCCTGAATGGAGGGTTCCACTCTAGTGTCATCGAGGACCCATGCCCATCTCGGTTGGAGGGTACCACTCAGAAGGCATCGAGGAACTACACTAGCCATCCCTGTAGGATAGTACCTCTCAGAAAGATCATCAGGAAAGCCAGTACCCAGCCCAACTTTAGGGTAATCTTGGTACTACTCTGGTGATTCTTCCTGATCATATCCATCATTGAATGTCACCTCAAATAGGCATGACACTTGGAACATCGAGCGTCTCCTCGAATAGGCGTCATTCTCGGAACATCTTGTGTCATATCTCGAAATACACTAAGGAGGGAAGCATCACGTTCTACATGTAAAAACACTCAAAATAAGTTACCCACATGCCAAAATCTGAGTTCATAAGGAGTTACGAGAGATAAGAATTCATAGAGTGGTACACAGTGCGTGTAGGGCCCACATGACGTGTGACTCCACCTCATCGCCTGGTCGTGTACCTAGCCATTATTGGGTATGAAACTATGTATTAGTACCACTAGGAATTACAGTGTACTCCTAGAGTACATGAAACATCTAGTTTAAAGGCCGACGAGCATATGATGCTCATCGTTGATTTGGAGGTCCAAAAGCATGATTACGCTGGCACACCTCCTCAAACGGCTCCAAAACATTTGAACACATCTATTCATACATGTAAAAAGGATCTTACATCGATATTAATTTCATGTTACACCTTTAATTAGATCTCTAATAAAGATTCACACATCCAAATGGATTATTCCATTGTGATCCTTGTAGAAAAACACGCAAGATTGACTATTTATTCACCCCGAACAGACCTCTGATGGAAAAGTTGTATGTCACCGCATTTCACTTGAAAATCATCACATGGGTCCCATGTCTCAATCTTGAAAAAAATTATATGGATAACTCCATTTTGATCCTCATGAAAAAACACAGAGGATGGACTACTCATTCGTCCAAAACGGATAACCGATGAAAAAGCTTCATTTCACCACAACACGTGTGAACTGGGGCCCATGGGTCCCACAGCCTATATTTGGTTTAAAAACCCAAAAATAGTCTTGAAAAGTCTACACAAGGACCAGGGTCTCACCACCACTGATGGATCATCAAACGGACATCCTGTTTGCAAGATAGGTCTGATGTAAGATTCTTGGATAATAATAAATATTTTATTATTAGTAAACGTAAGAATTTTGTGAAACTGAGCAAAAAAACCAAGTCTTAAAAGTCCCAAACTAGTATAAAAATATCTTTATCCAAGAGAGGGACTCGTGGTCGCAGACGATGTATCAAACGGATGCGCGGTTTAGAAGAAACGAGCATTTAAATGATCTCGGTCCAAACTGGGCCAATCTAGCCTAAACTAGTCGGACCCCCTCCTTCAGGGCTAGCCCACCTAGTCTGGATCACTGGACCACAACCCAGCCATAGGTCCGGTCCATTCTTTCATGGCATGACCCTCCTACCTACATGACTGATCGAGCAGTTGGTCCTCCCCCCTACTCCCGCATCAACACGCGACGCGAGTCCCTACCAGCCCTCGGTGCCCCGCCATTGTGCCCTAGTGACCCACCATCTTCTGTGCTCCGGCTCACCAGCCCACCACCTTACAGATCTGTCGGCTAGCTCCCATGGTCAACCGCTGCCTTGGGCCACTATTGGTGGTTCTTCTTCAGGGGTCCCTTCCACGGACCACTGCGAATCCACCGCTCATCCGATTTTATATCTGAAAGCTATTTTGGGATCCTTGGATTGAGCTCTTCAGAGACCCAAGCCTTGCTCAATGATCCGTTTGAGATTTAATGTGCCTAAAATTAAATGTTGGTAAACTCGAAGAACTGGTGAAGAACATGATGAACAAAGGTGATTTTCAATGAGGATTCATGGCCATGTTAGTGCGGCCATCAAAGAAGATTATTCAAAATGAAGAAATAAATGTTCAATGAAGGATATTCAAAATAGAAACTGAATCAGAACTTAGAAACAAGATAAATCCTACCTTGATCCATCTGTTTATCTTTTTCGAAGCAATCGTCATGCTCCCACCTTGATTTTTCAAGGTTTCAATGAAGATCATTCCTTGATCCGAAGAAGAACAGTTGAAGAGGAGAGATAAATGGGGGAGATGTTTATAGAGATAGAGAGAGGAATTAGGATCTAACCCCAATATGTTGCCTTAAACCTTGATTTATAGGGATCCCGCTTAGTGCAGAATCTGAATCCGCTGCGCCCCTATATCTTATGTCGTTCCTAGTCAAAACACCTCATTCCAAACTCAACATCGGTCTTGTATTTCCAATACGATTCCCTGATAAAAAGTTATTTGCTTTAGTTCTAGGGGTAAAATAATTACGTTTAATTATTTTATTTACGATTTTTCCCCTAGGTGAGTTTTCGCACAGAAGTCCCACACCGAAAAAGTTATACCCCGCCTAGGGTAAATGCCACATTTCGGACTCAACTGTGGACTCAGATTTATTATATGAGCTACCGTTTAAGATATATCCTATTTCCATCATGTGTATTGTCTAAAATATATTTAATATTTTTGTATAATTTATTTCGGGCACACCGGGTCTCGGAATTGCACGTTGTCTCAATGCCTAGCTTTGGAAATATTCCTAGAAATATTTAAAAGTATTAATAGGGAAAAAATGAGTTTCTATATCATTCCATCCTTCAATATTTTCATCCCTTAAAGAAAAAACTAGGGAAACAACACAGGATACTGAGCCCGCCCCTAGATCTCCCACTCCCAGGAAAACTCATGGACATTTCTTCACTGTCACAACACACAAACCAAGAGGATGGTCCATCCTTGAAATTTCTTCTCCCATCGATGGAGTGCATTGAAACATGTATGTATCTCCTCAACTGCAATATTTGGGAGACGTTGTGCACCCAATCCAGCTATTGGAGTAGGGTAAGGTGGTAGTCAACCTCATTATCTCTTTTCACGGTTCTGAATGGCTTGAAGAAACTCAAGATATAGATTACTTCCCTGACCAAAACTCTACATACCACATCACAATTGGGATCACCATTTGTCCCTGGAATATGGTCTCATGATTCCCTCCTTAAGAATATCTATCTAGTGAAACACCCAAGGATATCTAGTCACACAGGGTTTCACAGTTGATGTCTCATGACCAAAACTCTCTTACATGCTCGAGAAGTGAATGAGTCAACACTATTTACTGAAGAAAAGCTATACCCTCCTGCTCCATCAGGGTCAACTGCAGGGAAGCAAACTGCTCAAAAACTTCACACACTAGGCAAGTCTAGGAATTCCTACTAAGGGGATTTTCTATAAGGTTGACCTTTCTCGGAGTATAGACGATCTCAAAGTCATAGTCCTACAGGAAGTTCAACCATCATCATCGCCTCAGGTTTAAGTCTCTATGGGTGAATTCGTACATGAGACTTTGGTGATCTAAAAAAACCACAAACCACTCTCCCAAAAGATAGTGTCTCCACATTCTGAGGATGAAGACTACTACTTCTAGCACCAGATAGAGAGCCACGTAATTCTATTCATGGGGTCTTTATCACCTCAACCTGTACTTGTTAACTGTAGTATCATGACTTGATGTTGAGAATGCAAGGTACCAATGGATAGGGAAAGTGAGTAAACTCATCCAAATATAAGATACTATACATGGAAAGCATATGGAATAACCCACATGTCTTTTTCCCTCTTAGAAGGATAGTAGTCCCCAAAATAGGCACTCCGCTACACCCACTAGTGGCATCTCAAGCAAAATTAGGTCAAGTAGAAAAACTGCTCTGGTAATGCCAGTACCTGCTCTGACACTCCTCTGCACAACCCCACCATGAACACACAAGTCATAAGGACTCTTTCACCACACCTCAATACTATCTACCTTGGGCGGCACTGACTCTCCCTCATGGTTTTTCTCGCGTCACAAAAACGCATCTCAGTGGGGTAAGGATCCCTCTTCCTCATGTATTCAAAGGTACATCAAACAACACTAACCCAGGGTTACACCGATGCCATGTGTCGCCCTGTTAAAACATCAAGAAAGGATTAGGTAGAAAATAGTACTTCACACAATGTCTAAAAAGTTCTATTAAAAAATATAAAGGACAAAGAGAATACCTCTTATCATCTCATGCTCTACAAGATTGTAGACATTCAAAGCTTGTGGTTGTCTGTGGTCCCAGTTGTCAGCTTCCTGAGACTGATGTGGGCTGCTTGGTGGTGGTGGAAGGAACTCATAACATCATCCCCTACCTCTTGCTTCTCCTGCTCCTCTGTTAGCACCACCTAACTGGGGACCACCCTGATCATAGTGTTGTCTCTACTGTATTGGTCCACCTATTGCATGCCTGGTGTTCTCAGCATGTCTGGTTAGGTTGTCTCGTTCCATGTGACCTCACCCATCACAAGCATAACACTGGCCCTCCCCAAACTTACCTCATGCTCTACGCTACCTCATACCCATACGACTACATGCCTGAGACCGATTATGCGGAGGCCTCTTGCGTTAAGATCTTGTCGACTAGTGTATGTTGGCTTCTGAAGATGTCTAAGCTCTATTACACCCACTACCACATCCAGTTGTATATCATTCCTCTAACAGAAGGTTCTCTGTCACTAGTGCCTACTCAAACACTCTGGCATAGGTGTGGATGCACAAGGGTACTAAGATAGTATGAATATCTCTGCAGAGTCCCTACTCAAACTTTTGTACTCATAATTAGCCATCATGGATCATGTCTAGAGAGTAACGTGCAAGATCTTTGAACCTATTTGCATACTCATCCACTGTCATCCCTCCCTACTAAAGCTACATAAGCTCCTGAAGTTGAATGGATCACAAGAATGAGGGGTAGTACTCCTCACGAAACAATTGCTGGAATTCATACCATAAGAGCACCGAATCATCGAGTACATGAGTAACCATGCTCCACCAACGCTCAGCTGCTCCATGGAAAAGGATGGCTACCAAATCTAGAATATGATCTGCTAGTTTCCATACAAGCCTAAAGAGGCAGACCATTGACCCTAACCAAACTTCTATTTCCGGAGGGTCTAACTCACCACAGAACCTCAGTGGTCTCTGGCACTAGAACTCATGGAGTGCGCTCAGCCTACACAATTCCTCAACCTACTCAACTGGGGTTTTCTGATGCTCAATAGGTGGAGGTGTTACTACCTACCCACCTAGAGTAAGAGGATTGAATGATGGGTCCAAAACTGAGGCCTCGTCGCTCACAGGGTCATCGTCACAAACCAGAACTGGTATCCTGGCTGGCTGTTGTCGTGGAGACATCCTGAATGTTATCAAGGATAACCACGGTCAGATGAGCACACACACACACACATATATATATATCAACAACAATGAGGATATTATTCAAGAAGGATATTCAAAGACTCAATCCTATATGATGCATATGCCATTGTTCCCTGCAACAAGTATCTCAACGTGCTGAGTCGACAAGTGGGTAATCAGGGTCCTAGTGAATGGATATGTCAGCGAATCGTACCATCAATAGACTCCCTATCTTGAGAGCCTCTCTCAATACACTTCTACACTATTGACCTAAATCCAATCAAGACCTTTTTAGGGAAGAGTCTGAACGACTTCCCAAGGGTTGAACCACCTCTGACACCACTTTGTCACGACCTGAACCATGCTGGGGCTCGGGTCGCAACTACCCCAAGCCCGCCTCCCTAGGCCAGGGGCTGGCGACTAGCGTCGAAGGCACAAAAAACATGAGGAGGCCTTTTCCTATGAAATTTTACACACACACATCCAAATAAATGAAAAAGTGAAGAGGGAAAGAAGTAAAAGATGCAGTACTTCTATATATAAACCAAAAACATGCATTAACCTCTAAACAATACAAGTACATAAAAGTAAACTGAAAGGAAAAGGGGAAAGATACACACCCAACCAAAAAAGTTCCACAACCTAGAAGTAACTGAAAAGTAAAATAGTTGAGGGAGCCCCACTCCTAGATTCCAAGTTGCGACCATTGTACATGGTCCAAGAACTCATATCCCTATGCTCCTCAAAAGTCAAAATCAACTCGTCTGTCATCTACAAGGGCACACCAAGTGCGGGAAAATCCCAAGTAGGGGTGAGTATAAAAATACTCAGTAGGATTCCCAAAGGCTCAAGAGAGTAGAAAGAGAATTACTGAAGAGGGGAGAAGTAGATAGAACAAGCTACAATAAAAGAAAAGTGCAGATTAAACCAACAAGATAGTGAAGCAAGCTCAAACAGAACATAAGGAGCTAGAAATGATGAGAAGATAAACTTATCGTCAAGTCTTCACTACCTATAGTAGGAGAGTAGAATTTTCCAACCAAGATAATCTATACATAGAATTCATGTGGCATATCCTATGCGTATTCACCTCTCCTAGAAGGAGAGTAACCAAAACCTAGGGAGTGGGTATTGAAAATAGAATATACGTATATGCTCAGTCAAAAAACCCAAATGAGAGAGTAAGGGGATCTCCATATCACAGGATCATCCTAGGGAAAGTGAGTATCCAACAACTCAAGAAGTAACCATTGATGCCTAGAATCCCACATGTCTTCTTTGAACTTCAAGTCAAAGGGACTCAATCACCACACCTTGATACTATCCGCTTTGGGTGGGTCTGTCTCACCTACATGATTTTAGGTCGCATCACAAGGACGTGTCTTAGTGGGAAAAGTTCCCCTATTTCTTAAGAGTCAAAAGTCACATCAATTCATGTCTCATCACTAATATAAAGAAAGAAGGTCATCTCAATGTTGAGGACCCATGCCCAGCCTGGCTGGAGGGTTCCACTCTAGGAAGGGTTGAGGACCCATGCCCAGCTTGACTAGAGGGTTCCACTCTAGTGTCGTCAAGGAACAATGCCTAGCCTAGTTTGAGGGTTATACTCTATGAAGGTTTGAGGACCCATGCCCAACCTGGCTGGAGGGTTCCACTCTAGTGTCGTTGAGGACCCATGCCCAGTATGGCTAGAGGGTGCCACTTAAAATGCATTGAGGAACTACATCATCCATCCCTATTGGATGGTACCTCTTGAAGAGATCATCAGGAAAGCCACTACCCATCATAGTTATAGGGTAATCCTAGTATTTATCTGGTGATTCTACCTGATCACAGCCATCATTGAACGTCACCTCAAATAAGCGTCATTCTTGGAACATCGAGTGTTGCCTCGAATAGGTGTCAATCTCAGAACATCTCACATAATATATCAAAATCCACTATGGAGGATACCATTTATTTCTATGCAGAAAAACAATCAAAATAAGCTACTCTAATTGAAAAATTTGATTTCAGAAGAAGGAGTTACAAGAGAGAAGAATTCGTAGAGTGGTACACAGTGTGTGTGGGTCCCACATGACGTGTGACCCCACCTCATCTCCTGGTCATGTACCTAGCCATTCTTGGGTACTAAACTGTGAATTATTACCACTAGGAATGCTAGTTTACTCCCAGAGTATATGACACATCTAGTCAAAAGGTCGATGAGCGCACAATGCTCGTCGTTGATTCAGAGGGCCAAAAGCATGATTATGTTGGCACACCTCCTCAAATGGATCCAGAAAATTTGATTGCATCTATTTATACACGTCAAAAGGATCTTATGTCTATATTATTTTCATGTTACACCTTTAATTAGATCATGAAGAAGGCTTCGTACATCCAAATGGATCATTCCATTGTGAGCCTTATGGAAAAACATATAAGATAGACTATTTATTCACCCTAAACAGACCTCTGATGGAAAAGTTGTATGTCACCACATTTATCTTGAAAATAATCATGTGGGGCCCATGAATCAATCCAAAAACAAATTATACAGACCGTGCCATTGTGATCCTCATGGAAAAACACATGGGACAGACTGCTTATTCGTCTGAAATGGATAACCGGTGAAAAGGCTGCATTTCACCGCAACACATATGAACCAGGGCCCATGGGACCCAAAACCTATGTTTGGTTTAAAAACCCAAAATTATTCTTGAAAATTCCCCACAAGTACTAGGGTCATGCCCCCATTGATGGCGCATCAAACGAACATCCCGTTTGCAAGATAGGTCCGATGTAAGATTCCTGGATAATAATAAATATTTTATTATTATTAAAAGTAATATTTTCACACAACCAAGAAATGAAACCAAGTATTAAAAGTCCAGAACTAATCTAAAAAGATTCATCTCAAAGAGAGGGACTCGTATCCTTAGACGGTGCATCAAATGGATGTGCGGTTTAGAAGAAGCAAGCATTTGAAGGATCTCGGTCCAAACTGATCTGGTCTGGCCCAAAATGGCCAGACCCCCTCCTCCTGGGCTATCCCGCCCCAGCTGGCCCAGTCTGGATCTTCATCCCACAGCCCATCCATGAGTTAGGCCTGTTCTGTTGCGGCTTGGACCTCCTACCGACACTGACCGGCCGGTCATCCTCCCTACTCCCGTGTCAACGTACAACCCACACAATGCTGGTCACTGCTAGCCCCTGGTCCCCCTCTATTGCACCCTGGTGACCCGTCGTCCACTGTGATCTAACTCACTCACCTGCCACCTCATGGTTCTGCTGGCCTATCGACCTCACCACCCCACCGAGCCGCATGCCCAGCCCAGCCATGGCCTCAGCGCCCCACCAACTGCCTCAAGTCGGCTTCCACCCATGCAATGCATGCTAGTCGTCGCTCCGACCAAATCCCATAGCCCTCCACTGCCTTGGTCCACCGCCATCCCACTTTCGGTGGTTCTTCTCTAACGGTCCCTTCCACGGACCATCGTGACTCCACCGCTCATCCGATTTCTGATCCGAAAGTTGTTTCGGGATCCTTATATTGAGCTCTTCACAGACCCAATACTTTCTTAACTATCTGTTGGATATTTGATGTGCCCAAAATTAAATTGTGATAAACCCAAATAACTGGTGAAGAAAACGAAAACAAATGTGATTTTCAGCGAGTATTGATGGTTATGTTAGTGAGGCTATCAACTAAGATCAATCAAAACAAAGAAAAAAACGGGAAATGAAGGATATTTGAAATAGAAATTGAATCAGAACTTAAAAACAAGATAAATCTTACCCCGGTCCATCCATTTATCACTATCGATGTGATCATCATGCTCCCACCTTGATTTTTTAAGGTTTTGGTGAAGATCATTCCTTGATCCAACAAAGAATAGTTAAAGAGGAGAGAGATAGAGGGAGAGGTTTGTAGAGAGAGAGGAATTAGGAGCTAATCCCAATCTGTCACCTTAAACCTCTATTTATAGGGATCCCGCTCAGCGCGGAATCCGAATCCACCTCACCATTTTATTTTATGTTGCGCCTAGGAAAAAACCCCATTCCGAACTCAATGGAGGTCTCAGATTTCCAATCCAAGTCCCTGATCAAAATTTATTTGCTTTGGCGCTAGGTGTAAAATAATTACGTTTAATTATATTATTTATGATTTTGTCCCTGGATGAATTTTCTCATAGAAGTCTCACACCAAAAAAAATTTATACCCCTCCTAGGGTAAAGGCTACATTCCAAACTCAACCGTGGCCTCATATTTCTGAACTGATCTATCGTTTAAGAGATATAATATATCCATCATGTGCATAGTAAAAAATATATTTAATATTTTTGTATAATTTATTTTGAGCACACTAGGCCTCAGAATTGCACGTTATCTCAGTGCCTAACTCTGGAAATATTCCTAGAAATATTTCAAAGTCTTATAAGGAAAAAACCAAGTCTCTATAGATATGAGGGTATAGTCTCCCCAAAATACTACCCTAGACCCTCACTAATATTTGGAATCATATAGAATATATGAAGGCACTCTTGCAGTTACATAATGACTCATATCCAAACACTATTAAGTGGTCCAGGTTTAGTGGAATGTTATAAAGTGGTATTAGAGCATCATTATTTATTATTATTATTTGGGCAAGGCATACAGGGGATAGGTTATCGTGAGAACTTGGTATCAAACTTATGCCTAGTAATAACTAACCCATGTATGAGGGAAGACTAAGTTACCAGGGATGAGATTATATTTATTAGATTTTTCTTTTATGGTTGATCTATTTCACTTAATATGATGCACATGATTTGGAGTTTATGATTTAAGGGATTTTTACTCTTGGACCAAAATGTCAAGATAGACCCTTTTCGTGCATCATATTAGGCATATAGAATTCACATTTCATTTAAATTATTACTTTTGATTGGTTAGATGGATACAATACATTGTCCAGTTATTTAAAGTGTCTCCATCAATTAATATGGTGTTTTCCTATATAACTTTATGGTGGAATCTTATTTAACTGATTTTTTTAGATATTTTAAAAATTAAATCATATATAGTTATTCTAGTTACCTATGGTATCATCTAAATAAAATTTCAAATACAACTTATAAAGGGTGTTTTTCTCTATAACTCGTAATTTACATTTAATTTAATTAATCCTCTATTATGAAATTCCTTTTTAAAACTAAATGGAATAAAATGATGTAGATCCAATAAGTACATAACCTAACCTTGAGTGTGGGTATATGGGAAAAGAGAGAGAATATAAGTTATGATATTCCTATGGAGTGGGGTATAAAGAATAGTGGGATTTTATGCATGTTATTGTTTTCCCTAGACCATGATATTTAGAATGGTTATGGTGATGTGTTCTGATATGTAAATTTGGAATTATAGTGATATTCCACCATATAGGCCACTCATGGAGCACTAGGATGGTGGGGTATAATAAACCCCATTGAAAGTTAGACCAGATCATACATTGGTTCCAGGGAAAGTGATATATGTTTCCCTATGGGAGATCTTATTATGAGTGTCGTAGTTGATTAACAAAGAGGCTCCTTGAGATACGTCTATGATGTTTGATTTGACCAAAGAGTTTCATATGAAGCATCCTATGTTGTTCACTAGGTAGGGTGGCCTCCATGAAACTGAGTTCTTCATATAATATATTCAGATAATCTTTGACCATTGCAAGACACCTCGGGATAGGAAGGTGAATCAAGTTGTCTATATGCTATGAGGTTTAGTGAATTGCTTGTATGAAATCTTGATCTATATAGACCAACATTTGGGTCTTTCCTTGAAGGATTTCCAGAATAGATTTATTGAACATGTCTTCTTGGATACCCTAAGATCATAAAAGGATAGGGAGTACATGCACCTTATATTGGGAGGTATGTTAGTGATGGAATATGTTGATCACTTCATATACCAAAAATGTTTTTCCACTATATTGATAGTCAATGAGATAGATAGGGGGAGACGTTTTGATGATGGTATAAGGTACGAGGTCTGGGTATAGATGGATGTATTCTGTCTTTCATCATTTTATGAGGTTTTGAACCGAGTTCTTATTACTAATAGGAACTTGGGTGAAGGTAGAGTCTCATGGAAAGTTACTTCTATTGTGGGGACTAGTAGTGGGTCTTCTAATAGTGTGAAGAATCCTTTGGATAGTCCCAGAGTGGAAACATGCATAGTATCCAAGGTGATTGAATATTCCATCCTCCTAGGGGAGGTTGTTTTGTGTAGTGTTATCAATGTGGTAGGCCCAATCATGTTCATACCCATTGTTATTGGACACCTATTGAGTGTTGAGCATGTGGGGTATGGAAAATCTATAAAGGTTCTACTGAAATGATCATCGGTTTTATAGTGATGAAGGATTGGGATAGGGCATTGTAGTTCCAATAGAGTGGTGATTTTATTAGGGATGAAAATAGGAGCTTAATGTTGAGTCACAATCCATTTTCATGTTATTAAACACACTCCCACTAACTAGGATATTAGACCATCTATAATCTGAGGTATAATTTTAATGGATTATACTTTACCATGTGTTGTGTTTGATATAGGGGAATATCAATCTTTTATATATGCTCAGTTCATGGATGGATTGGGATTATCCATAGGACATTTATATGGGGTAATTTTGATAAACATGACTTTATTGTGAGATTATAGGTTATTCACTATTATAAATAATTAACCCTTATTATTGGTGATTACAAATTTCTTTAGGATCTCTTTGTACTGGATATGGACATATTTGATCTGATCCTTAGGATGGAATGGTTGGTACCATATCAATACCATATCAATTATTATCATTTGTGGGTATCCTTCACATATCATGAGGGTGGTAGTTACATCCATGTTGGAAAGTGGGATTTATAAGCGATTCATATAGGGCCTGACTATCTATAACTAGATGGGATTTCGATCTATTTTTCTAGTATTATGTTGGATGATGGGGAGATATAACAGACAATTTTTTTCAGGAAATATACATACCCAAGGGGATTCCTCAATCACCTTAGGCCAACAAAAAGCATCAAAGGAATCTCAAGTAATCATTGTAGATGATTTTTCTGAATAAACAAGATTTAACAGTAGTGAAATTTCTCTAGAAATATGTCCATGACCCATCCAGACATTGGACATCCATGTTAAGCCATTAAAATAGAAACAAATACAAAATAAAATAGATTATATAGAAAATATAGAATATTTAATCAATGGAACATAAGTAATTAACTATAGTGGTACAAAATAGGATCTAAGATATAGAAGTTCATCATGGATGATAAAATTACTAATAAAAAATAAAATTCAAATGAAACATGACATAATATACATGTGACTTATTAATCACCATCCATCACAAATACCACTTTCTCCATGATTGATCCTAAAATGATGCTTGAACCTACAAAAAAAACTTGAGTATACCAACTCTAAGTGGCACAAGTAGGGTGTGATCATAATAGAGCTCAATAGTAAATCTCCAGATTCCATTCATTTCTTTTCTAAAACAGACCATCAATGATAGTTTGAAATATAGATAGAATGTGTTTTTTTATTATTTTAAAATAAACCAACCATAAAATTTTACAAAAAAACATATTTATAAATCAAATAATGTTTTAATGAAACATTTAAAACCTTTCCAAAACCATCTCTTTTCAAATACACATTTTGAAACCCTCTTTTAAACAAACACCCAACTCACACCAAAATAACCAAATAAATGAAATGAAATAGTGGGAAAAGGAACATAATATAAAAGTAAAAATGGTAGAATATTTCACAATTGAACTATAAAATATAGAAGTAGTGGTGAAACCAATTACAATAAGCAGGAAATAATTAAATATGTATTTTTTTTAAAAAGTTGGGGCCGAAGCCTCATTTATTATTAAAACAAAGTAAAGACCTCTTTTAACTGGGTAAAGGGGCACCCATTACATAGCCCGAAGGCCCAGTGGGAATTTATCCCATTACAAGGCCCGTAGGACCAAATTTTTGGACCAAGGCCCATTATATGAATAGTAATGATATAGTACCCCCTGCCTTCTATAGTACTGCACAGTACCCACCGTTGCTACAGTGTCCTTCCTCCACTACAGTGACCTGCCGCCACTACAGTGCCTGCCATTGCTAGAATGTCACCGCTGATACAGTAATACTACAGTACCTGTGCCCAATGGGTTTTGAACCCCCATTTTTCATGTAGGATTACGAGGTTCTTACCACTAATCCAAACCCCAACTATAACAATTAAAGATGTATAATCGTGGGCAGTTCCTAAACATCCTATAAGATGATCCTAGATGTACTTGAGTCAAAACCATTTACCAACCTATCAATGCATCCCTATGTCAATAACCAATTGACTTCTCTCAACTAGCCTAACCAATGGAACTCCCCCGTAGCCTATGTACATCTATTCCCATAGGGGATCTTGTCCATCTAATCAGGTCTAGATAGTATCTGTCTCTCATCCCACACTAAGACGCCAAAGATTCCATGATGATAATAAAGGCGAGTTTTTGGGGTAACCCTAAAATCAAACATATCCATCTAGAATACATATAATCCAAATACAATGTTCATCCTATCACTATACAACAACCATGAAAAATACCTCCTTAAACTAGAGGGATTCCATGGGGGTGAACAATTTTAAGGAAAAAATCCAAAGTTCCAACCAAGACTTAAACATTTGAAAGTAGTTTCGTCAATCTAAAATCCCTTTGATAACCAATTTTAAAATAAATACCATTTAAAATCTCATTCCAAAGTTCCAAATGGGCCAATTAATCCCATTTTATAAAATTACATTTGGAAATCCATGTTAAGTACAATTTGAAAAACAAATACATTTTAGAAATATCATGTTTTAAAGAAGGCCTACTTTGAAATTTCATATATATATATATATATGCATAAATATAAATATAAAGGTACTTAACCACATGTATATATATATACACACACCCATGTTCATAAGAATCGCTAAGGTAGCCACTGAGAAACACAATTCAATACATTTATCAAAACTAAAGGGTTCAACAAGTTAAATTACCAAAAGTACACAAGAATCAAGAATCCAAATTAAAATATACCTCAAAACTATAATAAAATCATAAAAATGCCTTATAAACCCATATTTATCAATTTAAACAATCAAAACCCCCTTAAGACCCATTTAGTAATTTTATCAAACATATGTAAAATGTATAATCTCTTTAAAATCAATTAAAAGAATCAAATTATTTAAAAAAATATTTATAAAACCACTATAAAACATTTAATCCATCAAAATTTTCATGGAAACACATTTAAAAAGATCAAGAATATATGGTGTGTGATTAAAAGGTGAAGGAAAAAAACCACCTACCTTAAATTTTTTGTGGATGCGGCACAACTTCAAATATGAGACAAGGAAGACCCAAAAAATGATCTTCACACCCTAAAATAACAAGAATAATAATTCTAAGTAAAGCCCTACCCTCTAGAGTTCAACTAACATGATGCTAAGGTAGGGGAGAATATAAAAACAAGAGGAAGTGGGAAAGGGGGAATAATAGAATCCATGCCTTAAAGATAACACCAAGAATCGAAGAGAGGAGCCTCAAAATGGAGGAGGAAGCAAGGAATCAGAGTGACATAAACTCCATCAAACACCATAATCAATTAGGGAGTAAAACACCCCATTTTGGGGTCTTAAATCAGAATGGTCATTTTGGGAAACCCAGTTTTTTAGAATTTTGGGCATTGTGCACATTTTGGCCACACGGTTTACCAAATCATGTGCCAACCATGTTCCCCTCAATAGAGAGTAACTAGGAACCACATGTTTGGGATAAAAAGTTGGAAAAACTATGTTCCAACCATTCCCAATGACTCTTTTAATATGGTAGACCCACTCACATGGTTTTCACTTACTACTAACTATGTGGTCTAACCATGCACCCAACACAAAGAGCCCTAAAACATAAAAATTTAAACTATATCAGCCTAAAACTCGAGGAAAAAACCAATAATAAATAAAATAATAAAATAATATGGTCAGAAGTGGTTGAGGTGTGACATTTTTCCCTCCCATTATTGATTAATCTAGGTACATCTTTATTGTTGATTTATTAGGGTTTCCACCTAAGAGAGAGGTTGATTTTTTTATCAATCCCATGCTGGGTGAAGAGATTATTTCTATATTTCCTAATAAGATGACTCCTATGGATCTAAAAGAGCTAATGGATCAGTTGGAATACTTATAGGACAAGTGATTTATATGTCTGAGTATATCTCCTTTGGGGTTTTCAATCCTATTCACCAAGAAGGTGGATAAATCCTTGAGGCTATGCATGGACTATCAAAAGTTGAACCAAGATACAATTAAAAACTGGTATTAAATTCTATGAATATATAATTTATTTGATTATATTATGGAATCTTGAGTCTTCTCTAAGATTGTTCTAAGATCCATGTAACGTCTCAAACATGGATGCCACCTAATATGCTTCGGGCCCGGTTGGCCACATGGCCTCAAGAGTATCTCCCCAAATGCCAAAGGCTGCTGATTAGAAGCGAGGTCCAAGGTGATGTTAGTGGGGAGACACTACCCTCATTGTAAGAGTGCAATATAGTATAAAATAACAATAGATAGCAGAAGCAGTAATACCATAACAGAATTAAATAGTGGAAAACTGATAATATAAATAACCAGGAGTCATATCATACAAGATATGATGCATGTCACATGTTTTTATTTTAAACATCCAAAAAAGTCACAATATTATCATATACAATACAAGTGCCAAAAGTATAAAAGTATAAAAAGTATCCCAACAGCATTACAAGCCTTGGCTTAGTCCTATGCTCTCATGCTCCTAAACAACATATCAAGTACCTATAGTAGGGAACTTACCTTTATTTACACCTAGAATCGTATAATCTGTTTGGGACCAGAGCATGGCTCAAACAGGGTGTGAGACCAAATCCTATTAGGCAACCACCCAAGGTCTATGCCAATCTTTTAGTGAATATATATAACATGCAGTGCACAATAGTGAAAGTAGTAATCTAGGAAGTAACCAAATGTAAACAATACTACAAGCATTGGTTTCCATTTCTATTCCATTTCATTTAATTAATAGTTCAATTACATTGAATGTTATAAGTCTTGAAATTTGGCCTAATCTTAACATCCCTTGTATAGCATTAAGCACAAAAAATTCCTTAGGATGCCATCTAAGAAAGAATAAGTAATGATTGAATCAATTCTTGTGTTTTGGCTTGGCAGATGCATCATAAACCATTTCAATATAAAATATAACCTGATCCCATCCTTGACATTCCTAAGATGGAATTCAAGTATCACTCTAGGTGAAAATCCAACAACACCCTACAATCCCATCCCGGTGAACCTCACAGGATCCCAGTATCATTCTAGGTGTGGTATAATCCATGTCAATTGAGCTCGTCTTTGGTGATCCTATAGGGATCCCCAAGTATCACTCATGACACATGGTCCATGCCTCTTGATCCCAACCATGGAATCCTATAGGGATCCATGATTCACTTGGAATTTATCATAGCCTCTATGAGCCCATCCATGGCATCCATGGTTCACTCATGTCTTAACAATAATAAACAACCCATTGAGCCCGTCCAAGGAATCCCATCAGAATATAAGGTTCAATCAAGGGACCAAGGTACAATAGACATATATGTCTTTCCATGGAATTCTAAATAGAAACCATGATTCACCCAATGTTATTTACCATTTAACCATAACAGGTTCAATTTAACAATTCATTAGATGTGCTAGGGTCGAAACCATAAGCATCAATCAACTCACCACCATGGGTGGCACAATCTAGGACCACATATAAGGCTTGGCCTATCATTACTCATGTGGGAACATATATCATAGCAAGCCTCTCATTTAATCTAAAATATTAAAAGGCTTTAATATAACCTAACTCACGCTGGTAGGTTCATAATTGGAGTATAACACTCCAAACGTGCTTAATCAAGTTTAGGAATAACACGGGTCAAGGGGAAAGTCACCCATCCCATACCCTTGGCTAATTTAAAAACCATAAAACAACATATAAATCCATTTATTTAGTCAATTTCATTTTTAATAGCCCAAGAATGGGAATTCAAGGCATACCTCATAGGTATCCTAGGCCAAATGACCATAAAATGGTCAAAATGGGAACTCACCCATGGGGTGGCCCTTAATCCAGGTAAATAACCAATTACATGCTTTGAAACACCTATTTAATTACCTAAACAATGATAGGAAACAATATGTATGATTTATAAATCAAGGCGACACCCCAAAAATGGGTGTGTGGAACTATGGAATATATAAACAACTTGAAATTTAATGAAAGTCATGAGACTACCTACCTTAAGCTCGTTCTAGATAGCTCATCTAGTATCAAGCAATGATTCGCCCTGGTTTGGGAGAAATCTGAAGAATGGATGAAGAATGGGATATTAGGTCATATGAGCCTAAATCGAAATAGTGCAGCCGTTGTTCCAAAGAATTAATAAAGGATAAAAAGGAATTGAGGACTCACCATTTCAGATCCAAGGAGACGAAGGACACTCAATTCAGAGGTCATATAGATAAGGGATCTAAAAAGGGAGAATAGGATTCAAGGGGGGATCTCTCATGGTTCTCCTACTGTGTAATGAAGAAGGGAGAATAATTTTTAAGTTAAAAACATTCCAAGGAAAAAATGGTCATTTTACCCAAAATATCTGGGTCATATGGTTTACCCACACGGTTTGTCAAACTATGTGGAAACTGTGCACGAATCTCTGTAAGAGAAAGGGGTACTTGCATGGTTTGACTAATCATGTGGTAAGCGTGTGGTAAGCGTGTGGTTTGACTAATCGTGTGGTAAGCGTGTGGTAACCGTGAAGTAGGTCTCTACCTCATTATAGAATCTTTCCAGCATGGTCGTACTGCTGTTACCGCATGGTATCCTGAAACTATGCGACCTCTACTGCCTCCTCTACCACAGTTTCTTCTAATCATGCGACAGGATCATAACACTCCAAGACTTTGGGTTACGGGCTTCAAAAAAACCCCGTACACCTCTAAACCTCTCATGAACTCAATATAAATCCACATTAGGTCATATTAAATAAATTAAACTAAGGATTGACAAAAAAATCACGATATGTACCTCAAAGAAGAACTGGGTTCTTACAAACTTCCCCCTCTTAAAGTAATTCTACCCTGAATTGCTCTTCCAATAGTGGTGAAGAAGTATCTGAGAAAAACTCCATCCACCATGATCATACATTGGCCTCCCTATCCTAGGCCTCATCCTGCACTCGGTCGTGCTTCCATAGCACCCTTACTAAAGGAATAGACCGGCCATGAAGAACCTTTGTGCTATGATCCACAATTCGTATAAGAAGATCCTCAAATGAATCATCTACCTATTACTCAACCTCCTCGGGTTGAAAAGTGTGATACGGGTCAGAATAGTAACATCGCATCTAAGAAACATGGAATACATTGTGCATGGCTTGGTACCTCTGAGTTAACTACAACCGATAGACAACTGGCCCGACCCTCTCCAGAATCTCAAATAGCCCGACATATCTTTGTAAAATCTTACCCTGTCTCTTGATCCTCTTGTGTCCCAATCTCAGTGAAATACGTAAGAATACCTAATCCCCATCCTTGAACTCTAGAATTCATTTGTGGAAATCAGTGTAAGATTTCTGATGAGACTACATAGTAGCCATTCACTTCCAAATCAACTGCACCTGTTCTGTGGTCTCCTAGACAAGACGAGGTCCCAATATAGCTGCCTCTCTTGCCTCCATCCAACACAGGGGTAATCGGTATGGCCTACCATATAAAGCCTCATATGGATACATATGAATAGTAGTCTAGAAGATATTATTATAAGTGAACTCCACTAGGGGTATGTGTCTCTCCCAAAACCCTGAAATCCAAGATTCATGCTCGAAGCATGTGCTCAAGCACCTGAATCGTGTGCTCTGACTAAATATCTATCTAAGGGTGGTAAGATGTTCTCAGAAGCACCCATGTACCCAGAATCCTATGAATCCCTTTTCTGAAATAAGAAGTAAACTGGGTGTCCCTATCAAAAACAATAGAATGAGGGACCCCGTGGAGTTATACTATCTCATGGATATATAATCTCACAAGATCATAAACACTGAAGGTTTCCTTGATTGGAAGGAAATGTTCAAGCTTTGTCAGCCTATCCACAACTACCCAAAAAACATTGTTACCATGAGGAGACCTTGGTAAACCTATCACTAAATCCATTGAGACATCATTCCATTTCCATTTAGGAATGTGTAGCTGCTGTAAAATCCCAGTTGGTCAATGGTGTTCCACCTTCACCTATTGACAGGTGGATCACCTCATGAAAAAACCAGCTACATATATTTTCATATCTGGCCACCAATATTGATGATGTAAATATCGATACATCTTGGTGGAACCAGGATGCAATTCCCATACAGAGGCATGAAATTCTCGCATCAACTCCTTGTGCATGTCTGTCGAAACTCATACACGGCCATGTAATCGCAGAACTTCATCATCACTAATGGTCCAACCAAGAGGAGGGTCCTAACCTTCCACACTCTCCCATATAACTAGGCTTTTGGAATATGATAACCACCTCATCCTCACTCTATTTAGTAGGGTATAGGTAACAGCTGAACAAGAAATAAACTTCTGCCCCTGACTATCATGCACCTCCAAGTGCATCTCAGAGAAAAAATCCATAAGTTTTCACTCGCTATTGGTATGTTTCACTACCTGCACCTGGGTCCTCTTACTTAGTGAATCGGCCACTACATTTCCTTTTCCAGGTGTATAGGTAATATTGAAGTCAAAATACTAAAGGTATTCCACCCACATTCAATGTCTTAGATTCATATCACACTGATTAAATATGTACTTGAGTATTTTTTGTTTTGTGAACACCAAAAAATGATCTCCTAGCAAGTAAGGTCTCTAACAACACAATTCATGAACAAATACAACCAACTTGAGATCATGTGTCTGGTAATTCCTCTCATGTGGCCTCAACTACTGAGACCCGTATGCAACGACTCATTCACCTTCATGAGAACTTCTCCTAGCCCAATACCTAATGCACCATATTACATAGTGTAACTCCTTCCTGGCTTTGGAAAAATAAATATCGGCACTAAAGTCGATCTTCCTTTTAGCTCCTGAAAGGTTTTCATGAAAGAATATTTCCATACATACTTCACACCTTTTTTAGTTAGGCTCGTCAATTGTGCTACTAAATGTAAGAAGTCCTATATGAAATTTCTGTAGTAACCAACCATCCCTAAGAAACTCTACACCTCAAAGATGTGTTTGGTATTCTCCTAGGAAAATATTGTGCTCCCCTTATCTAAGTCCACTAATACTCCTATCTTTGATATTATGTGACCTAGGAAGTGGATCCAATCCATCCAGAAGTGTCACTTTGCGAGCTTATCATATAACTGATGCTATATTAGTGTACTCAATACAATCTAAATATTTTTGGTATGGTCGTGTCAATTGTGAGAATACACCAAGATATCAACCCTGAAAACCACAACAAATGAGTCAAGATAAGGAAGGAAAACATAGTTCATCAATGCCATGAAAACCGCTAGCTCGTTCGTGAGACCAAATGACAAAACAAGATACTCATATAGACCATACTTGCTCCGAAAGGTTGTGTGAAGTATGTTTGATGATCTCACATGCACTTGATGATAACTGGATATCAGATTAATCTTTGAGAAAACTCAAGCTTCATAGAGCTGGTTGAAGATATCATCTATTCAGAGTAGAGGATACCAGTTCTTAATCATCAACCAGTTAAACTTCTGATAATCCACACAAATCCAGAGGGTATTGTCCGCCTTTTTCACAAAAAGGACCAACAAACCCCATGGAGAAGTACCGGTTCAAATGAAACCCTTATCCTTCAAGTCCTATAGCTGCCTCTTGAGCTATTGAAACTCTGTCGTAGCCATCCTGTAAGGAGGAATGGATACCATTGCAGATCCTGACACTGGATTGATAGATAACTCCACCTTTCTCACCAAATGTAAACTAGAAAAGTCATCCGGTAAAACATCCCTAAAATGATCAACCACTGAAAGGAAATCCATCTAACATGTTCCTTGGTTATCCAGATAAAAACTCACAATTTGTGCTATCATCCCACCCAACCCACGATGATTGGATCTAGCTCGTCTTGCCTAGACATCCCTTTCACATTTGTGTAGAAACAATACACCCTCTAGTTACATGAAACTCACCCTGCAGTGATAGTAATTGACAAATTCCTGAAAGGAAACCAACTAATCCATCCTTTGAATGACATCAAATCCTTTCATCTCTATGATATAGAGGTCTTATAAAAAGTGATACCTTTCAACCTCAAGGGGGCACTCCTTTCACTAACTCACACCTGTCATTCTAATACCTAACGGAGTTTCTATCATAATAACATCATAATAAGTAAAAAAAATAGAGCCCAAGGCTTTCCACAATGGTCACAGATATGAAAATATGTAAATACCCTATATCAAAAAGTGCAGAAGATAAAACAGAAGCTACTATAATAGTACCTCTGATAGTATAAGGTCTGGGATCCTGCTTCAGATGGGTCTATTACACTACATAAGTTTGTCCTGTACCACCGCTCTGAGACACTGTATGGATACCCTGAGCTATTCCACCTTGTTGTCTTTGAGAACCTAGGGTCTGGCTACCACAGCCATGACTATAACCTCATCCTGAATGGCCCGATTCATTCTCGCTCCCTATCTGGTTAGAAGCTACAGACCCTACTTCTAAATGTGGATATGATGAAAACCCTATCTCACTAGATTATGGGGAGAACATCTAATAAAAATGATGAATATGGACCATCTTTCCACAAGATCAGCACTCAACTGGGTCCTGCGGACACTGTGGCCTCATATGCCCCAGCTCGATACACTGGTAGCACCTCACCTGGATACTAGAAAAAACATTCTGACTGCTCACGTCACCATGACGAAACTCTAGACAATTCTTCCTACTTCTAGTCGAGGCAGTACTAGATCTAGGTTCCAAACCTCAATAACTCGCACCTCTAGATTCCCTTAGGTTATGCTCTATGGTTAGTACCTAATTCACTATAGTAGAAATGGTAGTCAACCTGAAGACATTTACCTACTATCGTATGCCATAACTGAAACCATCCTCAAATTTCTTAACTTTTGATATGTTGTCACCCATCATAAGTGGTAAAAATCATTGGAGCTCAGTAAAATGGGTCGAGTAGTCCATCACCAAAAAAGTTCCTTGCTCCAGATGCATGAACTCCTAGGATTTATCATCCCTCAGCATCTTGGGATAGTAATAATCATATAAGACTATCTAGAAATATCTCCATGCCATATCTTGATGATGTTTCATTTGAGTAATCACATCCCACCATCTCTTGGAGGAATCACGCAGCATGTACGTAGTGAGATTTACCCTCCTCTCAGGAGGCATCTCTAAATACTTGAAGATAAAAAACATGGCCTATATCCATGACTCTACAGCATGTGGTCTACCATCCCCTAAAAACGTGGGAATATGCTACTATTGGAACACCCGTGTAAGCTCAGCCATATACGTGGTGGATTTTGGTGCTCCTTGAAAGTTTTGTACGAACCTCATAAAGCCTTTATAGAACTATGCATCAACACCTACGTCCAATATAAAATATGGTTCCACAACTGGAACAACTAGAGGATCCACTGGTAGCCCATGGACTACCACCTCTGGGGTATGATCGTCACCACCCTCCTGGCATACAGCTGGAGGTTGTCGTGGTGGCATGACTCTATAAATCCAAGCACATGCCTCAATTCAAGTTCAGATTCAAAGTAATAGCTAAAAAGTGAAAAATTAAACAAGATAGGTCAACACCTTCCTCTAATAACTCACCCATATACCTGCCCCATGGGTCAGGTCTAGGCGTAAAACAACCGATAGATACTACCAAAATGCCACTACTAAGGTTGGGTCTGGTCAAGTTCTCTACCAAAAGCAATTTCAGTTCCACTTGCTTTTCAAATTCGTTTCATCTTAAAATAAGTTCACATTAAAATCTATAATTGACACTCATTTAAATATTATTTCATCCCATTTAAAAAGGGTAACCCAAATGTATGCCAAATTCCAATTCATGGGGGCCCATACTCTCTATGAATCAAAGCTTGGAATCCACCTACAGCACATCATAACGCAATTCAATACAAGGTCGAAACATGATCCACCAAATTCTGATCCAAGAGGTCCCATACATATCAAGGACCAAATCTTGGTTTCTATCCAATTTGAACCATAACATGTACCAATAAACCTATCACAATAGCAGGCATATCTATCACTGTACCTACCACAACATCATGCAATCAGTAATGCTCCTATATGGCAACGCAAGAATTCATAGAATGTTATTTCTAATAAGTTACTATATGATTCATGAGATGGAATACCCTCATATCATCAGGTTTCAACAAAATAGAACCACAATGATATCAATAATAACATCACAATACAAGTGTGTCACCCAACAGTGAAATCGAATCAACTGTAATAGTCAAAAACTAGAAAATCATAATTCAATTCGAGGAAATTTGGTTTTTCCCTATACATTGGGTAACTACTCCTAGGCATAGCTAATTAACAAATCCCATTTCCTTTCTATCCTAGTCTATCAGTTCTAAACAGTAAAGAAAACCAGAAAAGATTTCTCTGATACCACTTTGTAACATCCCAAACCCGGATGCCACCAAACAGTACTCCAAGCCCAGTTGGCCACATGGCCTCAAGAACATCTCCCAAAATTCCAAAGGCTTCTAAATATTAGTGAGGGATGTTAGTGGGGAGACTATTCCCTCATTGGTAGAGTGCAATATAGTGTAAAATAACAACAGATATCAGAAGCAGTAATACCATAATAGAAGTAAACAGCAGAAGACTGATAATATAAATAAACATGATTCATATCATAAAACAGATGATGCATGTCACGTGTTTCTATTTTAAACATCCAAATAAGTAATAATGTTATCATATACAATACAAGTTCCAAAATTACAAAAGGACAAAAAGTATCTAAGTTGCATCGCAAGCCTCGACTTGGTCTCATTCTCTCGTGATCCTAAACAACATATCAAGTACCTATAGGAGGGGTATTTCCCTTATCGACACTTGCAATCATATAATATTTTTGGGCCCAAATCATGACCCAAACAGGATGTGATACCAAATCCCAGTATCCAACCACCCAAGGTCTGTTCCAATCTATCAGTGAATATATATAACAGGTAGTGTACAATAGTGAAAGCAGTAAGCTAAGAAGTACTCAAAAGTAAACATTCCTACAAGCACTAGTTTCCATTTCTATTTCATTTCATTTGATTAACAGTTTAATTACATTTAATATTATAAGTCTCTAAATCCATCCTAAGCCCAGTATCCTCTATATAGTAGTAACCACAACATATGCCTTAGGAGGACATCTAAGTAATAAGAAGTAATGACTGAATCCAAACTTGTGCTTTGGCTTGGAAGATGCGTCATAAACCATTTCAATATACACTATAATACATCCCATCCTTTACATTCCTAATCTGGAATTCAAGTATCACTCTAGGTGAAAATCCACCAACACCCTTTAAGCCCATCCCGGAGAACCTCACAGGATCCTGATATCACTCTAGGTGTGGTATAATCCATGTCAACTGAGCTCGTCCTTGGTGGTCCTATAGGGAGCCCCAAGTATCACTCATTACACATGGTCCATGTAAACACCTGGTTCTTCCTTTGAGGTACGGGTCTCTTTTTTCTTTTTCCTTTTGATTTGTTTTTGAGAAAACAATAGAAAACTAGCTAAGTAATGGAAAAAAACTATCACACGACATGGATTAGAGTTACACACCATATACTCATAAGTACACACCATGTATAGATAGGTCATGTAATTGTTATACATGGCGTGTGGGGATGTCTATAAGGGTAAAGAGAATCTTACATGTACACGCTATGTATTTCCTTCAACACGTCATGTAGTCATGTCGGTAAGACTTGAAATGTAGGTTGATGAAATTTGGTCATCTTTGGAATAGTAAAATAACCCACATGGTGTGTACTCCCATATACATGCCGTGTATTTTATAATTTTTTATTAAAACAGGTAGTAGCCTCGTTTTCTAGTTCTAGACTGAACCCTCACAAACCAGCTAGATGAGACTTCATTTTTATCTCAATTATTCATCTTAAGTCTTATTCGAACATCATCAGATCCATTAGAACCCCACCGGTAAGCTCTTGATTCCTCTTGAGTTGTTCTTCATGATTTCGTTTCTTGACCAAGTTATAGGTGTTTGAGAATTTATGCTTGTTGTGTATATTTACCTTGTTCTAGACTGAATTAGAGGTTGTTACTAGATGAGGAATATCGTGTGAGTACAAGGTAGGTGGTGCATACTTCATTTTGGGTTTTGTGGACATTTGGGTGTTGCAGATTTTAGTGCAATAACGGGTTTTTGAGCAGAACCCTATTATTGCATGTTAAGCTGATTGTTCGGTCATTTGGTATGTTTTTGGGTATCCCCTTACCTTTGTTATGCTTGATTGAGGTCGGGTGAGAGGTTGTTGATCAATTGGGATATTTTTGTAGGGGTGATAAAATGGATATAGTTGAATTTTTATGTTTTAAACTACTATTTTTAAACTATTTAAGTTTGATTAGACTTTTTAGAGGCATTCAAGACCTCAGTCCTGGTATGGGATAGCTAATGGCTAGTGCAATTCAACTGTTAAATTGTTTTTCCTATTTACAACTGTTTAAAATGTGATTATATATATGTGATGTTTGAGATTGCGTATTCTAGAACCCTTGGGGTTTTTTAGGGTGTGGATCAGATATTCTTGAGTGATGTTGATCACAGGTTGGGATTGGCCTAGATTACTTGAGTGGTTTGACCACAGGATTGGGCGTCATGGATGTCGGTTTGAGGCAATGTGACTGTTAGGTTGGGCATGGATCGGGATACTTGGATGGTGAGGACATTAGACTTGTTTGATATGGTCACAGGGACACGAGGTGTCAGAGATATTGTGACTTGGGTTCTTATTTTGGTGATTTCTTCTCACCCGTGATGGCCAAAATCAGCTTGAGTTGTGTGCACACAAGTTGACTCTATGATGAGGTGGTTTTGACTAGTCATATGGGTATAGGACTCTGATATTTTTGGTTTAGGTACTATTGGTTTTTGGTGCTTGTCATAGGAAGCCACGTGGAAGGTGAGGAGCCTTCGGTTGGTAGTAATGAGGCTACCGGGTTATGTGATTGAGGCTAGACAATGTTGTTCTTATCGTTATTCATTTGAGGGTAGACATTGTTGTTCCTCTAGTTATTATTTGAGGACAGACATCATTTTTCCTCTAGTTATCATGTCATGGGCTGATGTGAGATTCTGAGTAGGGTTTCATATGACCAGGATACTTTTTTTTGTGCATGCCTTCAAGATGTCGGTATTTGAGACATGAGGTGTTAGGAGGCAGGTGGTTCCAAGTTACATATTTGAGGTGGAACTTTAGGGTTCACTAGGACTTTGTGACAATAGGGGTAACTTGGTCTAGGGGCCAATGACTCTATTTGCTTCTAAGATTCCAGTATTGGCCGAAGTAGGTGACACTCCTTGGTGGTTGCTGAGCACCAGTAGAGATTGTGTTTATTATTGCATCGTACTATTTACCTTACTTAGAGATTCATGTCTACCTAAACACATATACAAGGTATGCATCATTGGGTGGTATCCTATTGAGATTTGTCTCACACCCTATATGGGCCCTTCGGAATGTATGTAGACTTTATGGTTTTATGTAAAGGTAAAGGATCAGCTTCAAAAGCTAGATCGTAGTACTGTTTGGTATAGAGACTGGTATAGACCTTGAGGTCATTCCTATCTATAGTTTTAATTTAGTTTAGTTTTCTTTCTTGTATCAATATGCTTAATTTTATATGTAAATATTGTGGTTATACATGGGAGCCCTTTTTTTATTTACATGTATGAACTGTTATGGATGATTCTTGATTTTTTTAGTGGCTACAAGTGATTGCTAGCATTCTGTTCTGTTTACTTTCTGATGCTACTATTTATTTATTGCTTCTTCCTTTTAATTGATATTGTTGTGCTTCCAATCTGCGGGTCTGTTTCAAATTTTTTTATTCATTTATTTCTATTTCATGTTATATTATTATGACCAGACTAGTGACTTGTCTTCCTATGAGAGGGTATAGCCTCCCCACTATACCGGTTTACACCCTTGCTGCTAGTCGGTAGCCTTTGGTGTTCGAGGAGGTGTGCCTAAGGTTAGTAACACTTGGCTAGTTAGCACTATTTGGGTGGATCTTCGGTTTTGGGATGTTACAAAGTGGTATCAGAGGAATTTTTTACTGTGATTTAGTAGCATCTTTTGATAGGATACTAATGATATTGAGACTTCATTTTCTTTTATGCTAGTTTACTATTTGGGATATGGCAGACTGGAGATAGGTTGTAATTGTAATTGTGTTTCTAGCTTGTGATTGGGTGCCTGCATCCCTAGGTACGAGGGATGGACCAAGTTTTCTTGGGTGGAAATTTCTGTTTTTCTTTTGTTCAGATTACAGTTTATATGGTTTCCACCTTGGTGGCTCACTTGGTTTGTGATGGTTATTGATTGTGATATGTGACCCCTGACCCGGTGTGGTAAGGGAGAAATTATACATTGGCCTGGTAAGGCAAGTCATGTTTTCTTGGCTTTTGATAGACACATTTTTAGGGTATTTCAATTTTATATATGCATGTATTATTTGTGAAGTGATAATACCATGTGATATATATAAAATTCCATGAGAAAATGGTGAAATTCCTGATAGAATTGCTTGTTTTTATTACAATTTGATATTCCATGATTTAAATTTATATAAAATTGTATGTGGCATGTGAATGGTCCTGGATCTTATAGGAGTAGGTAGGTACTATGGTTGAGGTGACATTGATCACCAGGATTGGGTGACTGGGTCATCGGGTTGAGGCAACGTTGGTTGTCAGGACGGGCATGGCCCGAGGTAATTTTGATACTTGGCTCTATTGAGGGTAGGTAAGGAGTCCATGAGGCCAGGATGCCATGGGGCATGGTTTAAGTGGGGGAGAGTAAGGGTAGTTGTTATGCACTGCCTCTTTATTTCTTTCCCTATCTACATTATATATATTATTATTATATATGTGGGTTGTTTGACCATTTATAGTATTCAAAAGGTTCCTCCCAGACAGCTTAATGGAACATCATTGGGTGATGGTACAATACTATAGGAGCATGATCAGGTTCAGATCCCTAAGGGGTAGGTAGATCATGAGCCATAGGTATAGGCTTAGGGGTGGGATTAGGTTCATGATTCAGTGCAGGCAGAGAAGCAACCGAGTTTGACAGTGTTTGGGTCGTGGCTCGATGAGCAGCTTCAATCTATCCTGGTATGTGCTTTATAAGGTTTTTATAGAGGTGATTAGGGAATGGATCCCTCTATGGATTACCTTACTTGGGAGTTCCAGTCGCAGTACCCGCCGCTTTTTCAGGGTGAGGGTGGTTCGCATACAGCTGAGAACTAGATAGAGAGCATGCAGATGATCTTCGAGTAGCTTGAGATTCCTCTAGGGAGGAGAGTCAAGTTAGAAATGTACATGCTGAAAGGACTGAAAAAGCACTAGTGGGATGTTCAGGTTCAGGATCATAGACACAAGGGACTGGCCTAGAAGGACTTCAAAGATAGATTCTTCATGAATTTTTTCTTGGAGACACTGAGGGAAGAGAGAGCTCGAGAGTTATTGAGCCTTCAGTAGGGTGAAATTTCTATCATGGACTATGCATCTACTTTCACTAAGATGTCTCACTTTATACCAGGTATGGTAAGCGATGACACCTCGAGGGTGAGGCACTTCGAAGATGGATTACAGCACACCTTTCGGGTGCAGGTAAACATCTTTAGGTTAGTCTCGTTCTCAGAGGCAGTGAATCAGGTAGTCATAGATGAGGGAAACCTGATGGACATGTCTCACTTGGGTTGGTTAGTGGCTTTAGGTGATGGTTTATATGGTAGGAAATGATTTCAGGGTGAGTTTCAGTAGGGAAATCAGGATAAGGACTCAGCTAGACCACCTCGTGGTAGTTCCAAAGTGGTTTTCTTTCAGTGTGGGCAGCCAGGGCATGTCTGAACTCAATGTGATAGGCTTCCAAAGGAGTTTCAGACATGTGGAAAGTTCGGGCATCTTGAGAGGTTTTGCAGATAGCCTTCTCTAGCAGCTAGAAGATAGGGACCTAAGTAGGCGTAGGCTTCAGAGGTCAAATCAGGATCGGTACCAGGTGAGGGTATCTGAGGTTTAGCTGCATGCGGAGGACGTGGCAGAGATAGTGGGACCCAGCTGTGGGGTTTGTGGCCTATGGCTAGTGCAGCACCGTAGGGAGGTAAGGCTTCAGGAAGCTGTGTGTTAGGCCTAGTCCATGTTGTGGAGCTGTCAGGGGCTGAGTAAGCTGGTGAGCTGACAACAGTTAGAGGTACGCCACAGGTGTGGCCGTGATTTTTTATTTTACTTCTTTTGGCATGGACTGTTGAGGAATGTCCATTTTGAGTGCACATGGTGCATAGGATATATATATGGACTGACCATACGTTGGTTAGTAGGTTGGAACCATCTCGGGTGCATGATTATATATGTATAAGGTGCTTGACATCAAGAGCATCATTGGATGTAGGTTACTTGAGGTGCTTAGGCATCAGGGCATCCATGGGATGCAAGTTTCTTGAGGTTCCTTGGTTATCAGGGCATCAAGGATGCGGGTTGTGATTGAGGTATGAGGCACCGGGTTATTTTGAGCATCCATGGGATGCAGGACCTCGTCATTCCAGGGATTCCATGGGCTCGAGGTAGGCACTAATATAGTGTGGGATATGTTTGGGTGTCGAAAGTGACATGGGAGCACCTGATGAGGTGCAGGGGTGATGAAGCATCACGGGAGGACCATGGGTCTGGGAAATAGATTTATGGACCTTTTATTGATTTGAGATTTGGGATGGAGTTGTTGTGGAGTGTTCCTTCGTCACCCTTGGAAAATAAATTCAGGGACGAATTGCTTTAAGGGGGAAGTTTGTAAGAACCTAGTTCTTCCTTTGAGGTACATGTCTCTTTTTTTCTTTTTTTCTTTTGATCTTTTTTTTAGAAAATAAGGGAAAGCTGGCTAAGTACTGGGAAAAACCTTTCATATGACATGGTTTGGAGTTACACATTGTGTACTCCTAAGTACACGACGTGTACAGATAGGTCGTGTAAGGGTTATACATGGTGTGTGGGGATATCAGTAAGGGTAAAGAGGATATTACATGTACACACCATGTATTTCCTTCAACACATCATGTAGTCATGTTGGAAAGACCTGAAAAGTAGGTTGGTGAAATTTAGCAATCTTTATAATAGTAAACAAACTCACACTACATGTACTCCCATATACATGCCGTGTGTTTTTTAATTTTTTCTTAAAACAGGAAATAGACTCATTTTCTGGTTCTAGAGAGAACCCTCATGAACCAGCTGGCTAGGACTTCATTTTTTCCCTGATTCTTTGTCTTAAGTCAGATTTGAACATCATTAGATCCATTATAACTCCACTATTAAGCTCTTTATTCCTCTTGAGTCATTCTTCATGATTTCGTTTCTCGACCAAGTTATAGGAGTTTGAGCGTTTATGCTTATTGCGTAGATCTACCTTGTTCTAGACCTAATTAGAGGTCGGTACTGGATGAGAATTATCATATGAGTATGAGGTAGGTGGTGAATACTTTGTTTTGTGTTTTTGCAGACATTTGGGTGTTGCATATTTTAACGTAATGGTGGGTTTTTTAGAAAAACCCTATTATTGCATGTTAAACTGATTGTTCGATCATGTGGTATGTCGTTGGGTATTCCCTTACCATTGTTATGCTTGAGCAAGGTCGATCAAGAGGTCATTGATCAATTGGTATATTTTGGATGGGGGTGCTAAAATGGCTATAGTTGAATTGTTATGTCTTAAACTGCTATGTTTAAACTGTTTAAGTTTGATTAGACTTGTTAGAATCATTAAAGACCTTAGTGCTGGTATGGGATAACTAATGGCTAGTGAAATTAAACTGTTAAATTGTTTTTCCTATTTACAACTATTTAAAATGTGATTATATATATGTGATGTTTGATATTGCATATGATAGAACCCTTGGGGTTGCGTTGGGAATGGCCTAGATTTTCTGGAGTGATGTTGATCATAGGTTGGGATTGGCCTGGATTACTTGAGTGGTTTGATCATAGGATTGGGCGCCATGGACGTCGATTTAAGGCAGTGTGACAGTCAGGTTGGTCATGGCCTGGGATACTTGGATGGTGAGGCCAGTGGACTTGCACAAAATGGTCGTAGGGAAATGAGGTGTGAGAGATATTGTAGCTTGGGTTCTTATTTTGGTTATTGTCATTCACCCGTGATTTCCATAATCTTCTTGAGTCTTGTGCACACAAGTTGACTCTGTGATAAGGTGGTTTTGACCACTCGTGTGGGTAGAGGCCCCCGATAGTTTTGGTTTAGGTACTACTGGTTTGGGGGTGCTTGTTGTAGGAATCCATGTGGAAGGTGAGGAGCCTTTGGTTGGTATCAATGAGGCTACCGAGTTATGTGATTGAGGGCAGACAATGTTGTTCCTCTAGTTAATCATTTGAGGGAAGACATAGTTGTTCCTCCAGTTATTATTTGAGGACATGCATCGTTATTCCTCCAGTTGTCATGACATGGGCCGAAATGAGCTTCTAAGAAAGGGTATGTGTGACCGGGATACTTTTTTTTGGGCGTGCCGTCAGGACTTTGGTATTTGAGATACGAGGTGTTAGGAGGCACGTGGTGCCCGGTTACGTATTTGTGGTGGAACCTGAGGGTTCATCGAGACTTTATAACTATAGGGGTACCTTGGGCCAGGGGCCAAGGACTCTCTTTACTGCTGAGATTCCAACGTTGGCCAAAGCAGGTGACACTCCCTGGTGCCTGTTGAGCACTAGTGGAGATTATGTTTATTATTGCATCATATTGTTAACCTTACTTAGATATGAATGTATGCTTAAACACATATACTAGGTATGAACCATTGGGTGTTTAATTATCCACTGAATGAGGCTAATATACACTGTTAATATATATAATATTCATGTGCTTTATTATTCATAAAACTATTTTTGGTGCATTTTATACTTTGAACATCATTTCACATTATGATTGTAAGTCCTTAAAATGCACTATTACACAGTACATTTTTTAACACCATATAAAATACCCAATGATCTTGATTTTATTTTCATATTTAATTTTCAGGTTTCTCATTACATTGGGAACAATTAATACTTTTTTAGTACTTGAATATTCACATTGGAAGTCCACCAAAATGGGCATTCATGCCAACACATTCTGGGAAAAGTAAAATGAACAACATCCCAATAAAGATATTGTAGAGGCCAATATACAAGCCCAATTATTCTAAAACTTTAACTAAAGATATATTAAATCATGTATAAAAATTAATATAACATTGAAAAGAGCTAATTTGGATGTTTTAATGGAGTTCCAGGCGGCCCAAGTTGGAGATAAAATTCTGGGCCAGATTCTGTGGCCTAGAAAAACAGTCTACCATTTTAAAAATATCTCATAAACCATAAACTATTTTGGGATGAAAATTTACATTAAGTTAGTATACATCAGGATATTAATTTTCTTCTTCTATGACATGCTCCAATTATTCCATCTAAAATATCATTTAGGCACCTCTATTTTATGAATGCAAGCTGGATGTCATTTCAGTTCAAGGGTGGAAAATTCTAAATTTTAAAAACTTTCCACCACCCTAGGCCTACCATAATCAAGTGGGAATACTTAGAATATTTGGGGATCAAACCAATCCTCTTTAAATTCATATTTAAGTTAGAAATTTTTTAAGATTTTATCATCTTTGATGCTTTCTTTCATTGTAATTTTATGCTGGGATTTTGTTGTCTCAAGTTTGTCTTTCACATGTTAGTTGTTCAATTCACCTTAGTTTCTTAATAAAATTTATTATTATCCTCTTATTATATTATCCTTAATATCATGTTGATATATTTGGCTCAAGTTGTGAATTTATTCACACCAAACCTTGTGAAATTATCACACAACGGTGGAGTGATCGTTATTTCATTGTCTTTGTTTTACTTCTTCAATTCCTCTCTCATGAGTCTACTTCCCGCTTCCATTGAAATCATAGCATCAATGGCGGGATAACCCACTTATGTGTTGATCCAATGGAGTATAAATGGGATGAATTGGATTTTATTTCTCTCTCCATTAATTTCTAATCACTTCCTTAATTGAGAATTTTGTTTGATGAATTTTAAACTCCTCCATCCTTGTTGAATTTAAGGCCACGCACTTTAAGTGATAATACAAACCTTTACCTTGGAGTGCTAAAAAAATTTATCCTCCAAGTGTATAGGGGATTAATATTATAGTGTTTAGGTATTAAAATAGTAAGTTATGATGGTGTTTGATCTTCTTAAATGAACACATCTCAAATATAATAAATTGAAATAGTTGAAAAAAGGAATGCATCAAATCCACCCCGTGTGATAACCTAGGATTAACTCATTATTTTAAATTGAATTCACTTAATTATTGATAAAACACTATTTTATTGAATATTTTATTGATAATAAATGATATAATTTCCTCAAATTGTGTTAAATATGTTTATTTATAAAATATTTGGAATTAGATCATTCATTTGAATATTTGATGAAAATTCCAGTTTTACCCTTTATAGTTCACTGTAGTATTTCAAAGATAAATATTTTTATATTTATTATTTGAATTTGAAACTTGGTAAAAGTGTTCCTACCATAATTATCTACAACTTTTATTCATGACACTAAAGCTAAAGAGTGCATTAGGTTGTTGAAAATGGTCCATGAAGTCAAAGTTGGGCTGGACTCGCCAGAATGGAGAAGCTTATGTATTTCGGCAATAACTCCTTAATATGGGTCTGGATTAAGCCCAAATTTTTAGAGGAGATAGAGTACCCATATCCTCACATATTATCCTTCTGGAAGGCCGGCCAATTCACGCGTTTTGGTGGTCAAATTGGCGGTTTAATTTTCATTAAAATATTTGGCCGAATTTCCACATTCACACTTGAAACCACTTGTAACCTCTCCTCCCCTCCCGTCTATAAATTGGAGTTTTTCTCATTTGGATGGATTGGGGACGTGAATTAAGAGATTGGAGGCAGAGGAGAATTTGTTTCACCCAAATTATCAAACCATTGTAAGAGGGGTATCTCTTGAAGCAAGGATCCCCTCATCGAAGCCTCCTTCTCTTCTTCATTTTGTAATGTTTTCATTTGTGTAATAAACTTCTTTGTTCTTCTTTTATTTCTTCTATTTTATTCTGTTTTGTTTAAATTTATTATTCTCTTAATCTTCCTCTTTGGTATGGAATCCTTTAGTAGAAGAGTTATTGGGTTATTCCCATTATAAACCTTTGCACATGCAAAACGCTTCTACGATGATTACGCCACCCATGGAAGAGTAGTTCTTTTAAGTAATCGATCGACCTATATCCTTCTTCATTCATTTATTTTGAATAAATGAGATACTGTAATTCACATATTATGATCTATTAATTTATTTTTCAATTTAAATGAAACTAAGCAAGCAATTTAACAATAAACACAAAATGCGCGAGGTCAGGATTTGTGTGAATTGTGAGAGCGTAATCTTAATCGGTAATACAAGACCACACGGGATCAATTTGTAGAGTTCAAATACAATCCCTAGACTCAATTAATCCTCATTTCCAGAGTTGTTATGTGCCTTAATTTATCACTGACCATAATCTAATCTTAGAATATCAATCAAAGCAGGGTGTTGCGATTGCATGTTCCGAAGTTAGCCTAAGGTTAAATTCACTTCATCTTCGTGGTAAAGTTAATTCTCGTAGGGTTCAGGATTTAAAAAATTAAGGGATCATAATTAAGTGAATGTTAATTTAAATGATAATGATTAATAATATATTGAAGAGGTATAGTTATATTGATTATGCCTTTTAAAATATTTTCTAAAAAACATCTTCTTGTTGTGTCATTTTAATCGAAATTCATTTCAAAACTAAAAACAAAAAAAATATACAATCTTCTTCCAGAAAACTTATTCTAGATTCATAAACTATAACAAACCCCAATCCTTTAAAGTAGCATTTTTATTATATTATATTTCATTTTTTTTAGAATACCTCTAATAAGTTGTTAAATTCACTTCCTCCTTTGAGAGACGACCTTGGTCAGCCACTCTGCTGCACCTAAGTACCCCAAAATCACACTAATCATTTGAGGGCACCCACGACAGTGCTCTTTAAAATTGGCGCCATTGCTGGGAAGGCAAGTAATTATTTCAACCAATTAGAGGTATTTATTTTATTTTACATTTTAATTATCTTCCTCTCTTCTTTCTTCCGTCTTAACCCAATCTGATTTTTTTCCTTCTTCTTTTATTTCCTTCTACTTCTTTTTGGACCATAAACTCAAACTTCTAATTTTTATTTTACTATAGTCCACTTTCCTTCTTTTCATCTTTCATTGATTGATGAAATGAACTAATCCAGAAGATCTCTTAGATCTTGACCCTGAGATTGAACGCAGCCTTAGGGCACGAATCAGACACTCTCAGTCTACGGGAAGTTTCAATATTCAACCATTTGGTGAATTCCTCTCTTCTGGAAACATTGAAATTGGAATCAATTCAAATTCAAACATAAAATATGAACCAATGGCTGGAAATAATGGAAATGAACTTAATATAACCATTCGATAATTGGCTGCACCAGATATTAACTATCAACCAAATTGTTTTGCATACCCAAATCTCGAATCAGACTTTGAGTTAAAATCTGGATTAATTCACCTTCTTCCAAAGTTTCATGGCTTATCTGGTGAGGATCCCAATAAACACCTTAAAGAATTTAATGTGGTTTGCTCAACCCTAAAACCTAGAAATGTTTCTGAAGATCAAATCAAATTAAGAGCATTCCCATTTTCAATTGATGGAGCTGCAAAGGATTGGATGTACTATTTACAACCTGAAGATGTAACATGTTGGAACGATTTGAAACGTCTTTTCTTGCAGAGATTTTTTCCTACATCAAGGAACACATCCATTCGAAAGGAGATATCAGGGATCAAGCAAGCCCAAGGGGAGTCAATGTATGAGTATTGGGAGAGATTCAAGAAGTTATGTGCAAGATTTCCACATCACCAAATCAGTGAGCAACTCCTCATCCAGTAATTCTATAAAGGACTCACACCTATAGAGAGAAGCATGGTTGATGCTGCAGCTGGAGGAGCATTGGTGGACAAGACACCAGCAGCCGCACGTGCATTGATCGACAAGATGGCCCAAAACTCCCAACAATTTGGTGATAGAGGTACACCACATGTCTGGGGAGTACATCAGGTAAGTCCTTCTTCTCTTGAAAGTCATTTGATTGATACTAAGTTGGAAGAATTGACCACTATGGTGAGGCAAATTGCTTTGGCACAAAAGACATCTCTACCTCCTCCTTTAAGGCCTTGTGGTATTTGCACTAAGATAAGCCACCCAACTGACCGTTTCCCACAACTACAAGAGACAGAGGATTGTGCAGCAGTATTCCCTGGGAGACCATTTCAGCAGCAACAACAACCATATCCCCAAAATAAGTTTGATTCATTTGCTCCAGCATACAACCAAGGGTGGAAAGATCAGTCGGACATGAGGTATGGCTCTGAAAAACAATAAAGGCCCCCTTTTCAACCAAACTTCCAGCATCCTCCACCTTACCAACAGGGTTTCCAACAACCCCAAAGGAGATTAGAATCTCAAACATCAATGAGTCAGCAACAAGGGAATATCCAACACAAGGTAGACTCTAACACTGATGATCTTTTGAAACAAATTGTTCTTAATCAACAGAATGAGCTAAAGAGTCAAGGTTTGGAGCTGAGGGAGTTAAAGACTCAAATGAGCCAGATTGCCACCGCCCTCCATGAACTTGTGAGTAATAATTCTGGAAATCTACCTTCCCAACCCACTCCAAATCCAAAGGGGAATGGCAGTGCCATCACATTGAGAAGTGGGAAGCAAATGAACGATACATATGTACCTACCATTCCACCGGGATTCACCTCTACTCCAGAGAAGCTGCATTCCACACCAACTAATGATCAATCCAAGGAGAAAGATAAAGGTAAGAAAAAGATTGATGATGTTCCTCCTAAACCCCTTCCTTTTCCCAACAGGGTTGTTCAAACCAAGAAGATGGCTGAAGAAGCAATGAAAAAGGAGGTTTTGGACACATTCAAGCGTGTGGAGATCAACATTCCTCTACTTGAAGCCATTAAGAAAATCCCAAGGTATTCTAAATTCTTAAAAGAACTCTACACCAATCGAAGAGGGCTCAAGGGAAATGAGAGGATCAACCTTGGAAGGAATGTCTCAGCACTCATTTCACCAACTATAGCAATGCCAACAAAGTTCAAGGATCCAGGGACATTCACCATCTCATGCACCATAGGGGAGTTGCACTTTTCTGATGCACTTTGTGATTTAGGTGCTTCCATAAATGTGATGCCTCGCTCTGTATTTTCTTCCTTGCAGGTTGGTGAGTTGAAGCCAACTAGAGTAGTGGTGCAGTTGGCGAATAGAGCTACGACATATCCAGTGGGAGTTCTTGAGGATGTACTTGTTCGGTTAAGAGACATGATCTTTCCAGCAGACTTCTATGTTCTTAACATGGAGGATGATCAGGTAAGTTATCATGCCCCCATTATCTTAGGTAGACCCTTCCTCAAAACTGCAAAAACTATCATAAATGTCAATGAGGGTACACTTTCCATGGAGTTTGGAGATGATGTTGTGATATTTAATGTTATGGATTCCATGAAGTACCCATTAGAGGACCATTCTCCTTTTGTTATCTCCCATTTTGAACCACCAAGTAAAAACATCATAGAATTGGATTGTCCTATGCTTAGGGAGATTATGAGTATTGGTTCTAGTTTATTGTCTAAGAGTACTTCTACACCCATTTTTAAGGAACAAGACTCTCTAAGATTTGATTTTGAAATGGAATCATATTCTAATTTTGATCATGTTCACTCTGATTATGAAATGGATGTTGAGTATGCTGATGGATTTAATGCTTTATTCTCTGATTTTGATGATTTCTATTATGATACTGATGCTCTTTGTGCACATATTTTAGTTCCTCCAATGTCTCCATCCATACTACACCCTCCTTCATTAGAACTCAAGCCATTGCCACCAAATCTGAAATACTCATACTTGTTGAGTGGTGAGAGATTACCTGTTATCATTGCTAACAATCTCCCTTTTGAACATGAAGAAAATCTTTTGAATATTTTGAGGGAGAACATCAGGGTGATTGGGTGGACCTTGGCTGACATATAAGGTATTATCCCCTCCATTTGCATGTATAGGATTCTCTTGGAGGATGGAGCTAAACCAGTGAGACAACCACAAAGGAGACTCAATCCCACCCTCATGGAAGTTGTTAAAAAAGAAGTTGAGAAATTGCTTGAGGCAGGTATAATCTTTCCAATTTCAGATTCTCAGTCGATAAGTCCTATTCAGGTTGTGCCTAAGAAGAGTGGTGTTACTGTTGTTAAAAACGAGAAAGATGAGTTAGTTCCAATGAGGGTGAAAAACAGTTGGTGTGTGTGTATTGATTATAGGAAACTAAATCATTCCACTGGAAAGGACCATTTCCCCCTCCCATTTATTGATCAAATGCTTGAGAGACTAGCTGGGAAAACACATTATTGTTTCTTGGATGGATTTTCTGGATATTTTTAGGTTCCTATAGCTCTAGAGGATCAGGATAAGACTACATTCACCTGTCCCTTTGGCACATTTTTCTACCGGAGGATGCCATTTGGACTTTGCAATGCCCCAGGTACCTTCCAGAGATGCTTGGTGAGTATTTTTTCTGATTTTATTGAGACCTTCATGGAGGTATTTATGGATGATTTTATAGGGTATGGGTCTTCATTTGATGAATGTATAAATAGTTTGGGAAAGGTATTGAATCATTGTATTGAGAAGAATCTAGTCCTGAATTTTGAAAAGTGTCATTTCATGGTAGAGCAGGGCATTGTCTTAGGGAATGTAGTGTCAAAACATGGGATAGAGGTTGATAGATCTAAGATAGACATTATTTCATCCTTACCATATCCTTCATGTGTGCGTGATGTTAGATCTTTCCTAGGGCATGCAGGATTTTATCGGCACTTCATCAAATATTTTAGTAAGATTTCTCTTCCTATATCACGATTACTCCAAAAGGATTCTGATTTTGTTTTTGATGATTCTTACAGGACTTCCTTTGATGAGCGAAATAAGTGTCTGACCACTCCACCGATCATACAGCCCCCACGGTGGGAGATTCCTTTTGAGCTTATGTGTGACGCCTCCAACTTCGCGGTTGGAGCTATCTTATCTCAGAGGGTGGAAGGATGTTCACATGTGATCGCCTATGCATCGAGGATACTGGATTCAGCCCAATCAAATTACACAACCACAGAGAAGGAGTTTCTTGCTGTCATATTTTCTTTAGATAAATTCCGTTCATATTTATTGGGCTCTAAAGTAGTTGTTTTTTCTGACCATGCAGCTTTGAGGTACCTCCTAAAGAATCCAGATGCAAAACCACGACTTATCTGTTGGATGCTCCTTCTTCAGGAATTTGATATTGAGATAAAGGACAAGAAGGGATCAGAGAATTTGGTGGTGGACCACATGAGTAGGCTTACTCACACACTAGAGGATGACACCTTGGATCAGGTACCACTTCAGGACACTTTCCCCGATGAGCATCTTTATTCCATCTCAGGTACGCATCCTTGGTATGCAGATTTAGTTAATTACATTGTTTGCTCTGAAATCCCAGCAAATTTGAAGAAGCATCAAGTCCAAAAATTAAAAAGTGAGTCTCGATATTATGTTTGGGATGATCCATACCTCTGGTGCATGTGTAGTGATCAAGTTATTAGGAGGTGTGTTCCCGATCATGAGTTTGAGTCTGTTTTGCATTTCTGTCATACACTTTCTTGTGGTGGACACTTTGGACCCCAACGGACAGCTAGGAAAGTTTTGGACTCTGGATTATATTGGCCTAGTTTATTCCATGATGCCCATGTGTTTTGTAAGTCATGCGCTCGTTTCCAACACACTGGGAACATTTCTAGGAGACATGAGATGCCCCAACAACCCATACTATTTTGTGAAATTTTTGATGTATGGGGCATTGATTTTATGGGTCCTTTTCCTAGTTCATTTGGATTTTTGTATATTTTGGTTGTTGTTGATTATGTGAGTAAATGGGTGGAGGCCAAGGCCACTAGGACTGACGATTCTCATGTTGTAGTGGAGTTTGTCAAGGCTCAAATTTTCTGCAGGTTTGGAGTACCAAAGGCCATCATCAGTGACCAAGGGACACACTTTTGCAATAGGAATTTTGCTTCCCTCCTTCGGAATTATGGGGTGACACACAAAACATCAACACCATACCACCCCCACACAAATGGCCAGGCTGAGGTTTCAAATCGTGAGTTGAAACAAATATTAGAGAAAACCGTGCAGCCAAATATGAAGGATTGGAGCAAGTGCTTGGATGATGCATTGTGGGATTATAGGACAGCATACAAGACACCCATTGGTATGTCCCCATTTAGGATTGTTTTTGGGAAATCATGTCATCTCCCAGTGGAAGTCGAGTATCGGGCATATTGGGCTATAAAGAAATGCAACATGGATTTGGCCCAAGCTGGAATTCAAAGGAAGTTGCAAATTCAAGAGCTTGAGGAGATTTGACTTTCATCATATGAGAACTCAAGGCTCTATAAGGAAATATCAAAAGCATATCATGATAGAATGATCCAACAAAGGGAGTTTCATGTTGGATAGAAAGTCCTTCTCTACAGTTCATGACTGAAGCTAATGCCTGGTAAGTTGCGTTCCAGATGGTTAGGTCCTTATATTGTATATAATGTTTTTCCTTATGGTGCAGTGGAGATCACACAAGAGGACTCTGGAAGGAGCTTTACAGTCAATGGGAAACGTTTAAAGAGATATATTGAGGGACTTCCTACTAATGCAGTGGATTTTATCACACTGCATGACCCCATCATCACTTGATCACATCAGGCTGTTCCTAACCCTTTCACTTTTATATTATTTGTCCTATTTAAAAATTCTGTATTTCATGTGCATATATCATCTCATGGGTTCACATTGAGGACAATGCAATATTTTAAGTGTGGGGGAGGTAACCTTTTAGTTTAGTAATTTAAATTGTTTTCCTATTTAAAAAAATCAAAAAAATTGAGTGTTTTTCAAATTTTGTGTGTTTTTATACAATTTTCTGTGTTTTTTGAAACTTTTGAGATAAAATGATTCTCATTACCATTTTTAAATCCATATCAATAAGTGAAACAATTTACCCCTTGAAACTAAGCTTAAATGAATATTGAAATGACTTTGTTTCAAGTTCAAATATTTAGTAATTTCATGAAAAGTACTCTGAATTTTGAATCCCATGCCACATCTCACTGTCTTTATATTTGAAATCACTTTCCTGTGAGGCTTCTAAACCATTATTTTCATATTCTTTACATTCACCTCACTTCTTGAGAGAACCAAACCATACTTGATTTAACCAGAATTTGATCTATTCCTGTCAAAACTTGAGGGTTTGAGGTACTTATGTTTAAATGATTGAGGTATTTGTTTGGTATTAAAGCCCCTATTTCAAAGAATCCTTTTTTATAATGGCCTACCTTGAATATTTAATCCTTGTAGCCCTTATAATCTATGCACAGCCTGTTAGGTTAGCCACATTACAAGCCAATTTTCCCTATCCAACCAACTCTTGAAGTGAAATTGCATAATCTAGTTGAGCTTAAGTGTGGGGGAATCTATCTTGTGTTGTGCCACCACATTCTGTGATACTTTGGGTGGAAAATTAAATTTTGAAGAGATGTGTTTTCTACTAAATAAAACCATTATATTGAAAGTTGTGCCTTTTCTGGAGCTTTCATGACAAGTGAAGTTGTGCCTTTTCTGGAGCTTCTAATTGAGGTGGAAAGTTGTGCCCATCTGGAGCTTTCAAGAAAATCATGTTTGACAAGATTGACATTTTTTATGCTGAAATGATGAATGGTGTACGCTTTTCATGAATTTTCATGATGATGGAGCTGAATTGATACTATGGGGATTGAGGAGAAGACCATATTTAAGTGAAAATTAGATTAATGCAATTTTGCTTCAAAAAGAGTCAAGCCCTCCTCATTCAACCTCAGAATTTTTCACATCTAAATCCTACCAACCAAAAGCCACAAAACAAACCTGAAAAGTCCTCATGATAAACATATGTCCTTGACTCACATCGGGTAGCGATGTAGGAATCTATCAAGCCTATGGTGACCCTTGTATGAGTTTGGATGAGAAAGAAATTGCAAAAAAATTGATATTTGAGTGATGAGAGAAAATTCAAGCAAGGTAAGTGTTTTGTGCATGGGAGGATAAATGAAGTGGAAATATATTGAATGATATAAATGGAGAACTTGAAATAAGGTTTTTTATGAGGCATTATATCTTTTGATTCTTGGTGTGAAATTAATTGATCTTAAGGATATGTGTTTTAAAATTGGTTTTGATTTGATATTGATGTTTACTTGATATGAGGTTTTGCCCAGGAGTGCAAAAGGGTAAGTGTGGGGGAGTTGATAAAACACTATTTTACTGAATATTTTATTGATAATAAATGATATAATTTCCTCACATTGTGTTAAATATGTTTATTTATAAAATATTTGGAATTAGATCATTCATTTGAATATTTGATGAAAATTTCAGTTTTACCCTTTATAGTTTACTGTAGTATTTCGAAGCTAAATATTTTTATATTTATTATTTGAATTTGAAATTTTTTTAACAGTGTTCTTAACATAATTATCTACAACTTTTATTCAGTACACTAAATCTAAAGAGTGCATTATGTTGTTGAAAATGGGACATGAAGTCAAAGTTGGGCTGGACTCTCCAAAATGGAGAAGCTTCTGTATTTCGGCCATAACTCTTTCATATAAGCCTGTATTAAGCCCAAATTGTTAGATGAGATAGAGGACCCATATCCTCACATATTATCCTTCTGAAAGTCCGGACAATTCACGCGTTTTGGTGGTCAAATGGGCGGTTAAATTTTCATTAAAATATTTGGCCGAATTTCCACATTCACATTTGAAACCACTTGTAACCTCTCCTCCCCTCCCCTCTATAAATTGGAGTTTTTCTCATTTTTAGGGGTTGGGGACGTGAATTAGGAGATTGGAGGTAGAGGAGAATTTGTTTCACCTAAATTCTCCAACCATTGTAAGAGGAGTAGCTCTTGAAGTAAGGATCCCCTCATCGAAGCCTCCTTCTCTTCTTCATTTTGTAATGTTTTCATTTGTGTAATAAAATTATTTGTTCTTCTTTTATTTATTCTCTTTTATTATGTTTTGTTTAAATTTCTTCTTCTATTAATCTTCCTCTTTGGGCTGGAATTATTGAGTAGAAGCGTTATTGGGTTATGCCCATTATAAACCTTTGCACATGCAAAACACTTCTACGATGATTACGCCGCCCATGGAAGAGTAGTTCTTTTAAGTAATCGATCGACCTCTATCCTTATTCATTCATTTATTTTGAATCAATGAGCTACTGTAATTCACATATTCTGATATATTAATTGAGTTTTCAATTTAAATTAAACTAAGCAAGCAATTGAACAATAAACACAAAACGCGCGAGGTCGGGATTTGTGTGAATTGTGAGAGCGTAATCTTAATCGGTAATACAAGACCACACAGGATCAATTTATAGAGTTCAAATACAATCCCTAAACTCAATTAATCCTCATTTCCAGAGTTGTTATGTTCCTTAATTTATCACTGACCATAATCTAATCTTATAACATCAATCAAAGCAGGGTGTTGCAATTGCATGTTCCGAAGTTAGCCTACGGTTAAATTCACTTCATCTTCGTGGTAAAGTTAATTCTTGTAGGGTTCGGGATTTAACAAATTAAGGGATCATAATTAAGTGAATGTTAATTTAAATTATAATGATTAATAATAGAGTGAATAGTTATAGTTATATCAATTACGCCTTTTAAAATATTTTCTAAAAAAACATCTTCTTGTTGTGTCATTTTAATCGAAATTCATTTCAAAACTAAAAACAAAAAAATTATACAATCTTCTTCCAGCAAACTTCTTCTAGATTCATAAACTATAAAAAACCCCAATCCTTTAAAGTAGTGTTTTTATTATATTCTATTTCATTTTTTTTAGAATACCTCTAATAAGTTTTTAAACTCACTTCCTCTTTTGAGAGACGACCTTGGTCAGCCACTCTACTGCACCTAAGTACCCCAAAATCACACTAATCATTTGAGGGCACCCACGATAGTGCTCTTTCAATTATATTAGAATTCACTTAAACCCATATAAAATCAACCAAATTTGTCCACTTAATATCCAAAAACAATCCATATAATTTATGTTTCTGTAGGTTACTTCTTAGGTCTCTGAGGATTCGATAACCCAAGCTAAACTACAAGTGACCGCTTAACACTAAAATCTTGGGTAAATTTGGGCGAGAACAAATTTTGGTGCCATTTATAGGGGCCCAAGTAAGTCATCTCAACACCCATTATATTCTCCCCCATTTCTTATATTCTCACCCAAATTCTCTTATCTTTTCCCTTTCTCATTTTTTTTCTTTTAGCGCATGTCCGCCTACACCTATGATCAGTCAAACCGTCTAGTTATGGTGGATACTCCTGGGTTTGGGGAGTCAAGTACACCAAGGGAACACATTAGATTAGATCCTAATATTCCTAATACTCCAAAGTCAAAAATTTATCCCATTTCAATGCAATTTATTCAAATAAACCCACTCATAAACCCATGTGGGAACCAAAATGGAAATCCAAATGAGGAAGCCCCAAACTTGGGGAATGCAGTCGATCAAACCATGAATAACTACCTCATACCTGCCTGGAACAATTCCCCCTCATGCAATAGACACAATTCCCTAGGATATTCCAACTACATCTTTAAACCCCATGTCCTAAACCACCTTCCCACATTCTATGGAATGGAGTCCAAGATGCCCTAACTTCACGTTAATGAGTTCAATGACATTGTAGAAACCATGTGTCCCCCACATCAACTAGAATCAGCTAAGATAAGGTTATTTCCTTTTTATTTAAAGGGTCAATCTAAAAATTGGCGAAAAAATTTTAGACCATCATCCATCAACTCTTAGGACCAATTACAAAGAGAATTCTATAAAAAATACTTTCCCTGTCACAAAATAATTACACTTAAAAAGAGCATCAAAAACTTTTTTGAAAAAGAGGGAGAGTCATTCTATGAAACATAAGAGAGGTTCAAAGACACCCTAAACATGGTTACACACCATGGTTTTTCTATTCCTAAACAAGTGAGAATTTTCTATGAATGGTTGGGCCCAGGGAACAAATAATTCATTGACATGATGTGTAATGGGACCTTTAAAAACAAAGCCTCAAATGATGCTTACGAGTATCTAGAAAGCCTTACTGAACAAAAACAAACATGGGGAACATCACCTTACTATGAGAAGTAACAAAAATCTAGTGGAATTCATATAATTAGAGAAGAGGAAATCCTTAGGGCTAAACTCATAGCACTCACTAGGAAGTTTGAAGAGATAGACCTTAGAAAAAATCATGAAATCCAAACCGTAGACCCTGTTTGCACAATTTGTGACAAACATGACCACAAAACAGAAAACTTCCCAACCATTCCATCCATCAAGGATGTTCTTCTAAGAGGACCACCTACTTAATTAAATGCCCTAAACTTCCAAATCCCCAATATCAAAACACATTCAACCCAATTTATAATGACCACTCAGGCTTCTGCTGGAAAGATAACCAACAAACTAACCAACCACAAGGACCAAACCCCTACCCTCTACAAAATTTTCAAAACCATAACCAGTTCCAACCACAACTAGTATAATACCAACACCCTCCTATCCAATACCAACAACCCATCCAGCAACCCATGCAATAACCAATCCAACAACCAAAGTATCCTCCTAGGATAAACTAACCCGCACGAACCCCTACTCAATCTGTCCCTCTTCCAATCCTTGAGCAGTTGTGTAAAAAAATGGAGAAAATGAAATCAGAAGTCACATACCTTAAACATGAACTAAAAACCATAAAAGCTGAGAAGGAACCCATGCCTAATCAGGTGGTACCATCCTCCACTTTAAGGGGAGAGTCAAGTTGCACTCAAACAACTCATGAACAACTAAAGGCTGTGATAGTTTTAAGAAGTGGGAAATAAATTGAGAAACCTGAACAAATAATCCAAAAACCATATGAATATTCAAAATCTAATGAAAATTCAAATGAACCACATGATCAAACTGAAAAAAACTGATAACAATGTGAAATAAACAATACTTCAACAAACAATCCCACAACCTGCACCATTTCCTCAATGCATCCAGTGGAAAACCAAGGCTGAATTGTGTGAAACATTGAGGAAAATATTTTCACAAGTCAAGTTGAACATTCCACTCCTCAATTCCATTCAAAACATTCCTACATACTCAAAATACCTAAATGACCTCTGCACATTTAAAATAAAATTCTCACACAAGAACCAAGTCCTTATGGGAGAAAATGCTAGCAAAAAAATCCAAGGAACCCTTCCACCAAAGATGAAAGACCCAGGATGTCCCAAAATCAATGTTAAACAAGGAGATAATAAATTTTTCAAATACTTGTGTGACCTAGGTGTCAATGTCAATCTCATTCCCTATGTTTTGTACTACTAGTTAGGCCTGGAAGAGCTCCAACACACTTCTGTCACACTTCAACTTGTTGATCGTAGCATTAGGGTTCCAAAGGGGATTTTAAAGATGTTTTGGTAAAAGTAGAAAACTTCATCTACCCTGATAACTTCATTTTCCTTGACAACAATCCAAACTTAGGCAACAAGTAAAGAACCCCAATCATACTTGGCCATCCCTTACAAAAATCAACTCTTTTATCCGAGTCCGAAATGAGAACATGACCATCACCTTTGGAAACATGAGTCTAGACTTGAACATATATAATGCAAGCTCATAAATAGGGGATGATGAGGATATTCATGAAGTAAACATGATAGGTTGAGTTGATAATGAATCCATAGAACATCAAGGAATATTTGAGGAATATTTATGTTAGGATGAGATTAATTTCCTTTGTTCACATGAAGGAAGTTTATCTCCTTATCTAGAATCAGTTTCAGATTGCTCCTATGATGAAATATTAAGACCAATAATCAGTGAAATATTTTAGGAAACCACATTCATGGAGACCACTCAAACTCCCTTCCCTAACACTAATCAACCCAATATTGTAGTTGAAACTTCTACACATGGGGAATCAATCCTATCTAAAACTCAAAAAAATAAATTGATCTTGAGACAATGTCCCAATATTCTTCTGAAATTTTGAACCAACCAGGTCTTGAATTGAAAGAATTTCCTACTACACTTAAGTATGCCTTCCTAGGAGAAAATGGAACACATCCTATTGTCATTTATTATTCTCTTCAAGCCGATTATGAGAGGATGCTTCTAGATGTCCTTAGGAAACACAAGAAAGCCATTGGATGGACCCTATCTGATATTCTTGGTATTATCTAACTTATCAGGACTCATAGGATTGTTCTATAATCTGATTTAGATCCATGTTGTCAAACTCAGCGGTGACTCAATCCTAATATCATGGAAGCAGTGAGAAAAGAACTTCTGAAATTGTTAAAATCTAGTATCATCTATCCCATAGATGAGAGTGAGTGGGTCAACCCAATATAAGTGGTTCCAAAGAAGGCCGTAATCATAGTGACAACCAATAAGGATAGAGAGATTCTTCCAACTAGGGTGAGTAGTGGATGGAGAGTTTGCATCGACTATATGAAGCTAAACTCATTTATCAAGAAGGACCATTTCCCCTTACCATTAATTGACCAAGTCCTTGAGATAGTTGCAGGTCATGCCTTATACTATTTCTTAGATGGGTACTCAGGGTACAATCAAATTGAGTTCTCCCGAGAGGATCAAAAGAATACTACATTCACCTGTCTATTTGGCACCTTTGCTTTCAAATGCATTCCCTTTGGGTTATGCAATGCCCCTAGAACCTTCCAACGGTTCATGATGAGAATCTTATCGAACATGGTAGGGGATTTTATAGAGGTATTCATGGATGACTTATCTATGTTTGGGGATACATTTTATGGATGTATGAGAAATTTGGAGAGAGTCTTGTCAAGATGTGAAGAAAAGAATATGGTCCTAAACTAGTAAAAATGCTATTTAATGGTTAAATAGGGACTAGTCCTTGGACATCTAGTATCTAGTAGAGGGATTTAAGTTGATAAATCTAAGTTCTACATAATTAATCACCTTCCCTCTCCTAAAACTGTTAAGGAAGTGAGGTCCTTCTTAGGACATGTTGGTTTCTATAGAAGGTTCATTAGTAATTTCAGCTCTATTTCTCGACCACTTGTGTGCTCTATTAGTGAAAGATGCTCCATTTTTACGGATGGAAAGCTATGATGAATCATTCTCTACACTCAATTCAGCTATTATCTCTCCACCTATCATGAAATATCCAAATTGGAAACTTCCTTTGGATCTCATGTGTGATTCAAGTGACTTCGGTGTAAGAGAATTATTAGGACAACAGTGTGAGAAAACTCCATGTGTTATTGCTTATGCAAGAAAATATTTAAATTATGCACAAATGAACTACATCACCACTAAGAAAGAGTTGATTGTTGTTGTCTTTTCCTTAGAGAAATTCAGTTCCTATCTCTTAGGATCACCCATCATTGTCTTCACCGACCATTCATCCCTGAATTACCTTTTCCAAAAACAAGATGCTAAGGATAGATTGATTAGGTGGGTACTTCTTCTTCGGGAGTTATATTTAACCATTAAGGATAAAAAGGGTGTTGAAAATTTTGTATTTGATCACTTATCTAGGATGGAATTCAAAGACAACTTGCATCACCTTTTTGTGTCTGATTCATTCCCTGATGAGAACCTCTATTCTGTGAGTGATTGCCCATGGTATGATGACATATCATACCATTTAGTGATGGGTGACATTACAAAATTCATATGGACCCAAGATAAGAGTAAAATACTTTCTGATGTCAAACAATATGTGTTTGATGATCCTTACCTCTTCAAGTTCTGTCCTAATCAAATCATTAGGAGATGTGTTCTTGAGTCTGAGCAAGAGTCCATTTTAAAATTTTGTCATGGAGAGGCAAATGGAGGCCACTTTTCCACAAAGAAAACCACTGCAAAGGTCCTCCAAGGTGGTTTATACTGGCCTAAATAACTAAGGATTCCTTCAAATTCTACAAAATTCATCCTCAATGTCAAAAATTAGGATCCATTACCAAAAGGAATTAAATTCCCCTCACTCCCATTCTGGTCGTTGAAATCTTTGATTGTTGGGGAATTGATTTCATGGGAACCTTCCCAAACTCTATGGGATACCTCTACATTGTCTTATCTATTTATTATGTTTTGAAATGGGTTTATTCCATTCCCACCGAGTCTAATGACCATCATGTTGTGATTTGATTTCTGAAAGAGCACATATTTTCTCGATTTGGAATTCCTAGGGCTATAATTAGTGATCGAGGAACCCATTTCTGCAACCGCCCATTCTCTTCACTCATGTCAAAGTATGGAATTTCTCATAAAGTTTCCAATACATACCAACCTCAAACCAATGGTCAAAATGAGTTAACAAATAGTTATATTAAGCAAATTCTTGAAAAAATAGTCAATCCCTCTAGGAAAGATTGGTCTGAGAAACTCTTGGATGCCCTTTGGGCATATCGTACATCATTCAAAACCATCCTAGGAATGTCACCATATAGGTTGGTTTATGAAAAAGCATGCCATTTACCTGTTGAAATTGAGCATAAGGCGTTTTGGGCAATCAAAAAAATAAATTTTGACATTTCTTTGGTCGAAGCAAAGAGGAAATTAGATCTTAATGAACTTGAGGAACTTATGATGGAGGATTATGAAAATTAAAGGATAAATAAAGCTAGAGTTTAAGCCTACCAATCTATGAATCTCAAATTTAAACACTTTGAACTAGGAAAATTCATGTAACACTCCAACATTTCATAGTAAGTTATTTTCTTTAAAGTAATTCAATAGCTTATGTTACACGCAACACCGAGTTCGAACGCACCATGACTTACCAAACTAGTCATTCAAAAGCTGTTATGAATAGTATTAACTGAATTTAGAATTTTATATACTCCATATAATTTTAAAATCCATACTATGTGTTTCTTAGATATAATATAATAACAAATTCATTTTTTTCAGATAAAATAAGTATTTTTCAAAAAAATGCAATTTTACCACCTTTTAATGGAAAACCCTTTTTAAAACAAATATTTTACACTTTTATATATTCAATTAAATGAAATTAAATTCTTCTTTAGAATTGGGACATAAAAATTTATTTTGGATAATTTTTTGGTACTTTTCTAATAACTATTATATTTTGATGAATACTGAAAAATACTAAATTTTAATTGAAAACAACTTTTTTAATTGAAATAATTTATAGTGTTAAATTGTGTATTTTAAATGTTTGGAAGTAAAATTAGATTATATTTTTATCATTTAATACAATTTAGGTTATTATAAGTAATTTTACATTTAAATTTGACATAAACACATGTCAATCTTTTGATAGTTTTTACTTTTTAAAAACCCGTTTTTCGGTTTTGAAAATGAGAATTAATTTTAAATTAATTAATTAAACTTATATGTTTTGAATTTGGTAAAATATAATTCATTTTTTAATTTTTAATATCAAAATTAGCTTAGGGTAAATTTGTTGTATTTTTCTGAAAAAATTCAATTTTTGATGAATAGTGAAAAACACTACGTTATAGTTTAAAACCGACTTTTTATTTAAATAATTATTTATTTTATTTAAATTTATTTTAAGTAAAAATATATTTATAATACCTATATAAGTTCAATTTAATTCATTGGTGTCATTTTATAATAAAATTAGATGTATAAAATCTTATTGAACTTTTACCGTCTTTTACCCACCTCCTAGGAGCATTTGCAAATTTACATAAAACTTAATTTTACCGTTTCTGTGAGTTGAATTTCAAAAATCTGAGAGACACGGTTGATATCAGTAAGTAAAATTTGATTCAATAAGATGAAAATAATTTTTGGTGAATAGAAACTTTTTTACTTTTATTTACAACGGTTAAAAGTAAATAGGGTAATTAAGGGTAAAAATGATATTATTATTACCCTAACACATGTCCTAATTATATTGGTTAAGTGTAATTAGATCAAAAACAACCATAGGAATAAAATATGATCATTTATCTTCACATGGATTAGATTAGTACATTTATTATTATTTTATTTAAAGAAGAGTTAAAAGAGTTAAAATCAAAGTTTAATAACTAAAACATTTTTAATATAGGGTTATACATAAGATAAATTCGACTATAAATATTAAATAGAAATATAAAAAGATTTCATACATAATGGTATTTTATTTATATTTTTTAGACATTAAATAATTTAATTTATTTATGACACAATGATGATGCGGTAATTAACTCATTAATGAAATATTAAAATAATTGATATTATAAATATCCAAATAAATGTAATTTGAGACTTTTTATGAATTACAATAATTTTATAGGTTAATATGACATTATAGGGTTGGTTAGATTATTTTTTTCGAATTAATAATGCTGTTATGAATTTAGAAAAAACAAAATACCAAATAGTGTCAAAATTAACATAAAAGAGTTTTTAAAACAAATATTATATTATTAATTGATATTCTATTCCTAAAAATCTAAGGTTCGGAAAAAGGTCTTAAATTGTATTACATATGTCAATAATGAACCACTTTAGGTTCTCTTGGAATTTTATAGTAAGTTTGTTAACCATATAATATAAAAATACAAAGAGACATGGTAAATATCAAACTATTTAACTAAGAGTTAAATCTAAAAGATAAAGTTAATATAGTAACCCAAACCTATCTAAAACCTATTGGTTGAGTGTTTTTAGACCCATCCCCACCTTATACTTTAAATAATTCATTTTTGAGCCATTAGAAACTGAAAATGAATTTATTATAAAATAATATTTCTAGCTTTTCCTAAGGTGCCCCTCACCCCTCTTATAAAAGGGCACTTTTTATTCTCTCTAATTCACACCTTAAAATCCATTTGGATCATCCAAAACCTACCCAAATACCCTCTCAACTGCCCTAAATTCATTCTATAGGCCTTATGTTATTCAGAAATCCAACCTAAGAATCCCTTTTGATCAAATAAAAAGGAAGAACCTAAAGAAGAGGTAAATATTTCATCACCTCTTTCAAGTTCCTTTCTTCTTCCACTTCCTCTTTATTTTTTGTTTCCATTATAAAATAATAACTCCAGTATCTTATATATAATATTATGTTATTATAAATATGGTACAACCATATTCATTATTCTATCCATCCTTTGAATGACATGTCACCATATGTGCGTACGTACAGCTTACCATCTCCACGTCGTGGTGTAATTGTTATTCAATACATTATTATTTGGATGCAGATAATAATGATGTATAATTGATGTAAATAATAAATATAACATGATAATGATTCTGTATATATGATATACCATCCAATTATATATTATTTTAATATCAAAATAATGATATTGTTGCTCGTGCATACGTACAGATTACCGTCTCTGTGAATGTGATGAGATTCATTCCCCATCGTATCCATTCAAGACTAATTTGCATTAGATGATTAAAAATAATGTTTAAAGACTTAATATAATTCTGAATATGAATAAGATACATCCTATCCATAGCAAACATTACTTATGTAACAAATCATATAAAGGAAAACGAATCAGTTAACACCTGAAATGACGATAATACTAAAATATTATTAACAAAGAAATATTGAAAGATCATATATGATATCTTATTAATGTATATGATTCTTGTATAATTTAATAACAATTATTTCACCATTATACAGGATTTTAACCTACCCTCGACCAAGGAAAAGTACAAGGTAATGGTTAATTCTACAATCTCTTCATTATCCGAGGTTGTTTATATGTATTTATTTACTGGGACCTCTTTATCATCCACATCCATGTTTCTTAAAAATTTATTCCAAAACATTTTTACTATTTACTAGAATATGGATTAAATTAATTTATACCCTTTTTTGACTTTTTATAAAATGGTTTGAAATAAATCTTTCTGTCATTTTCCAAATAAGGTACTTTATGACCTTTTCGACAAAATTAAGTTAATAATTTTTTTTAACTTATACGGCAGGTACGGCTATTTTACGCCGTTATAAAAACGTAGAAGCTTCCCTTACAAGATTATAATAATATTTTCAAAATAAATGATTTCTTTATAATTATGTAACTCTTAAATGATTTCATAATAGAAAGAGATATTTCTCTAAAAAGGTTTTTATTTCATCTATGTCAACATCCTTTGATGGATTTTAAGCTTATGTGAAGTTGATTTATTATGATACAAAACTTCCATATTATATTGAAGGTTTTGTGATATTTTTTACTGTGGATGTGTTATTTTTACACCATTCATGGTTTATGGATAAAGTATTGACATTTTGTTTGCTAGTTTTAATACGAATGTTTATGTTATGTTTAAACCTTTTCATATGAGGAATGCAATGGACTTAGTATGTGATGGGTGGAGCCCGCTATGGCTCCTCGATGCATCGGTAGGTCTCATAAGACAAACTAGTATCTTGGAACAAGGCCTTGACAAAATCTTATTTGTAGTCTTGGCACAAGGCCTTGACTATGTTTTTATGAAGTCTGGTATTATGCATTCCATCGTTATGAAAGTGGCTATTGATATTGCATGTGATTATTCGACTATTAGAATATCTATGTGAGTAAGTAAATGACATTATTTTGATTTATATTTTCCATATTATGATGAAGTTTATGTTGAAAAGGCTTTTGTTTAAATTTTATAAATTGCCTTAAATGTTTATGCTTATTTATGAAAGTTTCTTCTATATTGTTATCCTTACTGAGCATCTGAGCTCATCCCTTTCTATGTTTTATTTTTCCCAGGATGCGAAGAAGTATATTATGACTGGCCTATAGGGATAGTCTATGGGATCTCAATGTTTTCTATGGAAACAATGTTGTTGTAGTTTTCTATTTTATGATGTAATATAAACCTTATGAATGTATCTAGTACTTCCAAGGCTGCTAAACTAATTGTTCTTTTGAGACTTGATCTTTTGTGATCATGTCAATGTTATGTAATAATGCACTGACTTTGGGCTTCTGGGGTCGGGGCATTACAGTTGGTATCAGAGGAAGTTTAATAAAAACCTTGGAAACTAGATTTAGATAAACTCTGATTAGAGCACATAGCCCTAAGATAGACTTTGAGGATTAGTATAGAAGAACTTCCCAGAATTTTGGTATTGTAGAGATTTTTTGAGTTTTCCAAGAAATACATTCCTGTCTGGATACAAGCAGGTAGAGGCGGCTCTGGCACAGATGTACCTAGGGGTAAAACCTGAAAACACCGCTTTGAGCTAGACTCGAACGGGAACTAGTGCACAACAACAGGCCTTGCTGCACTCTTGGTTGCGACACTCCCAGGGGATATGCTTAGGATAATTCACATTTTCTGTACAAAAATATTTGAATGATTTTAATATAAGATGAGAATAAATAATCATCGTTAATCCTAAGGTGTTTTAGATTGAAAATAAGGTGTTATGATATTCTCTAAATGGTTTTATGACTCAAACTATGATTTCTTGTGTTAGTCAATAGATGGATTCCAAGGAAGTCATAGTAACATTGAACATGATGTACAAGGTGGAAACGGCAGAGGAAATGAGCAATAGAATGGAATGTTGATAGCTGTAAAAGATATCATGTTCATGCTGAACCAGTTTTCCAAAAATATGATCAACAACATATATATTAACCAACTCCCAGACTCAACAAAGAAGAGAAAGGCGGTGAATGATAAGATCTCCAGTAGTGGAGACCATAGAGAAAAGAAAGATCAATTTCCATCATGCAAGAAATGTGGAAGGAGACACCTAGGGAAGTGTCTCAATGGAACAAAGAAATGATTTATGTGTGGGAAATAAGGACATAAAGTAAAGAATTGTCGAGGAAAAATGAAGAGTACTATGGTAGAAAATAAAAATGATCCCAAGAATCCATTTACAGTCATTTTTCATAAATGTAGGGGACCTGGGCATTACCCAAGTGAATGACCTATTCTATAGGATAACCCCTTGGTCAAGGAAGAACCTGTGTGGAAATAAATGGATGGTGAAATGTTTAAAAGTATTAGTGCTCTTTGTTGATGGGATTACTTTGGAAGAATTTTCTCTTATGTGTAACCCTGCAGTTTATCATGTGAAAATGATATTTTAGGAAAAATTTTGTTTTCTATTATTGATATAGTTATAAATAACCATTTGGGTTTATATGATCCTTGAATTTGAGGCAATTACATGTTATTAAATTTTTGGATGAAAATGCAAGGTATGAGATAAAATTTGTGGTGAAATTATGTTATAGTTATTTTGAGGAATTTATCTCATTTTGGGAACGTTATAAAATATAGTTTTTGAAAAAGGACAACACACAGACCATGTAACAACCCGTCGCGTCGGACAAAGCTGCAGGAATCAAACCCACAACCATAGTGCAATTGGGATTTATCGCATACCACTAGACTACGTGAAGTCCTTGGTTAGTGTGACTAATTATTTTTAGTTAAATGATTTTATTGATCAATAATAAGTATATTTGAGATTTTATGTCTTATAAAATGGATATCCTTAGTATAGGAAAATGATTTGGGGATTAAGTGATAAATGTTATTTTGGAAGATGTTCACCCTATTGGGAATACTATATGCCTAAGGAAAATAGAATACTATGGGATTTCATTTTAGGAGTAATGGTGGATTTTTATCTATGTTTTTATTGTGGATTTATAGAGATTTGGATTATTTATGGAAATGATTAACCTATCATAGATAATATGTGATTAGGTTAATTACTTTTAAGTATGTAACTTTAAGAGTAGTTGATGTTATTTGGAAAAACAATTTAACGTCAAAGACTGCGTAATCAAATTCTTCTATGTTTTGGGTTTCAATATTAGTTTGGATTATATTGATATATTTTAAGGACAATTGTTTATTTAATGGTATTTATTAAAATTTGGGTATTATTGGTTTAATTTTAGAAATTAATATAAGTATTTCTTTCTCTAAAGGATTATCCTTTTTGGGGATCATCTGATCTTGTACTAACCATTTTGGTTTTGGTTAATCTCTAAAGACAAGGTAAATATATATAGTTTATCCTTTATGGATTATGTGATTCTCTAGAAGTTGATTCTAGCGCTTCAGGTGTGACCAAGTCATCTTGAATACACATCGTTTGAAAAAAAAAGACGAGTTAGTGGTAGAAATTTATTAAAGGATGAAACTCTACTTAAAAATTAAGTATATCTCTTTATGTTCTTAGTAAATCTCATAAATAAATTCCTCAACTTTATGAAATGTAACTTAAAACAAAAAAGCATTATCCGTTTACTTTTGATAATAGGAAACTAATGAACGTTTATCTCATCACAAGTTTGTGGTTTTGTTGTTGTTAAATTTCTCCTAATCATTTTTTCTATCACTCTATACCAGAACTTGACACTTATTTTATCTTCCATATCCATGTTTTTCTAAATGGAATCCTAGTGTGGGTTATCTCGGGTGACCTTTGTACTTCTCTTTCTTTATTTTAAAGAGATAGTTTTATTGACTCTTTTTCCGATGTGGGACTTTCAATGAAGTTCCCAAACCCAATTTTAAAATTGCAAGGATGAAATTTACAAAAGGGGGGAAGAATGTAACACCCCAATATTTCATAGTAAGTTATTTTCTTTAAAGTAATTCAATAGCTTGCGCTACACGTAACACCAAGTTTGAGCGCACCATGACTTACCAAACTAGCCATTCAAAAGCAGTAATGAATAGTATCAACTGAATTTTGAATTTTATGTACTCAATATAATTTTATAATCCATATTATTTGTTTCTTAGACATAATATAAGAACAAATTCATTTTTTTCAGATAAAAGAAGTATTTTTCAAAAAAATGCAATTTTACCACCTTTTAATGGAAAACCCTTTTTAAAACAAATATTTGACACTTTTATATATTCAATTTAATGAAATTAAATTCTTCTTTAGATTCAGGACATAAAAAATTAATTTGGATAAATTTTTGGTACTTTTCTAATAACTTTTATATTTTGATGAATACTGAAAAATGCTAAATTTTAATTGAAAACAAATTTTTTAATCAAAATAATTTATAGTGTTAAATTATGTATTTTAATGGTTTGGAAGTATAATTAGATTATATTTTTATTATTTAATACAATTTAGGTTATTATAAGTAATTTCACATTTAAATTTGACATAAACACATGTCAATCTTTTGATAGTTTTTACTTTTTAAAAACTCGCTTTTCGGTTTTGACAACGGGAATTAATTTTAAATTAATTAATGAAACTTCTATGTTTTTAATTTGGTAAAATATAATTCATTTTTTAATTCATAATATCAAAATTATCTTAGGGTAATTTTTTGGTATTTTTCTGAAAACATTCAATTTTTGATGAATAGTGAAAAACACTGCGTTATAGTTTAAAACTGACTTTTTATTTAAATAATTATTTATTTTATTTAAATTTATTTTAAGTTAAAATAGATTTATAATACGTATATAAGTTCAATGTAATTCATTGGTGTAATTTTATAATAAAATTAGATGTATAAAATTTTATTGAACTTTTTACCGTCTTTTACCCACCTCCTAGGAGCATTTGCAAATTTACATAAAACTTAATTTTACCACTTCTGTGAGTTGAATTTAAAAAATCAAAGAGACATGGTTGATATCAGTAATTAAAATTTGGTTCAATAACATGAAAATACTTTTTTTTGAATAGTAACTTTTTACTTTTATTTACCACGGTTAAAAGTAAATAGGGTAATTAAGGGTAAAAGTGATATTATTATTACCCTAAAACATGTCCTAATTCTATTGATTAAGTGTAATTAGAGGAAAACAACCTTATTAATAAAATATGATCATTTAGGTCCACTTGGATTAGATTAGGACATTTATTATTATTTTATTTAAAGAAGAGTTAAAAGAGTTAAAATCAAAGTTTAATAACTAAAACATTTTTAATATAGGGTTATACATAAGATAAATTCAACTATAAATATTAATTAGAAATATAAAAATATTTCCTACATAATTGTATTTTATTTATATTTTTTAGACATTAAATAATTTAATTTATTTATGACACAATGATGATGCAGTAATTAACTCATTAAAGAAATATTAAAATAATTGATATTATAAATATCCAAATAAATGTAATTTGAGTCTTTTTATGAATTAAACTAATTTTATAGGTTAAGATGACATGTTAGGGTTGGTTATATTAATTTTTTTTGAAGTAATAATTATGTTATTAATTTAGAAAAAACAAAATACCAAATAGTGTCAAAATTGACATAAAAGAGTTTTTAAAATAAATATTATATTATTAATTGATATTCTATTACTAAAAATCTAAGGTTTTTCCAAAGTTCTTAAATAATATTATATATGTCATTAATGAACCACTTGAGGTTCTCTTGGAAGTTTATAGTAAGTTTATTAACCATATAATATAAAAATACAAAGAGACATGGTAAATGTCAAACTATTTAACTAAGAGTTAAATCTAAAAGATAAAGTTAATATAGTAACCCAAACCTATATAAAACCTATTTTTTGAGTGTTTTTAGACCCATACCCACCTTATACTTTAAATAATTTATTTTTGATCCATTAAAAACCGAAAATTATTTTATTATAAAATAATATTTCTAGCTTTTCCTAAGGTGCCCCTCACCCCTCTTATAAAAGGGCACTTCCACTTCTCTCTAATTCACACCTTCAAAGCCACTTTTCTTGGCCAAACCCTGAGAAAATACCCTCTAATATGTCCTCCATTCATCCTAGAGGCATTCCTTTAGTCATAAATCTAACCTAAGGAGCCCTTTTTATCAAATCAAAAGGAAGAACCCGAAGAAGAGGTAAATATTTCATCACCTCTTTCGAGTTCCTATCTTCTTCCACTTCCTCTTTATTTGTTGTTTACATTATAAAATAATAACTCCAGTATCTTATATATACTTTGATGTTATTATAAATAGGGTACAACCATATTCATTATTCTATCCATCCTTTGAATGACATGTCACCATACATGTATACGTACAACTTACCATCTCCACGTCGTGGTGTAATTGTTATTCAATACATTATTATTTGGATGAGTATAATAATGATGTATAATTGATTTAAATAATAAATATAACATGATAATTATTTTTTATATATGATATACCATCTAATTATATATTATTTTAATATAAAAATAATGATATTGTCGCTTGTGCGTGCATACAGATTACCGTCTCCGTGAACGCGATGAGATTCATTCCCCATCGTATCCATTCAAGAATAATTTTCATTAGATGATTAAAAATAATGTTTAAAGACTTAATATAATTCTGAATATGAATAAGATATATCCTATCCATAACAAACCTTACTTACGTAACAAATCATATAAAGGAAAATGAATCAGTTAACACCTGAAACGACGATAATACTAAAATATTATTAACAAAGCAATATTGAAAGATCATATATGATATCATATTAATGTATATGATTCTTGTATAATTTAATAACAATTATTTCACCATTATACAGAAGATTAACCTACCCTAGACCAAGGAAAAGTACAAGGTAATGGTTAATTCTACAATATCTTCATTATTCGAGGTTGTTTATATGTAATTATATACTAGGACCTCTTTATCATCCACATAAATGTTTCTTAAAAATGTATTCCAAAACATTTTTACTATTTATTAGAATATGGGTTAAAGTAATTTATACCCTTGTTTGAATTTTTATAAAATGGTTTGAAAGGAATCTTTCTGTTGTTTTCCAAACAAGGTACTTTATGACCTTTTCGACAAAATTAAGGTAAGAATGTTTTTTTTAACTTATACGGTGGGTGCGTCTATTTTCCATCATTATAACAACGTCTAAGCTTCCCTTACAATCTTATAAGAATATTTTCAAAATAAATGATTTCTTTATAATTATGTGACTCTTAAATGATTTCAAAATATAAAGAGATATTTCTCTAAAAATGTTTTTATTTCATCTATGTCAACATCCTTTGATGAATTTTAAGCTTATGTGAAGTTGATTTATTATGATACAAAACTTACATATTATATTTAAGGTTCTGTGATATTTTTGACTATGGATGTGTTATTTTTACACCATTCATGGTTTATGGATAAATTATTGACATTTTGTTTGCTAGTTTTAATATGAATGTTTATGTTATATTTAAACCTTTTCATATGAGGAATTCATTGGACTTAGTATGTGATGGGTGGAGCCCGCTATAGCTCCTCAATGCATCGGTAGGTCTCATAAGACAAAATAGTGTCTTGTCACAAGGCCTTGACAAAATCTTATTTGTAGTCTTGGCACAAGGCCTTGACTATGTTGTTATGAAGTCTGGAATTATGCATTCCATCATTATGAAAGTGGCTATTGATATTCCATGTGATTATTCGACTAGTAGAATATCCATGTGAGTAATTAAATGACATTATTTTTTATTTATATTTTCCATATTATGATGAAGTTTATGTTGAAAAGGCTTTTGTTTTAATTTTATAAATTGCCTTAAATGTTTATGCTTATTTATAAAAGTTTCCACTATATTGTTATCCTTACTGAGCATCTGAGCTCATCCCTTTCTATGTTTTATTTTTCCCAGGATGCGAAGAAGTATATTATGACTAGCCTATAGGGATAGTCTATGGGATCTCAGTGTTTTCTATGGAAACAATGTTGTTGTAGTTTTCCATTTTATGATGTAATGTAAACCTTATGAATGTATCTAGTACTTCCAAGGCTGATAAACTAATCGTTCTTTTGAGGCTTGATCTTTTGTGATCATGTCAATGTTATGTAATAATGAACCGACTCTGGGATTCTAGGGTCAGGGTGTTACAATTCGCGCTCTTGTATAGTTCAAAACTTCATTTACACTCAAGAAAGTTAAGGTCTAGATGGTCAGGTCCCTTCATAGTGCATCATGTGTACCCCCATGGGGCAGTAGAGATTCAGGATCCCACAAGTGATCACATTTTCAAGGTCAATGGTCATAGGTTAAAACCATTCATTAAATCATTCAATAAATAGGAAAAAAAGGTTGAGTTAACTGAGCCAACCTATGAACCAAGAAAAAATTGATAGATTTGGGATCCATGTTGGGCTAACGATGTTAAAAAAAAGCATTGCATGAGAGGCAACCTGTGGTTTTCATGGTTCCAATAATTTTAAATTATCTTTATTTTTCAAAAAGGATTAATAAATCAATTTTATATTAAAAAAATACTTAACTTTGAATATGATAGTATCGTAGACGGTTGACCTGTTCTTCTATTATGAGTGTGGATGGGTATGAAAGGGGAGCGCCATATTCATCTGTGTCACATGGTGTGATCCTTGAGTAATACCTTACCCATAAATTTAAAAAGAAGATAATGTATCATCGGTTTATTTTTATGGGTTTTTATATTAAAATATAAATACAAAAAAATATAATATTAATTAAAAAAATATAAAAGGAAACGTCATAAGTCATGGGTAAAACCCTATCACAATCGGCGAAGTCATGGGGACTTGAACCCAGGATCTAAGGGAGACAGGGGCACACACTTACCACTGACCTACAGCTTATAGTGATTCCTTATTATATAATTTTTGTATATATACTTATATTTTACTTTTTTATTATATATATATATATATATTTTGTTTGTTTGTTTGTTTTTCCTTTTTCCACTAGGGAACTCTACAAGTGACATGGATATCAAAAGACTAAATTGGAGCAGCAAAAACTTCAACTTCAACCACTAGGTGACTTCATTATATGATCCTCATTTTCAATTTCCTTTTTGAACTCCCCTTCTCTGCCTCTACCCCCTTCTAAATTTTCTTTTCTTCAAACACTGGGGACAATACTATTTTAAGTTAGGGAGAGATGAATTAAAAAAAATTCTTTTGTGTGCAAAAAAATGATTTGAAAGAAAAGCATGCCTAAATGGAAGGAAAATTCCTTTAACCTTGAACATGATAATACACATTGCACACTTTGAAATTGAATATCAAATAATTTTTCATTCCTTGATTCTGATTTTAATGCAAGTTTAAATTCATGTGCATATATTTTGGAAAGTGTGGTTGTCCGATGTGATTTTTCACCATTTATATTTTCATCCATTTAATAATAATAAAAACACAATGCACATCCTCTGGATTGTGAGGTATTAGTTTGAGTTCATGGGGTCCCCAAAATAAATATAATAGGTTTAGTGATCATTTTAGTTTTAATATGATTATTCTATAAAAAAATATAAAAAAACAATAAATTTGCGCATATAGCAATGAAATAACCTATGTGTGGCTTTCGGAACTTGGGGATCATGACTCCATAGTTGTATGGCCCAGAGTTAGTAATTTTATCTCTATTTGTGGTAATTTTACTTTGTTTTCAACTAAATTAACTCGAGATGATGCCCGGGTATGTGGGATTCAGTTAGTTCTCTAAGGTCTTTGAGCCTGGGAGTTATTGGAAAAGTCTCGCTACATGGGTTGACTCTATTGAGTGAAATTTCAATTACCATGGAAAAATTGAAAAATTGCAAAAAAAACAAAAAAACAAAAATATATATATATATATAAACTGAATACTCATCTTAATATTGAAATTTGATTCCACCTAGCGCTTCCATCATTTCCCCCATGAATAAAGATGAACCCCCATGTCTATTGTGATGCACAACACTTTATCATGATTAATTGAAATTGGATGAAGTGTGGCGATGAATTTGAACAAAGGTATGGGATTGGGCTTAGGATATGCCTTTGAACTTAGCTTGTTTTAAATTATTTTTATGGGTTTCATAATTTTTTGGTATGATTTCTTTTGGTGAGCAATGTGTATTAAAAAGTTTTTGGAAAAGGGAATTCGAATTTCATGTTTTTGAGATAAATTTTGATAGGGACTAGAAAAACTCAATTTGGGGGGTGTGATTAGCCACTGAATTAGGATAATATTCATTGTTAATATATATAATATTCATGTGATTTATTATTCATAAACACCATTTTGGTACATTTTACACTTTGAACATCATTTCACATTATGATTATAAGTCCTTCTTAAAATTCACTATTACTTGGTACATTTTTTAATACCATATAAAATACCCAATGGTCTTGATTTTATTTTCATATTTAATTTTCAGGTTTCTCATTACATTGGGAACAATTCATACTTTTTTAGTACTTGAAGATTCACATTGGAAGACCACAAAAATGGGCCAGATTCTGTGGCCCAGAAAAAAAAATCCACCATTTTAAACATATCATATAAATCATAAACTATTTTGGTCTTAAAATTTACATACAGTTAGGGTACATCCAAATATTAATTTTCTTCTTCTATGACCCTCTCCAATTCGGCCATATAGAATCTCATTTAGGCGCCTTTGTTTTGTGGATGCAAGCTGGATGTCATTTCGGTTCAAGGGTGGAAAAGTCTAAATTTCACAAACTTTGCACCACCCTAGGCCTGCCATACTCAATTGGGAATACTTGGACTATTTGGGGATTGACCCAAGACTCTTTAAATTTCTATTTAAATAATTTTTTGTGGAGTAGTTTATCATCTTTTGTGCTTTCTTTCATTGTAATGTTATGCTGTGATTTTGTTGTCTCAAGTTTGTCTTTCACATGTAAGTTATTCAATTAACCTTAGTTTCTTAATAAAAGTTATTATTATCCTATTATTATATTCTCCTTAATATCATGTTGATACCATTGGCTCAATGTGTGAATTTATTCACACCAAACCTTCTGAAATTATCACACAACGGTGGAGTGATTGTTATTTCATTGTCTTTTTTTTTACTTCTTCAATTCCTCCCTCACAAGTCTACTTCCCACTTCCATTGAAATCATAGCATCAATGGAGGGATAACCCACTTATGGGTTGATCTAAGGGATTATAAAGGGTCTGGATTGGATTTTATTTCTCACTCTATTAATTTCTAATCACTTCTTTAATTGATAATTTTTTAAAAAAAAATTAAACTCCTTCATCCTTGTTGAATTTAAGGCCACACACTTTAAGTGCTAATACAAACATTTACCTTGGAGTGATCAAAAATTTGATCCTAAAAGTGTATAGGTGATTAATATTATGGTATGTAGGTATTAAACTAGTAAGTGATGATGTTTTTTTATCTTCTTAAATGAACCCATCTCAAATATAAGAAATTGAAATAGTTGAAAAAGGAATGCATAAAATCCACCCCAAGTGATAACCTAGGATAAAATAATTCTTTTAAATTGAATTCACTTATTTATATTAGTGTTCACTTAAACCCATATAAAATTAACCCAAGTTTTCCACTTCATATCCAAAAAAATCCATATAATTTATGTGTCTGTAGGTTACTTCTTAGGTCTCTGAGGACTCGACAACCCAAGCTAAACTACAAGCAACTGCTTAACCCTAAAATCTTGGGTAAATTTGGGAAAGACTAGTGGTATACTATTGAGATTCATCTCACTCCCTACATGGGCCCTTTAGGATGTGTGTAGACTTTAGGGTTTTATGTACATGTAAAGGATCAGCTTCAAGAGCTAGATCGTAGTACTGTTTGGCATGGAGACTGGTATGGACCTTGAGGCCATTCCTAGCTGGAGTTTTACTTTTGTTTAGATTTCTTTCCTATATCAGTATGATTAATTTTATATTTATCTACTATGGTTATCCATGGGTTACCTTTTTTTATTTACATGTATGGCCTACTATGGATGCATGCTTGGTTTTTTTTAGTGGCTACAAGTGATTGATAGCATGCTGTTTTGTTTACTTTCCATTGCTTCTGTTTATTTATCACTTTATCTTTTTATTTGATATTGTTGTGCTTCCGCTCTGCAGGTCTAGTTCAATTCTACTGAGCCATTTATTTATGTTTCATATTATACTATTATACTTAGACTAGTGTCTTATCTTCCTCTAAGAGGTTATAGCCTCCCCAATATACCTTTTTACACCCTCACTTCTAGTTGTAAGCTTTTGGCATTTTGGGAGGTGCGCCTAAGGTCAGTAACACCCACCCCATTAGCACTGTTTGAGTGGCTCTTTGGTTCTGGGACATTACATTCCATGCCTCTTGAGCCCATCCATGGCATACTATAGGGATCCACAATTCACTCATCATTCATCATAGCCTCTATGAGCCTATCCATGACATCCATGGTTCACTCACAGCTTAACAATAATAAAAAATCCATTGAGATCGTCCAAGGAATTCCATCAGAATCCAAGGTTCACTCAAGGGACCAAGGTACAATATACATATAATTCTATCCATGAAATTCTAAACAAAATCCAGGATTCACCCAATGATATTTACCATTTAACCATAACAGGTTCAAATTAACAATTCATTAGATGTGATAGGGTCGAAACCACAAGCATCAATCAACTCACCACCAAGGGTGGCACAAGCTAGGACCAGCCTCTAAGGCTTGGCCTATCATTATTCACATGGGCTCATATATCATAGAAATCCTCTCATGTAATCTAAACTATAACAAGGATTTAATGTAACTTAACTTATGTGGGGAGGATCATAATTGGAGCAGAACACTCCAAATGTGCTTAATCAAGTTTAGGCATAATATGGGTCAAGGGGAAAGGCACCCATACCATACCCTTATCCAATTAAAAAACTATAAAACAACATGTAAATTAATTTATTTAATCAATTTCATTTTAAACAACCCAAGAATGGGAATTCAAGGCATACATCATAGGTATCCTAGGACACACATCCATAAAATGGTCAAACTAGGAACTCACCCATGGGGTGGACCTTAATCTGAGTAAACAACCAATTACATTATTTTCAATGCCTATTTAATTACATAAAAATGATAGGAAACAATAGGTGTGATTTATAAATCAAGGTGACACCCCAAAAATGGGTGTGTGGCACTATGGAATATATAAACAACTTGACATTTAATGAAAGGCATGAGACCACCTACCTTAAGTTTGTTCTAGATAGATCATCCAGTATCAAGCTCTAATTTTCCCTGTTTTGGTGTAAATCTAAATAATAGACAAATAACGGGATATTAGGGCATATAATCCTACATCCAAATATCGCATTAGTTGTTCCGAAGAATCAATAAAGGCTGAAGATTAATTGAGGTCTCACTGTTCTGGATACAAGGATACTAATGACACTTGATTCATAAGTCGGATGAAGAAGGGATCTGAAAAGGGAGAATAGGATTCAATGGGAGATCTCCCACAGTTCTCCTGCTTTGCAATGGAGGAAGAAGATTTTTTAAGTTAAAAAATTTTCAGGGGAAAATGGTAATTTTACCCAAAATATCTAGGTTGCACGATTTACCCTCATAGTTTTTCAAACCATTCAGAAACCATTCACGACTCTCTATAAGAGAAAGGTGCACTCACACAGTTACCTCACATGATTTGACTAATCGTGTGGTAACTGTGTGGTAGGTCTCTACCTCGGTTTGCAATTTTTGAAGACCTTCCACACAGTCGTGTGGCTACTACCGCATGGTATCCTAAAACCATGTGGCTGCTACTATCTCCTCCCATACTATTATCTTAACCATGTGAACTACCCACATGGTTTCTTATAACCATGTGGTATGCCCAGAACACTCCAAGCCTTTGGGTTTCGGGCTTCCAACAAGCCCCGACACCTATTAAGCTCTCATGACCTCAACAGACATCCACATTAGGTTATATTAAAGCAAATAAACAGAGGATTGATGGAAAACTCATGATTTTTACCTTAAAGAAGAACTCAATTTTTACAATCCAGTTATAACCAGCTAATGGTGTGGCCGTAAAACATACCCTACATTGCCTTAAAGATCATGTATGGTCTGTATGAGTACTTGGTGATGTCATTAAATCTTACGAACGTGCCAACATGATTTATGGACCTAATGAATCGGTACTTCCACCAACATCTAGACATATTTGTGGTAATTTTTGTTGATGATATACTCATGCACTCTAAGTCGAGGGTAGAGCACACATGACATTTAGGGATAGTTTTGGGAACACTTCATGAGAATCATCTATATGAAAGACTATCTAAGTGTCACTTTAGGATTAAATAGGTGCACTTCTTAGGTCATGTTATATCGAAGGTTGGGATATTGGTAGATCTCGATAAGGTCAGAGTAGTGGTTTCTTGGATCTGGGGACTTACTCTTTTGGCACAAAAACTGGGCTGGTTCTATTCTCACCTTCCCGGGTTGCCCTGCCACTACAATGTCAGTGAAGGAGGCATGTCTCCATCCCAGGTTCACCAAGGCTGTATTGAACTTGGATTAATAGGATCTTCTTGATTCCATTGAGATCACTACTAAACAGGATTATTGTGTGTTTACTCCATCGTCTTCGGGCAGTTTTTCCACCAGAGAGTACCGTAAGCTGATCTCAGAGCAGAATCAATATGATGGGTGGAATGGAGTGGTTTGGTGCCACAAGATCCCAGAGAAGTTCAATTTCCTTGTATGGCACATCAAGAATTCTGTTGTAGCTATGGATGAGAATATCAAAAATCTAGGAATTAACTTGGCCTCGTAATGCCATTGCTGCGATATCAGGAAGGAGGAGAGTATGCATCACTTATTCTTTGAAGGGGAGTGGGATTCGGTGGTGTGGTCCTATTTCGGAGGCTCTGTTTTTAACTCCACTCGTCAGTGGGATATTTCTTAATTCCTGGGAAGTTGGTTTCAATGCTCATCAAGATCGGACAAGGATTGGATGGATCAATCTGGAATATTGAGTGCTAGTTGCTGGTGCTTGTGGTAATCCAGAAACCAGTCGAGATATGAAGGCTCATCTCCTACAGCAAGATCCATCATCTACAGGATGCGCTTCCTGTTGATGGATTTTGTTTCACTCTCCCCGAACTGGCGAGATTCCCCTTCGCTCAGACGCATCCAGGTCAGTACCCCTGTGCCCATTCCTTACCCAGTAATAGCGCAGGGACAATGGGTGTGCTGGCATCACCCTGGTTCCGGTTTCAAGATGAACACGGATGGGTATTTCTCCTTGGGAATCATGAAAGGTGGGGGAGTGGTTCGCGACTCTCAGGGGAACTTCAAGCTGGCGTTTTCATCATGTTTTGGGATGGGCACTCCCCTGTTGGCTGAGGCCAAGGTGATGCTCACCGGTCTCTCTCTTTGCATCCCGCAATAGGTGATATTATCTTAGGTGGAGACAGATTCCTTAATTCTCTATAACTCCTTGATGGGTAAAGGCGGTACTCCGTGGTCCATATCCTACATCGTTAGGAATTTCAGATCCTTAATTCAGGATACCATCAAAGTGTTCCACACCTGGTGCGAGGACAATAAGGTAGAAGACTATTTGTCTTCCTTAACAGAGTAGGGATCTATTCACACTAGTCTTCTTTATTCTAATTGCTTGAAACCAGAGGCTGTTAATTTAATTAGAGGGGATTCCCTCGGCCTACACTACTTCAAACCTCCATAATCATGGGGCCTTTTTGGTTCCTTGAACCTTTTTGTTGAATAAAAACTTATTTTGGATGGATGGATGGTGTTTATCCTGGACTTAACTGAGCTATTTAGGGAGTATACTTTATACTATGATACATAAAGATTTGGATGGGGAATGATCTTGATGTAGGATGTTCATGTGTTCTCTTATAGGTCTAGGAAACTAAGGATGCATGAGAAGAATTACCCAACACATGACTTGGAGCTAGAAACAATGGTGCATTCCTTGAGATGTTGGCAACATTACCTATTGGGTGATAGGTTTGTGATGCATATGGACTATAAGATCCTAAGGTATATTTACTCATAGATAAAACTATACCTTAAGTAGTAAAGTTGGGTTGAGTATTTATAGTCCTTTGATTTTGAGTTAGTATACACCCCTAGAAAGGGTAACATTGTTGAAAATTAATCAAGTGGAAAGATGTAGGCTTAGATAGTCTGGGAATCCAGTGATGAGTGGTAGTCGATGTCCCTCTTTGATGTGATGCATCTTGAAATTCAGGAGTACCAGGTCCAGGAGACACTTACATCTTTATATATTATATATTTACTCCTCAGTAGAGTAAGGAGGATCCAATAATGAGATTTAGATTGTATGGTCATGAGAGACTGCATATATGATGGGGAACCACCACCAAACTGATATATTGACACAAACGAGATCCTACATGTATGAGGTCATGTTTTAGTCCCTTCAAGCATTCATGAAGATCTGATGAGGGACTCACACACCACAAGGGGGCAGTATTACTAGGTTTGAATGAGATTTATTATGACATACACAAGTTGTGCTTGTGGTCTAGGATGAAGAGGACATAACGGTTTTTGTAAAATGGTGATCCACCCATTTACAGGTAAATGATGATCACCAAAAAACAACTGATATTTTACAACCACTGTCCATTCCTAAGTGGAAATGAGATGATGTGACCATATATTTTGTGATGGGATTACCGAGGATGATCTATGGTAGTGATTCAGTATGGGTGATCATGGATCAATTTACTAAAGTGGGTCATTTCCTACCAATATAGGAGACCATCTTAGTTGATGAGATGGGTAAGCTCTATGTACATCATGTAGTGTGCTTACACGGGATCCCTTGGAGTATTGATTCAGAAAGTAATTTTATTTTATGCTACATTTCCAATAGGGATTTCAGAAAAAAGTTTCTACCTAGGTGCATATGAGCACTACTTATCATCCACTAGTAGATATACATTCTTAGTATACTATTTAGATATTAGAGGAAATACTGATACTATGTGTCTTTGGCCTTGGTGTTTCCTAGGATAACCACTTGAATTTAGTATATTTTTCCTACAATAATAGTTATTAATATTTAATTCAAAATGCTCCATTTAAAACCTTATATGGTATGCCTTTTTGTTATCCCTTATGTTGGTTAGAGACTAGGGAGTATGTATTGATTGGTCCAAGTCTTGTGTGGGATACCTCAAAGCATATCCAATTGACCAGGAAGTGGTTGGTGTAACCCAGAGTAGGAAGAGGTCATATTCTGACCGAAAATGATGACTTATGGAGTTTGAGGTGGGTTATTGGGTATTTTAATGGGTGTCACATTAATTGGGGAATTAGTATGTTTATAGGTAGTGAAATCTAGTGTCTAGATATTTGGGTTAGTTTGAGAGGGTGGGTAGGGTTATTATAGTATCATACTAGTTGGATATACCTTAGAATTTTAGTTTTATATGTGATTTATTTCATGAATCACCACTTTGAAGACATTTCCATGATCTATCTCACATGATTGACACTAAAAATTTTGATCTCTAGGATGACACATATTTTGAGAGTGCATATCAAGGATGAACTATTATATGGTGGGGATTTTTTAAAACCCTATACCTTATTAAGGTATGATCCCATTTCATTTTTGTTGAAACTTGTGTATTTTCCTTGTTTAAGAATGTTTTGGGTGTTGAAAAGGAAGCATGATCAGGTAGTTGGAGGGGGTTCTGCAATGAAAATTTCAACTGCAGGTAGGATTTTGTAGCATGATGTCAAACTATCATGACACAAGGCCTGGTTTTGGGTGTCTTGTCATGTGGAGTTAAGTGAGTCATGTTATAATGTATCCTAAGAATAAGAGAGTCCCCCATAATAGACAAGGTTGTGTCACAACCAGGGGTTGTGTCGTGACATTATTGGGGTATAGGGAAGGCCATCAACATGGTATAGGTCACATCACAACCTATATGGTTGTGCCATGACCCTTCTATTGGGTGTTTTTTAATTGGTTGATTAATTTATTGGGTTAAAAAATTGGGAGGGATCTTCTTATCTAGTATGCATGAACTCCTCTACACCTCTTCTTGAGGTCTTATCTCTACCAAGTGGGTCCTCCCTCATTCCTTTATGTAATCTCACACCATTCAATCTGAAATAGTGTTATAGGTAAGACCCCCATTCCATCCTTACTTGGATTTATTCACAATTTTTTATGCCAATTTCAGCCTTATTTGTCCTATTTCGGGGTTTTTATCTTATTATTTGATTTCCATCATTTGAGATCGAATTAGTGGATGTTATTGGATGAGCATACTTATTCAAGCATAAGGTAAGTGTCCTTGAACTTCCCCTTAAAGTATTGCACATTTTCTTAGTGTGTGTGGTGTCTAGTCACACCAACATATTGTTTGTTAACCTAAATATTTGATAATTGTTTTAATGGGTTAATTCAATTAATAAATTTTTCTATAAGAGTGAGTGGTATGTTGATGGGTGCTAAGAATGGACTTTTGACCACCATGTGAGGTGAGCTCAATTATGTCTAAGTATGGGAATTAATGAGGTGGCCCTAAGGGTGTTCTAAATTAAATGGTGAATAAATAAATAAATGTATCTTCCTAGGGAAATATTAAGATATATTATCAAAATCATTCACATATAGTAAATGATTTAACTGATGATGTAAGGATGACTTGGATATGATCCTTAGATTTTAATTTAGGCCTACAGTTATGATATTCTGTAGACTTTCTCTTTGGATCTGAATTTATGACTATAGACACGGGATGCCTTGGACTTACTCCTAGGATCCATCTTTCTGTCTATAGTTACGAGATGCCTTGGAATTTCTCCTTGGATCTAGATTTATACCTATGGTTACAAGATTCCTTGGATACTCTCCTTGGATCTAGTTTTATTCTTATTAAGTCTAGAGTCATCCAACACTAGTTTAAGCAGGTATGTTCTATCTCGGGTGTCACTTTAAAACCCAAGGATTCACATTGGTTTATTTATTAGGTTCTATTATTTTATTATGAACATTATCATGCATTATTACTCAAACTGAATATGTTTATAGATATCATTGGTGGTAGTATATGGTGTCACACTCACACCCTTCTAGGGATACCGTTGGTACTCAAGCAGACTTCATGGTTGTAGAATATGACATGGGAAAGAACCCCTAGACCAATGATTGATCTGTTAGTTGGCATGTAGCATGTGATATGGGACCTGTGGCCAGTTTTGTGGCCTTTCCAAGTTTTTCATATTTTGGTTCTTTTTTGACCTTGATGTATATGATCTTCCCATTGGGAATATGTTTTGATGTATGAATTTCTTGACATTTATATAGCTCTATTTTGATATCACATGGGTTATGTTTGTTTTTGGCACTTTTTGTGATGTTTTTTCTTTTATTTACTCATATGTATGATATTGATAATATTTCTACTATCATTACACTCTAATATGAGGATATAGTCTCCCTGTATTACTACCATAGACTCTCATCACTAGTCGGTAGCCTCTAGCATATGAGGAGGCACGTCTGAGATCACGTGACAACCCTTGTCCCGACATTGTCGAGTGTTCCAAGGTTAACAGAAAGTCACAAGTTTCTCCCCCATAGTATACAAAAATGGGACCTCAAAGGAGGTTGGGAATAATGTGGGATATGAATCTCCATCCATTATCATGTATCCTAAACCTCAAACTAGTGATGCATTTATAATATGTTTTGTTGATTGTCACTTCAATGAATAATTATTCCCCAAATTAGGGGAGAAGTGAAAAAAAGGGAGGAGATTTCCTGGAATGTGTGAACATTGTATTTTATCAATCCTCCCACCTAGTAGTGTGATATGAAAGTGAAAATAATTTTATATTTTAAAGAATTAAAAAATTAGTTTCTGAATATATTTAATGGTATAAAGGGAATGATTAAATCACATGTACCAGTTGTAAATGAACCATCTAGAATTGATTTCCCAAAGACATGATTAAATAATTATGTTAAAAAAATTCAAAAACACACCTAAATCATGGAAGACCAGTTGGATCTAATGATGTAAATCCTCAAAAAAGAAAAGAGGTTAGTATAATCGAAACCCCCATTATTAAGGCACGTGTTATAGAAAAAACATGTAATTTAAGTGCTATTGTAGAAACACATGATGAAGATCATAAAGATAATTCAGATGATATTTAAAAACATGAAGGTTTTGGAAATAATGAAATCATTTTTAATTATTCCACTATGGTTGATATATTGAATCAAAGTAAAGTGGAAAATATGGAAGAAATATTTTCATATTTTGTGGGACATGATATCAAGAATGAAGATCCTGAATCAAGGTTCATTATGGAATGTCAATAATGACTTGATTGGAATAAAAGTAAATATGAAATGAAATTTGAATTTAATTCACTTAATATGTGAAGGGTATTTAGACATATCATTATCATGCCAGAAGTTGTGAATCTTGTTGGATATAAATGGGTTTTCATGCATAAATGTAATGAGAAAAATGAGACTGTAATATAAAAATATCATCTTGTCCCATAAGGTTTTTTCTAGAGACTCAAAAATGATTATGAGGAGACATATTCTCCTATCATAGATGTTATTACTTTCACTAGTTGAAAAATGTATTTCCACGTCGATTTTTTTAAAATTTTACGTCGATTTTTAACTGATGTCAATAAAGGTGATGTAAAAAATATAAGCTTCAACATCGGTTTTTATAAACCAACATCAAAAATCGGTCCTTGTCAGTCTTCGGTATCGGTTTTCATATAAACTGGCACCGAAAGGTAGGCACCGATGGTCTTCGGTGTTGGTTTTCATATAAACTGACACCAAAGGTCAAGACCCGTGGTTATTAGGTGTTGGTTTTTTAGAAAATCGACACTGAAAGTTAGGAATTGATGGTCTTAGGCATCAGTTTTCATATAAACTGATGTCGAAAGGTAGGCACCGATGGTCTTCAGCATCATTTTTCATATAAACTGATGCCAAAGGTAAGGCCATGTGGTTCTTTGGCGTTGGTTTTTTAGAAAACTGACACCGAAAGTTAGGCACTGGTGGTCTTTGGCATCGGTTTTCATATAAACCAATGCCAAAATTTAGGCCTCGATAGTGTTCGGCATCGGTTTTTTAGAAAACCGACATCAAAATTCAGCTTTCGCAAGGGTTTTGTCGTCGGTTTTGGATAAAAACCGACATAAAAATTACGTTTAAAAATTATTTTTCACGTAAGTTTTGGTAAAAACCGATGTTAAAACATTGAAACTCTTTATATAGGAATATATATTATTTATTAGGCTTCAATTTGACATCTTATGAAGCTAAAACGGACTTACAGATCAAAAGTTATGGTCATCGTAAGTTGTAGCTCTTTAAGTTTCGATAGATACAAATTGATTCAAAGAAAACATAAGAAAAAAGAACTAAAATCTATACACCAAATGAACACAAAAAATAATGTTCATAAAGATTCAAACTAATTTTAATTCTTTTATTGGTATCATTCGAATCGATATCATGTTTGTTGTTATTTCTCTTCTTTTTAATGAAGAACTCATGCGGTAATGAAAAGGGTGAGTGATAAAGAATTTTGCACCTCAGTTAATGAATCTCATGTGGAAGTTTCATCTTTGTGTCTCGATCGGAATAATATTTTATCACAATAATAAATATATCAATATATTTAGTGATAAGGAAAACTATAATAATGAAATTAATTGATGAAAATAAATACCGTGTACAAATCATCGATTGAAGAATTGTTGAAATATTGATGGTTTCGAAGATGTAGAAAATGTTTAAGGAAAGAGGATGAGGTTCTAATGGTCAACTTTTAATGTCCATAACTTCTGATTCGTATGTTCATTTTTTCTCCACAACCTATAAAATAAAATCTTGAGAAATTATCTAAAACTTTTGTTTTATTTTTAACATCGTTTATTTGAAAAAATGATGCTAAAAATGAACTTTTAACATCGGTTATTGGAAAAAACTGATGCCAAAAATCAAGTTTTATAATGTTCAACTTTCGACATTCATAACTTTTGATCCGTAAGTTTGTTTTTTCTCCAAGACCTGTCAAATAGAAGATTGAGAAATTATCTAAAACTTTTGCTTTATTTTTAACGTCATTTATTTGAAAAACCGACTCCAAAAAAGGACTTTTAACTTAGGTTATTGGAAAAATTTGACGCTAAAAATCAAGTTTTATATTGTTCAACTTCTGACGTCCATAAATTTTGATCTGTAAGTCCATTTTTTCTCCACAGCCTATCAAATCAAAGCTAAAGAAATTATATAAAACTTTTTATTATTTTTAACATCAGTTATTTGAAAAACCGACAACAAAAAAGTACTTTTAACGTCGGTTATTGGAAAAAACCAACACCAAAAATCAAGTTTTATATTGTTCAACTTCTGACGTCCATAACTTTTGATCCGTAGGTCCTTTTTTTCTCCCCGACCTGTCAAATCGAAGATTGAGAAATTATATAAATATTTTTTTTTAATGTCATTTATTTGAAAAAACCAACTCCAAAAAAGGACTTTTAACTTCGGTTATTGGAAAAAAACGACGCCAAAAATCATGTTTTATATTGTTCAACTTCCGACGTTTATAGCTATTGATCCGTATGTCCGTTTTTTCTCCACGAACAGTCAAATAGAAGATATAGAAATTATGTATTTTTTTTATTTTTAACATTGGTTATTTGAAAAACCAATGCCAAAATAGGAATTTTAACGTTGGTTATTGGAAAAAATCGACGCTAAATATCATGTTTTATATTATTCAACTTATGACGTCCATAACTTTTGATTCGTATGTCCATTTTTTCTCCACGACCTATCAAATTGAATCTAGAGAAATTATATAAAACTTTTTTTTAATGTCAGTTATTTGAAAAACAGATGCCAAAAAAGGACTTTTAACGTCGGTGTCTAAGAACCGACGTTAAATTGCCAACGTTAAAACCCATTTTTCTACTAGTGTTTTCTGTATCAAATCATCCTTATAGTAGTTAAAGAGGCCAATATGTGTCTTATTAATGTTTTTACAACTTATTTATATATGTCACTTGATAATATTATGCATATATATATATATATATATATTATAATCCCCAAAGGATTCAAAATAACTTAGGCATTGAAATCATACCTATATTCAATAAATTTGTAGAAATCCCTATATGGATTAAAAAAATTGAGTATATATGGTATAGTTTCTTGAGAGAATATTTTTTAAATAAAGGGTATATAAATTATCCCATGTTCCCATGTGTTTTTATTAAGAAAACAACATATGGATATGCAATCATCATTGTTTATGTTGATGATTTTAATATCATTGGGACTCTCTAAGAGATCCAAGAAGCAATGAGAAACTTAAAGGATGAATTTGAAATAAAGGACCTCAAAGAAACCAATTATTTTCTTAGTTTAAAAATTGATCATATTCGAAGTGGTGTATTTTTTAATCAATAAAGCTACACTAAAAAGGTCATAAAATTCTTTAATAAGGATAAAGTGGATTCTGTAAGTACTCCAATGGTTGTTTGATATTTAAACATTTAGAAAAATTGGTTTTGACCTTGTAAAGAAAATGAGGTGTTGGTTGGTCCATAAGTACCCTACCTTAGTGCCATCAGGGCACTTATGTATCTTGTTAATTATACACATCATAACACATATTTTACTACTAATTTATTGGAAAGGTTTAGTTCATTACCCTGCACAAAGACACTGGAATCAAATTAAACATATTTTTTGTTATCTTTATGGAATTGTTGATTTAGGTTTATTATATTATAATAAATTAGGGGAAAAGAAGAACAATTTTGAAAATGCATTTTATTTATCATATCTATATAATTAATTATCATGGATTGGTTATGTGTTCACGGTTGATGGTACTATCATATCTTGGATATCACAGAACAAAATGATCATTGTAACATCTTTAAATCATGAAATAGTGGTAGAATTGTATGAGGATTTCCAAGAATGTGTTTGGTTGTGTCCTATAACTCAACACATTCAATAAGTAAGTGTATTTTCTACAGATAGTGGTTTAGCAATATTATTTGAAGATAAATTTTCATGAATTGCATAGTTAAAGGAAGGATTCATTAAAAATGATCGAATGAATAACATTTCACCAAATGTTTTCTCTTTATATAAGAATTAATGAAGAAAGGAGATATCAACATACAATATATTCGATCAAGTAAAACCATTACTTATTTATTTAAAAAGTCTCTATTGATCATTGTATTTAGAAAACTTGTATGTGATACAAGGATACATATATTTAAAAATTTATAATTTCTTTATGTAACGTAACTTTCAGGGGGAGTCTATGTGGTTGTACTCTTTTCCTTATTTTGGTTTTTCTCTCACTGCAATTTTCTAGAATTTTTTTTAATGTGGTAGCATCAAAACATGTATGGAATTATAAGGGATGTGCATATTAGGGGGGGATGTTATGCAGACACATTAAATGAATAACAAAGTTCAAAGGTGTGGGTTTTGCACTCCAATTAATCCCCCCTAACCATCTATTCACTACCTATAAAGGGGTATTATAGCCCTTGTTAATGAGTGGGATAGATACGAGAAATAGTGGTAAAGTTTTCACAGACCAACCCGAGCAACCCCTAAACTGGGCACCTAAGCTGGACCATGACATGACCCAAGGTGAATTTCTGATCACCTCAGGTTTGTGATAAGCACATAGACATATTTTCCCAGATAAATAATATTCAACGCATAGCATAATTTTATCAATAATCTAGCATGGTGCTTCCATACATTAGACATCTATGAATAAACATAATAAATAGATCAAATAGAAATAAACTAAAGAAGAAACTATCATAGTAAGCATCCAAATTAGTAATAATAAAGCATCAAACATAATTTAGATGCAAAGATGTCCAACTTTTCCAAAACATCTGCGACATAAATGAAAAACCAAATTATCAAGTACTATATCTTTATGACACCAAGGTCATTTTCTAACATAACTTTTTCGCTCCATGAGAGATTAAAAAACATAACCTTAACTTATAAGAAATCCATTCGGTCTACCGACACTGGGTAGTGTAAGTATGCTATGAGTATAATATCCTAATAATATTTCACCAAAGGGTCTATGTTTTCCATTTTAAAATCGTATAGAAACACTAGTTTGAAATACAATATTTTAAAATAATTTTATCTTCATTTTAAAGGAGAACCCACATCCATTTTTCAAACCATATTTTAAAACCAAAAACAACTTAAGAGAACTTTAGAAACGTTCATTAAATATTTCATTAAAAACTTAACTTTTAAATCCCTTTTTTAAATCCATTACTTTAAAACAATTTGAGAAGGAACTGAAATAACAAATCTATAAGCAAAAAATGAATAACTAAAACAAAATATAAAATGAAAAATCAAGTTGTAAGTAGAGTTTAGATGTTTTTATTTAAGGAAATAATAAAACCAATGAATCAAAATCATAAACCAATATAGTAAATAAGAAGGAAAAGAAAAGTTTATGTAATCATGGGCAGCTCCTAGGCATCCAGTGAGACAATCCTAGATGTACTCAACTCCTAAGAGTCCATATCATCAGGACCAAAGAGTAATTATCTCTCAATATCTCACCATGACACCTAGGATTCCAATGATAATAATAGTAGAGGGTGGGGAAGGGGTTTTTTCATATATGATGCACACTAGTAATAGAACACAAGGAAAACCATGCCCATAATGAACCTCAACCCAACCTCACACACTCATCTCACTAAATCCCATATTCCAAATCATATAAATAACATTAGTAAACACATATAATCATAAAACCCATTTCAATATAGGTTCATGAAGATTTAGTTTAGAAGAATTATTAATTTTGGTAAAATCCATTTATATGAATTTCCAATCGAGCCTTATATTTTAAAATAATAATAAATTTTCAAGACCTCCTTTAAAAACCCATTTCCAAATCAATATCATATTTTATGTTCTCTTTTCAAGAGCCAAACGAGATTTTGGTTTCCAAAATAATAGTTATAGAGAGAGATATATATATATATATATGGAGAGAGAGAGAGAGGTGTGTGTGTGTGTGTGTGTGAACATATTCATATATATATATATATATATCCACGCATGCATATAAACCTTATTTAAAACCAATTTGAAATCATGTGACATTGGGAACACTTTTAAAACCAAGGATAAACCCTCTATTAAAACTAACATAGATTATAGGAACCATAAGTTGATAAGGAAAAACCTCATTAAAAATCACACAATCTCTATAAACATGTTAATTGTTAAACAAAAAAAGAAACAATTTGAAACACATGTATAATTCCATTTAAAATGAATTCCAAAGAAAAATCCCCTTGTGACCCATGAAAATCCTCTTGTAATTGAATAAATCCCTTTATAAATACCTTTACCTTTTGAAAACACCTCTTAGGAACTTAATTAAATACATAACATACATAATTTCAAGAAAAAAAGGTTAAGAAAACCCAATCATCACATGGATTTCAAGGGAAAAGGGAAAACATGTAAACACCTACCCTAAATCAAGTACATATGGAATAAGTCCTTCAATAATGAAGATAATAAGGTAAAAATATGAATCTAAACTCCCAAGAAACTAAAACCATAAACAATAAGCACCAAATTCCATCTAAGGTTTGACCAACATCAACCCATAACAAGACGAAATGAATAAACATGAGAAGGAAGGGGGATAAGAGGGAAAAAGAACCCAAAACCTACATGAACTCACTAAAATCGAAGGAGGAAGGCCCAAATAAAGGGATGAGGCAAGGGGGAATTTATCCATGTCTCCTCTAGTGTACTAAAAGCTAGTGAGTAAGAAAGTTGTGGGTTTAGAGGTTAAAAACATAAGGGTGGAATGTGAATTTTAGGTTTTTAAATGACTGGGCAGGTCGTACGGTTTGTCTACACGATTTGAAAAACTGTACACCAATTGTGTGCCTATCACTAGACACACCTGAATTGTTTCATAGTTAGAAAAAAATTCACACTAACTATGCAAAAAAAGTCTACTAAAAAGTGCAGGCCACTTGCATGGTTTTTACACAGTTAGTACGAAACATGCGCCGAGTGTGCAGCCTATACTGAAACTCTGAAACTCCAAAAATTTATAGAATTTCTATTTTATAGTCAAGGATAATTCTATAAATATATAAATAAAGCAATGGTGATAGTGAAAGTCAGGATATGAAAATTTCCTCACCATAACACTTTCTTCCCCCAGAAAGTCACTGAAATCCTTATGGATGACATAGAGTTAAAAACATATAATACAACCCGGAATCCATCTAGATTGGTGATGATAAAAAAAAGAATATAAAACACAACTTGGCCCGCAATATAGGAATAATGGCTTTGATAAGATAATAAAGGGAAATATCTCAAAAATTGAGAATTCAAAAATTGAAACTTTTAAGAGTTCTCCCCACCATTAAAGTCTTTCACTTAATATGGTGGATAAGATAATACCAATGGTTCTAGATAAAGCACTATAAGGTGCTACCTGACTTTTTATCAAAGGAAAACCAAAAAAGATCACTAGACCCAATGCCTTATTCATAATTCCAAATAAATATAAACCTCGCCAAAATGGAACATAGTACAAATAATTCAAAGAACATGAATCCAATCAAGAAATTAGGAAATATCCAAGAAAAAAGGAAGAACAAGGGAGTAGGTACCTCAAATTAGATTGGTTAGACAACCACCAAGATCCAAACTAGGATAAATATTCCTTCTTTTGATGATACCAAAACTTACAAAATTTTAGAATATGGCCCAAGAAACCATAGCTATGGGAGGTTATCTGGACTTTTAAGTAGGAGGGATTAGAATTTCCAAACCAACCACACTAATGACACACATAAGACCACTTCTTTATCAGAGGAATGGAATTATAATAAAAATATTATCCCAAGTCACTATGATTTCCTTACTCAAGTTCTTTCATATTATATTTTTTTGGGCATTGATCCTTCACTATCACTAAAATTAATAGGGTCACCATCCTTATCCGGTTTCCCCTTAAAGAAAAACTCCACCATTAAGGATTTATTGACCACATATTCAAGAGAAACTAATTTAAATAGAGGCATCCTAACATTAAGGTCTAAATGAAGACCCCTCATGAAAAGAGGAAACTTCAATGATTCCTCAAACATAAACTCATGGGAAAAAGGTATTAACTATTTAAAACGGGTGATGTACTTTGTCACTGATTGGTCATCCTAGTGAACGTTCATGAGCTCTATCACCCTCTACACTTCCACATTCTTTGAAAAGTTCCATTGAATAAAAGTGATATTTAATAACTCCCAATACATACTACTTTATAGATGTAGGGGGAAAAATCCTCTACCATTCTAGACTCATCCCCTCAAATAGTCCCAAAATGACATTCACTCACAAGTTTTCGAGGGTTTTCATCAAATTGGAGACCTCTTAAATATTTTCTAACCATGCCATGGCCTCTTGATGTCCTTGGTCACCTTGGAAGATGAGAAAAAACTAAGAATAGGTCATCTATACCACTATACTTGGAGTCTAGGTAGGGTAAATAGATAGAATAATCACATCTAAGTATTAGGATACACTAGTCTAAGGGACTCCACATGATACGAATTTCCTACAATCCTTTAGGAATTTCATAGAAGTCATAATCTAAATAAAAAAACAAAGCAAACATGAAACCCAATAAAAACATCTAAAATCCAACTCATATTAAATAAGAGAACCTAAATAGTCAAATCAAAATCGCCATTTGGAAAATAATGAATTTAAATAAAATTTAAAAACTATCCTTTCAAAACTATCGAACTTCACCCAAAAAAAATCACATCAAATGTTCTTCTCCAAATTCATTTTACAACTCAAAAAATCCCTCTTGTTTAAAAATAATCCTTTGAAATATTCTTTATTAGTTTTTAAAACCTACCTTTAACATTTTAAAACATTTTTTCATTATAAAATATTAACAAAATCCAACCAAATCACATCAATATACCATGAAAATCTCTATACTCCATCAAAAATAATAATAAAACATGACTAAAATAAATCCAAGATAAGAAGAATCAAAATATTTTTTTTGAATGGGTTAGTGGGTGTAAACGTTTTGGACACGTGATTTGACATACCATATTCTAACCATTTGACATACCACTAGGAGCTTCATAGAACCATGCACACAGGTACCGCACAGCTTGTTAGGTCATGTGGAAAAACCCTACACCTCTAATTTGTGTCCCATTTTCATCTAAATCTCAAAAAACCTAAAAAAAACTTTTGAAACACCCATAAGGATAAAAAAACATCAATTAAAACCAAAAAAACAACAAGAAGAATCTAAAATAAACCTTGAAATGAAAACTAGAATCTCATCATCCCATGGAAACTCATGTTTCATCATGAGAGGTGGTGATAAAAAACCTACTCATAACCTACCTCATAAGCTCCAAAAATCCGATCGCATGTGTACTAGACACCCCAAATAACAAGGGTGATTAAAGAACAAAGTCCCTCTTAAGAACCCAAGCTCTAATACCATTCATTCACGATCCAACCTAGACCACACCTAAACTGACCACTAGAGAAGACCCATGTCAGGACCCAGGGTGCATTCCCAATCACTTTGAGATGGTGAAAAGTGCCAAGGAATCAGAATAAACTCATTATGAATGATTTTTATCAGATAAATAATATTCAAAACATAGTGGAATTCTATTAATAATTTATCATAGTGCATTCATACATTGGATGTCCATGCATAAACACAATAAATATATCAAATAAAAATAAACTAAACATGATATAACTAGAGTAAACATCCAACTCAATAATAATTAATCATGAGACAAAATCCAAATACAAATAAGACCGACTTGGTCAAAACATCTATAGAATAAAATAAAAACCAAAATTTTGGGAACCATCTCCTTATGGATCCAAGGTCACTCTCCAATGCAACATACCCACTTCACAAGTGATCCAAAACCAAAACATTAACCTTCAATAAATACACTTGGTCTATAAAAACCGAGTGGTGTAATTAGGGTGTGAGGATAACATCCTAGTAGGGTTTCACTAAAGAGTCCATTATTTCCTTTTTCAAAACATCCTAGAAATACTAATTTGAAATAAAATATTTTAAAATAAGTTTTTCTTCATTTTTAAGAAGTATAACTCATAAATATTTTTCAAAACCTTTTTAAAACCCAAAACAACTTAACATAAATTTAAAAACCTTAATTAAATATTTCATTAAAAACTTACCTTTGAAATACCCTTTATTAGATCCATTTCTTTAAAAATTATTAGATAAATAACCCAAATAAAAAATCCAAAAATAATAAATGAATAACTAAAAAATATATAAAGCACAGAATCAAATGGTAGTAGAGTGTAAAAGTAATTATAGATGGAAATAGTAAAACTAATAAAGTAAAAGTGTAAACTAGTATAGTAAATAAGAAGGCAAAGTAAAGTGTATATAATCATGGGTGGCTGCGAAACAACTAGTGAGACAATCCTAGATGTACTTAGGTAGAATCATCTGACATCCTATCGATGTATTTATAGTCTATAACCAACTGACTACTATCAACTAGCCTCACCGGTGGCACTCCTCCATGGTCCTATCCCATGACCAGGGGGTCTTGTCTATCTCATCAGAACTAGATATTAATTGTATCTCAATATCTCACTACGACACCTAGGATTCCCATGATACTAGAAGTATAGGGTGGGAAAGGGTGTGTGCCTTATCAAAAACCCACTAGTAATAGAACACAAGGTAAACCATGCCATGAAAAACCTCAACTCACCCTCATACACACTTCTCACTAAATCCCCTATTCAAAATCATATAAATAACATCAAAAATAACATACAATAATCAACCCCATTTCAACATAGATAAATGGGGATTTATTTTAGGATAGTAGGTCATTTTGGGAAAACCCATTTATATAAAGTGTCAATTGGGCCTCTGATTTTGAAAACAGTAATACATTTTCAAGACCTCCTTTAAAAATCCATTTCCAAATCAATATCATATTTGAAGTTCCCTTTTCAAGTTCCAAATGAGATTTTAATTTAAAAACTAATAGTTATATATATATATATAAGTATATATATATATGTAAATATTTAGGTATTTACATAGGTACATATATATACATATAAACCTTATTTGAAAACTGATTTGAAATCATGTGACATTGGGAACACATTTAAAACTAAGGAGTAAATATCTTTTAACCCCATCATAGAATATAATAACCATAATACAATAATAAAAAACCTCATTATATAATCACACAATCACCATAAAAATTTTAATTAATAAAAAACATAAAAAAATTGAAACACACATATAAGTCTATTTAAAAATGAATTCCAAAGAAAAACCCTCTTATGACCCATGAAAAACATTTTTTAGTTGAAGAAATACCCTTTGAAAATACCACTTATGTAATTAATAAAATATATAACATACATAATTTCAAGAAAAAGGGGTTAATAAAATCAAGTGTCACATTAGATTTTAAGTAAAAAGGGAAGACATGGAAACACCTAACTTAAATCAAGTGTGGGTGGAACAAGTCTTCAAGAACAAAGAGAAAAAGGTCCATAGAAGAATATAAACACCCTAGGAACCAAAAAATAATAATCAGCATCAAATCCTACCTAGGGTTTGACCAATATCAACCTATATCAAGTAGAAGCAAAAAATGAGAGAAAGGAGAGAGAAAATAAGAAAGAGGAACCCAAAACCTATAAGAAATCACTAAAATCGAAGGTGGATGTCCAAAAATCAAGGAAGTAGGAAAGGAAGAATTGCCTTAAGGCTTATTTGGTGTTCCATGATGGAGTGAGGAAGAGAGGATGGGGTTTAGGGGTTAAAAAATTTAATGGTGATATAATAATTTTAGGTTTTTAAAAGTTTGTTTAGGTCGGACGGTATGGTTGTACAGCTTACCGATCTGTGCACCCCTCACTAGACACACTTAGAGAGTCACATAACTTTCCTATATGGTTAGAAAAACCATGTTCCAACCATGAAAAATAGGCCTTCTAAAAAGTGTAGGTCACTCACATAGTTACTGCATAGTTAGTACTAGTTGTGCTTCAACCGTGCGCCATGTACTAAAACTCTAAACCTTCAAGAATTTATGGAATTACTGCCCAAGACTCAATGATATGGCTATAAATTGATAAATAAATAAAATAATAGGTAAATTTATGGTTATGGTGTAACAATTCTCCCCATAATAATACTTTCCCATATAAATTCAACTAAGTCCCAGTGGATGGCACATAGTTCAAAACATTGAAGAAAACCTGACATCACTCTAGATTAGAGACAATATCTAAAGGAAAAAATAGACTGACTCACAATTTAGGCATAAAGTCTCTAAGAATAAAACCTAGGGAAACAACTAAAAAAGGAAAAATTCCAAAAAACCAAAAAATTTAATAGGTATCCCCGCCATATAAGGATTTCACTTAACATGGTGGATCAAACAATACCAATGGTTCTAGAGAAGGCACTATGAGGTGCTACCTCACTTTTTAACCAAGGAAAACCAAAAAAAGTCACTATACTTGATGCCCCATTAATAATTACATCCAAATTAATATAAACATCTCTAATAATGGACAAATAGTCTAAAGAGTAAGATACTGATCAAGAAATTATAAAATTTCAAAGAAATAAGGAGGAATAAGAGATAAGGTTCCTCAAAAAATATTTGTTAGAAAATCATCAAGATCAAACCCGGATAAACATCCCTTCTTCAGAAAATACATGAACTTACATAATTTCCGAATATGGCCCAAGATACCCCAACTATGACAGGTCTTTGGGACTTTTGAGTAAGAGCGTTTAAAATGACCAAACTGACCACACTAATGACACATAGATTGCTTCTTTAGTGGTAAAATAGTAGTATAATGGGAAGATTATACAAGGTCACTTTTATTTCCTGACTCAGATTCATCCTACTTATACTTCTCATAGGATTTTGATCCTTCACTAATGACGAAAGGAATAGTATCACCATCCCTAGTGTGTTGTCCCCTAGAAAACAACTTCACCATCACAACTTTAGTGACCACATCTTTAAGTGAAGTCAGATTAAATAGATCAATCATGGAATTGATGTTTGAATGAATACCCCTCACAAAAAGAGGAACCTTCAACAAGTCCTCGAACATAAACTCAAGGGAGAAAGGGATTAAATGGTTAAAATGGGTGATGTTCTCCTTAATTGATTGGTCACCCTACTAAACGTTCATGATCACCATCTCCCTCTCCACTTCCACCTTCTCAGGAAAGATCTATGGAATAAATGTGGTATTAAATAACTCTTAAGAAATAATTATTTATAAAAAAAGGGAACAATGGTCCACCTTTCTAGACTCATCCCCTCAAATAGGTTTGAAACGATATCCACTCATGGGTTTTCTGAGGTTTTTAGAAAATTGAAGACCTCTTAAATCTTCTCTAACCACTCCATGGACTCTTGTAGTCCTTGATCACCATAAATGATGAGAAAAAACTAAGAAGTGGTTGGATCTACCACTCTAGTTTGAGTCTGGGTAGGGTCAATAGTTGGAAGAATCACATCCAAGTACTAGGAGACACTAGTTCAAGGGAAACCCCACGATACGAATTTCTGAAAATCCTTTAGGAATTTCCTGGAAGGCATAAACTAAATATAAAAACCAATACAAATAAGAAAATCAGTCAAAACATCAAAACTCTAACTCATATTAAAAAACCCCATAAAATCAAATCATAATTATCATTTTTGTAAGAACTCGGTTCTTTCTTTGAGGTACGAGTCGGTTTCTTTTTCATTTTCAGGTTGTTTATGAGGAAGCTGGGAATTTTGGGAGGTTTTGGAAATTTTAGGGATACACACTATGTACTCCTAAGTACATGTTGTGTACCCTTGGTTGTGTGTGGATGACATACATGGCGTGTGGGCGTGTAGGCTGGGTAGAAAATTTTAACCAAGTGCACATCATGTACTCCTTGTACATGTCGTGTAGTCTAGTCATGTATGGGGGATATACATGGCGTGTGGATAAGTCAGTGATGAAGAGAAGAAAAACCAAGTACATTCCATGTACTTCCTAGTACACACCATGTACTCAAGTTGACAGGTTCTGGAAAGTAAGTCGGCAGAAAAGTGGTCATCATATGAATAGTAAAAGAACCTACATGGCGTGTAGTCCTAAGTACATGCCGTGTATTTTATTTTTTCATCTTAAATTAGGCAGTATCTCATTTTTGAGGTTCTGGACAAAACCTCTTCCCTTCAAGCAGCTGAGACTTCAAATTGATTTAATTACTTCATCTGAAGTTAGATTCAAACACTGTTTGATCTATTGGAACCCCTTTAGTAAGGCCTTGATTCCTCTTGATCCATTCTTCTTGATTTTTGTTCTTGATCAAGTTATAGGACTTTGATCAGTTTTGATTCTTTTATAGATCTACCATGTTTTAGATCTAATTAGAGGCTATTATCGGAGGAGTATCATCATACTAGTACGAGGTAGGTGATGCATACATTCTTTCATGTTTTTGCAGAATTTTGGGTGACGCGACCTTTGGTGCGTATTTGGGTATTTTGAGCGAGACACTTTTTTATCTTCTATTGCATGTTAAATTGATTATTAGACCTGGGATGCCTTTGGGTATTCCCTTTTACTTGTTTTTCTTGAGCAGGGTTGGTCAAGGGGTCGTTGCTCAAATGGGGCATTTTGGCCGGGTATGCCAAAATGGTTTTAAAATGAACTGTGATGATTAAACTGCTGATTTTAGATTTTTTAAGCATGATTAAATGTATCAAAGGCTTTTAAGACCTCAGTGATGGTATGGGACAACACATGGATAGTGCAATTCAACTGTTTAGTTTGTTTTCCTGTTTTAAAGTGATTCTTTGATTATTTATGTAATTGTTGAATTGCATATGTTTGAACCCTTTGGGTTGTGTTGGGAATGACCCAAATATTTCTTGAGTGATATTGATCACAGGTTGGGCTTGGCACGGATTACTTTGGGTGGTTTTGACCACTGTATTGGGCATCATGGACATTGGGATTAAGGCAGTGAGACTTTCAGGTTGGGCATGACCCAGGTTACTTGGATGGAAAATCCATTGGATACTGAGTGACATGGTCATAGGGGCATGAGGTGACAAAGATGTTATGGCTTGGGTACTATTTTGGTGATTACCTCTCACCCATGATTTGAGTAGTGTGCACATAGAGAGACTTCATGATGAGGTGGTTTTGACCAATTGTGTGGGTAGAGGTCCCTGATAGTTGCGGTTTAGGTACTATTGGTTTGGGGGTGATTGCCATAGGAAGACACATAGAAGGCGAGGAGCCTTCAGGAGATAGCGATGAGGCTATCAGGTTGGGAGGCTAAGGCACACCGTGATTGAGTCCATGGGCTGGGACACTTTATTTGAAGGTGGACATCGTTATCCCTCCAGGTACTTTATTTGAGGGAAAACATCATTGTCCCTCCAGTTACTTATTTGAGGACATGCATCGTTGTTTCTCTAAGTTACTTTGTTTGGGTGTGCCTTTGGGACATCGGTACTTGAGACACGAGGTGTTAGGAGGCACATGGTGTTGGGTTAATTGATTGAGATTCCGGTGTTGGACGAAGTAGGTGACACTTCATGGTGGCTGTTGAGCACCAGTGGAGTTTATGTTTATTTTTGCATCATATTGTTTACTATTTTCCTTATAAATTCATGCCTACTTAAACACTTATATTATGTACGCACTATTGGGTGGTATCCTACTGAGATTCATCCCACACCCTGCGCGAGCCCTTCAGGATGCGTGTATATTTTATGGATTTACGTGCAGGTAAAGGACCAGCCTCATAAGCTAGATCACAGTACCATTTGGCATAGAGACTGGTATGGACCTTGAGGTCATACTTAGCAAGATTTTATTTTTTTAGTTTCCATTTTCTATATCAGCATGCTTACTTGTTTTGTAGCTACTGTTGGTTATCCATTGGCACCCTTTTATATATTGGCTTGCTATGGATGCATTATTTGTTTGTTCTAGTATTTGTTACAAGTGGTTCAACATGTTGTTGTGTTTACATGTTGTTGTTTTTACATTATGTTTTTGTTCTTTATATTTATTACTTCTGTTGTTTATTTCTATTGATTGTTATTCTATTATGCGGGTATGGTTCGAGTCTGTAGAGTCTTCTAATTTTATATTATGCTCGGACTAGTACCATTATTATCCTCTAAGAGGGTATAGCCTCTCCACTATACTTGTAAGACCCTCGCTTCTAGTCGGAAGCCTTTGGTGTTCAGGGAGGCGTGCCTAAGGTAGTAACACCCGACCCATTTAACACTTTTCGGGTGTCTTATTGGGTCTGTGATGTTACAAAGTGATATCAGAGGAGTTCTTAACGGGGATTTAGTAGTAGTGTTTTGTTGGATACTAATGAGATTGAGACTTCTCTTTTTATTTATGCTGGTTTTACTATTTTGGATATGGTAGACTGGAGATAGGTTGTAATTGGAACTAGGTTTTTAGATTGTGCTTGGGTGCCTACAGCCCCAGGTACAAGGGATGGACCAAGTTGCCTTGGGTGGGAATTGCTTTTTTTTCTTTTGCTCAAATTACAGTTTATATGATTTCCACCTTGGTGGATCACTTTGTGTGTGATGTTATTGATTGTGATATGTGACCCTTGACCGGTGTGGTAAGGGAGAATTGGACATTGGCCCGATATGTCAAGGCGTGATTGTTTGACTTTTGATAGGCACATTTTTAGGGTATTTCAATTTCATAACTGCATGTATGCTTTGTGAAGTGATAATACCATGTGAATAATATCAATTGTGATGCTATAGAATGCTTTTGAAATCTAAATAGGTGAAATTCCTGATATAATTGCTTGTTTATTGCAATGTGTTATGCCATGATTTATATATTTATAGAATTGTATGTGGCAAGAGATTTGGGTCTGGCTCTTGTATGAGCAGGGAGGTACTATGGTTGATGTGATTTTGATCATCAGGATTGGGTGACTTGGTCGTCGGTTTGAGGCAACATTGGCTGTTAGGACGGGGATGGCCTGAGGTACTTTTGATACTTGGCTCTGTTGAGGGCAGGTAAGGAGGCCATGAAGTCAGGAGGCCGTGGGACATGGTTTGTTGTGGGGGAGAGTAAGGGTAGTAGTTATGTGCTACATTTTTCTACTTTCCTTATCTGTATTATATATATATATATATATATTGTTATATATGTGGGTTGTCTGACTATTTATAGTATTCAGCTGGTTCCTTTTAGACGAATCAGATGGAGTGTCAGGCGGGAGATGGTACAGTGCTGCAGGAGCAGGATCAGGTTCAGGATCCGGTGTAGGCAGAGCAGGAGTCGTAGGTATAGGCTTATAGATAGGATCAGGTTCAGGATCCAGTACAGGCAGGACATTAGCTGGTTTTGGCAGCATTTGGGTCATGTCTCGACGAGTATCTCTGAACTATCCTGGTATGTGAATTGTAGGGAATCGATAGAGGCGCGTAGGGTAAAAATCCATCTATGGCGTATCTGACGTGAGAGTTCCAGTCATAGCACCCACCACTTTTTCAGGGTGAGGGTGGTCCACAGGAAGCTGAGAACTGGATAGAGATCATGCGGATGATCTTCGAGCAGCTCGAGATGCCTCCAGGGCGGAGGGTCAAGCTGGCGGTGTACATGTTGCGAGGACCAGAAAAGTGTTGGTGGGATGTGCAGGTTCAGGCTCGCAGACATTAAGGACTGGCATGGAAGGAATTTGAGGACAGGTTCTTCAAGCACTTTTATCCAAAGACATTGAGGGCAGAGAGAGATCGAGAGTTTTTGATCCTTTAACAGGGAGACATGTTTGTTATGGACTATGCAACTACTTTTACTGAGCTATCTCGCTTTGCACTTGGTATGGTAAGCGGTGACTCAGTAAGGGTGTGGCACTTTGAGGATGGCTTGAAACACACCATTCGGATCCAGGTAAATATCTTTAGTCTGAGTTCTTTCTCAGAGGTGGTGAATCAGGCGCTCATAGAAGAGGGAAACCAGAGGGATAGGCCCCATGTTGGTCGGGCGACAGCTCCAGGTGATGGTTCAGATAGCAGGAAGCGAGGAAGGGATGAGTTCTAGAAGGTCAGTTTGACCAAGGAATCAGCTAGACCACCTCGTATTAGTTCAACAGTGGTTTGATTTTAGTGTGGAAAACTAGGGAATGTATGGACTTGGTGTGATAGGCCTCCAAAGGAGTGTTGGTCATGTGGATAGGTCGGGCATCCTGAGAGGTTTTGCAGGTAGCCTTCTCAAACAGCCGGTAGGCAGGGACCAGGATAGACTATGACATCTGGAGTTGGTTTAGGTTTGGTACCAGGAGAGGGTATCCAAGTTTTATCTGCACGTAGAGGACATGTCAGAGACAATGGGACCCAACTGAGGGGTCAGTGGTTGGTGACTGGTGCAGCACTGTAGGGAGGACAAGCTTCAGGAAGTCGTGTGTTAGGTCAGGTGCATGTTGTGGAGCTGCTAGAGGTTGACCAGGCTGGTGAGCCGACGATGATTAGAGGTACACCACGGGTGTGGCTATGATCCATTCTATTTTTACTTGTTTTGGCATGACCTATCGAGGCATGTCCGTTTTGAGTGCACGAGATGCAAATTATATATGTGGACTGACTAGATATTGGTCAGTGGAGTTTGGCGCCATATTGGGTGTGTGATATTTATATATATGTATGAGGTTCTTGGTATCAATAGAATCATTGGATGTAGGTTACTTGAGGTGTCATGGACATCGGGGCATCAAGGATGCAGGTTACTTGAGGTGTCATGGGAATCGAGGCATCGAGGATGCGGGTTACTTGAGGTGTTGTGGGCATCAGGTCATCGAGGATGCAGGTTACTTGCGGTGCATGGCATCAAGTTTTATTTTTGAGCATCCATGGGATGTAGGACCTCTTTGAGGCGGACACCGATGCGGTATGGATACGTAGGGTGTCAGAAGTGACATAGGAGCACTGATGAGGTGCGGGAGTGACGATGCGTCATGGAAGGACCATGAGTTCAGAAACAGGTTAACGAACCATTGTTTTATTTAATCTTTAGGTTAAAGTTTTCCTTGAAATGTTTATTCACCACCTTTAGAAGGGAAATTTGGGGACAATTTTCTTTAAGGGGGGAAGTTTTTAAGAACCTAGTTCTTCCTTTTAGGTATGAGTTAGTTTTTTTTCATTTTCGGGTTGTTTATGAGGAAACTGGGAATTTTTGGAGGTTATGGAAATTTTAGGGATACACGTTGTGTACTCCGAAGTACACGTCGTGTACCCTTGGCTGTGTGTGGATTCCATACATGGCATGTGGGCATGTAGGATGGGTAGAAAAGTTTAACCAAGTAAATGTCGTGTACTCTTTGTACACGTTGTGTAGTCTAGCCATGTATGGGGGATATACATGACGTGTGGGTAAGTCGGTGAGGAAGATAAGAAAAACCAAGTACACACTGTGTACTGCATAGTACACACTGTGTACTGCATAGTACACACCGTATACTCAAGTCGGCAGGTTCTGGAAAGTAATCTGGTAGAAAAGTGGTCGTTGTATGAATAATAAAAGAACCTACACGGTGTGTAGTCCTAAGTACACACTGTGTATTTTATTTTTTTTCTCTTAAATAGAGAAATAGCTCATTTTTGAGGTTTTGGAAAGAACCTCCTCCCTTCAAGCGGCTGAGACTTCAAATTGATCTCATTCCTTCATCAAAAGTCAGATTTAAATACCGTTTGATCCATTGGACCCCCCTTAGTAAGGCCTTTATTCCTCTTAGTTGTTCTTCTTGATTTTTGTTCTTGATCAAGTTATAGGACTTTGAGAGGTTTTGATTATTTTTTAAATATACCATGTTTTAGACCTAATTGGAGGTTGTTATTGGAGGAGTATCATCATACTAGTATGAGGTAGGTGGTGCATACCTTATTTCATGTTTTCGCAGACTTTTGGGTGAAATGGCCTTTGGTGCATATTTGGGTATTTTGAGTGAGACCTTGTTTTATCTGCTATTGCATGTTAAATTGATTATTAGACCTGGGGATTCCTTTGGGTATGCCCTTTTACCTATTTTTCTTGAGCGGAGCCGAGCGAGGGGTCATTGCTCAAATGGGGCATTTTGGCTGGGTATGCCAAAATGGTTTTAAAATGAATTGTGATGATTAAACTGCATAGTTTATATTGTTTAAGCATGATTAAATGTATCATAGGATTTCAAGACTTCCATGTTGGTATGGGACAACACATGGCTAGTGCAATTCAACTGTTTAGTTTGTTTGCCTATTTTAAAGTGATTCTTTGATTATTTATGTAATTGCTAAATTGTATATGCTTGAACCCTTTGGGTTGTGTTGGGAATGGCCAAGATATTTCTTGAGTGATTTTGATCACAGGTTGGGCTTGGCCCAAATTACTTTTGGTGGTTTTGACCACAGGATTGGGCATCATAGATGTTGGGATTGAGGTAGTGAGATTGTCGGGTTGGGCATGACCTGGGTTACTTGGATAGAAAGGCCATCGGATACTGAGCGACATGGTCATAGGGGCACGAGGTGTCATAGATGTTGTGGCTTGGGTACTATTTTGGTGATTATCGCTCAGTCGTGATTTGAGTAGTGTGCACACAAAGAGACTCTGTGATGAGGTGGTTTTGACCACTCATGTGGGTAGAGTACCCTGATAGTTGTGGTTTAGGTACTATTGTTTTGGGGGTTCTTATCATAAGAATCCGCGTAGAAGGTGAGGAGCCTTTGGGAGATATTGATGAGGCTATTAGGTTAGAGGGCTAAGGCTCGCCGTGATGAAGGTCGTGGGTCGGGACACTTTATTTGAGGGCAGACATCGTTGTCCCTCTGGGTACTTTATTTGAGGGAAGACATCGTTGTCCCTCTAGTTACTTATTTTAGGATAGACATCATTGTTCCTATGAGTTACTTTGTTTGGGCATGCCTTCGAGATGTCAGTACTTGAGACACGAGGTGTCAGGAGACACATGGTGCCGGGTTACTTGAATGAGATTCTGGCGTTGACCAAAGTAGGTGACACTTTATGGTGGCTGTTGAGCACCAGTGGAGTTTATGTTTATTTGTGCATCACACTGTCTATTACTTTCCTTATAAATGCATGTCTGCTTAAACACTTATATTAGGTACACACCATTGGGTGGCATCCTACTGAGATTCATCTCACACCCTACATGGACCCTTTGGGACACGTATAGACTTTATGGATTTACGTGCAGATAAAGGACCAGCCTTAGGAGCTGGATCGTAGTATTGTTTGGCATGGAGACTGGTATAGACCTTGAGGTCATACTTAGAAGGAGTTTATTTTTTTAGTTTCCATTTCATGTATCAGCATGCTTACTTGTTTTGTAGCTACTGTTGGTTAGCCATTGGTACCCTTTTATATATTGACTTGTTATGGATGCATGGTTTTTCAATTCTCATAGTTTTTACAAGTGGTTCAGCATGCTGTTGTGTTTACATTCCGATGCTTTTGTTTATATTTATTGCTTCTGCAGTTTATTTCTATTGATTGTTCTTATGCTATGCAGGTCTGGTTCAAGTTTGCAAAGTCTTATAATTTTATATTATGCTCAAACCAGTTCCATTATTATCCTTCGAGAGGGTATAGCCTCCCCACTATACCTGTAAGACCCTCACTACTAGTCGGTAGCCTTTTGCATTTGGGAAGATATGCCTAAGGTAGTAACACCTGACCCGTTTAGCACTATTTGGGTGAATCATCGGGTCTGGGACGTTACAATTTTGAAATGCACCATACTAGATAAAATTTGAAAACACCCCTTTCAAGACTATGACACTTCACCCAAAAATAAATTTCACATCAAATTTTATTTGCCAAATTAATTTTACAACTCAAAACATTTCTCTAGTTTAAAAATTATCCTTTGAAATATTCTTTATTAGTTTCTAAAACTAACTTTTACCCTTTTAAAACAATTTATCCAATTAAAAAATATTAAAAAAATCCAAGAAAATAGAAACAAAGTATCATAAACTATTTATAATCTATCTTAAACAACTATAAAACATGAACTAAAGTATTCCAAGAGAAAATTAATCAAAAGAAAAAAAATTGAAGGGGTTAGTGGTTGTGCACATTTTGGTCACACAACTTGAAAGACTATGCACCAATTGTGCAATAGGCCACAATGAGCTTCATAGATTCATTCACATGGGCACTGCATAGTTTTTCAAGTTGCGCGGGAAAACTGTGGGCCTCCATATCATCTAAAATATTTACCCCAAGTCTCAAAAAACCTAAAAAGAACTTATGGAACACCCACAAGGATCAAAATACCATTAATTCAAACACAAAAAAAACAAGAATAATATAAAATAAAATCTGGAATCAAAACTCAAATCTCGGTATCCCATGGTAACTTAGGTTTCCTTGAAATAGGTAATGTTCAGGCACCTCCTCATGACCTACCCCATGAGCTTTGATGATCCCATCTCCCGGCTACCATAAACCCCAAATAACAAAGGTGCTTCAAGAACCTAGGCCCTCTTAAGAACCCAGACTCTCATACCATTTTTGTCACAAACCAACCCAGACCACCCTTGAACCAGGTGCCTGAGTCGACCCGTGATATGACCCGAGGTGCGTTTTCAATCACCTCAGGCTGGAAACAAGTGCTAAGGCATCATAATAAAATCATTGAGGACAATTTCACCTAGATAACACACCAGAATTCTACCAAGAATTCGGCTTGGTGAATCCATATATAAACACAATAAATGGATCAAATGGAAATAAACCAAGCAAGGAACAACCACCATAAACATCCAACTCAATAATAATAATAAAGCATCAGACACAATACAGATACAAAGAAGGATGACTTGAAAAAAACATCTACAACATAAAAGAAAAACCAAAATACCAGGTACCATCTCCTCATGACTCCATGGTCACTCTCCAACACAACTTGTCTTCCCCATGAGTGATCTGAAACCAGAACCCGAACTTGTAAGAAATACACCCTATCTAGATACACCAAGTGGTGTAATTAGGGTGTGAGCATAATATCTCAGTAGGATTTCACCAATGATTCCATGATTTCCTTTATCAAAATAGTCCAAAAACACTAGTTTGAATTACAATTTTTTAAAATAAGTTTTCCTTCATTTTTATGGAGGATAACTCACATCCATTTTTCAAAACCCTCTTTTAAAACCCATAACAACATAAGAGAACTTTAAAAAACTTCATTCAATATTTCATTAAAAACATACCTTTCAAATCCCCCTTTTTAAAGATATTTCTTTAAAATTTGTTTGATAAGGAACTAAAATAACAAATACAGAAAAAACAATTGAATAACTAATGAAAAATATAAAGTGCATAATCAAACTGTAAGTAGAGTGTAAATGTAATAATGCAATGAAATAATAAAACTAATGAAGTAAATGCGTAAAACAGTATAGTAGATAAAAATGAAAAGTAAAGTTTATATAATCATGGGCGGATCCTAAACAACCAATGAGGCAATCCTAGATGTACTTGAGTGGAATTATATGTCATCCCATTGATGAATTCTTAGTCGATAACCAACTAGATTCTCTCAACCGACATCCCTAACGGCACTCCCCCATGGTCTTATCTCGTGCAAAGGGGGATCTAGTTTGTCTCATCAGGACTAGATAGTAACTATCTATCAATCTCTCACTACAACATTTGGGATTCCCATGATACTAACAATGGAGGGAGGGGAAGGGTGTGTGCCTTATCTATCACACACCATTAATAAAAATACATGGAAAACCATGGCCATGATGAACCTCAGCCCACCCCACATGCTCTTCTCACTAAAGCCCTTATTCCAACTCATATAAATAACATCAATAATCACATTCACCAGATCCATTTCAACATTGATCCATGGGGTGGTGGTTTAGGAGTGGATCATTTTGGGAAAATCCATTTATATAAAATTCCTATCGGACCTTAGATTTTGAAAATAATAATACAGTTTCTGTTGGACCTGAATCTACAGATTATACACAAGAGGGGGGTGAATTGTGTCTTTTGCAATTTTTCGATAACTCTTTTCTTGAACGAGTTCTGTCCTTTATACTTTATCAGATTTGATCGTGCAGCGGAATAAGTAAAATCAAGAACACAAATATGTATAGTGGTTCGGGGAACAGAAGGCCCCTAGTCCACTCCACCAACGCTCAACTCCACGAGCTTGGTGATTTTTACTATCTGGTCCTCTTTTCCACAGACTGATTCACAAATGAGTACAGGCAGTTGACACCTTTACAATCCAAGGAAAAACAAAGCCTTCTGGTTCAAACACGAACCTACAAAGCTTAGAACGAGAAGCTAGTTACTCAAGAATAAAAAGAATTTCAAAAAGAAATTTTCCAGTTGATCTTCACAATTGCAACAGAATGCAATTGAAAGCAGATGGATCGAAGTCTCTAGAAATATTGATCTTCAAGACGAAGCAGATCTGAGTTGATCCAATTGTAGTAGATATAGAGATATTGTTCACAACTTCAGCAGTAGTAGATCCACAGTAGATATTCGATGTAGAACAGGTGAATCTTCTATCGAGTTCCTTCTTCTTGAACAAACAGATCTTTGACACTCCTTTTGAATCAGCAGATCAACGTGAATAGTTGCAATCTCTGTTTTCTACCTTTTTCAATAATAGATCAATCATTATACATATGTACATGGTGTTTTAGAGAGAACTTATATAATAATGCATATCTCCTGCACATTTAGATCCATAAAAGTCACCTTCTGATTCGAGATATTCAAAAATTTGAAATTACAGAGAAGTCATAAATTCCCTTAAGACTCAGCATAAAAATCTCCTTTTAATTCGATCTTAAATCCATTAATAAAACGACTTTGAATCAGACAAAGTCGTACTTTAAAAAATACTTTAAATCCGGCTTGAAATCCGCCCAGAAATCTTCTTACTGATCGCTGCACATAAATATCGTCTGTCAAAATTTCCGACGCCAAACGTAAGGTTGATGACGTGACCTCAAAACGTGGGGTTAATATCATAGTCTTCAAATGTAAGGTTAACAACATAAGGTTGAACACAAACGTAGGGTTGAAAATCTGTACTTTTTCTTCAACACTCAAACATACGGTAAAAGATCCATACTTTTACTTGATCCAAACTTTTCCAAGAATGTATGGTTGTTTACAAAAAGTAAGGTTGATGAACCATACTTTTGAGAAAAAAACGTAACGCTTAGAATTTACGTACGGTTCTCCTTCCATACTTTGCTGATAACCAAAACATAAGGTTCCTTCCTAACGTAAGGTTCTCCTTCCATACTTTGCTGAAAACGTATGGTTGTTTAACTATACTTTTCTCTTATCTCAAAAAGTATACACTTTTTTCATACTTATGCTACGTTTATCCACGTAGGGTATGAACAGTGATTCCAGAACGCACTAAAGCAGATTCCACGCTATATTTATCTACATAAGGTATGAACAGTGATTCTAGAACGCGCTAAAATAGATTCCGAATAAGTAATAAATTCTCGTTATTTTAAGAGTAAAATAAATTAATAAATTCATGCAAAATACAAAATAAAATCATTAGAAAATAACTAAGGGTATTTGTGAGCATCAAAATTATCATAAAGAGACAGATTATTATTTTCAATAATCTCCCCCTTTAAATAACATTAACATTTATTTTTGAAAACAATAATTTGCTCAACAATATACCCCTTTTTGATGATCACAAAATCCATATAATAATTAAAATTATTTAAACAAAATTAACTTTCAAAATAAGTTAGAAAGTTTTAAATAAAAACTTCTCCACCAAAAAGATAATTATAAATCCAAATTTCTCATTTAATTCTCCCCCTAAATAAAAATTTGAGGTTTTGATGTTGTGTTTATCCAAATTCTCCCCCTTTTTATGATATCAAAAAGAATGAAAAATCACTTTTAATATTGCACTGAACTGTTAGTAAATGCAATTATGAACTGTTTATCAATAATTAAATATGGAGTACTGACATATAAAAAAACAAATAAAGAAAAAAATAAACAATGAAGAAAATTTTCATTCAAAAACAGCAGTATATACATGAGAATGATATACACAGGAATCAAGGTTTGGGTAAGATAAGCAACAGGTTCTATCTCCTCTGAATTGCAGACTTGAATTCTGTAAACTATTCCCGAAGTCTCTTCATCATCTCATCTCTAAGATTGATAATGAGCTCTCTGTTCTCTTGAGTCATATGAATATACTCAATTAAATTAACTCTAAAAAATTCATGAATCCTTTCCTCTTTTTCAAAAAATATTGGCAGCTTCTCTGATAACTGATTTAACATAATTCTGATCGATGGCTCACTAGATGTCAATTGATCCACTAAGAACTTCTGATTGTCCAGCAACACTGAAAAAGGAGAATTGTTACATTGAAGATCTTGTATCCTGTCATTCATGTTGCTTATCGCAGTTGTGATAGCCTGAAACCTTCTGATTAAATCAGGTGAAGTACCTGATCCACTAACAGCATTATTTGCAACTGATGCAAATTGGTTCTCCATAAACAACTTTAGATCTGATAAATCTTACTTCATAACCATTTCAAATTTCAGTTGTGTAACAGCAGTCAGCATATCCTCTTTAAACATTTCAAATTCTTACCTTGAAATTGTATGCTCTTTCAGCTTTTGAAACTTCAAATGTTCTAAGTCTAAGGCATTTCTCAGAGAAACATTCTCAGATTCCAACTGAGATACATTTCTATACAGTTCTTCAACTTCTTCTTTCCTTGAATCAGATGCAACCTTTACTTGATTCACAGTCTCAGGTTGATGCAGCAGTACCAAAGGCAATGATTCAGCATCAGATTTTTCTTTTTCTCTGTCCTGAGAAGGTCGGTCCACATATTTTTCCTTAGATTTTTCAAACTCCTCCATAGAAAAATCATCTTGAAGTACCTCTATTTGAGATTCAGAAGCATGCTCATCACATTCATCTGCATCTTTGTCTGCCACTGGAATTTCAAGAACAATATTTTCAGTAGTTTCCTGAGGTCTGGCCACTTCTTCACCAGGCACTGCCTCCATCTCTTGTTCCTGTTGAAGTGCAACTTCAACATCAGCTACAATCTGTTCCTGATTCTCCCTTTGAGATTCTTCTAGAACTCTTGATCCCTCTACTGGTATTGTTCTTTCAGTAACATCTTCCACGGTCTTATCAACAACATCTTCCCTTACAAAAGAATAATAAAATAAATCTTCTGTGGTTGTTTCCAAAGCAGGAGAAGTGACTTCCTCATTTACTGGCCTCTTTCTTTTTGATTGAAGTCCCTCCTGACTTCTGTCTTCCTCAACATCTGCCACTTCAAAGCGAATCCTTCTTGCTACATTGCTGACTCTGGATTCAGCTTGTCCCTCCTTAGACTTAGCAAGTTGAGCCTGAGCACTCTCTGAGTCTTCCTCAGCTCCTACTGGAAAAAGTTTTCCTTTAATTGTGCTCCATAAATATCCAACTTTCCCCAAAGTTCCAGCATTAAAAGTATTACTGTGATGATAGTTAACTCGAGCATCCACTAATCTCACTATGTCTTTCTTAAACAACAATTTAGAAATAAATCGACCAAAAGGGTAGAAATTCATCTGGGCCTCACTTTTATAGCAGTAACTGAGATACCTTATCATGTATCTTGGAAAGTTCAACTTAATATCGCTTAACAAAAGAAACATTATATACATATATGGGTACAAAATCTTTTCCATTTCTTCCATCCATGGAGCTATTCCAATCTGAATAAATTTGACCAAAATCTTTTGATCAGGCTCCAAATCCTTGACAAACATTTTCTTTATTGTCTTAGTACCAAAAAGAAAAGACATAATCTCTTCGGATTTATGCACAGAATCTCCAATATTTTTCAAATCTAAATGAAAAACTCCCTCATGAGGGCATTTGAGAATTTGACTAATATCTACTGAAGAGATTGAGAAATCCCTATCCTCTATTTTAGCCAACATATTGTCCTCAGTATCTCCCAGACTAAACTGTACAGATTTGAAAAAGTATCTAAGTTCCACTTCATATAGAAATTATGTATTTTCACTGTTGAACATTTGTTCAAGATTCTGAAATGGCAGTGCTTGCTTTAGCAACAGATTTGTCTGAAATAACCAGTCGAGATCGATTACCTTGCCCTGTAAGATTTTTCTTCCCTTGATGCGTTGTCTCTTGACATTGCTTGGCTCGGCTTCATTGGATCTTTTAGTCCTTACCATTTCCGCGAGAGTCTCTGAAGGTTTAAAGATTAGGGTTTCAGAGGTTCGAAGGTTAGGGTTTAGGAGAGGAAGTACGATTTTCGGATTTCGAAAGGGTTTCGATAGAAGTAAAAGGGTTTATAAGTCGAAAAGGCTCTGATAGCCTTGATTCCCGTGTAATCACTAATCATTACATATATTTAAAACAAATAAAATTTGCATATGATGAAAGAAAGAAAATCTTAAACAGTATTCAATGAACAAAATAAAATTTACATAAATAAATAAAATTAAATTAAAAATAAAAATTATTTAAAATTAAATAAACCTAGCTCCCCTTTAATAAAATCAAACCTTGCAGTGGGAAGTGGTTTAGTAAAAATATCTGCTAATTTAATTTCAGTATTTATAAATTCTAAAAATATATCTTTTTTAATAACATGATCTCTTAAAAAGTGATGCCTTATATCAATGTGCTTAGTTCTAGAATGACTGATAGGATTTTTTGAAATATTAATTGCACTTGTATTATCACATAAAATAGGTGTATTATTAAAATTCAATTCAAAGTCCATAAGAGTGTTTTTCATCCACAACACTTGTGCACAAAAAATGCCAGCAGAAACATATTCTACCTCAGCTGTTGACAGGGAAACTGAATGTTGTTTCTTACTAGACCATGATACTAAAGACTTTCCTAAAAAGTGACATGTACCTGATGTAATTTTTCTATCTAATCTACAACTTCCAAAGTTAGCATCTGAATATGAAATCAAATTGAAATCAGAAGTTTTTGGATAAAGAAGAGATTGAAAAACAGTTCCTTTTAAATATCTAAAAATTCTTTTAACAGCAGTTAGATGGGATTCTTTAGGATTTGATTGAAATCTCGCACAAATACATACTGAATACATTATATCTGGCCTGCTAGTAGTAATATATAACAAACTACCAATCATACCTCTATATAACTTGTTGTCAAATGATTTCCCAATTTCATCCAAATCAAGTTTTATATTAGTATACATAGGAGTTGTAAATGGCTTGCTGTTTTCAAGTCCAAATTTCTTAAGTAAATCTGTAATGTATTTGCTTTGATTTAAAACATTTCCAAAATCTTTTTGAAATATTTGAAGACCCAAAAAGAAATTTAATTCTCCCATCATACTCATTTCAAATTCTTCTTGCATTGATTTTGAAAATTCATGACAAAGAGTTTTATTAGTTGATCCAAAGATTACATCATCAACATAAATTTGAACCAGTAAAACATTATTTTTCACAGTTTTCTTAAAGAGTGTTGGGTCTGCCATTCCAACAGTAAAATCATTTTTCAAAAGAAAAGAACTTAATCTTTCATACCAAGCTATAGGTGCTTGTTTAAGGCTATAAAGAGCTTTAGTAAGTTTAAAAACAGAATTAGGTTTTTGAGAGTTTTTAAAACCAGGAGGTTGCTCAACATAAACTTCCTCCATTAAATAACCATTTAAAAAGGCAGATTTAACATCCATCTGAAATAATTTAAAATTCATATAAGATGCATAAACTAAAAGGATTCTAATGGCTTATAACCTAGATACAGGTGCAAAAGTCTCATCATAATCTATTCCTTCTTCTTGATTATATCCTTTAGCTACTAATCTTGCTTTATTTCTAGTTATTGTGCCTTGGTCATCCTGTTTATTTCTAAAGACCCATTTGGTTCCTATTACAAGATAATTCTTAGGTCTTTCCACTAATTTCTAAATTTCATTTCTTTTAAACTGGTTTAATTCATCTTTCATTTCTATTACCCAGCTTTCATCATCTAAAGCTTCTTCTATAGTCTTTGGTTCTTGTTGAGATAGGAAGGCAGAGAATTCCACTAGGTTTCCTAAGTTTCTTCTAGTTTGAACACCAGTTTCTAGGTCACCTATTACAGTTTCTAAAGGGTGATTCTTTAGGGTTCTAGATTGTCTAGGTAATATATTTAAAGGTTCTTCAGTATCATGTTCCTCTGAACTGGACTGAATTTCTTTTATATCATTTTCAAAATCATTCTTTAAATTCTCAAGTCTCATGTTATCATTAGAGTCAAGTTCACCCATTTGTTCTATCCTTTTCTCAAAGGGATCAGATTCATCAAATTTCACATGAACTGATTCTTCAATAATCCTTGACTTCTTATTATAAACTCTATAAGCTTTGGAGGTAGCAGAATATCCTAAGAAAATACATTCATCAGATTTTGGATCGAACTTACCAAGATTATCCTTGGTGTTTAAGATGTAAACCTTGCATCCAAAAACTTTAAAGTAATTTACTTTAGGTTTTCTGCTATTCAATAGTTCATAGGGTGTCTTTTTCAAAATAGGTCTAATTAAAACTTTATTAATTATATAACAAGCTGTATTCACAGCTTCTGCCCAGAAATATATAGGTAGGATATATTCATTTAACATAGTTCTATCCATTTCTTGAATAGTTCTATTTCTTCTTTCTACAATCCCATTTTGTTGAGGTGTTCTTGGTGCAGAGAAGGTGTGTTTAATACCCATATTTGAGCAAAAGGAATTAAATTCCAGATTCTCAAATTCTCCACCACGATCACTTCTCAATGAGATAATATTGAACCCTTTTTCATTTTGAACAGATTTGCAGAAACTTTCAAATAAAGTAAAAGCTTCATTTTTAAATTTAAAAAAGAAAATCCATGTAAATCTTGAATAGTCATCAACTAAAACATATACATATAATTTACCAGCTAAGCTTACTACTCTTGAAGGTCTAAACAAATCCATATGAATCAGTTCTAGAGGTTTAGATGTAGCAACCTTATTAACAGATTTGAAGGATGATTTGTGTTGCTTGCCAAGTTGACATGCAACACAAAATCTATCACTTTCAAATTTGAGACTTGGTAAATCAGAAACTAAATGTTTCTTAGATAATTTATTTAAAACATATACATTGTAATGACCAAGTCTTCTATGCCAGATCTAGGATTCACTTACTTTAGCAGTCAAGTAGTTTACTTGTTGTTTACACAAGGAATTTAAATCCAAAGTATAGACATTTTCAGTTCTTGGTGCTTTAAATTTAAACAGTTTATCTTTAGAAATAGTACAGTAATTGTTAGTAAAATCAACAATATATCCATCATCATAAAGTTTAGAGATACTTATCAGATTGTGTTTTAGTCCTTGTACATAAAGTACTTTGCTGATTGAAACTATTTTTTGATCTCCAACAGTTTCAATGCCAATGATTTTTTCTTTGGCATTATCACCAAATGTGACAAGTCCTCCTTCCTTTTGAGTGAGTGAAGAAAAATTTAATGAGTTTCCACTCATATGTCTTTAGCAACCACTATCCATGTACCATATATCTTTTCTTCTCTGGTGGCTTGCTACCTGCAAAGACATTCAAACAAACTGCTTTGGCACCCATATTTTGTTGGGTCCAGGGGTGTTAGCTAGCAATGATCTGGGTATCCAGATTTGCTTTGTTCTTTTAAAATTATCTGAATCATATAAGTATTTTGAAACATAGGCTTTCTTAATACCATAAATTTGAGGTTGTCTTAAGAAACAGTTTTTAGCTACATGTCCCTTTGTTCCAAAAAAATTACAATTAACCTTTTTAGAGCTAGGAACAAAATAATTTTTATATAGCTTTGGTTTTTCTCCTTTACTACCAATTCCAAATCTCTCTTTTTTAATGACATTTTTCCAAGAATTTCATTTAATAAATTCTCTCCTTTTGTAAAAACCAATGCAGCCTGTTTGTAAGATTCTACTTCATCCTACAATGTTTTTATTCTGATTCAAAATTAATACAGTTAGTGTTAATCGAATTGTATTTATCAGTTAATTTCTTATGTTGTTTCAGCATTGTATCTCTTTCATCTAAAACGGATTTATGTATATTTTTTAGTGACTTATGTTTCTTAAATAGTGAGTCATATATTTCTTCAAGCATATTGCAGTAGGCTGTAAGTTTTTTATTTGTGTAGCTTGATTCAGAATTTGATTCAGAGGAGTAATATGAGTGTACCTCATCAATTTCTGCCATAAAACACATGTTTGCTTTTAGATTGACTTCTTCTTTCTCTGAGCTTGATTTAGAAGAGCTACTGGAGTCTTCAGATACACTCCAAGTGGCTTTCATAGCTTTCTTATCTTTCTGCTCAAAGTCATTTCTTTTGAAGAATTTCTTCTTCTTCTTTGCATCCTTCAATTGTGGGCAATCTGGTCTGATATGCCCCATATTTTTTCATTCATAACATCTTACTTCCTTATTATCTCCCTTAAAGGATTTTTTGAAGCCTCTTTTCTTGCTGTAGAATTTTCTAAATTTTCTGGCTAGCTGAGCCAGTTCTTCATCTGAGTTGGACGAGTCAGAGCTTTCTGATTTAGCTTTGACTTATTTGTTCTTCATCTTTCTATTCTTTTGTTGTGAAGTTACCTTCAAGGCAATATCTTCTCTTTTGATAAGTACTTTATATTCATTATCCTCATCTTGCATTTCAGCTTCATACATCATCAGTGTGCCAATCAGCTCTCTAATAGTTAGATCTTTGATAGGTGTTGATTGTCTGATTGCAGCAGAGATACCATTCCATCGAGTAGGAAGTACTCTCAGTACTTTTAATGCTTGATCAGCCTGCTTGATAGGTTCTCCTAGAGCAGTTATGTTATTGACAATTTCTGTCAATCTCCCATTCATTTGGGTAATGCTCTCACCTTCAACCATTCTGAAAGTATCAAATTTCAATTTGGCAGTTGCATATCTCATTTGCCTCACATTATCTATTCCTTCATATGCCACAGCTATTGTTTGCCACATCTCATATGTTGTCAGGCACTGAGATACTCTGTTAAATTCATCTAGTCCTAGACCGCAGATAATTGCATTTATAGCCTTTGAGTTCATGTCGTACTCTGCCTCTATAGCAGCACTCCATGTCTCAGGATTTTCAGGAATTTCATAAGGAGTCAGAATCTTTGAATAGAATCTATATCTGAGGTTTTTCAGATATATTATAATGCGCGATTTCCAGCAACCATAGTTGTCTCCATTAAAATATGGTGCTCTGACCATCGACATCTCTTCTCTTGTATTAGTCATGATGCTCTGTTGTATAATCCTTAAATGCTTCTAGCTTACTAAGGCTCTATCAGAAGCTCCGCCTTTGATACCAATTGTTGGATCTGAATCTACAGATTATATACAAGAGGGGGGTGAATTATGTCTTTTGCAATTTTCCGATAACTCTTTTCTTGAACGAGTTCTGTCCTTTATACTTTATCATATTTGATCGTGCAACGGAATAAGTAAAATCAAGAACACAAAGATGTATAGTGGTTCGGGGAACAGAAGGCCCCTAGTCCAGTCCACCAACGCTCAACTCCACGATCTTGGTGATTTTCACTATCTGGTCCTCTTTTCCACAGACCGATTCACAACTGAGTACAGGCAGTTGACACCTTTACAATCCAAGAAAAAACAAAGCCTTATGGTTCAAACACGAACCTACACAGCTTAGAATGAGAAGCTGGTTACTCAAGAATAAAAAGAATTTCAGAAAGAAATTTTCTAGTTGATCTTCCCAATTGCAACAGAATGCAATTGACAGCAGATGGATCGAAGTCTCTAGAAATATTGATCTTCAAGACGAAGCAGTTCTGAGTTGATCCAGTTGCAGTAGATATAGAGATATAGTTCACAACTTCAGCAGTAGTAGATCAACAATAGATATTCGATGTAGAACAGGTGAATCTTCTATCGAGTTCCTTCTTCTTGAACAAACAGAGCTTTGACGCTCCTTTTGAATCAGCAGATCAACGTGAATAGTTGCAATCTCTGTTTTCCACCTTTTTCAATAATAGACCGATCACCATACATACGTACATGGTGTTTCAGAGAGAACATATATAATAATGCATATCTCCTGCACATTTAGATCCATAAAAGTCGTCTTCTGATTCGCGATATTCAAAAATTTGAAATTACAAAGAAGTCGTAACTTTCCTTAAGACTCGGAATAAAAAGCTCCTTTTAATTCGATCTTAAATCCATTAATAAAACGGCTTTGAATTAGTCAAAGTCGTACTTTAAAAACGACTTTAAATCCGGCTTGAAATCCACCCAGAAATTAGCTTACTGATCGCTGCACATAAATATCGTCTGTCAAAATTTCCGACGCCAAACGTAAGGTTGATGACGTGGCCTCAAAACGTAGGGTTAATATCATAGTCTTCAAACGTAAGGTTAACAATGTAAGGTTGAACACAAACGTAGGGTTGACAACGTAAGGTTGAACACAAACGTAGGGTTGACAATCCATACTTTTTCTTCAACACTCAAACATACGGTAAAAGATCCATACTTTTACTTGATCAATACTTTCCAAGAACGTATGGTTGTTTACAAAAGTAAGGTTGATGAACCATACTTTTGAGAAACAAACGTAACGCTTAGAATTTACATACGATTCTCTTTCCATACTTTGCTGATAACCAAAACGTAAGGTTTCTTCCTAACGTAAGGTTCTCCTTCCATACTTTGCTGAAAACGTATGGTTGTTTAACCATACTTTTCTCTTATCTCAAAAAGTATACACGCTTTTCATCCTTACGCTACGTTTATGCACGTACGGTATGAACAGTGATTCCAGAACGCGCTAAAGCAGATTCCGCGCTATATTTATCTACGTAAGGTATGGACAATGATTCCAGAACGCGCTAAAGCAGATTCCGAATAAGTAATAAATTCTCGTTATTTCAAGAGTAAAATAAATTAATAAATTCATGCAAAATACTAAATAAAATCATTAGAAAATAACTAAGGGTATTTGTGAGCATCAAAATTATCATAAAGAGACAGAGTATTATTTTTAATAATCTCCCCCTTTAAATAACATTAACATGTATTATTGAAAACAATACTTTGCTCAACAGTTTCATGTCCTCCTTTGAAATTTCATTTCCAAATCAATATCATGTTTGAAGTTCCATTTTCAAGTGTCAAACCATCTTTTGGTTTCCAAACTAATTGATATATATATATATATATATATATATATATATATGGATAGGTGTGTGTGTGTGTTCACATACATATGTACACACACACACAAACCTTATTTGAAAACCGATTTGATATCATGTGACATTGGGAACACTTTTAAAACCCGGTAGAAAACTTCTTTTAAAACCAACATAGCTTATAGGAACCATAATACAATAAGACACAACCTCATTAGATAATCACAAAATCACCATAAACATGTGAATCAATAAACAACGTAGAATAAATTTGAAACACACAATTAAGTCAATTTAAACATGATTTTCAAAACAAACCCCCCTTGTGGCCCATGAAAAACCACTTATAAGTGAAGGCATCCCTTTCTAAATACCAACCCCTATTGAAATCACCTCTTAGGAACTTAATGAACTACACATAATACGTAATTTCAAGAAAAAGTGGTTAAGAAAACTCAAACATCACACGGATTATAAGGTAAAAGGGAAAACATAGAAACACTTGTGGATTGAATAAGTCTCTCATGAACGAAGAGAAGAAGGTCCAAAGAAGAATTTGCACACCCTAGAAACCAAAACCACTGAGAATCAACACCAAATCCCACCGAGGGTTTGGAGAACATCAACCCATGGCAAGAGGAATAAAAGAAACAAGAGGAAGAGAGATGAGAGGGAAAAGGAACCGAAAATCCTGAAGAACACGACAAAATTGAAGGGGGGAAGGCCCAAAATAAAGGAAGGAGGCAAGGAAGAATCACGCTGGACTCCTTTGGTATGCCACAAGTGAGTGAGGAAGAGAGGAGGGAGTTTGAGGGTTAAGAATCACAAGGGTATATTAGGAATTTTAGGTTTTTAAAAGCCTGAATTGACGTTTGACTACATTGTTAGACAAATCGTATGTTAACTGTGCAAAACGATTGTACTAAAAAGTACAGGTCACTCGCGTAGTTTCTACATGATCAATAACAATTGTACGTCTTTAGCAAAACTCCAAAACTTTGAAAATTTGCAAAATTTATATTTGAGACTCAATGATAACGGTAGAAATAGATAAATAAATAAAACAATAGCGAAATTGAACCTCGAGATGTGACAAAAGCGATAATAAAATTTCTGTTCTCATTTCAAAACTTCACCTCTCGTTCAATTTTCATTTTCACCACAGATTATGGATTATTGAAATTATATATGTAGATTTATGTTAGACTAATTTTAGCCGTTGGATTGAAGTCTCCATCATCCGTCCCTCCAATGCCTGTCAATCAGATTTACTCGGATTTCCCTATCATATTTGGGCAGCTTCATCGGGAAGCTTCATTTCCTGTCTAGTCGCGATTGAGTAGCCTTGTTCGAGTCAGTTCTACGAAGATGGTTCGTTGCAGATTAAAGGTTCGTTGTAGATTAAAGGTTCGTTGTAGATTAAAGGTTCGTTTCTGGTTGGTTCAAGCTGGTGTATTAATGGATTAATTAAGGCAATACCCCTGCCGCTAGTTTGGCATGCCAAAGATGATCGTGCGTATCGTGGGTACATTTTCATCCATTGTTGTTGCTACAATTTTCAATGGTTCAAGATAATGGAAAACGGGAAGCTGATATTTGAAGTCTTTTACAGCAGATTGGGCTCGAATAGAAGAGTAATGCTCAGGTCGGTAGGTGTTGATGTAGATCATTCACGCCGGGTTTAAAGGCGATGCAAATCATGGAATGACAAGTCACCGCAACACGATTCTGGATTTCAGGTTTTATTTCATTCATTATTTAAAGCTGGTTTGCTATTTGTTTCAGTCGAAGTTAGAGATGCTTTCTTTTTTGAGTGAGTTCTGATGTTTCTGCATCTCCAGTGTATTAAACTATTTTGGAGTAAGGTTACTCGAAAATGGTATATGAACAGTAAAACCTAATCCAACCCATTTACTCCATTTTTAACACAAAATGGAATATTATCTGAATATTTTTATTTTTAAATCAAATATAATCATTTATTATGCAAATAAATGCATTTATTTTAAAAAAAATAAAAAAGGATGGCGCATCTATAGTGAAACGCCAAATTTGGCACAGCACTGTAGCAAAACACCATTTTGTGTTGGGGATAGTGTCTGTTGGAGCGCCCATCTCATGCCAAAATGGCGTACATTTGAGATGGTTTAAGAGGAAGGATGAAACCTCCAAGCTGCAGTTTGGCGAACATATTGATGTCACCCTGAAGGCGTTTGATTGTATGTTTCAATAGAGTCAAAGGTTGGTCCACTGTGAGTCACGTGTGAGTGGATGTCCAGTGCTCATATGCCCTAGGTTTTGAAGACATTGAAAGTTTGGCTGTTGAGAATTTTTAGATCTAGAAATTGACATGTGGATGGGTTGTTAGAGAGTGGTTGAGCTGTTGCCTATATTAAGTTGATTCTGTATGTGATTAAATGGGGGAAACTGGCTGAGTCTAAGGGGGATTTTTTAGAGACACTGGGGAAGAGGCACACTCATTGAGATCGAGAGGAAGAGTGCAGAACCAGTCTTGGTGCAGGACAAACTGAAGGAGTTCGCTCATAAATTTAGAGAAGATGTCTCAACTTCTCTTACTTCTATTGCTTCTTTAAGCAATTTTAACAAATTACTCTCATTGATTCTTATGTGCGCATGATGTCTGGATAAATTTCTAGAGGGAAAAATGTGATTAACGTTGCCTGTATATTTCGACTTCATCTTTTCAATTTAAAATGGTGTTGATGCATTGTTTTCACACTGCTTTTACAAATATTTTGATTGATTTTATTCAATGGGCACATGAAAACCTTTTCTGTCCATACTTTATTTCATTAACTATTTTGTTGATGTTCAATTAAAAACTATTTCAATTACATTCTATCATGTTAGTTCATCTGTTTCTTCTATTGTTCAATCTCAGATGAATGTATGGATGCAGTTGAAACTCAGTAGAAGCTTCTTTATCTAGTTTTTCAGCTTGAAGTCTAAAATATGACATCATCTAAGAATAAAATTTTCTCGTAGTTTTATTTGACAAAATACACTGATGAGATGCAGAATTTAAAAGTTATTAAAATAGCATGATGATGCTACATGGATGACTACTATTTTGGTTTTGTAGTTACGAGAAAACGGTAATAAAAGGATGAAGAATCATTTTCAGGATACATCCGTCATAGTTTCCCCTTTCTCAAACTTGAATATTCTTTTCTGTGTTTTTTCTCCTGAATCATTGATTACAGCCTACTGCCTACTCATTTTTGTTGCTCTTTTCATTGTGCCCTGTGCTCCTCCATTGTCTAAAATTCAATTTAAATCACCGTTTTCTTGTGACATGAATTTTTATTACTAGAGCACCACCGGTATCATTTCTTCTGGTCTATCCACACTCAAAACTATTTAAAACCCATCAATCACACCTCCTCCTCCTCAGGATCGACCCTACTTTCCAATATACTATATTAGAGTAGGTTACAAATATTTTATTCATACAACAAATGATCAAAATTGAGCGTCGATGCTGGGGATGACATGGTTAGTTGGGTTAATAAAAAAATATAGAAAATCAGTAAAAAAACTCTAAAAAATTTGAGAAAACCAAAAACAAATAAACATCTGTTTGTGTGTGTTTTAACCTGAAAAATGCTCATTCACTATTACATATAGCTGAAAATAACCTTTTGTAGGATCTTTTTATGGAAAACTCTTGAATCTTGTTTGATTGGACTGAAAGACTATAATTTTTGCTACTGTTTGAGGTACTGAAAACAGGAAATCTGTTTCCTATTGATAGTGCTCTGAGCTAGAAAATTGATTTTTTTTTCTATGGAAACACATGAAAGTCTTCTTGTTCTGAGAATCACTGAAATACTGCTCTTTACTGCTATTTGGGGTTGGTATAGATGATGTTTTTGCTTGAATCTATACTGAAAAACCTTTTGTTTGCATGCTGAAATTTTAAAACTGTTATCACTGAAACAACATGTTGTCTAGTGCTTCATCTTCAGCTGAGTTAGGACCTTTGAACCCTGAAATTGACAAACACTGCAGTGGCCTTAAGAGAGAAAAGAGAGTGAAAATGGAGAATTTAGGGTAGATATTTTCTGGAAGCCAAAATAAATAACCTATTCAACCTCATCCTAGGAATGAAAAGTTAGAAAGGTCTAGACTCAGAGGGTTGCAAATCCCAATCATTTTAGTTAATCCTTAATGTGATAGGATTTCTCAAAGTGATAGGAATTAGGAGCTCAAACAATCCCATCTTTCACTGCTGCCCTTTTTTAATGGTTTACCTAATATAGACACTTCATCATTCATTAGTGACTTTTATGGAGTGGTTCTGTAGCTTCCACTTCAACGATTGAGTTTGGACGAGTCAAGGATGAGAGTTTTCCCCTTTTTATTGAAAGACACCACCAGGAATTGGTACCTTCAACTTGATGAGAGCACCTTTTACACCTGGGACCCACTCTACAGTGCTTCTGTCATGAAATTCTATCCCAAGCTGTTGATGGGAGAACATAGGAGTTGGATAACTGATTTTATACGAGATGAAGATGAGTTGTTCCACGAGGCATAGGATAGGTATAGAAATATTTAAAGGCAGTGTCCACACCACCTGTTTCCTACACACTTTCTCATGGACTCATTTTATGAGGGCTCATTCCACCTTGTCAACATTGTTGACCAAGCTTTCGGTGGCAACTATGCTGATTAGACCGATGAGAAACTCAATGAAATCTGTAACATTCTTGTCCAAAACTCTCAACAAAAGTCTTCTAGGAGAAGAAGGGTCAATTGGGGTGAAAACAACACTGATTCGGGCTGGAAATGAATGCTCAGCTTGCTAAAATTCAAAACTTGCTCCAATCATTAATATCCTCTAATGCTAAACAGGCCAGTTTTCAAAATCAAGAGAGATCACATGGTGAGCAGTGTGAAATTTGTGGGTTGTGCGGGCATACTAAGACTTTTTGTCTAAATTTTGACATGGTTATTCAACCCACTAAGGGTGCTAGCTATGCTGGTTATGGGGAAAAATATGGTAATTTTGGGTCTTTCAAATAGCTACAATGCTAGTTAGAAATACCATCCAAATTTTTCATGGTGAGACCAAGGGGTGGTGAAACAGCCTACTACCCCTGAGTGCTCAAACCAGCCAGTTAAAAAACGCTGCTGGATCTTCTAATTTTAACTCTGATCTGGATGGTTTGGTAAGATAGCTGATCACTAAAGTGGAATCTCAACAATCTATCATTCATTGTTTTGAAGTTCATCTCAGTCAAATGGATTAGACATTGAGTGATAGAGGCAAGGGCAAGCTTCCTAATACAAGTGAGATGAATCCTAGAGAGAATATCATGTCTATCATAGTTAGTAGTAGCTTAAAAACTTAAGAAAACACTAAGGGGCAGCTTAGTAATACCCAAGGGTAAGTTTCCTAGTACAAGTGAGATGAATCCTAGAGAGAATATCACGTCTATCAGAACTATTAGTGTCTTAAAAACTTCAGAAAGCACTAGGGGGCCTAGGAAAACCCAAATGGAGAGCTGTGATGAATCTGGAAAAGAAAAGCATGATAATGACCAATATAGAAATATAGAAAAAAGGCCTAAATTGGGCTGGATGCTGATCCTTTACCTGAAAAATACAAATAAATTTAGATGAAATAGAAAAAGAACAAGGAGAGAAAGAAGTTTGAGGAGAGTGCTGATCACATGAAATATTTTGATCCACCCATACAGTTTCCACACAGTCTTAGGAAAAAGAATCATGAGCAGAACTTTCTCACGTTTCTTGAGAATTTTAAAAATATTGAAGTGGATTTATCATTTATCGATACTTTTGTTCAAATGCCTTCAGTTCTAATTTTTTATTAAAAGCACTGTCAATAATAAAAAATCCTGTAGAAAATTTTTCTACAATATCTGTCACCGAGTAGTTTAGTGCCGTCCTTCAAAAGAAAATCCTTCAAAAAAATGAAAGCCCCCAAAAGCTTGTCATTTCTTTTATTTTAGGGGTAGTGCATAGAAACAAATGCTTGTGTGACCTTAGGGAAAGTGTAAATATCATTCCATACTCTTTATTTCAACAATTGATGCTTGGAAAAAATTACACATACCAATGTTTGTATTCAATTGGCTGATAGGTCAATTACCCACCCAATTGGAAGGGTAGATGACATCATGATCAATGTGGGTGAGCTTCTCGTACCCACCAATTTTCTGACCTTGAATATTTAGTGTGATAAAAAGACGCCTAGGTAATTTCTAGCAACTAGAGGGGTTGTGATTATTGTTGCTATTAGTCGGAGTAACTAATTCAAGATGAGGTGAATTGAGTTCCCAATAAAACTAATGTTAAAAACCGGTTAATATAAAATCTTTCAATTTAATTAAAAACATTCGGTTAATCAAAACAATAGTTTAATATAAGTTTGATCTTTTAAAAGATTTCTCAAATCACGATTAGGGATCAGTTAAAACAATATTTTAAAATTACCTTTTGAAATTGATTTACTTAATCAATTCCGTTATATAAACACAAGTTAAGATCAATTATCAAAGAATAAGTTTTGTTTATAGATTAAAAACAAATGCAGTTTTAGATTTAAAATAAATAAAAACAAAACTGAAACACACATCTTAGTAAACAAGGGGTTCGGTCTCAAGCTGAGACCTAATCACCTCCACTTGTCAATCACCCGTTGCAAAGCAAATTATTATAACTAATAATCCGATTCACAACTTGGATCGGGTATACAAACAACAACACAAGCTGTTCGGGCTCAAAACCTCTTATACAGTTATACGTGGGAAGAAATACAACACGATCCATGCAGAGACCTCTTCCATAGTTTCGGTGGGTAAACCGATAAAAAGGGTTTTAGAGAATATCCGGTATGCTCCAGTTTAAGTGCAAGAGTCAGTGTGTGCAGATATACAAGGCAATATAGCACACTGCTCAAAAGTAAAGCAAAAATAGAGAGAGAAAATAAAGAGATACTAAAATGTATCAGAAGATAGAGGGTCCTCAAATTTGACTTGGTGAGGAGTTCGAATAAGTTATCCAAAATTTGCAGGAAATCTGAGTGGTGTGAAGTTCTCTTTTTTTGTATGAAGATGCTTTGAAAATCTTCTATTGACTCAATGCAAGGAACTTGATCTTCTATGTATTCCACTCTTTCACGCATGTATTCATCATGTAAGTGCTCGCTATCATGCATGGGGGGTATCTTCTAAAATATATTGTAATGTAGGTTCAAATATCCGTTGAAGAATAATATTAAAGATTTCCTAGATCCTCGTACTGAGAATCAAATTAGGAAACCTCTGACTTGGTATTCAATGCATCCATGTAATGGTTTAGGAATAATCATTAAAGAAAACCACATGACAATGTGTGCATTAATTCCATAAACTAGTCATTGGAATCATTAAATTCATATAAAGTAGAACTGTAATGGTAGCAAGCTGGCAGTGACACGGTCCACCGGTAGCGCAACTCAGCGGCATCACAAGCCAACGATAGCATGACTAGTGGTAGCAAGGTTGAACTAATAGTAGCACATGGCTGGTGGTAGCACATCTGGTGGTAGCAGGTCTGGCGGTAGCACGTCGGGCGGTAGTAGTATCAAACTAACAGAAGCACCACTTTGGAGGTAGCAGGATTCTAGCAGTACCTGTTGGTGGCATGGCTCCAATGGAAGCATGACTACAGTAGTAGAATTCCAGCTGTAGCATAATTTGTGCTAATGGTGGCGTGAGTCTGGGGGTGACACATTTGTACTAATAGTAGCACATTTATACTAATAGTAACACATTTGTACTAACGATAGCATATTTGAACTAACAATAGCTTTTTTCAATACTTATCCATTTTTTTCCAATTATGCTTTACAAAAATAATATACCATCATAAAATATTAACATCATTAGAAACATAGGAATTATGATTTGTGAGCATTAAATAAGGACGTGCCAATAATCTTTCCCTTTTTGACGATCACAAATCATAACATTTAATAAACAATGTGTAAAATAGAATTAGTCATAAATAGATGAATTTAACAAGTAACAATCTGCTTAACATTTCAATTTCAAATTACAAATGTGAGATACAAAGATTAAATGTTGAAACAATATTGAAAGCGTAAAACAGAAATACAAAAAAACACTTAGCTCAAGAGGTTGGATCAACAAAGAAATACAAGGAAATACAATAGAGTCCATATCAAAGACTATTAATATGAATCACTCTTAGCTCAAGAGGTTGGATCAACAAGTCCTTTGCCTTTTCCTGAGGTAGGAGGCACTGAGGTAGAAGCTGAGGGTGCTGAGGTAGTCTGAGGCAGGCCTCAAATCACCACTAGTTTGAGATGCCTAACTACTTCAGTTGGAGAAATATTGAATGAGTGATATTGAGGAGGTAGAGGATCAGAGGATGGTGCAGAAGTGAAGTCTGACATGAGAATGGCCTTAGGTGCAACCAAAGCTGGACCAAATACATACTAGAAAGGCTTCATGAAGTTCAAAAAGTCCATGATTATGTTTCCATCTCTCTCCATAACACTGAAGAAGTCCTTCTCTTCCATGAATAACTTGTGCAGAGAGGTTATAACTTTCAGCTGGTTTATTTGTTCCTTGAATGCCTTAGTAACAGGAGGCATTCTTAATTTTTTAGCTAAAAACGTGATGTGAGAATTCATCTCATGTTTTGTATATATCTTGAAAAGATAGTATTTGATAGCTTTGGTGATGGTTTTCCTATCACTTCAGGCTTCATTCAAACACTCACTTGCCAATTTATATATATGCTCACAATGTTGTCAAATCTGGAGAAGATCATCCTGATGAGATGTATGGATATCACCCATAATAACTTACAATTCTTCTCTAACTATGGATCTGATTATCTCACCATCAACTGAGGCCGAAGGAGGTGGAACAGAAGATGTAGAAGCAACTAACTGGTAATCTCTCCAACCTCTCGACAAGTGCATCCTGACTAGAAGCAAATGAAGTCCTCATCTCCACCATAACAAATCTCATAACTGCCATCCCACTAGCCATCCATCTATTCTCAATTTCAACTTCTTGAATTTTTATAATCATCTTGGGATGAATATGGAAAACAACCAACTCAAAAAGGTGTCAGGAATCAGATTCACTAAGCTGAGTAACTGGAGGTGCCTGGATCTCAGAATACCACTGAAGTTTGAAAGCAAGCTCTCTCCGAAGACATCCAAATCAGCTCTAGTCACAAATTCTAAAGGCACACAGGCAACAACATGCATAGTTGAAGTAACTTTCTCAGTACTAGGCATAACAACCTCAACATGCTCTGATCTAGTAGGTGGAACATTAGAAGGAAAGACACAAATCTCACTAGAATCATCAATCTTCTCTAAAAGAGATCCCTTAGGCTTTGATCTAACAACAACCGAGACAGCAGGTCCACCATGCTCTGGTGGTTTGCTATGATCATTATCATTTCCATAATCTCCATCTGAGTTTGTATAGGAAATCCCATGCAATTTAGAACCTGGGGATGACTCCCCTTAGATGATGCCTCATCCTCTGCCAAGGCAGAACCAATCTATGCATCTCTATGATTTCCATCCTCTCCTCTGACTCTTTTGGACTCTGAGTAGTCTATTCCAAGATGTGCATACCCTGTAAACTTCTCCCACTCAACATGTGTTGTCACTTCAATTCTAGCAGAAGTCGTATTAGTAGGATCTACAGGATCAATTCCTGTGACTGTCAGAACTTGGGGATTCATCTCTCTCAATAGATGTCCTTGGCTCACCTCTAACAGAGGTAGGATCACAAATTGGTTGAATATAAGCAGATCTCTCCACACTTACAGATCTAATTGAACCAACAAGAGATGGATGATGTGACCGAGTCCTCTCAACATCACCTTCTGCACCATCACCATCACCATCATGACCTTCCGAGTCATGAGGTCCATCACCATTCCTATCCTTATCATCATTTCCATCATCACTGTTATCTCCATTCTCAGAACCATATGGGACTTCAAAAACTTCTTTAGAGGTCTCTGAAGAACTCTTAATCTGTTCTTCTCGAGAGACTTCAGTCTCTTTATCATCTCTTTCACTCGACAAACCCTCTCTGGCAGGGAGTGAAACAGGTGGACTAGCAGATCCATATGTCATAGCTGGGCTCTTAGGAATATTTGGATCACTCCCTTCTTCAACAGAAGTAGCCACTTCCTTTTCTTCAACCACAACAACATCAACATCTTGTTCCTCATTTGAATGAACCACAATCTCATCTGTCTCCAAGCCAAGGTCAACAAGATTATTGGGTCTGGTAGGATTGTCCACAAGATTAAAATCCTCATAGAGCTTATCATTATCTCTAACCCACTTCATCCAGGGATTCCAATTCACTTTTATCATTTTATATGCAACTTTTCTTAAACAAAACCACCACATTTTACCTCGGCTTCTTCTTCCTAATCTATCAATCCTTTGGCTTTTAGCATAGATGAAATTAGCTTAGGGTAAATCAATGAATTCGATCTAGAAGACGACTTTCACATCTCCATCATGTGTACCATAAGATATCTATAAAGATTAATTATACCCCTCATTTCATAAGGAATAGAAGATAAACATCCTGGTATCTCATATGGTTAAAATCCCCTTTTTTGGGATACAACATATGCCAAATGAACTTAAACAGGAGTCTTCATTCTCCATCTAGTTCAATAACAACAGACCTTCTCACAGAACCATCTCCAGTTAGCGCCAATAGTGCATCCTCATACACAAACATTTCACTATCACTTGAAATAGATCCTTAATAGTCATTAAAAACATCTTTATAAGGTACATTGATACACCCTGCCCATTCTCTTGAAGAAAAATTAACCTCTTGTCCATCAATCATACTTTGAATGAAATCTTTCTTTTATCCAAAACCGTACTTTGTGTATTGTTAGAACTGATGAACCAACCTAGGATAAAAAGGTCATTCATTTCATGAGAACCAATCTAACCAACCTTGATCTTGAATCACACCGAGCACCAACAACTTGCTCGACAATAACCATTCCACATCTACTTCTTTTTATGCAATAAACATGTGGTTCTCAAGCTGAGGGTTTCTCTACCACAACTCGATTCTCTCAATTTCTTCATAGGCCTCGATCCTTTAGGAGACGACACTGAAGGGTGCTGAACTCTCACCATTGCACCAAAACGAAAGGTGAAGCAAGGGTGCGAGAAGGTTGAAGGTTGTGAGAGAAAGGGAAGGTGAAACTGTTCGAAGGAGTAGGCACGAGCGAGAGAGTGACTCGAAGTCGGATTTAAGTACAAATTATATCATTTAGGGATTTGAATTTGAAAAATATAATAAGATATAAACAATTAAATCGAATAAAAAATTAAACACCGAAAAACAATACTTGTAGCAAAATAAAGGTTGAGATCGGTAGATCACCCAACAATGGCTCTTTCCAACGACAACTCATCCCAACGGTGGATCACCAACAGTGAATCATTCCAACGATGGATCACCAATGGTGGATCATTCCAACGGTGAATCATCAATGGTGGATCATTCCAACGATGGATCACCAACGGTGGATCACTAACTGTGGATCATTCCAACGACGAATGTAAGATCCTGGATTCTCCATAAGGTATGTTTTTGTTTATGTTTCGATTTAAGTCCCTTATTTTGGTTAAATAAGTGTTCCCAAGTTCATGTGAAGACTCGGGGGTGTTTCGGGGGTTCGAGACACGAAAAAGGAGGGAAAATGAGTTTTTGGGCATGTTGCAAGGTTTGCGCACGGTTAATGCAAATTGTGCGGATCTTCCCAGGTAACCCGTGCAACCTTGGACAGAGGTTTGCACACGGTTATCGCACAGTTAAGCCAACTGTGCAGAATTCCTAAGAAATCGTGCGAAATGGGGATTTTGGGATAGTGGCTCTCCCACGGTTTGTGCACGGTTTGTCAAACCGTTCGGGTAAACCATGCAACCTAGAAAAGTTGAGAAATTTACAAAATTGCCACTCTGGATTTTTTAACCCTAACTCGAGATTCTCCTCCATTTCACCTCCTGCAACCCTAGTGATGAGCTTGGACGACCCAATCTTCCCAAGGGCCTTAATCCTTCGATTCTCGACCGTTTGGAGCGCCGTTGGTTGTAGATCGAAGCCCCAGACAAGTCTAACGCTCCTTTTGCTTCTCTTGTATGGATCAGGGTTTGTAGTTTCTCCCATCCTTTTCTGAAGCCCTAAAATCCTCTTTTTCTGATGGAATCTTGTTTGGGGCTTCATGGGGTGGCTGAATCCAGATCTAAGGCTATAATTAGGAGTGTGTTCATCATCGGATTCGAGGTAGGTGGTCTACACATGATATCCCATAGTTTTTGAGTGGATTTGTGCATATGAGTATGTGCTCTTTATTCCCTCATGTTATGATTTAATGCTTTTGGTGAGTTTTAATAAAATGAACATCTCAATAATGATGATTTTAAACCCTCATGATCCCCGCGAGATGCGTCGAGGATGAGTTGACCAATTTGGAGCCACCCATGGGGTGGGCCGACATTCCCGAACCTAGGAATTGGCAAAGTCAAGTGTGGAATTGATGCGTATTAACATATCGCCCTTCTTGAACATGTTAATATGGCCAGATGGGTTAAGGATGTAATATTTAGAGTTGTGCTGAGGTTTGATAATGGCTTCAGTGGTTGTTTTGCATGGCTTAATAATGGGTTAATCGAGTTAAACGAGATTGGGTCGAAGAGGTTATAAATTATGATGGGATGCCCAAAGGAAGTAGTATAGACGAGATGATGAGCATGTTAAATTGGCAATGACTTGTGAATTGAAGACATGTAAAATGGGGTTTGCAAATGGGAATTGATGATTATGATGAATGGGTAAATACATGGAATTATGGGGTATACCTAATTGATTGAATGTAATAAAGTGGTTGTTCTATATGATATAAGAGTTGTACTTGAAATGCATAAGTGGGAAGAATGCTTGTGAAATGATAAATGGGAGGATAAATATGTTAATGGGTTATAGAATAATGTTAATTCCCATGTTGATGGATATGGAATGTGATTTCTTTTTGTATTGGTTGTGATATGGTAATGTGTGAAGAATAGTTTTGGGAGGTTGGACTGATGCTCCACTCCCTGATGCACCGTGGTTTTCGGGGAAAGGACTGATGCTCCTGAACCCAAGGGTATTGACATGGCGTTCCATAACAAGGTTGAGATGGTCGGATATGGCGTTCTGAGTCCCGGTTGGATTCATGGATTGATGCTCCATATTTGCCGACTTATGACCTAGTGGTTGGGATGACCGGACTTGGCGTACCAGATCCCGATTGGACACTTACTGAGGTTCCTTGTGTGTCGACCAATGACCATTGTGAATTATAGGTAAGATGTCAGACTGATGTTCTATGCCTCAATGGTTGCATTTGATGAAACTACATGGACTGAGGCTCCAAGTTAAGTGATTTATTGATTGTGAAATGATATTCCCTGGTGAGATAGGGAACCTGATTTATTTCCTTATGCATAGTGTTTGATTGCCTTAGACCCATGTGTAGAAGATGTATGTGCCCAAACCGTGGAGCACAAGATAAAGAGAGATTAAGTAATGAAGACGACATGAATGATGAAAACGACAATAAAGATAGAAATGGTGTAAATGTATATGGGTGTCTAATGACACTCGAGTTGTCCTTTTGTTCATCTTACCATTTACTTTATATTTGCATGCACCATCTGCTAGATTAGATATTTTGTAGACACCGTTGCTACTGAGTTGTACTCACACCCTTCTCGGGCTGTCGTTGGGTACCCGAGTAGACTTCATCATTGCAGTTTCAAATGAGGGTAATGGATCAGTGCTAGGGAGTTGAGTCGGGCTTGGGTTATGCATGGATGAAGTTTCAGACTTGGAGTCCGGACCATTTTGGGGATTCCGATGTTTGTCTTTATTTCGGGTTTTATTCACTTGACACTGTATCATGGCATGCCATATTTACTGTTGTTTGTGGTTTGTACCCAGTTTGAGATATGTTTGATTATGCATGTTATTGGCTCATATTGTTTCTGCTATTTATATTGTGTTCTGCTGTGACTTACTATGGTAAAGAGGGTATAGTTTCCCCACGTGACCTATTAAACCCTCGTTGCTAGTCGGCAACCTCTGGCGTACGAGGAGGCGCACTTGATGTCATGTGACGACTCGGCTCGGGGCACCGATTTAGTGACACTCGGGTTGGGGATGTTACAACGGATCAACAACGGCAGATCATTCCAATGGTGGATCACTAACGGTGGTTTGTCCAACGGTGGTTTCTCCAAGATTAAGAATTAATCAAAATTTATCATTCCTAATTCATGTTTTATATAGCTTAATCTCTCAGAATTCAAGGGCTTTGTAAAAATATCAGCAAGTTAATGTTCAGTTCCTATGAATTAAAGAGTTATCACTCTTATGAAAATGATCTTTCAAAAAGTGATGCGTTACATCAATGTCTTGTCCTAGAATGAGACACAAGATTCTTAGAAATATTTATTGCACTTGTGTTGTCACAATTTATAGGGAAATGTATTTATTGATATCAATAATCTTGCAATGTGTGTTTCATCCCCAAAATTTACGCACAACTTTCTGCATCTATGTATTCAGCTTCAGTAATAGGCAGTGCAACATAGTTTTTTTTTACTACACTAAGATACTAGTGACTTTTCCAAAGGTGTTTTTTATATCCAACTTGAAGCCACCAAAATCCACATCTGAATACCTCATTAAGTCAAATTCTTGTCCTTTAGGGCAGAACAATCCTAAATTGGCTGTATATTTCAGGTATTTTGAAAATTCTTATAACCTTTGGCTCTCTTCTATTCCATAATTCATAAGGAGTTCTCTTTAAGAGAGGTCTAATTAGAACTCTATTAATTATGTAACAAGCTATATGCACAACCTCTACCAAACAATAAACATGTAAGTCATATTTATTGAGCATGGTCTGAGAAATTTCTTGAACGGTTCTATTTCTCCTTTCTACAACACTATTCTAATGTGGGGTCTTAGGAACAGAAAAGTTATGACTGTAGCCATTTTGTGAGAAAAAAGATTCAATGTCTTGATTTTCAAATCCATGACCATGATCACTTCTTAAAGTCTTAAGCCTAAGCGTTCTAAGATTTTATGCAGATTTTTCATACTTAGTAAAATAAGAACAGATTTCACTTTTGTGAGCTAGAAAGAATACCCAAGTATACCTAGAAAAGTCATCTACAAGAATATAAACAGTGCTTCCCATTTAAACTAGAAACTCTAGAAGGTCTGAACAAGTTTATGTGCACCAACTCTACGGGTTAGAGAAATTGAAACTTCTTTCTTTGATTTAAGAGTTTTTGCGTTGTTTCCCCTTTTTTACGTGGGTTATAGATTTTGTCACTTGGAAATTATAGTTTAGGTAGATCTTTGACTAACCCTTTACTAGTTAGATTTTTAAGTGAGTGAATATTGCAATGACCTAGTCTCTTATGCCAAAGATAAGATCTGAAAGGCATTTATGCTGAAAATGTTTTGAGAAAATAATGAATCTCAATTAACGCCACAAACACTGTCATTTCTTAAAGCAGTAAAAACTAAGACATTTTTAGAATAAAAAACATTACAATCACTATTCTTAAACTTAACATGAAAACCATCATCACATATTTATGTGATTTTAAGCAGATTGTACTTTAAACCATCTATAAATAAAATTTTAGAAATTAAAACAGTGTTAAAATTACTGATTTAGCTAAGACCAATAATTTTTCCTTTGGTATTGTCACCAAAAGTGACATGTCCACCTTCCACTTTGATCAGATTCTTGAAACATGAATAATCTTCAGTCATGTGTCTGGAATAGTCACTGTCTAGGTACCATAAGTTTTTACCGGAGCTTTTCAAAAAGGTTTCCTAAAAAACAAATTTTACACCAAAAATGATTTTGTTACCCAAATCATCTTGGGTCTAGAAATGTTAGTTATCAAAGCTTTAGAACCCATAATTTCTTAACAGGTTTCCTATAAGCAGTTTTTAAAATTTTAGAAATAAACACATCGTTAGGTCCAAATGAATAAAAATTGGTCAAAGATCTTCTAGAACTGGAAGTAGGAATAAAATTATTTTTAACAATCCTCCTCCCTCCAGGTTGATAACCAATACCAGTAGTGTACTCGGGAGCAGTCTACTTACCAAGAGTCTAAGTAAGAGTATTTCTCCCATTTGTGAATCTTTTCAAATATTTCTTTAGTTTCTCATCAGACAAGTTGTCCTTTAATAGTTGAGCATTTTTCTCTTTCTCAATACTAAGATCATTTTTAAAATTAGTAATCAAGGCATGCAACTTTTTTAAAATCATATATTTATCCTTAAGCTCATTAAAAGTATCTTTCAACATATTACAGTATTCAAACATATCTTCATTAGACATGTTTCCATCATTGTTTTCATCTCTAGAGTGATTAAAGAGATTAATAGGATAATCAGGAAAAACATTGAGTACCTCAGATGTGTTTGTCATAACATACATGTTGACTCTGTCATGCCTATCCTCTTGAGTAGATTCTGAATCACTTGAACTGCCTTCAAAAGCTCTTCAGGTTTCTTTCATGGATTTCTTGTATTTATTATCTTTATCATCATATTTCTTCCAGAATTTCATCTTATAGGATAGTCAGCTTTGACATACCCTTTTCTCTTCCACTCATAGCATATTATTTCATTTGTAGCATCATCTTTTTTTCCAATCATTTCTTCAGTTTCCTCTATTATCATATTTACCTTTATAACTTGGTTTCCTAAAGAACTTCCTCTTGTACAACTTTTTGAATCTTCTGGCCAAGTGGACCATCTCCTCATCATTGTCAGCAGGTGACTTGTAACACCCCAGAATGATAAAGGGTTAAATGACTAAATGATATGACTCATGTCAACAAGGTGCACCTTCCTTTTCGGGAGCCTGTCTGATTAGAACTCCACAGTTAAGCGTGCTTGGCCTGGAGTAGTGATCAGGATGGGTGACCCTCTGGGAAGTTTCTCAGGGTGTGTGTGAGTGAGGACAAAACACACTGGAAAGGACTTGTGTTGGTCTGTGGGGACTATCATTAGTCAGATGACCCGTTCGGGCATGTGGGTGTGACCCTGGGGTGGGCCCCACGTGTCTGCGGGGGCAACTGGTGGTACCTGGTAGGCAAGGACCCGACGACCATGTTAAGGCGGGGTGTCTGTGCTATCACCGGGACTCGGTTGTCACATTTGGTATCAGAGGAGGAACCCAGCCTTAAGTGCGGTGCACTGTCTGGGTTGAGATGTAGGGCCCACAACGAGGGCGTTGTGCCCTAAAGGGGGGGTGATTGTAACACCCCAGAATGATAAAGGGTTAAATGACTAAATGATATGGCTCATGTCAACAAGGTGCACCTTCCTTTTCGGGAGCCTGTCTGATTAGAACTCCACAGTTAAGCGTGCTTGGCCTGGAGTAGTGATCAGGATGGGTGGCCCTCTGGGAAGTTTCTCAGGGTGTGTGTGAGTGAGGACAAAACACACTGGAAAGGACTTGTGTTGGCCTGTGGGGACTATCATTAGTCAGATGACCCGTTCGGGCATGTGGGTGTGACCCTGGGGTGGGCCCCACGTGTCTGCGGGGGCAACTGGTGGTACCTGGTAGGCAAGGACCCGACGGCCATGTTAAGGCGGGGTGTCTGTGCTATCACCGGGACTCGGTTGTCACATGACTCCTCGTCACTTGAACTACCAGTTTGGATTTTCTCATTTTGTTTTGAAGCAGTAGATTTGAAGACTACAATTTTTTTGGTTCATCCTCCTCTTCTGTGTTGACTTTGAGTTCTTCCTCATTATCATCAGTTTTTCTATCAGCTCCTTAACAGGTAACTTACTAACATCACATGACTCTCGAATTGACACTGAAATTCCTCTCCATCTATCTGGTAGATGCCTCAATAGACGCATCACTTGATCTTTATCAGAAATAGGTTTCCTCAGTGAGTGCATTGTATTCACGATTTCATTGAACCTGAGATACATGTTAGGAATAAGATCATCAAGTTTCATCTTAAAAGTATCATATTTAATAGTATAAGTATTTAAACACATTTCTTTGGCATTAGATGTTTTCTCATAATAAACATCTAAAGTAACCCAAATTCCAAAAGCTGCTATAAAGACAGATATGCTATTAAATTTCTCATCACCCAAAGCACAATGCATATCATTTATGACTTTACAGTTATTATAATCTGCTTTAGTAGGATCATCCCAAGTAGCTATAGCAGGTTTGGACATTTCATATTTGTCTACAATAACAATCCAGATTTCAAATCCCATGCTCTCAAGATGCATTTCATTTTAATTTTCCAATGAGTATATTTAGTGCCATTAAAATAAAAAGGTTTGTTGGTAGTATAATCTTCTTTTCTACTATTCATAAATAACTGTATTTAGAAATAATAGAAATTTAAGATTATTAAAAGACAACTAAATCACACTTAAAAGATATTTAAAAATCCTCTAATACCAAATGTTGGTCGGAGTAACTCAAGAGACAGGTGAATTGAGTTCCCAATATTTTTTTGTTAAAAACTATTTAAAATAAAATCCCTCGATTTAATTAAAAACATCTAATTAGTCAAAACAGTAGTTTAATATAAGTTTCATCTTTTAAAAGATTTCTCAAAGTGTGATTAGGGCTCAGTTAAAACAATATTTGAAATTAATTTATCTTTTGAAATCGATTTACTTAATCAAATCTGTTATATAAACATAGGTTAAGATTAACTATCAAAGTATAGGTTTAGTTTACAAATTAAAAACAAATGTAGTTTTTGTTTTAAAATAAAGAAAAACAAAACTAAAACACACAATGGAGTATAAAATGGGTTCAGTCTCAAGCTGATAACTAATCCCCTCCACTTGGAAATCACTCATTATCAAGTAGATTATTATAACCAATAATCTGATCCACAACTTGGATCGAGTATACAAACAACACAAGTTTTCCAGGCTCAAAGCCTCTTCCACAAATATACGTGGGGATAAATACAACACAAGCCATGCAAGGACCTTTTCCACAATTACCATGGGTAAATAGATAACAAAACTTTGAGAAAATGTCAAGTATTCTTCAATTTAAGAGTAGGAGTTAGTGTGTGCATATATTAAGAGAAATACATCACAATACTCAAAAGTAAAGAAAAAAATAGAGCCAATAAAAAGAGATAGGAAAAAGTAGTGCTCCTTGGTCTGTGACGCTTCAGAAACTCGAGGGTACTCAGATTTGACTTGGTGAGGAGCTCAGACAAGTTCTCCAAATGTTGTAGGAAAACAAAGTGTCATTGAGTTTCATTTTCTTTATGAAGATGCTATGAAAATCATCTCTTGATTCAGTGTAAGAAAGAAACACGATCTTCTGTGTATTCCACTCTTTCACTGCCGCATGTATTCAACATGTAATTTCTCGCTATCGCGCACGAGGGACATCTACTGAAATATATAGCATTGCAGGTTCAAATATCCATTGAAGAATAATACTAAATATTTTTTGGATCCTCATACTAAGTAGAAAATCAGGAAACATCTGACTTGGTCTTCAATTCATTCATGCAATGATTTAGGAATAATCAATAAAGAAAACCACATGACACTGAATTAACTCCATAAATTAGCTTTTTGAAGCATTAAATTCAAATGAAGCAGAAAATCAATGGTAGCAAGCTGGTGGTGACATGCTCTAGTGGTAACATAACTCAGCGGTAACACAATCCAACAATAGCACACCTGGCAGTAACAAGGTTGAACTGACGACAACACATGGTTGGCGGTAGCACATATAGCAGTAGAAAATCTGGCTGTAGCACTTCTGGCGGTAACATGTCTGGGTTCACTCCTCATTCCATCATATCTATAATTGAGGTTTACTCTCAAGACTATAATAGTGGACAAAGGTCCTTACTGAAGTAGGTTCACTCCCCATTCCAGTCCTTATTATCTCATTAGATATCCATCTTTACCTAATGAATTGGAGGACTATATAATTTTGGGACCACTCGTCACATAATGAAAATCATACATGTGTGCCGCAAGATAATAAAACATTCATGATAGCATAACTTGTGGAAATGAAACAAGTTTCATAAAAATTTCATCATTTCATCATTGCATAACACGTGGAAAAGAAACGAGTTTCATAAACATTTCATCATTTAATCATTGCATAACTTGTGGAAAAGAAACGAGTTTTATAAAGTTTTCATCATTACTTAATTAACCCGTGAAAAGAAACGAGTTTCATAGAATCATCCTTAAATCATCATCATCATAAGACAACTAAAGAAAAACGTGAATGATATCATTTGATCATATCCCCAGAAGATCTTAAGCAACATCAAAGGATGTTATCATAGATGAAAATGCCTTTAAAAGTTCACTGGAACATTTATTGAGGACAACCTTTTTACTTTGAAATCACTTAGTTAAAATCAAATAATTTCCCAGATATTAAGGAAAACATTTATTTGAAAAAAATCTTGAATCTTTCAAAGGAAGCTTCAAAACATTTAGCGGTCATGATGACGAGAAATTCTGTTCGTATACATTAAAATAAAGATTCCTTTCACATTTTCGGTAAAAGTTAAAAGTATTGCCTCCAGAAAACGATTAGAAGATTCCTTTTAAACCATTTAAAAAAATAATCCTGGCTAAAAATGTCTTTAAACAATCATAATAGGCGAATAATAAAACATTTTTGAAAACATTTTTAGAAAACATGCACTTGAAAGAAAAAGATTTTCGACCGACAAGATAAATAAAGTCGATTTTCCTTAAAAATTTTCTGTCTCTTGAGTATTTAAAAAGTGGAAAATGAAAAGAAAACATGAAATCTCTAGAAATAACCATTGAAGAAGAAAATTCATAAGATTTTTGAGAGGTAGATCATAAAATTTCATCATAGGAAACTTAATCATAAACAACCCCGATAAATAATGAGATTGTAACATAAAACCCTTACCTCGAGTTTACTTTCTTTGAAAATGATTGTAATGTCCTGGATTTTTTGTGTATTATTTTTAAATATTATATTGATTATTTTTGAGACCAGACGCTGAGACGACTTGTAATTCCGAGCCCCGGTGTGTTTAGAACAAATACTTGAAATATATTAAATATATTAAATAACATGCACGTGGTTTTCATGGAAAATTGGAATAATTTCTAAACGGGTGCCCGGATCAGAAATTTGAGGGTACCGTTGAACTCAGAACGCGAGGTTTACCATAGGCGCGACTTAACATTAGTCGACATTGTTTGTGGAAAAGTCGTCATAGGTGTTGGAATGAATAAAATAATTTAATAAAATTATTTTATTACATTTGCGTTGACGCAACGATTAACAATCTTTAAATAGATTGTTATGTTAGAATCCCAGAGTTAGTCGCATAACCTTGGAGACGCTGGAGGACCGTTGGAGAGAGAGCTTTGGAGAATCCTCTCGGGCGAACGACGACGAATCGTGAATCGACGATCAACGCACCTCAGATTCGACGGATCTTGCCAACGACAACGACGACATATCGTTTTTCATTTGCGATCGAACCGAATTGAGGTAGGGCGTCTGTTTTATTTGGATTTCTTTCCCGTTCTTGAAATCTACGACGAACACGGGTTAATCAACGAACAGATTGATCCGTGGTTCGATTGTCTTACGAGATGAGTTATTTTTCCGGGTTTATCGGGTGATTATCTTTGAGATTTGATTATTTGATTGTCGTTCTAACGACAATGAACCAAGGTCAACACGAACATCGATCGAGGTTCGTTCCCCTTGATTGATTGTGCTTTTCTCCGCCTGTTCATCATTCATTGTGGATGTTCTTCGTTTGGCTCGCAGTTTGACGCTTTATCGATGAATTGATCGTTGCACATACGTTTCTTAGTGCAACGATTTGAGATTGTAGATCCGGGATCGGTATGACGCAACGAAGATGCAACAACGGTAGCGGTGAACGAATCCGACCGATTTGGAAACCCTTGATTTTCGAGCGAGATGTGCAAAAGATGATTCAGACGAATGATGTCGTTTTCCGATCAGATTCGATGGTCGGAGCACGTTGCTCGTCGACGACGATGCTCGATCGAGGTAGATCCACGAATCCCGATGAGATTGGAGCCAAATTTCAAGGTGACGGCGGCGCGGGCGCGAGCGGGAGGAAGAAGGGTTTCTGGAAAAACCCGATACACACGACGTGCAGTCCTTTACTACACACCGTGTAGCCCTTTTCGGATGACTTGACATGTACTTGGGGAAGTACACGGACGCAGAGTGGAGTACACGTGTTGCCTATACAGTGTGTACTACCCCACACAACACGACCTGACCAATGCTCACGGGCTACCCTGTGTATTGGTACACGTGCACAAATACACAATTTGACGCCGTGTACTAGCACATGGCTGGAGTACACAGGCGGGACTCAGGATACAGGGACACGACGTGTGACCCCTCTACATGCCGTGTACCTTTTACACGGACACAGTTTGAATGACCCAAGCCGTTTACACGGGCAGGACCCGGGGACAAGGGACACATCATGTAACCTTTCTACACGCTGTGTACTCTTACACGGCTTAGAGCCCTTGTCCTCAGTGATTGACAAGCTTCATTAGGGTTCGTTCCCCTTATCCTTTCCCTGAAGGTGGGTATGAATCGTTTCTTACTCCTCGAACTACGATCCCTTCAGCGGGACTTACTGGACCGAGTTGTTGGAATCCCTTCGAGAGGCCCGAAGTGAGATTCTTTATTAATCTCTATGCCCTAAGTGGAGTTCTTGGTATCAACGTGACCAACACTGCCCGATCACCGATCCTCTACTTAGAAGGGTTAATCCAGATTGAGTTTGTTGGTATCACCTTATGGCCTTGGTAGTGATCCTTATCTATGTGTATTGTATTCTTTTCAGATCTTTCAGTGTGTATTCTCTCTCATGACGAGACGCGACGAGCAATACCTCTCAGATGAACGTCATTATTGCTATCAGACTCAGGAGTGCGTTCTCTCGGATGAGTGCTTTGCAGAATCTTTGAGCTGAAATCCTAGGGCTGGTATACTACGGTTGTCGCTTACCTTTAGACCGTGTGTCTTTGTTGAGTATATCTGGATATTTTTGTTATATGTGGTGTAAACATATACCAGTGTGGAGCTGACTATACTTTCCTTTGTTGTATGCTTTGTGGTTTCGAGGTGTCCTACTGAGTATTGTCACTCACCCCTGCACGGGCTTTGCCCGCACGTGTCGTGTCTTGTGTAGACGATCGACCTTTTGACAGAGTCCTAGGTGGACCAGGATTAGACGATGCTTAGTGAGACCAGACAGACTGAGGTGTGTTTCTGCGACTTTCAGACAACAGTCCCAGTACCTTTACTTTTAGGTTGGACTTGTGTTACAAACTCTTTGTAGTGAGCTTTTATTTAACCCTGTTTACTTTCCTTTACTTCCTGTTGTTCTTTGGTTGTGTGATATAGATGTATGCATGCATTGGTTGTTCAATTGTTTTTACTAGTAATGCGAAACGGGCAGGGCGAGCCAAGCCCGCACGGGTTTGAGCCCGTGCGGGTTTGTCCGCAAAATCCCGCATATAATGCCAACAAAAAATTTCAAGCCCGCCCCGCCCCGCATAAACCCGCGGGTTGCCCGCGGGCTTACCCACATTTACAAAAAAAAATACTATTTATAATCATTTAAATATTGTATTTTTTATCATTCTTAAAGGTATTTGTGGGGAGAAGTATGAATTAACAATAACTAGAGTTTTAAAGGATGCGATGGAACATTTTTTTGTGGGTTAATGGTGGCATGCGGTAACGCCGATGTGGTGGTGAACTGTTGCGATAGAAAGTAAGTGAGTGCTCGGTGATGAGCGATGAATGATAATGTTGGTTGTGTGGTGATGTGAACAACTAAACCTGTGAATGAATGAAGTCTCTCTAGGTAACGATCAGTTTCAGAGGAAGCTATTAGTGTTTTCACGAGGTTCTATCCAATTCTCTTAATAACAAAATAAAATTAAATAATAACAAATTAAATCGACCTAAAAAATATTATGATTATAGTAACTCTTATAGAATTGAAACCATGCGCAGGGGCGATGAGTTCCATTTTTCGAGAGATGGGTTGACGCACAATGTGAATATGGTTAATAATTACTATATAAATAATATAATATCATATTAAAACAATAAATATAGGCCTATTTAAAATTCAAATGTGAATAAATGGTAAATTAATATGACCATTACGGTGAGAAATCATATGTCACCGTTTAACCATGATTTTTTTATTATAAAAACTAAAATGTTAAAAAAACATATATTGTAAAAATAATATATATATTTTTTTCAACCAGGCCCGCGGGCAAGCCCGCACCCGCGCGGGCTCAACCTGCATTGACCCGCACTCTAAACGGTCAAAATTTTTAGGCCCGCCCCGCCCCACATCCGCCCCATACCCGCAAAGCCCGCGGGCCGCGAGCCCGCTTTGCATCACTAGTTTTTACATTTCAGCATTTTTTTGGGTTTGGAGGTGTGTACGTGTGTACAGGCAGGCAATGCCTCCCATGTTAGTGATATGTCTACTCGGTGCTAGTCACCAACCCCTGACTTATTGGAGACGGGCTTGCGGAGTCGCGACATGGGCCCCACTAGGACGAGTCGTGTGACCGCGTTGTCGTGACACGTCAAATTGATTATGATTTAAATATAATTTTATAGTCTAGGGCAGACCCTAGGTTGCCTCTCAAGAAGCGTTGATAGGTTTAGAGTGTATTTTTAATAAAAAGTACAAAAAGTGGGGGTGGTTTTGAAAACATTTTTAAGAAAATAACTTAATTTAAAGAGTTTAATAGTTAACAAACCAAGTGGATTTTGAAATATATGAGACAAAGGGGTTATTGTGATTTCAATACACATATTTCAAGTTCATTGTACTTAGAGATTCATTCAGGTTAGAAGCAGTTTTTTGGTTGAAATTAATTGGAATTTCGTTTAATTCCTAAGTTTTTATTTCAATGCTTGAAGAACCAAATCTTGACATAACAATCGTATTGCCAAGGTCCAGCACTTATGCATGAAATAAGAGCTTCCAAAGTAGATTGACATCTCAATAAGGTGGGTAAGAAAAGGGTTCTTTTGGTGTTCAATCGAAACAACACAAGTCACACACTCAAAACCTCACACCGATCGATTAGAAATTATGAGCATAACATTCACATGCATCAAAACAAACATTCAAATATGAAATCATGTAAGATACATGGAATGAAATGTTTTAACACCCAAATTACTCCAAACCAGTAGCTAATATATGCATCAGAACTCCCTTGACATGTTTGTAACTCTTTCACAACGAACGCCTCACCGTTTAGCCCGACATTGAGAGGAGGAAACTCAGATAGATCTCCTTCTTCATTCCAGTTATCACTATGAGGATAGAGAGCTCCAGAACCTCCAAGGGGATGAAAGAACTCATTTGGAACTTCAATTTGGCAGCACTTTCCTAGTTGAACTTGCAAATGAGAAGCCCAAGGTATCATTGTATAGGAAAATTAGAAGGTGGTTTTGAGCCCCCAGATTTCGAGAAACCACTTGGCCCATGGTTTTCGACCTTCAGACAGTCTTATCTCGCTTTGAAAAAAATTACATAGTTGTAGCCCCACCTTCTGACTATCTACATCGAAAATTTGGCACCATTTGGACAACTCCAGCTCGAGATATCAACAGAACACAACACACCACTTTTGACTTCATGCAGATTTGGTGGCTTGGACAGATCAATCCGGATGGGCCACCAGATGACCGAATTGGGCTTGCGTTCCTTCATAAAAGTTGTAGCCCACTGAATTTTGGACCAACCCACAAAATATCTGTCCATTTGGATGCACGGGTTAGCAGCAGTGTGCAGTTTAGTCTATTGGTGTGTTTGGATCCTACGCAGTTTGACCCATTTTTCTTGAATTTCGTCACGGGCCCTTCAAATCACCTCCACCTACAATGCAATTATCAAAACATGTAACATTTCCATTTTTAACAGCGATAAACACAAAATAATTGAATCAAACATGAAGTGAAATTTGTTATTATTTTTATAAATTTCAATACAAAACTAGTTTAGTATAGTGGTGTAAGGGTGAAAATGAAACAGTGAATCGCAGTGCGATCACCCTCTCACACCTAAATATTTGCACTCCCGGACAAAGTCACATTTTCAAAAATTGTGCATGGAGATATTCTCAACATCACGAAGATTTAACATTCAATGAAAATTTATTTTCTAATAGAAATGTGATCAAAGAAAAAATCACACCGAGTTTCTCAATGATCATGGAAAAAAATGTTTCAAAAATTGTATCAGAATGAAATTCCTAGAGATGCATGATACCAATCAAAAGAAAATAATTCAAAAGTTAATCATGTCACTAATTCTCCACGTGTGTGTGTGACAACTATTTCATGATATTCTTTCCACTTTCTATAGAGTAAATATAGGTTATTTTAAAATTTGTCTGCTTACATGATCTTTTCCACCTAACCTGCCCTACATCATTTGCAAACAAATTTTCAAGACCCCCTCTCTTAAGTATTCTCAGAAGTCAAACCATAAGCTCTCGACCTAGATATCTTCATATGTTGTACATTTCATTACTCTCTTCGATGTTGATTTGTTTTTTTTTGTTTTTTTTGTTTTTTTTGGTATTTTTTTAAGAGGGCGTACAACAGTCGGATAATAGGTATAAATGCATAGGTCAATTTGGTGCAGTAATGAAATAGATCAGATAAGGAACGAACATATGGAAAAATCATTTTCGAAAGTAAAGAAAAATTAACCTCACTTATATTTACTTTCTATTAAGTAAGAAATTTTAACACTTCCTGGTTGGCTGTAAAGATGTGTGGAGAAATTAAGTGACACAATTTTCCCTTGAAACTATTCACATAAAGAGTACCATTCTTCTTAAAGGTTTCAAAATGATACAACCATTTATATCATTGACAAACGACCAAATTTCGATAGAAAATCACACCACAATATTGAATTCCTGCTGAAATGCACATTTCATCAGATTTTTTTGAATGTTAAAATGACTTGAAATACGAAAATTCCTCATACATTTTCAATAACTTTCATGATTAAGTGGACATCATTTTCCATGATAAAGTGGGCATCAAAAAGTAACATTCTGACACAAAAGTGGGGGAAAGGGAGGGGTGAGTAACAATACTAATCAGCAAGCTAAAAAGAGAAAAAGATGATGAAAATTCCCAACCTAGGAATGTACCCATCCCCCCACACTTAGAGTATGCAATGTTCTCACCGTAATAAAAGAGAATGTGGGAAGGAAAGATAAAACTTGGTTTGCTTCATTCATAGATTGTTTCTTGAATATGGAGTTCCTCCATTGGGGGCCCCGGAAGGGCTTCATGGAAGTGCTTAAGCCGCTGCCCATAGACAATAAAGGTCTATTTGGTTTCTTTATTTTGAACCAGAAAGATTAAAATTGCATTATTTGATGACCCAGTAGGCCCGATGCTCTATCTCAACACGGATGTGACAACTCTTTCCAAACACTAGCCGATATGGTGACATGTCAATGAGAGTTTTGAAAGCAGTACGATAAACCCATAATGAATCATCGAGTCTAAGACTCCAATCTTTTCTATTGGATTGAATCGTTTTTTCAAAAATCTGTTTTACCTCTCTATTTGACACCTCAGCTTCACCATTGGTTTGTGGGTGATAAGCAGTAGACACTCGATGCTCGACCCCATACCGACGCAAAAATGATTGCATTGTTCAGTTATAGAAATGAGAAGCTTGCTCACTAATGATGAACCTAGGTAATACAAACCTACAAAAAATTTGGGTTCTTAAAAATTCCACAACAATCTTGAAATCATCAACCCTTGTGGTGCGTGCTTTTACCCATTTTGACACATAATCAACTGCCAAAAGAATGTATAAGTTCCCAAATGAATTGGGGAATGATCCCATAAAGTTAATGCCTCAAACATCGAAAATGTCATGGAAGAGCAAGTGTTAGTTGTGACATTTCATTTCTTTTAGAGACATTTCCCTCTCGTTGATAGCGAGGACAAGATTTACAGAAATCATGGGCATCCCGAAATAATGTTGGCCAAAAGAGATCAGAATCAATGACCTTGCGAGCAGTCTGTTGGGGACCAAAGTGACCCCCACAAGTAAGAGTGTGACAGAACCCAAGGACAGATCGAAACTCGTTATCGGGAACACAACGCCTGGGGACTTGATCACTATATATGCACCAAAGGTAGAGATCATCCCAAATGTACTAACGAGACTCATGTTTCAGACGGTCGGTCTGATTTTTATTGAAATAAGCAGGAATGCAAGATGCTTCCAAATAATTTACAATTTCAGCATACCAAGGAATATCATCTTGCACTTAGTACAATTGCTCATCCGGAAACATGTCATTTATAGGAATACAAGGGGATGAGTCAATGTCTGAGGATGTGAGGATCCTACTGATATGGTCAACCACCACATTCTCTGCTCTTTTATCTCTAATTTCTAGATTGAATTCCTGAAAGAGGAGCATTCAGTGAATGAGACATGGTTTGGCTTCCAGTTTCTTAAGGAGATACCAAAGGGATGCATGGTCTGATAACACAATGACTTTGGACCCTAAAATGTATGACCTAAATTTATCCAAGGCAAACACAATGTTAAGGAATTATTTTTCAGTTGTGTGGTTTGCTTGGCCAGGGTCCAAAGTACGTAAGGTATAGACAATGACATGTGGAGCTCGATCAATCCTTTGTGATAAGACTGCTCTAATTGCATAGTTAGAGACATCACACATGAGCTCAAATGGTAAATCCCACCGAGGTGGTTGGATTATCGGGGGTGATTTGAGACTCCATTTCAATTTATTAAAAGCATCCTCACATTCTTTATCAAAAAAAAAAATTCTTTTTCTTTTTGGAGCAATCGGGAGAGAGGGAGTGCAATCTTACCTAGTCACGAATAAAACGACGGTAAAATCCAGCATGATCTAGGAAAGACCGCAAATCCCACACATTTTTGGGGAATGGTAGGGAAGAAATGACATCCACTTTTGATTTATCTACTTGGATACCATGTCCCGAAATGACACGCCTTAGTACTATACCTTATCTCATCATGAAATGACATTTCTCATAATTTAATATGAGATTTTTCTCTATACAACGACGTAGGAATGAATCGAGATTGCTCAAACATTCATCAAAAGATGAGCCATATACAATGAAATCATCCATGAATACTTCCATTCAATTCTTCATGTAATCAGAAAAAATACTAACCATGCATTGTTGGAAAGTACCCGGAGCATTGCACAGACCAAATGACATCATTATATATGCAAATGTGCCAAAGGAGCAAATGAAGGTCGTTTTTTCCTGATCTTCAAGGGCAATATAGATTTGAAAATATCCAGAATACTAATCAAGGAAACAATAGTGAGACTTCCCTGCTAGCCTCTCTAGCATTTGGTCAATGAGTGACAATTAGAAATGGTCCTTCCTAGTGTGTAGGTTTAGTCGACGATAGTTTATGCAGACACGCCAACTATTCTGCACACGGGTTGGAACCAATTCATTGTTTTCATTTTCAATTACTATAAGACTAGTTTTTTTAGGAACTACTTGGACTGGACTGACCCATTGGATGTCAGAGATGGGGTGAATGAATCCAGCAGCCAATAATTTTGTTATCTCTTTTTTGACAACATTTAGGAGGTTTGAGTTCAGTCAGTGTTGTGGCTGCCTCACTGGTTTAGCCTCATCATTTAACAATATATGATATGTACAAATTGATGAGCTAATTCCAGGAATGTCAGCAAGTGTCCATCCCAAAGTTGTTTATACTCCCTCAAAAGTTCAAGCAGTCGCAATTCATGCTCTGTGGGGAGTGAACTAACAATGATGTCAGACAACTTGTTTCCATTCTCAAGATATGAATATTTTAAATCTTGAGGCGGTTGTTTTAGTTCCAATTCAGGTGGATTTTGGATTGATGGGAGTGAATGTGACAATGGGAGGTCAGTGATCTTATCTAACTGCTCAATGGTAACATCCTCAGATGACGAATGAGCTTTTACAAGCTTAGCAGTATCATCGATGGTCATGAGATCCTCAGTTTTCAAGAAACTATCAATTAACAAACATGCATGACATTTTTCTAGATCGATACAACATTCAATGCATGATTCATTACCTAACATTTCAATCAATGATGAAAATCATAAAGGGGGTCAGGGGAATGAAAAGAAGATTTTTCAAAGGAACAAAGTACATCTATAGAGTTAATAGAGAGGAATGTTCTTTTGAGGGGGTGCTTCATGACATCAAGGATGCTGAAGTGGACAATGTCACCACCAAACTCCATAGATAATGTACCATTGCAGACATTAATTATGGTCTTGCAGTTTTCAGGAAAGGTCTCCCCAATATAATTGGTGCATGTCCATTCATCCTATCATCTTCCATATTTAGCACATAAAAATCAGCAAGAAAAATTAAATTTTGCACCCTCACAAGAACATCCTCTAACACACCAGAGGGGCATGTAGTACTCCGGTTTTTCAGTTGAACAACAATTTCTGTGGGCTTCAATTCCCCGACCTGCAATGAAGAGTAAATGGAGTGAGACATCATATTTATTGAGGCATCTAAATCAAGCATAACATTGGAAAAAGAATACTCCCCTATGGTGCACAGAATTGAGAATGTCCTCGGATCGTTACATTTGGTGAGAAGTGATGACTCTACCAATCCAGAGATGTTCCTCCCCAAGCTCATCTTCTCATCATCTCGAAGTCGCCTTTGATGTGTACACATTTCCTTCAGAAACTTGGCGTATTTTGGAATTTGCTTCACGACATCGATCAACGAGATGTTAACCTGCACTTTTTTGAAAGTTTTCAAGTTTTTTTATCGAGTTCAGTTTCTTTTTGTTTTCCTGGTTGGGTGGTGGCCCTTTGGGGAAATGGAAGAGGAATGATCGAGCTTAGTGACTAATCAACAGACACACTCTTTGGAAGGACTTCTCTCAGGACAAGGTTTTTCAACATTTGGGCTAATTTCAATGGTTGAGATGGTGTTTTTCTCAGGAGGGGTTGACTCTAAAGGAGGGGTCATTTGGATTTTAAGTTGAATTCCACTCTTAAGGGTGATGATACTGACATTTCCCTTATCCTTAGGGCCAACTAGTGGTTGAGAGAGTAGTTTACCCGACCCATGACTTTGGATTTCCCCCACCGAGTTGGCTAGTTGACATAATTGGGTTTTTATGTCTTGTATGGTAGTTTGGGTGGTTTGTTGGAATTGGAGATTGTTGACAACCATTTTTTTATCATGTCTTTTAGGCTAGACTCGGGTTTTGGAGGGGGTTGTTGGAAAGACATTTGGGGTGGTTGAGGATTTATGGGTGGTGGTGGATGACTACTTTGACCCGGTTGGTTCCATGGTTGTTGAGGTTGGTTTGAATACCCCCTTACCTATAGGCTTGGTTGTCTTTCCACACAAGGTTAGATGGATAGTAAGGTTCTTGCCTAAAGGTTTGGTTAAAGGGGCGTCCTGGGAAGATTGCCTCACAACTCTCAGATGTTTTTCTTAGCTGAGGGCATTGGTCAGAATAATGGGTGTCAGAAGAACATATTCCATAGTGGATGAGAGGAGGAGATTGAGATTTCCCTTGAGAAAGAGTAAGTTGTCGAAAAAGGGTACTTACCTCTTCGAACTTCGTGTCCACCTTCTTGAATTCAGTTGATTGCATCTCATGGACACCTTGAATGGGTACACCAGACCTTGAACCAAATTGTTGAGTGTTTTGCGTTATGTTCTCAATCGACATCCTTGCAGCAATTGGGGTTTTATCAACTAGTGTACCACCTGTAGCAGTATCAATCATATTTCTATCAATAAGAATTAAACCTTTTTAAAAATACTATATTAAAAGTTGATCATTTATTTGGTGGTGTGGGCAATTTGAGCAAAACCTTTTAAATCCTTCCCAGTATTCATGAAGTGTTTCCCTTTGTGATTGCCTTATACCACATATTGTTGGATTGGTGTAGCCCGATTCGGTTGGACCGAATGCTTGTGGCCCACAATTGTAGCAGTGCAGACTTCGAGGTCAACTGGACTGTAGCACTTTTGACTTCTAGCCGGCAACCACTGTAGCGCTTTTGACAAAGCTGACCGCCGTTCACTGTAGCGACGCAGACTCACTTTTCGAACAGTGATCGTCTTCTCCATTGTTTTATAGCCCATTTTGGGCTGGGGTTACTACTGAAAATCCTCTGTAATTTTGTACTCCTGAATAGTGAAATTTATGCCTCTCCCGTGGACGTAGAGATTATTCCCGAACCACGTAAATCGCAGTGTTCTTGTTGCTTTCTTTCTTTCGTTTTCTCGTTTTTTGTCATTGCGACTCCCGGCGATTCCGCAACACATATTTCTTTCCTTATAGTTGCAGTTCTAGAGGTATGGAAGTTTTTTTCAAGAAAAAGACGTTTCATGTCCGCTCAGTCTTTAATTGGTGAATTAACATAGTAAAACCAATCTTTTGCAGTGTCTTTTAATGATAAAGGGAATGCCCTAAGCTTTACTTGTTTTTCATCCACATCAACATGTTTTAAGGTTGCACACACTGTGTGAAATTCTTTTAAATGCTTATGTGAGTCTTCTCCAGCGAGTCCATGAAATCTTGATAATAAATTAATTAAACTGGATTTAAGTTCGAAATCGGGTGCCTCACCTTGCGTTTGAATATATGAGGGTTGGATATCAATATCAGGTGAGGTTAGTTCTTTTAGTGTTCTATTATTTTCAGCCATGTTATGCATGTTTATTTCAGTTCTGATGTTGGTTCCAGAAGAAGAAGAAAGATCAAGAAGAGTTGCAAGATGTGATGTGTCCTCCTTCAAAGGGTTGTCTTGTGTCTCACGGTGTCGTTGACATAAGATCCTCTCCGGTTCTGGTTCAAAAGCTGGTAAATCTCACGGAGTAGAATACATCATGCATAGAACCTACACAAGAGGAAGATTTTAGAAATCAACTAAAAATTTAAGGAAAGAAGCAAAGAAATAGTTACAAAATTAACAATATTTTTATAAAAAACGCACACTAAAAACAAAAGCGCTCCCCGACAACGACGTCAAAATTTAACCGCGTTGTCGTGACATGTCAAATTTATTATGATTTAAAGATAATTTTATAGTCTAGGGAAAACCCTAGGTTGTCTCTCAAGGAACGTTGATAGGTTTAGCGTGTGTATTTTTAATAAAAAGTACTAAAAGTGGGGGTGGTTTTGAAAACATTTTTAAGAAAAGAACTTAATTTAAAGAGTTTAATAGTTAACAAACCAAGTGGATTTCAAAAAATATGAGACAAAGGGGTTGTTGTGATTTCAATACACAGATTTCAAGTTCATTGTACTTAGAGATTCATTCAGGTTTGAAGTAGTTTTTTGGTTGAAATTATTTGGAATTCCGATTAATTCCTAAGTTTTTATGTCAATGCTTGAAGAACCAAATCTTGACATAACAATCGTATTGCCAAGGTCCAGCACTTATGCATGAAATAAGAGCTTCCAAAGCAGATTGACATCTCAATAAGGTGGGTAAGAAAAGGGTTCTTGTGCTGTTCAATCGAAACAACACAAGTCACACACTCAAAACCTCACACCGATCGATTAGAAATTATGAGCATAACATTCACATGCATCAAAACAAGCATTCAAATATGAAATCATGTAAGATACATGGAATGAAATGTTTGAACACCCAAATTACTCTAAACAAGTAGTTAATATATACATTGGAACTCCCTTGACACGTGTGTAGCTTCCTCACAACGAACACCCACCGTTTAGCCTGACATTGAGAGGAGGAAGCTCGGGTGAATCTCTTTCTTCATTTCAGCTCTCTATGAGGATAGAGAGCTCCAGAACCTCCAAGGGGATGAAGTACTTCTTTGGAACTTCAATTTGGCAACACTTCCCTCTCCTAGCCGAACTTGCAAATGGAAAGTCCAAGGTATTATTTTATAGGAAAATTGGAAGGTAGTTTTGAGCCTCCAGATTTTGAGAAATCGATTGGACCATGATTTTCGACCTCCAGACAGTCTTATCTCACTTTGAAGAAAATTACAAAGTTGTAGCCCCACCTCCTGACTATCTACACTGAAAATATGGCACCATTTGGACAACTACAGCTCGAGATATCGACAGAACACATCACACCACTTTTGACTTCGTGCAGATTTGGTGGCTTGGATAGATCAGTCCGGATGGGCCACCAGATGAATGAATTGAGCTTGTGTTCCTTCATTAAAGTTGTAGCCCACTGAATTTTGGACCAGCCCACAAAATATCAGCTCGTTTGGATGCACGGTTTAGCAGCAGTGTGCGGTTGAGTCCACTGGTGTACTTGGATCCTGCACAGTTCGACACATTTTTCTTGAATTTCGTCATGGACTCTCCAAATCACCTCCACCTACAATGCAATTATCAAAATAAGTAACATTGACTTTTTAATAATGATAAACACAAAATAATTGAATCAAACATGAAGTGAAATTTGTTATTATTTTTATAATTTTCAATACAAAATTAGTTTAGTACAATGGTGTAATGGTGAAAATGAAACAGTGAATCGCGGTGCGATCATCGTGACAGAGTGGTATTAGAGGAGTCAATTCTACTTTAGGATCGAGAGTCTGTGATATTGGTTTGGGGTAACAATTTTAAGTGTTTCGAGTTCAGTTTTCAGGTTAGGGACTCCAATTTTGGTGTAGTAGCCGATGTATCCGTACACTATGACTCTGATCACCTACTTTTCGACTCGGTATATGAGAACACTGGTTGCAGGTAAAACAACGGTACATACATCATATTGGAATGAGTTGTGGTACCATGTCATTGAGTCAGCTCTCCCGATATACTCATTGACCATGATACATCTTATTTATTTCAGGATGCCTCCGCAACGTATACCAGCTAGGATTCAGCGACACGATCATAAGGATGATCCCCTCAGTGATGAAGTTTTGTTATAGAGACAAGTTCTCGAGATGTTACCTCCAGGTGGGGCACTAGCCATACCACCACCGGTAGAGTAACACGTGGTTCCCGCAATACCACTGGATGAGGAGCGCATGCTGAGCGTGCTTCACGAGTTTCAGAGACAGTAACCCCTCAGGCTCCGAGGCGAGCCCGACCGACAGGTGGCTGAGAACTGGCTTGGGGCAGTGACCCGAGTTTTCTGTCTCGTCAGGACACCAGCAGATCAGATGGTGGTCCTGGCAGCGAGCCTTATTCATGACACATCAGGGCGATGGTGGGGTTTAGTTACCCCGTCTTACGACGAAGCAACTCTTTTGTAGACAGAGTTCAATCGCCTTTTGAGAGAGGAGTTCTCATTAGCTACGCCGAGGGTTGTACGTATCTAGGAGCTTTTGTAGCTCCAGTTGGGCATCATGACAGTAACTGAGTATTCATCGAGGTTTACCAACCTTTTCAGGTACTCGATTGATATGGTTCGAGATCAGTTCTTCAGGGCTCAGACCTTCGAGCGAGGTCTGCGTAGGGACATTCGAGCCAGCGTTATCCCTTTGTGCATTCCTACATATGCTGGGGTTCTAGAGCGAGCCTTAACGGTCGAGAGTTTCTTTGCTGAGCAAATACAGGTGGTGGTTGTCAGCAGTGGGTAAGCAGGAGCAGAGACCTCGATAGCAGAGAGTCAACGTCAGTCCCAGGGACCTGGATGTGGGAGACGTTTCTGGAGCAGGTCTCAGGATAGACGATCTGCAGCTCAGAGCTCACAGGGTGGATCCAGTCAACCCAGAGAGAGATGGTGCTACTGATGTGACGGTAGAGGACATCTCTCCCGAGATTGTCCAACCCGTTGTACATCTGACATAGAAATTGTAGATGGGCCACTGAGGCAGAGACAACGGCAGGAGCAGGCAGGTCCGTAGGGTGGCGGACGTGGCAAAGGAGCTGAGAGGGTAGCAGGAGGTGGTCGACGTTTCGACTTTTTACCACCAATGAAAGACGCTGTCGTGGACGCCCTCAAATGATTAATGTGATTTTTGGGTACTTAGATGCAACCGAGTGGCTGACCAAGATCGTCTCTCAAAGGAGGAAGTAAATTTGACAACTTATTAAAGGTATTTTGAAAATAACATAAAAGGGAATAAGAACACTACTTGAAAGGATGGAGGGTGGTTGTTTACCATTCATAAAGCTAGAAGAAGTTTGCTGGAAGAAGATTGTATAATTTTTTTTCTTTTTCTTTTTTTGAAATGAAGTTCGATTAAAAAGACACAACAAGAAGATGTTTTTCTTAGAAAATATTTTAAAAGGCACAATTGATTTAACTCTACCTTTTCACTCAATTATTTATCATTATCATCTAAATTAACATCCACTTAACCCCCTAACTTTTTAACCCCTGAACCCTACGATAATTAACTTTACCACAAAGATGAAGTGAATTAAACCCTAATTTATCTTCGAAACATGCAATCACAACACCCTGTTTTGATTGATGTTTTAAGGATAACTTATGGTCAGTGGTAAATTAGGGCACATATCCATTCTGAAAAATGAAAATGAATTGTGTTTAGGGATTATATTTGAACTCTACAAATTTATCCTGTGTGACCTTGTATTACCGATTAAAATCACGCTCTCACAATTCACACAATACTCGACCTCACGTGTTTTTGTGTTAATTGTTCAATTGCTTGCTTAGTTTCTTCTAATTTAAAAACTCAATTCGTGGATCATATTAAGTGAATTACAGTAGCTCAATGATTCAAAATAATTAAATGATGAGGGTAGAAGATAGATCAATCACTAAGAAAATTACTCTTCCATGAGCGGTATGGTCATTGTGGATACGTTTTGCACGAGCAAAGGATTGAAAGGGTAAAACTCAATCTCGTCTCCACTCTTGATTCGAGCCCAATTAGGAAGATTAAGAGAAGAATTTTGAACAAAACAGAAGGAAATAGAATAAATAAAAGGACAAAGAAGTTTATTACACAAACAAAAGTATTACAACATGAAGAAGGAGGAGAAGAAGAAGACTTCGTCGAAGGGATCCTTGCTTCAAGAGCTGCCCTTATTGAAATGGTTGGAGAATTGGAGTGGATCCACTTCTCATCTGACCTCAACTTCCCAATGCACGTCCCAACCCTTCCAAATGAGAAAAATACATATTTATAGAGTGGAGGGGAGACTAAGTTAAAAGTGGTTTCAAGTGTGAATGAGGAGATTCTACCAAATATTTTAATCCCACTTGCACCGCCTTCTTGATCACCAAAACGCGTGAATTAGCTGTCCTTCCAAAATGATAATATGTGCGTAATTGGGTTTTCGACCCCCTCTCAAAATTTTGGCTCAATCAATGCACAGATGTAAAAGATATGATCCAAACACTAAAGTGATGTCCAATCTCACGTGTCCAGCCCGCCATTGACTTAATGACCCATTTACTCTATCCCAATGCACTCTTTAGCTCTAGTGTCATGAATAAAAGTTGTAGCAAATTAAGTGAGGAACAATGTTACAAAATTGTAAGTTCAAATAAGTCATATTAAAATATTTATGTTTGAAATACTATAGTGAATTTTAAAAGGGTAAAACTGGAATTTTCACCATATTTTCAAATGAATGATCTAATCTCAAATATTTTATAAATAAACATATTTAACACAATGTGAGGGAATTATATCATTTATTATTAATAAAATATTCAATAAAAATGTGTTTTATCAACTCCTCAACACTTACCCTTTTGTACTCCTGGGCAAAACCTCATATCATGTATTCAAAAAAAAATTGTGACAAGATATGCATATTCATATTTCTCAATCCACAGTGAAAATATAGGCAAAGTAAGAATCCCATCAAGAGTCAATATCAATAAATTTTAGTGTCATTGTCTCATAAATTGTGTCAAAACAAAATCTAGTGAGATTCATAACACTAATCATAGCGAAACAAGTCATGGGTCTACCATGCCACTAATTCTCCACGTGTGTGTGCGCCAACCATTCCAAGCTTTTCTCTCTACCCTTTATCTATTATATTCAGGTCAATAAAAACTTTTCTTTTTACCTGATTTTATTCCACCGAACTTTTAAACATTCTTTGCAATCAAATTCCAAAACCCACTTATTTAAGCATTCTTAGAAGTCAAACCATGAGCTCTCGACCTAAATATCCCCACATGTTGTACATTTCTTCACTCCCCTCTTTATTGATTGTTTTTTTTTGATTTTTTGATTTTTTTTTGAATTTTTTTTAGAAGGCGTACAACAGTTAGATATTAGGTGCACACGCATAGGTCAACCAGGTACAGTGATTGAAACGATTGGAAGAGAAACGAACGTATGAAAAGACCATGTTATAAGTTGAAAAGAATTACTTACCCTGAATATACATTTAATTGGGTAAGAGAAACTCACAAGTCATGATTATGTGAAAAATTGTGTGGAGAAATCAATGACACAATTTACTATGAACAAATATCACAAATAATGATGTCAAAATCTAAAATGTTTTATAATGACACAATCATTCATATCATCGACGACTTCAATTTTTATAAAAGTAAACCCTTGATGATAAAATCTTACTCATGATTATATTTTTACCAATGAATATTGAAAACATGCATTTTTCATATGTTCCACATGAGAATGTTACATGATATATTTGTCCCCTCCCCCACACTTAAAATATTGCATTGTCCTCAATGTGAACATATGAGATGATAAATGCATATTAAATGTATAATTTTAAATAGGACAAAGAATATAAAAGTAAAAGGGTTAGGAACAGCCTAATACGATCAAGTGATGATGGGGTCATGCAGTGTGATGAAATCCACTGCATCAGTTGGAAGCCCTTCAATGTATTTCTTCAAACGTTGCTCGTTGACTGTAAAACTCATTCAAATGCCCTCTTGTGCGATCTTCACTGCACCATAAGGAAAAACATTAGATACAATATAAGGACCCAACCATCTGGAACACAACTTACCGGACATCAGCTTCAGTCGTGAACTGTAGAGAAGGACTTTCTCTTCAACATGAAATTTCCTTTTCTGGATCATTTTGTCATGAGCTGCTTTGGATCTTTTCTTGTAGAGCCTTGAGTTCTCATATGAAGATAATCGAATCTCCTTAAGCTCTTGAATTTGCAGCTTATGCTGAATTCTAGCTTGGGCCAAATCAATGTTGCATTTCTTTATAACCCAATAAGCCCGATGCTCAACCTCCACGGGTAGATGACATGTTTTCCCAAAAACAATTTGAAATGGGGACATACCGATTGGTGTCTTGTATGTTGTCCTATAAGTCCATATCGCATCATCTAAGCGCTTGCTCCAATCCTTCCTAATCGGTTGCACAGTTTTCTCCAAAATTTGTTTCAACTCACGATTTGAAATCTCGGCATGACCATTTGTTTGGGGGTGGTATGGTGTTGATGTTTTGTGTGTCACCCCGTACTTCCGAAGGAGGGAAGCCAAATTCCGATTGCAGAAGTGTGTCCCCTTGGTCACTGATGATGACATTTGGTACTCCAAACCTACAAAAAATTTGTGTCTTGACAAAGTCTACTACAACATGAGAATCATCAGTCCTGGTGGCCTTAGCCTCCACCCACTCACATAATCAACAATAACCAAAATATACAAAAACCCAAATAAATTAGGAAAAAGACCCATAAAATCGATGCCACATACATAAAAAATCTTACAGAATAGTATGGGTTGTTGGGGCATCTCATGTCTCCTAGAAATGTTCCCAGTGTGTTGGCAACGAGAGCATAACTTGCAAAACACATGAGCATCACGAAATAAGCTATGCCAATATAATCCAACCGGGCATCAGCTTCAGTCGTGAACTGTAGAGAAGGACTTTCTCTTCAACATGAAATTTCCTTTTCTGGATCATTTTGTCATGAGATGCTTTGGATCTTTTCTTGTAGAGCCTTGAGTTCTCATATGAAGATAATCGAATCTCCTCAAGCTCTTGAATTTGCAGCTTCCGCTGAATTTTAGCTTGGGCCAAATCAATGTTTCATTTCTTTATAACCCAATAAACCCGATGCTCAACCTCCACGGGTAGATGACATGTTTTCCCAAAAACAATCCGAAATGGGGACATATCGATTGGTGTCTTGTATGTTATCCTATAAGTCCATATCGCATCATCCAAGCGCTTGCTCCAATCCTTCCTAATCGGTTGCACAATTTTTTCCAAAATTTGTTTCAACTCACGATTTGAAACCTCGGCCTGACCATTTGTTTGGGGGTGGTATGATGTTGATGTTTTGTGTGTCACCCCGTACTTTCAAAGGAGGGAAGCCAAATTCCTATTGTAGAAGTGTGTCCCTTGGTCACTGATGATGGCCTTTGGTACTCCAAACCTACAAAAAATCCGTGTCTTGACAAAGTCTACTAAAACATGAGAATCATCAGTCCTGGTGGCCTTAGCCTCCACCCATTTACTCACATAATCAACAACAACCAAAATATACAAAAACCCAAATAAATTAGGAAAAGGACCCATAAAATCGATGCCCCATACATAAAAAATCTTACAGAATAGTATGGGTTGTTGGGGCATCTCATGTCTCCTAGAAATGTTCCCAGTGTGTTGGTAATGAGAGCATAACTTACAAAACACATGAGCATCATGGAATAAGTTATGCCAATATAATCCAGAGTCTAAGACTTTCCTAGCTGTCCATTGGGGTCCAAAGTGTCCACCATAAGCAAGTGTATGAAAGAAACAGACTCATGACCAGGAACACACCTCCTAATAACTTGATCATTACACATGCGCCAGAGGTAGGGGTCATTCCACACATAAAACCTAGACTCACTCTTTAATTTTTGGACATGATGTTTCTTAAAATTTATAGGGATTTCAGAGGCAACAAGACAGTTAACTAAATTAGCGTACCAATGATGCGTACCTGAGATGGAATAAAGATGCTCATCGATGAAAGTGTCCTGAAATGGTACTTGGTCCAAGGTGTCATCCTCTAGTGTGTGAGTAAGCCTACTCATGTGGTCTGCCACCAAGTTTTCTGACCCATTCTTTTCCTTTATCTCAATATCAAATTCCTGAAGGAGCATCCATTGGATTAGTCTGGGCTTTGCATCTGGATTCTTCAAGAGGTACATCAGAGCTGTATGGTCAGAAAAAAAAAACTACTTTAGATCCCAATAAATATGAACATAATTTATCTAAAGCAAATATGACGGCAAGAAACTCCTTTTCCGTGGTTGTGTAGTTTGATTGGGCTGAATCTAGTGTCCTCGATGTATAGACAATCACATGTGAATGTCCCTCCACCCTCTGAGATAAGACAACCCCAACTGCGAAGTTGAAGGCGTCACACATAAGTTCAAAAGGAAGGTCGTACTGTGGAGGCTGTATGATAGGTGGAGTGGTCAAATGTTGTTTTAGCTCATCAAAGAAATTCCTGTAAGAAACATCAAACACAAAATCAGAATCATTTGAAGTAATTGTGACATAGGAAGAGTAATCTTACTAAAATCTTTGATGAAGCGCTGATAAAATTCTGCATGCCCTAGAAAAGATCTAACATAACACACACATGAATGATTGGGTAAGGATGAAATAATATCTACCTCAGATCTATCAACCTCTATCCCATGTTTTGACACTATATTTTCCCTAATACAATGCCATGCTCTACCATAAAATGATACTTTTCAAAGTTCAAGACCAGATTCTTCTCAATACAACGATTCAATACATTTCCCAAACTAGAGATACAATCATCAAATTAAGACCCATACACTGTAAAATCATCCATGAATACCTCCATGCAGGTCTCAATAAAATTAGAAAAAATACTCACCATGCATCTCTGGAAGGTACCTGAGGCATTGCAAAGTCCAAATGACATCATCCGGCAGACAAATGTGCCGAAGGGACATGTGAATGTAGTTTTCTCCTAATCCTCCGGAGCAATAAGAACCTGATAATATCCAGAAAATCCATACAAGAAACAATAATGTGTCTTCCCAGCTAGTTTCTCAAGCATCTGATCAATAAATGGAAGAGGGAAATGGTCCTTGCGAGTAGATTGATTTAGTTTCCTATAATCAATACACACACGCCAACTGTTTTGTACCCTCATTGGAATTAACTCATCTTTCTCATTTTTAATAACAGTAACACCACTTTTCTTAGGCACAACCTGAATAAGACTCACCCACTGGGAATCTGAAATGGGATAGATTATACCTGCCCCGAGCAATTTTTTAACATCTTTTTTAACAACTTCCAGAAGGGTTGGATAGAGTCTTCTTTGTGGGTGCCTAACCGGTTTAGCCCCATCCTCCAAAAGAATCATATGCATGCAAATGGAGGGGCTAATACCTGATATGTCGACCAAGGTTCACCTGATTGCCCTGATGTTCTCCCTCAAAAGATTCAAAAACTTTTCTTCATGTTCAAAAGGAAGATTATTAGCAATTATAACAGGTAATCTTTCTCCACTTAACAAGTATGAGTATTTGAGATTAGGTGGCAATGACTTGAGTTCCAATGAAGGGGGGTGATGTACGAATGAAGAAATTGAAGGAACTGAAATATGTGCACAAAGATCGTCGGTATCAGAATAGAAATCATCACAATCAGAGAATAAAACATCAAATCCATCAACATACTCAACAACCAAGTCATAATCAGAGTTCAAATGATCAAAATCAGAATATGAATCAATTTCAAAATCAAATCTAATAGTCTTGTTCATTACAAATGGGTGTGGAAGTGCTCTTAGACATCAAACTAGAACCAATACTCATGATCTCCCTAAGCATAGGACAATCAAATTCCATGGGGTTTTTATTTGGTGGTTCAAAATGAGAGATAACAATTGTAGAATGGTCCTCTGAGGGGTACTTCATGGAGTCCATAATATTAAATATCACAACTTCATCCCCAAACTCTATGGAAAGTGTACCCTCATTGACATTTATGATAGTTTTTGCAGTTTTGAGGAAGGTTATACCTAAGATAATGGGAGCATATGAACTTACCTGATCGTCCTCCATTTTAAGCACCTAGAAATCTGCTGGAAAGATCATGTCTCTTACCCGGACAAGTACATCCTCCAGGACTCCCGCTGGATATGTCGTAGCTCCGTTCGCCAACTACACCACTACTCTCGTCGGCTTCAACTCACCAACCTGTAAAGAAGAGAAAACAAAGTGAGACATTACATTTATGGAAGCTCCTAAATCACATAAAGCATCATAAAAGTGTAACTCTCCTATGTTGCATGGGATGATGAATATCCCAAGATCCTTGCACTTTGTTGGCATTGTTAGAGTTGGTGTAATGAGTGCTGACACATTCCTTCCAAGATTGATCCTCTCATTTCCCTTGAGCTCTCTTCTATTGGTACAAAATTCTTTTAAGAATTTGACATACCTTGGAATTTTCTTGATGACTTCAAGTAAATGGATGTTGATCTCCACACGCTTGAATGTATCCAAAAGATCTTTTTGCATCGCATCTTCAGCCATCTTTTTGGTTTGAACAACTCTATTTGGAAAAAGAAGAGGTTTATAGGAGGAATATCATCAATCTTTTTATTACCTTTATCTTTCTCATTGGGTTGCTCATCAACTGATTTTGAATGGGGCTTCTCCGGAGTTGAGGTGAATCCCAGTGGAACGATATGTGCAGATATATCAGTTGTTTTCTTCCTACTTCTCAATGTGATGACACTAACATTCCCCTTCAGATTTGGAGTTGGTTGGGAAGGAAGATTTTCAGAGTTTTTACTTACTAGTTCATGGAGGACAGTGGCAATCTGACTCATTTGTCCCTCAGCTTCGAACCATTACTCTTTAGCTTATTCTGTTGATTAAGAACAATTTGCTTCAAAAGGTCATCAGTATTAGAATCTACCTTGGGTGGGGGATTCCATTGTTGTTGGCTTGTTGATGCTTGGGCTTGAAATCTCCTTTGTGGTTGTTGGAAACCCTGCTGGTAAGGCGGAGACTGCTGAAAGTTTTGTTGAAAAGGGGACCTTTGTTGTTGTCCAGAGCTATACCTCATGTCTGATTGATCCTTCTACCCTTGGTTGTATGTTGGAGCAAAGGAATCAAACTTCTTTTGGGGATATGGTTGTTGCTGCTGCTGATATGGTCTCCCAGGAAACACCGCTGCACAGTCTTTTGTTTCTTGTAGTTGGGGGCAACAATTAGTTGGGTGGTCTGTTTCAGAGAAAATGCCACATAGCCTCATAGGAGTGGGTTGAGATGTTTTTTGAGCCAAAACAATCTGCCTCACCATAGTGGTCAATTCTTCCAACTTGGTATCAATCAAATGACTCTCAAGAGAAGGACTTACCTGATGTACTCCCCTGAGATGCGGTGTACCTCGATCGTCAAATTGTTGGGAGTTTTTGACCATTTTGTCAATCAATGCACGTGCAACTATTGGTGTCTTGTCCACCAATGCTCCTCCAGCCACAACATCTATCATGCTTCTCTCCATAGGTGTGAGTCCTTTATAGAAGTACTGGATGAGTAGTTGCTCACTGATTTGGTGATGTGGGCAGCTTGCACACAACTTCTTGAATCGCTCCCAGTACTCATATAGTGACTCCCCTTGTGCTTGCTTGATCCCCGAGATCTCTTTTTGAATAAATGTAATCCTTGATGCTGGAAAAAATCTTTGCAAGAAAAGACGTTTCAAATCATTCCAACAAGTTACATCTTCAGGTTGTAAATAATACATCCAATCTTTTGCAGCTCCATCAAGTGAGAATGAGAATGCTCTTAGTCTGATTTGATCTTTAGAAACATTTTTTGGTTTTAAGGTTGAGCAAACCACATTAAATTCTTTTAAATGTTTATTAGGATCCTCACAAGAGAGGCCATGAAATTTTGGAAGCAGGTGGATTAACCCAGATTTCAGTTCAAAGCATAATTCGAGATTTGGGTATGCAATGCAATTTTGTTGATAATTAATATCAGGTGCAACCAATTCTCGAATGGTTCTATTAAGTTCATTTCTATTATTTTCAATCATTGGTTTTTTTATGGTTGAATTTGAATTGCTTCCAATTTTAATGTTCTGAGAGGAGGAATTCTCAAACTGGTTAAATGTTGAAACTTCCCGTAGATTGAGAATGTCTGATTTGAGTCCGAAGGCTACGTTCAATCTCAGGGTCAAGATCTAAAAGATCCTTGAGATTAGTTCGTGTCATAAATCAATGAATGATAAAAAAGAAATGAAGAAAAGTGGATCATAATAAAAAGAAAAGAAGTTTGAGTTGGTTCGATATAAATAAAAGAAGAGTAAGAGAGAGGAAAAAAAACTTGAGAAAAGGGAAAGAAGAAATAGAGGAAAAGAAAAGAATTAAATGAAAAATAAAATAAATACCTCTAATTGGTTGAATAAATTACTTGCCTCCCCGGCAATGATGCCAATTTGAAAGGCGCTGTCATGAACGCCATCAAATGATTAGTGTGATTTTTGGGTACTTGGGTGCAGCAGAATGGCTGATCAAGGTCGTCTCTCAAAGGAGGAAGTAAATTTGATAACTTATTAAAGTTATTTTGAAAATAACATAAAAGAGAATAAGAACACTACTTGAAAGGATGAGGGGAGGGGTTGTTTACCATTCATAAAGCTAGAAGAAGTTTGTTGGAAGAAGATTGTATAATTTTTTTTTGTTTTTATTTTTTTGAAATGAAGTTTGATTAAAAAGACACAACAAGAAGATATTTTTTTAGAAAATATTTTAAAAGGCGCAATCGATCTAACTCTACCTCTTCACTCAATTATTTATCATTATCATCTAAATTAACATCCACTTAATTATGATCCCCTAACTTGTTAACCCCAGAACCCTATGAGAATTAACTTTACCACAAAGATGAAATGAATTAAACCCTAGGTTATCTTTGAAACATGCAATCACAACACCCTGCTTTGATTGATGTTCTAAGGATAACTTATGGTCAATGGTAAATTAGGGCACATATCCATTCTGGAAAATGAGGATGAATTGTGTTTAGGGATTATATTTGAACTCTACAAATTTATCCCGTGTGGTCTTGTATTACCGATTAAGATCGCGCTCTCACATTTCACACAATACCCGATCTTGCGTGTTTTTGTGTTAATTGTTCAATTGATTGCTTAGTTTTTTCTAATTTAAAAACTCAATTCATGGATCATATTAAGTGAATTACAGTAGCTCAATGATTCAAAATAATTAAATAAAGAGGGTAGAAGATAGATCGATCACTAAGAAAACTACTCTTCCATGGGCGGTATGGTCATCGTGGATACGTTTTGCATGAACAAAGGATTGAAAGGGTAGAACCCAATCTCGTCTCAACTCTTGATTCTAGCCTAATTAGGAAGATTAAGAAAAGAATAAGTTTGAACAAAATAGAAGAAAATAGAATAAATAAAAGAAGAACAAAGAAGTTTATTACACAAACAAAAGTATTACAACATGAAGAAGGAGAAGAAGAAGGCTTCGTCGAAGGGATCCTTGCTTCAAGAGCTACCCTTATTGAAATGGTTGGAGAATTGGAGTGGATCCACTTCTCCTCTACCCTCAACTTCCCAATGCACATCCCAACCCTTCCAAATGAGAAAAATACATATTTATAGAGTGGAGAGGAGACGAGGTTAAAAGTGGTTTCAAGTGTGAATGAGGAGATTCTACCAAATATTTTAATTCCACTTGCATCGCCTTCTTGACCACTAAAACACGTGAATTAGGTGTCCTTATAGAAGGATAATATGTGCGGAATTGGGTTTTCGATCCCCTCAAAATTTGGGCTCAATCAATGCACAGATGTAGAAGATATGCCCCAAACTCTAAAATGATGTCCAATCTCGCGTGTCCAGCCCACCATTGACTTAATGCCGCATTTACTCCATCCCAATGCACTCTTTAACTCTAGTGTCCTGAATAAAAGTTGTAGCAAATTAAGTGAGGAGTGATATTACAAAATTGTAAGTTCAAATAAGTCATATTAAAATATTTATGTTTGAAATACTACAATGAATTTTAAGAGTAAAACTAGTATTTTCACCATATTTTCAAATGAATGATCTAATCCCAAATAGTTTATAAATAAACATATTTAACACAATGTGAGAGAATTGTATCATTTATTATCAATAAAATATTCAATAAAAATGTGTTTTATTTAATTCATCGGTGATCGATAACTTGGAAAACACTCAGATCGATAACTTGGACAACAGTCGGACCCCGTGGCGGGGACCACTATGTCCATATACCTATTCAACTAAATAGGGTGGATTCTTGAATACCCTATTGTGTGTGACCCTCTAGGCCCTTACCTAGATAACAGTGAATAAAATCCACATACCAAGAGCGGAGTCTAGTAACCCATCATGACCCCTAAAGAGATAAGGATAGTCATAGCAACGACTACCATCCTACGAACACTGACTGTGTACTATAATTTCTTTGTCATTAAATATCTCATAAAGCAGGATGCACTCTTGTGTCATCATCCTTATCTTGTTTTATTATTTGTTGATCTATCTGAATGGATTTGCCTTTCTACTGCTTTGACTAAAGACTTATGAAGGAGGAACCATCCTGATCAACTAGGCCTGAGATATACAACTTCCTGAACATGGAAGCGAAAAATCCTTTCTTGACCATTCAGTCAATGTCATACCACCAACGACGCACCCAACACAAACTACCTCGCCACGACATCACTGCCATGGTTTTCTTATTGCATCAAAGTACGTAATAAAATGATATACATTGGTAATGGTTTCAAGTCAGGAGACCAATACACATGTCCGTAGATAGGAATGACCAATGACACCCAAAACATGTGGTGTTCCTATTGACGAGTCTGTCCTCATGATCTCACTACTAGAGATCACAAAGTGCGAATTTCATGAGAAGAAGTCTCAATGCTTATGAACCCCCAACACCTGATAGTCAGACATCTACTGTGTCCAGTCAGTAAGATGTATCTAGACTATAGAACATATATTTAAGATCAATGTCATTGTATCTCGAGGTTCTCATTATAGCCTGTGATCTGTTATAACCTCTCGACGCGACAATTAGCCTTTGGACATTACCATTATTATAGTGGACGCAGAAAAGTCTACACTATAATGGTAAGATAACATCATGCATATCTAACTGTCCACATGATATGGTAATCAAAAGTACTGCATAGTTGGGTCTAGGGCACCCACTATTTCAACACTCCCACTTGCATTAGAGCCAACTTGCTAACCAAACTTGTTTACTACTCACATGATAAATACCATGTTTCTGCTGAGTAATGGCTTTAACTGCTGGGTCTGCTACGTTTTCGCCGCGTGACATATCTGCTATATGTGACCTCATCTCCATGAGTAAAACTTCTCAAGATAAGGTATCCCCGACTATATTACTTTTGTCCATTGTCATAACTTGACAACTTGACTAGTAATAACATCATAATTTATATTATGATAATACTTTCTCACTTGGTGCGAATCCAAGAACTGGAACAAATCGTTGCGATTTAAAACTGCTTCTTAACTGCCTTAGAAGCTGCAACGTACTCAGTATTTGTAGGTTTGACTACCACTAGATTTTATGAGTTTGACCCACTCATCTCCTTTGCCTAACTGTGATACTGGATCATATTGATCTAAGGATTACTACTATGTGTCCCACCATAACTAGTATACCTTCCTCTCCATATTCCAGGTACATATCATTTGTACTTGCCGAAGTACAAGATGATAGTTCTGACTGCATCACTTGCAGTGCTCCTGGAAATAATTGATATCTGCCTACAATAAAGTATATCCTGGCAATATCGATTATTGTACATATTATGACATATGCGATTGATCCATCGCTGAAGCGTATGGTACTCAACTCGCAACTTTAATCTCTTCCTATGTTCCGAACATGTTAACTTGAAGAGATTAAGCGATGCGACATAGACAACAATTCATCTCTTGAATTGTTCCAACTTGTATTTTTAAATACAATGTCACTTTATGTACGATTGACTAAGTCTAAGCAGCCATTAGATCTACCTCAGTAGGTACTATTCCCTAGAACATAGGTTGCTACTTTAAGTCAATCATTGGAGAATTACTTTTAATCTGATCTTATCTAACTGTAAGATCAAAATCTATTTTCCATATGTTGCTGAACATATTTCACTTGGAAAACATTGGCGCTCCCACTAACCTTTGGTAGACACAAGACAAATATTCATTTATAATGAATGCTCTAAGATCTTGTTGCTTACTTTAATTCAGAATTGGATTTCAGTAACTTGCAACCCTTATAGGCATCATTTGATGTCATCATCTCTTTCTGGTTGCATCGTATAGACACCTTCCACGAAAGATGATCTTGACATCCAATGACCAATAAAAAGATCTTAGAAGTTTAGCCATGATAAGTAAAATTCTAATAGATTTAGGCGTACCGACTTGGTATAACCAATCGAGCTTTATTGGTACCAGGCTTGTACCATCCATGTATCTTCTCATTTGAATACCCACCGCAGTATTCAATTTATAGCCCCTTTGAAATTTGATACATGGAATCCATTATTGAATTTTAATTGATCTTGTCAATCTTAGCTTATTGCCATATACTTCTTGTAGGAATTATTATTCTTAATGAATAATTTATCACCGATCACGGTGAATATAAAAACATCACCATGGTTTCATACTCCTATACAATATGTGTCTCTGGAACATGCCTATTCCATATGTACTTGTGGAACTTGTTCTTATGTCAACCATTTGTGCATCTCGAGCATTGACTAAGTCCAAGTCAATTCAGCTCCCACTATCTCTAATAGAGATGTGCACCCTTATATAGAAATGTAGTCTATCACTTGACCACATCTTTTTTATCTTTGGGATTTAGGTAATATCCTAAGCAACTTGTTAGGATAATTACCTAAGATGCACAATGTGTTTAACTTGATGCCTGTTTGTTTGTTTTTCCTTAACAAATGCTTTGCATCCTAAACACATGTCCTATGGCATAATGGATTTTCATCATACTATGACTCGTATGATATCCATTTGTCATTTTAGTTGACATATTGGTTATGGGTTTATGCCGTTATTTGCAAAGCACATCTTGAAATATAATGGAAGTTTCTGCAGGTTGTAACATTGATACAACTTACATCATAACTTTGATGTATAAAATGTGCGTTTAGGAATTGCTCCATGCTACATTCTGTTGATCAATGTTAATATGTAAGACTCGTCATCGATCCTCCTTATGAACATCAATACGGTGATGTAGATAAGGTAACATGCGTTTAGGAATTACTCCACGCTACATTATCATGATCGATGATAGTTTGGTCAAGATATTCTTCGGCATGTCGATTCGAAACAACTCATATCTTCTTACCAAACATATACTTCACTATTCCTTAATAACTTAAAGGAATCTTATGAAGTATCTTTACCTCTTGCTATCCTTTGGAATAGATCACATTGTCTTGTTGAAGTAACCTCAGAAGTTTTGTGGCATACCTTTATTTCTAAAGGTTTCTTTGTCTAAACTAAGGATGTCAATAATACCAAAGGTGTTTAGCTGTGTCGAGCCTAAATACCATACTGGGTATATAATTGACGTCCACTTTTAGTTTTACTTAACGAAGAATCATATTGCCACAACTGGGTAGGTCTTACATTTTATATTCATCATGTATTGTCTTTGATTCAAGTAGCAGAGAACTATTTGTTGAGTATGTTACCACAAACAACATTCATTTCAAAACATGGAATAATGTCTCATCATGTCCAAAAGGGGTATGTAAGATAAATGTTTTGGTTATACTCTACAACTTGTTCTATTTGAATCAATCCCTTGGCAATTAGAAGTTAGGTGTTTCTCATCGCTGAGTTAGGAATCACTCTTTCTCAGCTGTTTGGAGAAGACACTTTACTTCTAGTAATATTTCTATACTTGCTTGGTTACTGTATTTAAATACACATATGTTATTGGCATATTATATTCAATACCCAAGAAGTATATTAGAAACATTAATATATTTGATGAATATAAACTGAACGAGAAGCAGGTACTTGCTTCTTGTATTTCAGTTTTTAAAATTCCATGAATTTATTTAATTATGTGATGCAAAAAACCTCCTGTTAAATAACTAACCACTTTTCATTGAAGGACACGACGAAGGTACCTTTGACGTTACTTGCCATAGGCCTTTTCACCTTATCATTCAATTTATTCGCCATATGAATAAAAGATGGCGTTATCTCCAATATTCTTATTTCTTGGCGAATGTAACCATAAAGGCAATGAAGCGCTTACTCTATATCGTTCGTTTGTACCTTTAAACGAAACTAGAGTATTTGAGTGTAAAAGGTATAAGAATGGGATAACATGAAAGATTGTGAAGTGTATTTCACTTTACACAAACCGAGTGCAATCATCACATTCAAATCTTGCTTCAATTTCTCCTCGAAAGGATCTTGGAGATGAGACTACATGTGATCATCATCCAAGTCATGATGTAGCGACCGCAACTAACATCAGACGTTGATGATAGCATTATGACAGATCCATCATATGCTTTGTTCACGAGTCTCCTGTAAGCAATTTTACACCCTTGCTTCCTAAGGTGGTTTAACAGGATGAGACACAAGCACCTTGAATTTCCATTATGGTAGTAATGTGCGCAAGCGCCTATACTACACTTGGAATTTCGTGTTTGTTTGGACATTAACTATGTCCAATATTTATTGCAGTTTTTATTATGGTATTACTTGCCATTCTCTACAAAAATACTTTAGCAGATTATACTTTTATGTAATTACCTAATGTGACATTACTGATTATTTTTATCATTGAATGTCTCACACTAATTTTTCGAATTTTAGGAACCCTCTGTATTAGAATTGGAATACTCTTGAGTATTCTAGTGGCAAAGATCCCTGAACCTCCCTTATAGTCTACAAGCTATGGCTACGCCGCTACTCGGAGGGTCCAAGGTAGGCTTTTGGCTGGCCAACCACATTAACTCGTGGTTCCTTGATCTGTTGAGTGAAGTCCCAACTTCAAAAATCATTTACTGATTTACTCAATGCTTGCCTCTAAAATTACAACAAGCTAGCTATGACTATTTCTTTGCTGCAATTTTAGTTAAGTCGACCCACCACACGAATAAGAACTCCCCGGTAGTAAGAAACACCCTCAGCTAAGGCATGACTGGCACCTCGAACACTCGGTTTTGTTCAAACTTGAATGATGGAAGGCTGTTTGTGACTTAATATTTTCTTTGAGGGTTTTGTTGGTTTTCTCTCTCGACCAATGTAATCCATTTCTATTAAACTTGTTCATCTATGTTGTCGCGCTCATAACTGAACTTTAATAGAAAAACATACGCCGCTTTTCATGCATTTTATTATATATTATTTCATGTATTTTCCCGCTGTTCTAAAATGCATAAAATAATAAATAAACTTATAAAAACAAACTACTATCCGATTGGTCTTGAGCATCTAAACGACCTAAGGGCGTCGTACCTGAGTTGAAGCTTGACTCTTAATGCAGCTTACCCCTTGTCTTGTATGTTCGCTTCACTTCTGGAACATCGCCTTGTTTTGGCGGGGTCCACGTCACGTCTTGGAGTACCACCTCGTCATGGTGGGGTCCACGTTGTTCGTCGTCTTCGTCCGAAGTACAAAGATACTCACACACATGCGAGAGGAACTAGTGGGATAAATATATATCAGGTAAAATGGGCGCACATACCCTTATACATTTTAATCGAAAAAGTATGACGATGCACAAACCATCTATTTAATTAATTACAATCATCACACACAATTAAAATATTTAATTAAATAAAAGGCAACATACACGGGTCGATGCTCAAGACCAGCAGACGGGTAAAATAAAGCGCGATAAAATTAAATGCATTAAATAAGTACGAGGGGTTATTTAATTAAATTAAATGAATTAATAAATTCAAATAATTTAATTAATCATCAGTCCGCTAATTAATTTAATTTTAATGCCAAAATTAAATTAATTTAACTTAATTCAATTTAATAATTAAATTGAATTAATTTTATTCGGGAATTAAAATTATTATTGGTTAAACCATAAATTAATATTTAAATTAATTAATTATATTAATTATGGAAAAACCAGGCACTACAACACTGAGCATGCCCAAAGCGGGTCACGCTAAACCCGCGCAAACCCGTTTTGGGCCATGCAATGCCTACGCTTGACATTTCACGACGATGCAAGTATACTCAAATTCATTTTGAATTTGACCAAACCGTCCAAGCCTTTTACGGGCTAACTCGGGTCAGGTCGTTTACGGGTACCTGACAACGGAGGGGTGCAAGGTCTCAGGTGCTTCACCAGAGGCTGACCGAAGCAAGTCGGAGGTGGCCGGTCGCTGCCCGCAGCAGAGAGGTTGGACGACGCGAGCTGGTGGGAGGAGCAGGCCGCGTAGGCGTCCGGCCAGGGAGGTAGGGCAGCGACCTGGAGGACCGCCGGGTAGAGCTTTGCAGTGGTCGGGAGGGCCGACCCTTGTTGCATGGGTGCACCTGCGACGATGGGTGAAGCCCGCCAGGAGCCGACTTCTGCTGGACGCGCGGGAGGTGGTGCCGACCGGGACTCAGCGAGGGCGGTCCGGCGCTGCGGAAGGAGGTTGGAAGCCTACTGTGGGTGCGGCGACCGACTGCTGCATGCTGCTACTGGGATGCGGACGCCGGGACCGGCTGGCGATGGGGCGCGATTGCACAGGGCTGGGCGACGGGCAGGGCGTGCGGGGGGGGGGGGGGGGGCTTCTGTTGCGCTGCGCAGGTGGCTCGCGGCGCGCCTGGGTCGTTCCAGGCGGGAGGTTGAGAAGGCGGGACGGTCGGCTGGTGTGCCGTGCGGAGGTGCCCGCTGGGTCTAGGGCTGCGCCGTGCTGAGGCGGTGATTCCCGACGGCATGCTCCGCGGCGTAGCGAGGGAGAGGGGGTCCGCCCGGACACCCTTGCAAAACATTTTTTTTTGCTTTGCTTCTCCATTGGGCGCCCCTTTTTTTTTGAGTCTACTTTCTTTCTGGCGCCGCCCCCACCCGTTTTGCCTTTTGTTTTTTTTATTATTTTAAGACTTGTTTTTGAAGTCTCTTCCACTCCATTTATTTTTATTTAAGAGTCAAGTCTCCCCAAATTTTTATTAAATTCCAAAGGCTAACATTAGCCTTTAAATTAATAATAATATAATTGTTGTAATGAAATAATAATTTATTATTATTATTACATTATTATAATAATAAAATAATAATTATTATAATAATAAAATTATTGTGCAAATTATATTATTTATAAAATTATAATTTCCATAATTAATTTTATTTCTAATGAACCGATTGAATTTTAATCAGTTCAACAAGATGAAATAAAATTAGAACCCGAGATCAACCCGTGAATTTAATCCGATCTGAAAATTTAAATTGACCGTAACTTGGTCCTTCGACATCGGATCGCCGCACAGTTTGTACCGTTGAGACCGTCTTTGAACCCTCTACTTAATTTTAATGCAAATTTAATTTTCTAAGCTCAGAAAATTTACGCGATCGCTCTGATACCACTGTTAGGTTCCAGGGGCCCGCAGCGGAAGCCGGTGGGCTGGGGATTTTAAATTTTTCGTCGACGGGACGACGGAACTTGTCGTCGCCAACGATCCGAGCCTCAGAGAGGTCCGAGGATCTCGCCTAAATTATTAAGAGCACAAAACTAAAAACGAAAACATACCCGTTTCAAATCCGAAGTCGTGGTCGACTGCAACTAGTCGATGACGATCGTCGCTTGAAGGATCCAAAGCAGGATCCCTCTGGATCGTCCACACGCGCTCTACAAATCTGTTGCAACGTCGATCGTCGAATTCTGGGTGCTGGCGCGGCGATCCGACGATGCTTTCGACGTCCCGACGATCACCACATCGAGATCTCTTCGATGCTTGAGGAAAAACTTGATCCGAACTCTTGGATCATCAACTTCTCTCTTTAGGAAGCAGGAGGAGAGAGACTCAATTTTCATTCCATACAAATGAATGAATAGTGAATTGCATAACATAAGAGAGAGCCTCCTCTTATATTTATAGTGACGTTGATAAATACCCGGTAGGGTTCCCTGACCCCCGTTTATTTCAACGTTCACTAAATAAATAATTTTGATGAACTTAACTGCGTCAATATTATTTATTATTTTATCACATACTTGTAATATATATATATATATATATATATATAATATTACGTGATAAAACAGAGTCATTTAACTTGACTCGCTATCCTGCTTAATATTAAACGAACCTTGAATATTAATATAATATTCGTTCGATTAATATTTTTCTCGTATTTACTATACTTGTAAATAAATTAAATAAATTCAATCCCAATTATTCATAACTTGAATAATAATGAATTTATTTAATTTATCGGTGATCGATAACTTGGACAACACTCGGACCCCGTGGTGTGGCCCACTATGTCCATATACCTATTCAACTGAATAGGGTGGATTCTTGTGTAGGTTTCGGGCGCAGCGGAAGCGCGTTGGTGGGTTTGCCCAACTTTAATTTTAGCGTTAAATGACGTTCAATTCGAGATCCGTCATGATATAAAACGCCGGATCTTCGGAATAGAACGAAGAACGAAAAAGAAAAGAAGAGTCCCGGAACCATTGAGATAGGATCGTCATATGTTGGTTATAATTAATTTAATTAATTCATAAGAATTACCTCGGTGGAATTCTTTCTTCGTTGGAGTCTCCGGTCATGATCCCGTGATCCGTCATTGCGTTGTAGAATCCAAGTATAGGATTCCTCTAGCGGTGATCCACACGTGCTCCACGTATCTTTGGATGTCGCCGAAGGGATCTCCGGGTGCTAGCGCCGAAGAACCTTCGCTTGCGATATCCGCCTTCGACCGCCTTGATCCGGTGGAGGATCTTGCTCTCGTAACTTGAAAGCGTTCTTGGTGGAAGGAGAATTCTCTCTTGGCTTGAGAATATTTCCAAAAAACCGTTGTGCACAACAATGGCTCTAGAAAAGTGTTGGGTTGTGAGGATATTTATAATCGAGTTTGAGGTTAATAGAGTTATGACAATAAACTCTTATTGAAACCCCGTGTCGAATTATTAATTCCTTGACATGCGTCCACGCTGATTATAATTAATATCATTTAATAAAACAATATTATATCCTCAAAATCCCGACTGAAAAACTACACGGCGTGTAATAATTAATACATGGCGTGTACTTGTTTTCCATAAAACTACACGACATGTATATTTAATATACGCGGCGTGTACTTTTATTTTCCATTTTTCTCCACCACATTTATTAAATCTTGAGTAATGACTATTAATTTCTTAAATAAATGTAACTGCATTACTCGCTAATAAATATATTATTTCGCCCACAATATATTCTTTCGAATAACTAGTGTTGAAATAAATGCGATCAGACATCCTTAAGTAATTATTAAACCACAGTCAGGAATAATATTTATTTAACTTCTTAAATTAATATTTAACTGAGATACATGGACACACTTAGTGTGTGACCCTCTAGACGTCTTTCTCAGTGGCATTAGGCGGAGCCTGCCTAAAGTCCAAGGTTAGCGTCTAGCAACTCACCAAGGCATCCATAGAAGAAGAAGTTAACGCCGCAATGACGTGTCACCTCCTACAAACGCTTACCGTGTAATATAATCCATTTGTCTCGATATCTCTAATCAAGCCGGTTGCTTGCTAGTGCCATCAACCCATGTGCTCGATTATTCTTTCTTTGACTTCTCGGAATTGAACTCGCCCATACCTTACCATGACCATGGATTTATTTAGACTATATCAATTCCATCAAAGGGTCTGAGATATCTACTTCTGTTATGGAACAGAAGGGACAAATCCTTTCTCGCATTATCTATTAATGCAGTATTACTCGTGACGCACCCAACGTATCCTACCTCGCTGTGAACAGTGTGTCGTCACCGTTTTCGTCAATACATCTAAGTGCGCGAGTTGTAATACCCATTAATAATAATCTTAAAGTCTAAGGACCAATACACACGTCCGCAGATAGGAACATCCAATGACACTATGAAATGTGGATTTCCTACTGGCGGGTCTCGTTCTCATAATATCCTCCTGGATATTACCAAGGGAACACACCATGAGAAAGTGACTCAAAGTTTTATGAGTCCTCACCCCTAATGACCTGTATTATTTGTCTCTCAAATAATATCATCCGGCCATAGAACATATATTCAAGAACAGTGTTATGACACTTCTGGGTTCTCATCATAGCAGGGATCCGCTATGACCATTTAATGCAACAGCTGTCCTTAGGACATTATCACATGCATTGTCACGCAGAAGAACAATCAAGATGTGATAAAGCTTTTATTAATGAATAAAGTACAAAGTAGTTGGTTCTAGACCACCAACTCCAACATCTTGAATACGCTATTGTGTGTGACCCTCTAGGCTGTTATCTCGATAGCAGTGAATAAAATCCACAGACCAAGAGCGGAGTCTAACAACCCATCATGGCTCCTAAAGAGATAAGGATAGTCATAGCAACGACTATCATCCTACAAACACTGACTGTGTACTGCAATCTCTTTGTCATTAAATATCTCATAAAGCAGGACACACTCTTGTTTCATCGTCCTTATCTTGCTTTATTATTTGTTGATCTATCCGGATGGATTTGCTTTTCTACTGCTTTGGCCAAAGACTTTTGAAGGCGACACCATCCTGATCAACCAGGCCTGAGATACACAACTTCCTGAACTTGGAAGCGACAAATCCTTTCTTGACCATTCAGCCAATGTCATACCACCAACGACGCACCCAACACAAACTACCTCGCCTCGACATCACTGCCATGATTTTCGTCTTGCATCAATGTACGTAATCAAATGATATACATTGGTAATTGTCTCAAGTCGAGAGACCAATACACATGTCTGTAGATAGGAACGACCAATGACACCCAAAACATGTGGTGTTCCTATTGACGGGTCTGTGCTCATGATCTCACTACTAGAGATCACCAAGTGCGAGCTTAATGAGAAGAAGTCTCAATGCTTATGAGCCCCCAACACCTGATAGTCAAACATTTACTGTGTCCAGTCAGTAAGATGTATCTAGACTATATAACATATATTTAAGATTAATGTCATTGTATCTCGAGGTTTTCATTATAGCCTGAGATCTACTATAACCTCTCGACACGACAATTAACCTTTGGACATTACCATTATTATAGTAGATGCAGAAAAGTCTACACTATAATGGTAAGATAACATCATGCATATCTAACTGTGCACATGATATGATAATCAAAAGTACTGCATAGTTGGGTCTATGACACCCACTATTTCAACACCTCTAGGATTATGATTTCAAAATTGTCTATATTCCTGGGAAGGAGAACATAGTAGTCCATGCTCTCAGCAGGAGATCTTGTTCGCAGTTGCTGAGCGAGGCGTTAGAGCAGTTGACCTCGTTACAGTCATCCTTTGTGGATGGAGATGGAATAACTTATCTCCAATTGATGGTTGTTACTCCTCTGCTTTTGGAGTGAGTCTGGGAGACACAGCTTAGAGATATCGATTGTGAGACCCTACATGCTTAGATATCTATAGGGATTTCTTCTAATGGATATTATAAAGGTGGAGAGCACGTCGTTTTTTTTAGAAGACGCACGATGATACCAATGACGTTGTGGGAGGAGGTTATGAAAGAGGCATACATCTCCTTCGGTGGTATATCCAGTTGTGACAAATATGTACCAGGACCTCCAATGTCAGTTTTGGTGGCCAGGAATGAAGAAAGAAGTTGTTAAGTTTGTCTCTCGATCCCTTACTTGCTAGCAAGTGAAGTCTGAGCACTAAGTTCCAGCGGGTTTAGCTCAACCCCTTGAGGTGCCAGAATGAACGTGGGATGTGATATCTATGGACTTTGTGACGAGTTTACCACGTACGTCCACAGGACACGATGCCATCTGGGTGATTGTAAACCAACTCACCAAGTTAGCCCACTTCCTAATTATACGAGAGCAGAGTTCAGTAGAGAATTTGAGACGCCTCTACCTGTAGGAGATAGTCCGAATCCATGGAGTCCTATCGACGATTGTTTTTGATCGCGATGCTCGCTTTACATCACGACTGTGGAAGGGATTACAAGAGGCATTTGAGATTCAATTATGATTGAGCACAACGTTTCACCCCCAAACTGATGGTCAGACTTAGCTAACCATTCATGTTTTGGAGGACATGCTGCGAGCTTGCATGTTGGATTTTGCCCGTAGTTGGGAGGATCAATTACCACTGGTGGAGTTTGCATACAACTACCATTCCACCATTGATATGACATCATTCGAGGCTTTGTACATGCGAGCTTGCAGGTTACCACTTTATTGGACAGACTCAGGAGAGTCGGCACTAATAGGCCTGAAGTTGATGCGAGTTACAACAGAGAAGATGCAGATCATACATGAGCGGATGAAGACTCCATAGAGTTGTCAAAAGTCTTATGCTGACAGACAACATAGACCTTTGGAGTTTGAGGAAGGAGTTTATGTGTTCCTATGGGTTTCACCTCGACGTGGATTACAGAGATTTGGCCGGGGCGAAAAGCTATCTCCGAGGTTCATCGACCCTTTTCAGATATTGTGTAGAGTTGGCGATTTGGTGTACCACTTAGCTCTACCTCCACAGTTAGATTGAGTACACGATGTCTTCCATGTGTCGCAGCTGAGTAGGTACGTGCATGAGCCATCGAAGGTTATCGACTGGGGTTAGTTGGATGTCGAGGATGGAGTGACCTTTGTCGAGTATCCAACAGAGATTGAGGATCGATAAGAGAGAACCTTTGTGGGAGATCAATTTCTTTGGCGTATGTCTGGTGACTACATGAGAATCTTCAGGAGAGCACATGAGAGCGGGATGCTCAGATTCGTGCTCAGTACCCACCTGTTTTTGAGTAGCCCTTGTTTTGGCTTTTGGGGGATGTAAAACCCCAAGGTGGGAGAATGTAATGTCACTGATTTTCCATGTATTATTTTTAAATATTATATGGATTATTTTCAAGACCAAACGCCGAGACGACTTGCAATTCCGAGTCCCAGTGTGCCCAGAATAAATGTTTGAAATATATTAAATATATTAAATAACACGCTTGCACAGTTTTTCTGGAAAAGTGGAATAACTTTTAAACGGGTGTTCAGATAAGAAATTTGAGGGCACCGTTGAACTCAGAAAGCGAGGTTTACCTTAGACGCGTTTTAACATTAGTCGGCGCGAGTCGTTTGTGGAAAAGTCATTACGTGCGCTGGAATGAATAAAATAATTTAATAAAATCATATTATTACATCAGCATTGACGCAACGACTAACAATCTAAGATTGTTATGTCAGAATCTCAGGGTTAGCCGCATAACCTTGGAGACGCCGGAGGACCGTTGGAGAGAGAGCTTTGGAGAATCCTCTCAGGCGAACGACGACAGATCGTGGATCGATGATCGACGTGCCTTAGATTTGACGAATCTTGCCAACGACGACTACGACAGATCGTTCTTTGTCAGCGATCAAACCGAATCGAGGTAGGACATGTGTTTTATTTGGATCTCTTCCCTGTTCTTGAATTATACGACGAACGCAGGTCAATAAACGAACATATTGATCTGCGGTTCGATCGTTTTGCAGGATGAGTTTTTTTGCAGGGTTTATCGGGAGATCATCTTTGAGATTTGATTATTTGATTGTTGTTTTAACGACAACAAAACAAGATCGACATGAACATCGATTAGGGTTCATTCCTCTTGATTGATTGTGTTTTTCTCCCCTCGTTCATCGTTCATTGCGGTCGTTCTTCGTTTGGCCTGCTTTTCGATGTTTTATTGATGAATTGATCATTGCACACATGTTTCTTGACACAACGATCCGAGATTGTAGATTTGGGATCGGTATGATGCAACAAAGGTGCGACGACGGTAGCGGTGAACAAATCAGACCGGTTTGGAAACCTCATATTTTTGAGCGAGATGCGTGGCAGATGATTCAGACGAACAATTTCGTTTTTCGATTAGATTCGACGACCGGAGCGCGTTGCTCGTCAACTGTGATGCTCGACCGAGGTAGATCCACGAATCCCGGTGAGATTGGAGTCGAATTTCAAGGCGACAGCGGCGCGAGTGCGAGCGGGAAGAAGAAGAAGGGTTTCTGGAAAAACCCGATACACACGGTGTGTAGTCCTTGACTACACGACATGGAGTCCCCTTTGGAGGGCTCAGTGTGTACTTGGGGAAGCACACAAACACGTGGTGTACTTGGAGGACTCGGGTTGCCTACATGGCGTGTACTCCCCCACACGACACGACCTGACCAATGTACACGAGCTACCCTGTGTACTGGTACACGGGTACAGATACACGGTTTGATGCTGTGTACAGGCACACGGTTGGGACCCGAGATACAGGGACACAGTGTGTGCTCTCTACACGCAGTGTACTCTCCTTTTACATGAACACAATTTGAATGAGATGGGCCGTTTACACGGGTAGGACCTGAGGTCAAGGGACACGACGTGTAACCCTTCTACACGTCGTGTACTTTTTCTTACATGGCTTAGATCCCCTGTCCTCAGTGACTTGGACACATTTCGTTAGGGTTTGTTCCCCTTATCCTTCCCCTGAAGGTAGATATGAATCACTTCCTACTCCTAGGACTACAATCCCTTCAGCGGGACTTATTGAATAGAGTCGTTGGAATCTCTCCGAGAGGCCCGAAGCGAGATTCTCTATTCATCTCTATGCTCTAGGTGGAGTTCTTGGTATCGACATGAACAACACTACTCGGGCGCCGATCCCCTACTTAGCAGGGTTAATCATTGATTTCAAAGGCACTCGCCTCACCGTGCCTTGGCGTGAGGGGAGGCGATGCACACTTGCTGCGCCTTAATACTTGTTTGGCGGTGCGACCTCACCGAGGCACGCGCCAAACCAAGGGGTGCTAAAAGCGCTAGACATCGTAAGGCGCATCCGTGGCCACTCGAATTGGGGGCGAGCGACGATATAAGGGGTGGCAGCGAAAATCCTGGTAGATGGAAATCTTGGCACAGGTGGGAATCGTGGGTACAAACGGGTGGCAGAGATCAGGGGGTGGGGTGACGAAATCCGGGGCTGCTGGCGGTGAGGGCAATCGGCAGAGATTAGGGGTATAGACGGGTGATGGCGATCGACCGAGATCGTGGAAGGAGATTGGGGGTGGGTGGGTGGGTTATAGCGATCTGCCGAGATCAGGGAAGGAGATCTGGGGTGGGTCGGTGAGGGCGATCGACCGAGATTGGGGAAGGTGATCGGGGGTGGGTGCGTGGTAGAGATCGGGGAAGGACACTTGAAATCAGGGGAATTAAGTGCCTTGGTTCTATTAAAAAAACATATCATAAACTAACATTATAAAAACATGATGCACTGCACCACTCACCTTGCTGCGTTACACCACGAATTGTTGTACCACTCTCCTTGCTGCACCAGTCACCACCACACTACCCTCGTTGCACGACACCATGCACCTCGCTGCACCACGCAACACGTGCACCACGTGCACCACGCTGCACCAGCACCTCGCACCTTGCTGGACCTCGCTGCACCTTGCTGGACCTCGCTGCACCTTGCTGGACCTCGCCGCACCTCGCTGCACCTCACGGGACCTCGCTGCACCCATTGAAATAGCACCACACTGCATTTGTTGGAATAACAGCAATCAAACGCATTGGGTTGGGCGACAACAGACGCATTAGGCGACAAACATACGACGACGCGCAACAACACCTCTCCTTCTCGCTGACTTTCTTCTCATTGATTTTTCTACAGCCAAAAGGTTATTTATAATCCTATCTCTTATTATTCTACCTGGGTTTTCAATTTTTCTCTATTTATGTCTTATTTTCATTTGTTTTCATCTTTTCTCCCAACTTTGGGTCTTCTATTTCCATCAACATCACCTGTAGCACCCACTTAGTAGTGAAATTATGAGTGATAATTGTGTCGAAACACCAACTAGTGCAACTCCATGTAGTGTAAGGAAAGACCCGACTTGGAAGTATGCTTATCAAGGAAATCCTGGTTACAGAGATTCAATAACACACAATTTCTGTTTAGAAACAAAAAGTGGTATTAGTCGAATGAAACAACACATGGTTGGAGGAAATCCCGGTGACAAAGATTCAGTAACACGTAGTTTCTGTTTAGAAACAAAAAGTGGAGGTATTAGTTGAATGAAACAACAATGGTTGGAGGATATAAAAATTCTACTGCCTGTAAGAAATGTCCAGATCACGTGAAGGAGGAGATAAAGCAACATATGAAGAAAAAGGAAGAAGATAAGAAACAGTGAAACATACTTTCAGATATTGATGATTTCTAGCATGAAGATGAAGATGATGATGTCATTGAAAGGATCAATCTGAAAGATGGAAGAACTATTGCGTGAAAGTCATCATTCCAGTCACCACGTAATATCGAACTAATGGATACATATTTTACACGTGACCCGGAAGAAATTGTTCATGGTAGGAAAGGAAAACAAAAGACGATCATAGATGCATACAAAAACGAAGAGCACAAGAAAGAAATGCGAGAAAAGCATTTACACAAATTGCAAGATGGTTGTATGATGTGGGAATAACTTTCAATACTGTGAAATATGATAGCTTTTATCCCATGATTGAAGTAATTGGGCAATTTGGTCCAGGAATGAAGCCACCAAGCTATCACGAGATGAGAGTCCGCTTGTTAAATAAGGAAATGAAGCACACAAAGACAATGATGGAAGAACCTGTACAAGATTGGGTAAAAAATGGTTGCACAATTATGTCTGATGGTTGGACGGAAAAAGGCAAAGGACATTGATCAATTTCTTGGTGAATTGTCGCAAATGGATCATGTTCGTTGATTCAATTGATGCTTCATCATTTTGCAAAAATAGAGACAAAATATTTGAATTGCTAAGCAAATTTTTGGAACTTATTGGTCCAGAAAACGTTGTTCAAGTTGTCACTGATAGCGGTTCTTCAAATGTTTTAGCGGGTATTATTTATATCAACCTTATTAGTATATAAGTTTATACATATACATTATGCATATTAAGAATTTTATTATGTTTGTTTCTTATTCATTTCAAATCCTATTTTTAGGGAAAATGTTTGAGGTAAAGTATCCAAATCTTTTTTGGACTATATGCGCAACCCATTGTTTGGATTTGATATTGGAGGATATTGGGAAACTTGACATTAGCATGCGAACATTAAAACAAACAACTTCTTTGAGCTCTTTCATATATACTCGTCCGGAGGTGTTGAATATGATGAGGGAATTCACAGGGAAGAAATAGTTGCTTCGACCCGCAAAAACTAGATTTGCGACCTCCTTCCTCACAATAGCAAGTATTCATAAGCAGCAGGGGAATTTGAGGAAAATGTTCACATTGGATGGGTGGGCAAGAAGCAAGTTGGCTAAAGAGCTGCAAGACAAACAAGTTTCTAAAATCATATTGATGTCATCATTTTGGACTTCTATTTTGTATTATCTTAAAGTGACCAATCCACTTGTAAAAGTGCTTAGATTGGTTGATAAAGAGAAAAAGACACCAATGCGATACATTTATGAAGCCATGGATAGAGCTAGAGACAATCATGAGGGCTTTTTTGATGAAGAGAAGTGTAATTTTTTTTACTGTTACTGATCGTAGGTGGGGGATTCATCTTCATCGGCCTTTGCATGCTGCAAGGTATTTATTGAATCCCGAATTTTGTTATTCAATTCCGAATATCCAATTGGATTTTGAAGTACAAGATGGATTAATTAAATCCATCCAAAGGCTGGTTTCAAGCCTTGAGATTAAAAAAAAATCATGGATGAAATCATTTTATACTTGGATGGAACTACTTTCTTGTAACCCTTCTTCTGCTTGGGCGATGGTTTCACAAGTCACATGTTCCATGCAGTTCTTTAGCATCACCTATCCAGAATCAAACATGCTTTGGAGAACGACTTTAAAGATGATGAAATACTGGATGGTGTAACCCATCCTCCTATGGAAAGGGAAGTTGTCATGTTGATCAGTGAGGTTAACCTCATTGGGTTTACTATGCTGTGGTAGATTGAGTATGTTATTTTCCATGACTGTGAGGAAATAACTGGGGACCAACTCATTTCGAAAGGAGAACTCTTTATCCATACGTTCCTCGAATCGCTAGAGGCCCTGATCTCCTTTTTCATCTAGTCAAGGGTGATTTTGTTGTTGTTGATGCTCAACAGGAGGTGTCAGTTGACTCAGGGTCTATCGGGGTGTTTGAGTTCTCACTGCTACCAATTTAGGCTAACAATGGTAGTCTCTACCTTACCCTGCTTTTTCCCATATACTGAGGACATGGGCCGAGATTTAGCTCGGTTCAGTTGAATGGAATCTTCTAGGCACTATTCCATTATTGATGACCCACAGAATCCTCCTGGACACTTTATCGGGATCAAAGGAGTTTTCAGCTCATCCTAATGATTTTCATCACGAAGATCTAGTAGTTCTTTTATGAGAGAGTGATGCTAAGTGAATATGTTAAACCCTTCCATCTTGTAATGATTTCATAAATAATCTCATTTTCATGTTTTTTGAAATTCGTAAGGTCGAAAATTGTCATTTTCCTTAGTGTAGAGATAAAATGATGAAGGAACTAATAATTAAGGTCTTCACATTTCACAATGGATCCTGCTGGAAGGTCGCCCTATCAGATTTTGCACAAAGCATCTCAACTTGGTCACCTTCTTCTAGTCTCGAGGGCCCATCATGTGGCCAAATTGGGACATGATGTGTGTTAGATATTGATCTATATCTCCTCCACCATAAAAGGTTGAGAAGGTTTGATTGTTGAAATTCGGTGGGGAAAAGATTTAACCACCAATTTGGGATATGACTTCTTCTCGGGCTACATGGGTGCATTCCACCCTTCTATGTTTTCCATTCGGATATCCAGAGACTCAATTTCGTTGAGCAATTCTAGAGGTACCACTGTCTAGGTTTCCCCCCGTCTATAGGGAGCAAGTGGGGCTTGACGAGGTTGCCCCATTTTCATATCCCACTTTCCTTTATCCTTGGTGGTGTTCCACCATATGGGTTGCAATTCTTTATTTGGGGGTGCCAAGTTTTTTCTCAACCTCTGATTCTATGTATGTTCGTCCTCAGTTGGTGCATCAAGACCACCCTCCTCTCGAGGCACGATTTCTACATTTCAACCCTCTATATGCATCTTGGTCCATATCATCTATTATGTTGATGGTGATGACATTCACCAAGGTGTATCGAGCAATGGTAGTTGTCCCATTGCTCTCAACGCAATATGGTGACTCTGCACCACTTGCTCCTGTGAGGGCTGCATCAAGGTTGTTTCTCTTACCCAAGGAAATATTGGGACATTTTAGCTTATGACCCTTACTGGTATTGATTGCCTTTATTGTACGTTTCTCCTATCCCAGTATGTGAATAGTGAACTTGAGGGAGTTTCTAGTCATGTTTGTTGAACGAGACCCAAATAGAAAATATTCATCTTGCGGTGAGAGGAATCACTACGGAAAAAATGACATTTTGCGACAAGTTATTTGCGATGGGAATAAATCTCGTCGCAAATAGTCCGTCGAAAAGATTATTTGCGATGGGGACATCAACCCGTCACAAATAATTAGTTATTTGCGATGAGATAAGGGGTCCCGTCGCAAAAGGTTTGGTGCGGTTTGTGCGCCAAACCGCGGGAAGGGTATTTGCGATGGGGGGTGCCTCCCGGTCGCAAATACCCGGCGGCGATAAATACTATTTGCGACAGGATCTTCCCCCGTCGCAAATAGTGTGTGGGCATGTCACTATTTGCAACGAGACCCATCACAAATACCCTTTTAACCACTGACGGTAATTAATGCGGCTGAAGGTATTTGCGACGGAAGTCCCGTCGCAAATAATCTTACCTATATATACCCTCATCCGTTTTTTCTTCTTCCTCTCTATTTCTACCTTCTCTCTCTCTCTAAACTCTAACTTTACCGTTAAAATTTCTTTGAGTTAATTTTTTTTACGAACAGATTTTGAAGTCGTCTACACCTATAATAGGTCAAGTTTAAAGGTATTTATGTTTTATTTAATTTAATATTTATTTAATTTTTTTATATTAATTTTAATTATTGTTAATTAGTTGTAATTAAATTAGATTTAGATTGTTTTGTTATCAGTATTTATTTGTAGTAATAAACTGATATTACTAGTGCTAATTATTAATAATTAGTGGTAATTAGGAATTATTAACGATAATTAGTAATTAATATAAATAATTAGCGGTTATTAGTAATTAGTAGCAGTAATTAGCAGTAATTAATAGTAATTAACACTAATTAGTAATAATTAGCGGTAATTAGTAGTAATTAGGAATAAATAGTTATAATTACTAAACAATAGTAATAAATACAAATAATTAGTAATAAATACTAATAATTACTAATAATTAGTAAAAATTACTAATAATTAGTAATAATTACTAATAATTAGTAACAATTACTAATAAATAGTAATAATTACTAGTAATTAGTAAAAAATAGTAAAAATTAGTAAAAAATAGTAACAAATACTAATAATTAGTAACAAATACTAATAATTAGTAACAAATAGTAATAATTAGTAATAATTACTAACAAATAATAATAATTAGAAATAATTAGAAATAATTAGCAATAATTAGCAATAATTAGCAATAATTAGCAATAATTAGCAATAATTAGCAATAATTAGTAATAAATAGCATTAAATAGTAATAAATATTAATAATTAGCAATAATTAGCAATAAATAGTAATAATTAGGAGTAAATAGTAATAATTAGTAAAAAATAGTAATAAATACTAATAATTAGTAATAAATACTAATAATTATTAATAAATAGTAATAGTTAGTAATAATTAGTAATAATTAGTAATAAATAGTATTAATTAGTAATAATTAGTATTGATTAGTAATAATTAGTATTAATTAGTAATCATTAGTATTAATTAATAATAAATAGTAATAAATAGTATTAATTAGTAATAATTAGTAATAAATACTAATAATTAGTAATAATTACAAATAATTACTATTAATTAGCAGTAATTAGGAATAATTAGTAATAATTTGCAATAATTAGCAATAATTAGCAATAATTAGAAATAATTAGGAATAACTAGTAATAATTAGAAATAACTAGTAATAATTAGTAATAAATTGAACGAATTAGTAATAAATTAAAAGAATTAGTAATAAATAGGGATAATTGTAATACATTGTAAGAACTTGACACAATTTCTAGTGGATTGGCGACACTTCTTTTGCTCGATGACTCTTCTCTTTTCAACTCTCACGGCCTAAAAATATTATCAAAAATGTGGTTCTACGTATGCATATCTAATCTCGTATGCACGAGATTGGATATGCATTCTTAGGACCACATTTTTCATAATGTTTTTAGGGGGTGATAGTTGCAAGAAGATGATTCGTCGACGAAAAGGAGACTCTTTTGTCCGATGCCTCATTTACTTGCATCTTTCTCACACTAAAATCACAATGAATAATCTGGTTGGAGGTACGCTTATGCATTCTCGTATGCATGAGAATGAATATGCGTACCTCCGAGCAGATTCTTCATTGCGATTTGAGTGTGAGAAAGTTACAAGTAAATGAGCCATCAGACAAAAGAGCAGCCGCCAATCCACTAGAAATTGTGTCGCCTGTAATTAATGGTAATTAGTAAGAAGTAGTTGTAATTAGAGAGGTGGTCCGATAATTGTGAATCAACTGGAGCTCATCCATGGAGAGCTCCAAAGAGGGAGGAAGAGCACCAGCCGACGAGGAAGCATCCTGGACCACAGTCTGACCTTGCCGAGGTTGCGGAGATGAGCGACTATGAAGAACTCAACAACGGTCGATCAGGTGACCAAACTTGCCACAATGATGACAGAGGGGACAAGGATGATCCTCCCCATGACAAGGTCCACGAGTGCCTGAGGAGCGTTCACTGCCACGACCCAAGAGGGTAGCGTGATCGATGCTGGGGGTGGGTGGGGCAAGTGATCGATGAGCCTTTCCAAGACGATGATACTCCTGTGGAATCTCGAGTGAAAAGGGGTCAACGAGCATATCTGTGGCCGTCATCGCATATTCAGGATCGAGACCATGGAGAAGGCTAAAGAGGCACAATTGGTCCCTCTGGGCCAAGGCTGCCTCTAGTGTCTGGGGAATGAGCCACAGCTCAAACAATTCGTCTTGGAGAGCTTTTCATTCCATGAAGTACGTCAGAAATGGACGAGCCTACTGATGGATGAGCGATAGGTGCTGACGAACATCGGAGACCCGAACCAAATTATTTGTCTCAGAATACATCAAGTTTTAGGGATTCCAGAGTTCCTTAACCATATTGGCGGTTCGAGTGACGTCCTTGACAGAGTGGTCCATGGAATTGACTAGTAAATTAAAGATCTTGCTATCAACAATCTTCCATGGGCGGTATTTGAGATCGAAAGATAGGGGCGGAAGAACCTCGAGGTGGGAGTCGAGGTCCATGCCCATGAGTGACATCAGCACCATCTTCCGCCATACCGAGAAATTCGTTGAGTCGGGCCACTCATCAACCAGGCGGGTGGAGACAGTGATCAGTGGTGGTAAAACCGAAGGTTCGACCATTAGAAGGTCGGGGCCGGGACGTGGCGAGGAGAGCGGGATCAGGAGTCACCGAGAGAGGTGGGGTCAGGATATCGCAAGGGAGACGGGTGTTGGGAGGACGCGTTGGAGGTGAGGTCATGTGAAACTGGAGAGTCGCGGGAGGGCAGAGCCGAAAAATTACGGCGGGAGGCGGGGTTAGTCACGAAGTCGGGAGGCCGCGAGCAAGCGGGTTCAGGAGAGCGCCGCAGGAGGTGAGTCGGGAAGCGCCACAGGTGGCGGTGTCGGGAAGCCGCGACAGAGGCGGGCCGGGTGCCGTGACGAGAGGCAAGGGTCGATCACAAAGCCGAGAGGGGCGTCAGAGGCGGGCGACACTGTAGGAGGGTGGGGTAAAGAGCGCCACACAGGAGGGATTCTCCGGGAGGAGAGAGGACAACAAAAATAGTCAGGATTTTTTCTTTTGATCCTATTTAGATAGCGAATTCCCCTTATCTGAATTTGTGGTGGAGACATTCTTTTATAGATGAGTAAAAAAGAATACACGGTGGAGTATTCTGATGTGGGACTCGGAAAAATCCAACATAGTAAAACTGGGTTTAACAATGATATATTTATTTTTAAATAAATTCAATCTCATCGACAACTTACAAAACACACAACCCCAAATCTAAATGAATTATAATATAGTATACCACTATAACCTAACTGTTAAATTGGAAGGTATGAATATGAATAACTAAATTATGAAAATTAAAAGGTTTACACAGTTATAAAATAAATTCAATTATCATATACTGATTAGAAATAAAATAAGAACCATTTGAAAGAAAAAAATGTTTTCTAAAAAATGGTATTTTTCTAAAAGACGGTTTAGTCATGCATTTCACACATAATTTAAAATTAATTTTACCACTTTTAGAAAACTTAGTTGCCAAATTATCAATATTTTTGAAATCATTATATATATATATATTAACGTATGGTGAAACTTTTTGGATTTTTTTTGAAAATATTAATTTTCAGTGACTGGAAAAATACCTATTTTTATAAAATTTTCATTTCATTTTAATATATTAAGTACCATTATTATTTTAATTTGGTTTAAGATTAAAAAAAATATTATTGAGTTATAGTAAATTCAATTCATTAAATTTAAATCATCTTTAATATAGAGTTTAGTATAAGTTTATTTTTAGTTTTTAAAACACTTTTCTGAAAACATTTTTAAAGTGCATATTGTTTTTCCATTTTAAATAATTAAAATAACCTCTAAAGAGGGATGATTTAAATGATATGTATATATTATATATCTATAAATATAATTTTAAATTCATGTAATTATAAGAACTTTCCATATAGTTAATATGAGATCATTTTTTCCTTAAAAAATACATTTCATGAAAAATCATTTTTTCAACACATCTGTAGTTTGATTTTAAATTTTTTTTTCCACTTTTGTGAGGTAATTTTTGAAAAACGGATTAAATATTCAGAATAGGAATAATTTATATGATATAATATGGCTAACTCAATTTTTTACAATAATAAATAGTGAAAACATTAAAAAATATTTATTGCGGTTAAGGTAAAAATGAGTTTACTTGGGGTTAAACTAAAATTATAAGGGTTAAAAATGACCAAAAATATCTATAAATCTCATTTTATGATCATATTTGGACGTTATACATTTTAAGGATAAAAAATATTCCATTTTTTAACTTTCTCCATGAGAAAAATACGGGTGAAATTCTTTTTCTTCAAAATTTCTAATGTGTCATCTCCTCCACTTATAAAAGGTCGACCACTTTTCTACCCACGCTTACGAAACCCAATGGATCGACCCATAACTAACCAAATAAATTATTTACTTCCATAACCTCATTCTAGAATCCTTTTTTGATCATAAATCTGTCCTAGGAAGGCATTTGGTGAACACTTAACGATGTTTTCTGAATAATAGGTAACATCCTTTACCGATAGTTTTATTTTATTTATTATTAATGATCCTTAAAATATATTTTTTAAAATGATGGTATAATATCCTAATTATCTTCAATATTCTGATATTTTTTTATTTAAAGCTAATTACATATATCTATCTCCTCTATCAAATGGGAAACAAAATCTTCGACCTTGTGAATGGCGGACTACCGCCTCGTGAACCGATGTAATTTATTTTCCATCACTGATTATCATGGATTGCATGCGTTTAATGTTTATATATGATATTTGTGACATAATTACTCTTCTAGAATTATAATATCACATAAATTGTTTTTTTACATTCCTAGAGAATACAGTAGCGTCGCTCGTGTGTACGGTGGGCTGCTGTCTCATGAAGCGATGTGATTCATTTATCACTTATGTTTTACATATAAAGTTGTAAGGATTAATTTTATGTTTATATATGATTTTATTGATATGTTAATTATTCTGAAAAATAAATATATCATATACTTTTTACCATACTATTCATTAAATAAATGATAACGTCGTTCATGTGTATGACATACTACCTCCTCACGAAGCGCTTTGAATCATTTTTATTACCAAATCACTTTGATGGTATATAAAAGGGTATTTAAAGAAATAGTATGATATTTGTGATATAATTACCATCCTATAAATATTAAATAACACTTTATTTCCACCATGATCATCAAAAAATGGAAACGTTACTCATGTGTACGTACGACCTACGGTCTCAATAATTGTAACACAATTTATTTTCATAACCATATTTCATGGATGGTTTTAAAATCATAATTTATTTATAAAAATGATAATTATGTCATGATTACCATTATTGATATGATTAAATAATAATCCCTTTGACCTTATTCAACCAACCAATGTTATTTTGGATAGATGAGTCGTTTATTGTTAAAAAATCCGACATGATATTAATTGTTAAAAAATAAAGTAAAAGGAACAATAAACTTGAAAAAATATCTGAAGAATTTAAATAAATAACATTAGAATATTATTCAGGTGAAAAAAGAATGCACGTGATAAACTCGGATTCATGTAAGGGATCTCTCTAAACCAACCTTTTATTCGGGTTATGACCATTCTTTATCTAACTCATTTTCTCTATTTTAAAGTTATGGAATGCTTATAAATTTTGTATATACATCTCTCAAATATATACCAATATTATTTTATCTTCCTTTTATAGGGAAAATCATTCGTTATGACCATCTCTCAAATTCCATCATTAAGGAATAACTTTTTATCATGTTATGAGACAAGATTAGACAACCCATTTCTATCCATGAGTAATTCTTATGTTCATGCCTTATGATTGATATGATTATGTGGAGATAATATTCATATGCATGAAAACAATGTCAAGTGTAGGATTCGAATTATATATCCCTCCAATACATTAGGTAATGTTTTAGTCACATCAGATTTCATGTATAGGATTAGGGAGTGAACCAAATAAATTATGGAACTATGTCCACCATGTGATGTTGTCTCGATAGTTATCCTTGACTTATGTTTATGTAATTATTTAGTTTGTTTCCACATTCATATGTTTACATGATAATATTATATCACTCATTATATTCTTCCATTTATTACCCATGTTATTTCTTTTTTATTATATCGTGTTATACTTTTGACTCACATGTTATGCCTCTTTATCATGTTTATTCTCTTACTGGGATGTTTACCTTACACATTTCTTTTCTTTATTCCTCAAGTAATCCTATAATGTTTTAGGAGCTTGGATGTATTTAAGATATCATTATGGAGAATAAAATATTGGTGTTTTATTTTATTATCACTTTAATGTATTATGAACAGTCTTCCAAAAACACCAGGCCTTGCGATCTTTGAGTTGTAATTAATAGATGTTTATGACTAAACTCATGTAATGATATGTGTAAATAGATTGGGTCAAAATACGTGAAATTATATGAAACACCACAACCAATGGAATATTTGAATACATATTCACCAATATCATACCTCATGGGTTGCTATCACTAGTTAACACCATACCAATCTCACCCAGAACCACATCTGAAGCGTAATCTCCATTTGGAGACAGAATATAGATTGAGGACTTGCCTTAAAACTTACATCAACATGTCATACCAAACACTGAAGTTTCAGGTATCTCTCCTATCAATACTTACATTTGATCCATACACCAGACCATCATCCCTCAACTATTAGTCAACAACTTAAAAACTAACTCCATACAAATATGAAAAACTGACACCCATACATGGGTGTTCTAAAACAAAACACCCACATACTACTTTTGTCAACATAATTCCATAAATTTACTGAAAACTTCTTGAAATGAGCCCCACATGCCTAGCCAGTGCATAGTGCGATCTGAACCACAAGACATCCTTATTACCTATTTACAATCTCAAATCTAGATGGTACCCACTACCTATCAACTCTTATGTTCCTGAACCTCACTCGCATTACCCAATCAAGTCATCAACCCAATCCTTTCTTTAGGTTACATTCTGTAGAGATGTCCCACACAACCACATTCCATTTGAAGTTAAACCACCTTTGTAAACTCAGTCCTGAGATGTCTACACATGGTTTCGGTATGTAAAACTCAACTCTTGAACAAAACACTGGTCAAAAGTATGCAAAACACATGGTTTTAGTATGCAAAACTCAACTTTTGAATAAAACACTGGTCAAAAGTCGATACAACTCCCCACTCCTAGTCCTAGACCAAACTGATGTGTGTCATAATAACCCATTCATAGGGTCTAAAATATCTGATTTACCATGTAATCTAATTTCAATATTCAATTAATCACATTGTATTGAATACAATGCACTATAAATAGTTTCCAACCCACCATGTACATTTGTAAATGATAGAAACAACCAGGGATTCTTTGGATAACTATTCCAAATTCTCAATTTTAATCACTTATGAATCAACCGTACACTTAATCACATTGCCTTATACTCCAAATAAATTCTATGACCATACAAAAAAACCTAGTGAAGTCCAACCCAGATCTTCAATGAAAATACCAAAGTTGAATCAACAAAAAAATAAGCACGTCATCCTGCCCTACAATAAACATCAATGCTCCATCCATCAGAGTCACCCTTAGACAATCTATAGAACATTTCAATAAAATTTAAATGTGCAAAATTAATCTAAAAACACATTTAAATTTCATAATAGTATCCTTCAAAGAATCCATATTCTTTGACCCACCAGCCTAATGACTTTTCTCACCAAATCGACAACACCTTAACAAAAGGGCTGAATATTAAGTGGCTTATTTGATGCTCCCAACCAATAGAGTGTCCTCATCTCCAAAAGTAATAAAATCTCAATCCCCATGGTCTATATCCTATTATTCACTTAATATAATGATTGGGTTTGGCTTCCCCACTAATTTTTGAGCAATAGAAACATGATAAACTCGCCATTGGTCATAATTGACTTACAATAACATTGTCCACAATATCCATCAAAACCTCATTCAGTACAAGGTTCACACCCCCAATATCCTATGGTTCACTTCCTACCACATGTACTTATAACTCACTTATAATAAATCCAAATAGTTTTAATTATAAACATAGGCAATCTGGTTCCTTTAAGAATCATCAACCAATATCTACCCTGACACCCCTATTAGGGTTAACTATGATTAATGATGCTAATGTAACTCGGTCATTCATAGTGGCACCAACACTTAAAATGATACACTTTCATTGACATTGATACCCTAGTATGTCATTTCATAATGAACCAACAATATCATAGCCATATCACTCTATAAGGAACTTTCTGACCAAATCAGTTATGGTTCCATGACTCTCCTTCAAGAAGTTTCGAACCTATGGTCATCATGCCACTTCCATTTTTGCATCGCTTGAGCTCATATAAGACCTACATGATTCACCACTAACTCATACATGTCCTAATTCAAAAATCAAAATATAATAGACCCTACACATAGCCACACACACAAACCATTACAGTCATAAGACAGACAATGTGAACTCGCTCCTGAGCCATCCAATTACATCACCTAAGTAGCACCCTCCCCTCAAATAGATGTTTTCTGCCTTGATTTTACAGAAACTTAGTGGTATCACGCACCTTGGGAACCATACCTAACTCATGAACCAAAATCTCTTAAGCCATGCTATGCCAAGACCCCTTTACATGTTGGGTCAAGCATCTGATCAAACCATAACTCACCCAAAGGCCACTTGTCACCTACGTTTCATTCCAATACAGAGAATCTAACCACCTACAATGCATACCATAACACATTGAAAAAGCACATGTCCTAGATTCAAAATGAACTCACCCTCATAATAGCCTAGACACCATGATCACTATCACTAATGGTGTCATAAACCCAACAAGATTAGGTAACACACAAGTCATTGTTATACCCTTCACACGACATTCTTGAGGAATCCCATGACTATTCTTAAGGCTTACATGAACATTTCATGCTTTATTTCCAATCCATATCATTAAACCACGATTTCCTAATCCTAGACCCTCCATTAAATATAATTTTTCTAATATAATAAGTGATCTTCCTCCAAAAACCCAGGACACTGGAACTTTCAAAACCACACACTTCGTAGAACCTCTCATGTACTAATTCATAAGTCAAAGTATCTATACAAGATTCAATCACCCAACCATACAAAAGAACATGTTAACCCCACACATGTTAGGTATCAGGATGGGCAGTGGAAGCCGATGGGCTGGGAAATTAAAATTTTTCGCATCACCGGAGCGACGTAACAACATCAAATCCGGTGATCTCATCTCGATACGGTTTGAGGACCACACATGGATTTGACAGAGCACAAAAATAAATTGAACATGTACCTTGTTTGGATCTGACGTGTGCAAGTCCGTCACAAGATGCCGACGACCGTTGCTCGAAGACGCCGACGTCGAAGTCCTCTAGATCTTCTACACACGCCTCTTAAATCTGCTCACACATCGTTTGTTGGAATCTGGGTGCTAGCGCGGTACACCAATGATCACTTCGACGCAACGATGATCACTACAAGCAAGAGTCTTCGATCCGAGAAGAAGGAGCTTGAAGATCTTGCTTGCTTGAGAGAATCTCTCTCTTAAATCCAATAGGAGAGAGAGACTCGATTCCAACACATGAATAGTTACATGGGAAGAGCCTCTCTCTTACTTATATAGGGAATATCTAAAATACCCGGTATGGGTTCCTGGTCCTCGTGTAATAGATATCCGCAATATAAGTATTATAAATATTTATTTATGAAAATTAAATTATGCCATAAATAATATTTATAATTTTATCACTTATTGCAGCATATATTAAATATATATTGCGTGATAATCTTGAGTCTATAACTTGACTCACATCTCCTGAAAATATTAAACGAACCTTGGATATTTAAATCCATTCGAATAATATTTTATCTTCGTATTTACTTAATCACTTGTAAGTACATGTTATAAATAAATTCAACGAATTATTCCAAACTTGAATAATTAAAGAATTTATTTATTACTAGGTGATCCATAGAACTTGGATGATACTCGGACCCCATGGCGGGGCCTACCAAGTTCTATATTCCTATTCCTCAAAATAGGGCAGATTCTTGAAGTGTTATAGTGTGTGACCCTCTAAGCCCTTATCCCAATAGTAGTGAATAATATTCACCGACAAAGAGCGGGGTCTAGCAACCCATCGAGACCCCTATAGAGATAAGGTAAAGTCAAAACAACGACTAGATTCCTACGAGCATGGTATGTGTAATATAATCTCTTCGTTATCGATATATCAATAAAGCAGAATGTACACTAATGCCATCATCATTTATCTTGCTTTATTTTATTTATTGATCTGTTCGGACGGTCTTACCTTCCACTACCATGACTATGGATTTAATGAAGATGCAACCATCCTAATCAACCAGGTCTGAGATATCTCTTCCTCAACTCAGAAGCGACAAATCCTATCTTGATCATTCAATCAATGTCATGTCCCCAATGATGTACCCAACACAAACTAGCTCACCACGACTTTATCGTCATGGTTTTTTCCTTGCATCAAAGTGCGCAATTAAATGACATACATTGATAATGATCTCAAGTCTGGAGACCATTACACATGTCCGTTGATAGGAATGACCAATGACACCTGAAACATGTGGTGTTCCTATTATGCGGGCCAGTTCTCATGATCTCAACTACTAGAGATCATCAAGTGCGAAATTAATGACAAGAAGTCTCAATGTTTATGAACCCCCATCACTTGATAGTCACACATCATCTGTGTCCTTTCAGAATGATGTAATTGAACCATAGGAAATTACTTTAAGATTACTGTCATGACATCTCGGGGTTCTCATTATAGCATGGGATCTGCTATAACTCTTCGATACGACATGTAATCTAAGGAAATTTCCATAAACAAAGTGGATGCAGAAGTATCTACACTATTATGCCAATATAAACACATGTATATATAACAAACTGCATACATGTAGTGGTAATCAAAGTACAATACAAGTTGGGTCTAGGGCACCCTCTTTTAACACTCCCACTTGCACTAGAGCCAACTGCTAACAAGTCTCAAATTCGTTTGCTCTCATATGAGAATCATGCTTCTGCGGAGAAATGGATTTAGTCAGGGGGTCTTCCACGTTATCCTCTATGGTTACTCTGCTAACTGCAACTTCACCTCTTTTAGTAAAATCCCTTAAGAGATGAAACTTCTAAAAAATATGTTTTGTCCTTTGGTGAGACCTGGGCTCCTTGGTAAGCACCACTGCAGCAGTATTATCACAATATACTGGAACATGGTCTGCACTGCTAGGCACAACACCAATGTAAGAGATAAAGTTGCGTATCTAGACTGCTTCCTTTGCTGCATTGGAAGCTGTAATATATTCAGACTCTACTGTAGAATCGGAAACCACAGTTTGCTTCGAGCTTCTCCAGCTCATCGCACCACCATTCAGGCAAAAGATGCAGCCTGACTGCGATTTTAGATCATCATGATCTGTCTGGAAACTAGCATCAGTGTATCCTCTCACTACTAGTTCCTTATCTCCTCCATACACCAGGAACATATCCTTTGTACGCCTCAAGTACTTTAGGATAGTTTTAACAACTACCCAATGCATCTCTCTTGGATTGGTTTGATATCTACCTACCGTGCTTAAAGCAAAGGCGACATCAAACCTAGTACATAGCATGACATACATGATAGAACCACTGCTGAGACATAAGAGATTCTACTCATTCTGTCAATCCCATCCTATGTTTGTGCACACATTTTCTTGGAGAGATTTATACCATGTGACATAGGCAACAATCCTCTCTTAGATTGTTCCATATTATACCTTTTGAGTACCTTGTCAATATATGTGCTTTGACTTAGCCCAAACAACATTTGAGATCTATCTCGATAGATCTTGATTCCTAGAATGTAGGCTGCTTCACCTAAGTCTTTCATGAAGAAGCATTCATTTAACCAAGTCTTAACTGACTGTAAGACTTGCACCTCGTTTCCCATAATTAATATGTCATCAACATATAACACTAGGAAAACGATGACATTCCCTTCAACCTTTTTATAGACACAAGGTTCACTTTCATTTTTGACAAAACCAAATTCTCTTATGGCCTCATCAAAACGAACATTTCATGACCGTAATGTCTGCTTCAACCTATAAATGAATCTCTACAGCTTGCATACTTTATTGGTGTTCTTTGACTTGACGAACCCTTCGGGTTGAGTCATATAAACGTCTTCAACCAACTTCTCATTTAGAAAAGCAGTTTTGACATCCATTTTCCAAATTTCATAATCATGAAAGGCTGCTATTGCAACCAATATTCTGATGGATTTAAGCATTGCTACCGGTGAGAAAGTTTAATTATAGTCGATGCCTTGACGTTGCCTGAAACCCCTTGCAACCAGTCTTGCTTTAAATGTATTAACCTCACCATCCATGTCCAGCTTCTTTTTGAATACCCATTTGCATCCAATGGGCTTTACATCAGTTGGATGGTCTACCAAAATCCAAACTTGATTTTGGTACATGGACTTCATCTCAGAATTCATGGCTTCTTACCATTTAGCAGCTTCTTTGCCTTCTACTGCTTCCTTGTAGGTTAGAGGTTCATCATCCTCAAGGATTAATGTGTCACCTGACTCGGTGACAAGAAAACCATAACACTATGGTTCTCTAACCTCTCGCGTAGACCTACGCAGTATTTGTGTCTCAGGAACAATTCTTCTTCCACTTGCTGTTGTGGAAATTGTTCCTCTACCAACTCTTGTGCATTTGGAGCATTAACTTCATTGAAGTCAATCTCGCTCCCACTATTTCCAATAGAAATGTGTTCCCTTTCTAAAAATACGGCGCGTCTTGCTACAATAACTTTTCCATCTAAAGGGTTATATAGGTGATATCCTTTGGTTTTCTTAGGATAACCTATAAAGATGCACTTCGTTCTTCTGGATGCTAATTTGTCACTTGGTAAAGTCTTGACAAATGCCTCGCACCCCCATACACGTATGTGTGTCAGACTGGGTTTCTTTCCATACCATAGCTCATGTGGAATCCCATCTGCAGCTTTAGTTGGTACTCGGTTAAGGGTATATGATGCTGCCTGCAAAGCGTATCCCCAAAAGGATAATAGAAGCGTTGCATGACTCATCATTGATCTGACCATGTCTAGCAAGGTCCTATTCCTCCTTTCACTAACACCATTCCATTATGGTGTATAAGGAGGAGTGAGTTGGGATACTATCTCACACTCCAAGTGATCAATGAAAGCTTGGTTAAGATATCTCTGTCTTAGTCTGAGCGGAGTGCTTTTATCTTTTTACCAAGTTGGTTTTCTACTTCATTTTGGTATTCCTTAAATATTCGAAAGGAATCAGACTTATGCCGCATTAAGTAGATATAGCCATACCTACTATAGTCATCGGTAAAAGTAATGAAGTATGAAAAACCACCCCTTGCCTCTACTGGAAATGGACTACATACACCAGTATGTATTAATTCCAGTACTGCATTGGCTCTCTCTCCCTTTCTTGAGAAAAGTTCTTTGGTCATCTTTCCTTGTAAACAAGTTTGACATACATCCAATGGTTCTAACTATACCAAGTCTAAATACCCTTCTTGATGTAATCTTTGTAATCGCGTCTCGTTTACATGACCTAGCCTGAAGTTCCATAGGTGGATGATATACGAGTCATGTTGGATGGTTTTGTCATTGATTTCCATTACGAGGTTCTCAAGTTCCAGCATGTATAAACCATTGTTAAGATGTGTCATACCATAACACATGTTATCCCTATAAAAGAGACAACATTTACTTCAAAACTTGAAATAAAATCCCACAGTGTCTAAACTTGACACAAAGATAATGTTCCTGGTTACAGAAGGTACATAATAGCAATTTTTTAAAACTAGAACCAAACCACTTGGCAAGGTTAAGTGATAGTCTCCCATTGCCAATGCTGCCAGACTCGTACCATTTGCAGCTCGGAGATCCACTTCACCTTTTTCAATCTTCTTGAACCTACTTGGTTCATGTATATGAATACAAATGTGTGAGCCACATGTCGTATCCAATACTCAACTTGTAGATAAAGATAGATTGCCTTAAATGAAAAAAATACATGAAGTAGAAACATCAGTTTGCTTCTTCTTCTCAGCTCTGTAATTCTTCTTCCAGTGGTCTTTCTTTCCACATCCAAAGCAGATAGCTTCTTGCTCATTACTCTGCCTCTGAATCTTTGGATTCCTTGTAGGACGATGCATTGGTGTCTTTGGCCTTTACTTGGCCTTAGACGCATTTTCCTTGCCCTTGTTTCTTTTGTTCACCATAAGGACATATGAATTGATATTTTTCATATCCTTGTCAGCTTGGCGAACTAAATCCAAAAGGTCCGGGAGAGACTTTGTCATATCATTCATGTTATAATTGACAATGAAAGTCGAGAAGTTTGGCGGTAAAGAGGCAAGAATGAGATCCACTGCTACTTCTTGGTTCAATTTGAACCCAAGGGCTTCAAGCCTCTTAATATACCCAATCATCTTGAGTACACGAGGACCGGTTTGGTGCCCTTCTACTAGCCTGCATTTATAAAGGGCACTTGAGATCTCATACCTTTCCTTCCTAGCCCTCTCCTGATATAATTCTTGGAGATGTGAAAACATCTTGTAGACATCCTCATCCTCATGAATTTTTTGCAGTTGGATGGACATGGATGACAACATGATGCATTGAACATCAAGTGCATCGTCTACATGCCTTTTCCATTTATCTTTTTCCACCTTACTTTCTCCCTGAGTAGGCTCAGCAGGAACTCAGGATTCCAGCACATATAACTTCCTTTCTTGGCGTAGTACTATGCGCAAGCGTCTGTACCACTCTTGGAAGTTATTGCCGATCATGATATTTTCTTTATCCATAATTGATCGCAGTGATAAAGTTCTTACGGTGTTGATGATTTCCATTTTAAATCTACATCAAATAAACATTAACAGTTAGTACTTTGTCTTGATTACCTTTTGACATTTATGATTAATACATTATTATATCATTTTAATGTCTCCTACTATTTTAGCGAACCTTGATAGCACTCACTATTAGATTCAGAATACTCTGTCGCTTGAGTACTCTAATGGCAAGGATCCTCAAAACCTTCCTCACAGTCTGCAAGCTATGACTACCCCACTATTCAGAGGGTTTCAAGGTAGGCACTAGGTTGGCCAACCACTTGACTCGTGGTTCCTTGTATTGTTGAGTAAAGTCCCAACTTTTGGAATTCGAACCTGATTCCCTCAACATCTTGCCTCTAAAGTGATAGCAAGTTAGCTATGACTAATCATTGACTACTCACTTTAGTTAAGTCGACCCAGTTCTCTAATGAAAACACCCCGGTAGTAAGAGGCACTCTCAACTATGGCTGACGAGCACCCCAAACATCCGGTTTTGTTTAAATGAGAGAAATGGAAGACATTTGGACTTAATATATCTTTTGAGGGATTTTGATATTTATTGACGAATATAATCCTTTTATATTTATATGTTCAAACTAGATTTTCGCACTCACAACTGAACATGCAATAGAAATACATTCGTCACATCTTTATGCATTTTTTATCTTGCTTAATATAACACGTGATCAAACAATAATCATGCACTTACATAAAATAATAAACAATGCATAAAGGTAAAACATGCAATCTGATTGGTCTTGAGCATTCTATTATGATCGATCCGTAACAGATTAATCATCACCTATGAGCATCCATACCTGAGTCGACACCTGACTCATGTCGCAGCTAGCCCCAGTGCAAAGTGCTCAGCTCCCGTCTGGATTATCGCCTTGACTTGGGGGGTCTGCGCCTCACATCATCATCGTATAATTACAAATATACCCGCACGTAGGCGAGAGGGTCTAGGGGTATAAAATACAACTAGTGCATTGGACGCACATGCCCTTATACATATTTGAATTAAAAGACGATTCGCAGACCATCATTTATCTAATTAATTATTACAATCATCGCACACATTGAATAAATAATTAAATAAATAAACCAGATAGACACAGTTCAGTCGTTTACTCAAGAGCAATCGGTATAAATAAAGCGCAATTAAAATTAAACTGCAATAAATTTAAATAGTATGAGGGCGCTCTAATAAATTAAATGAATTTAAATAAATTCAATTAATTTATTTTTATCAGTTCAAATTGTTTAATTTAATTTTAATTCCAAAAATTAAATTAAACCATTAATTTAATTTTAATTATAAAAATTAAATTAAACTATTAATTAAATTTTAATCTTAATTAAATTAATGTTTCAGATTCTAGTTAAACTTAAACCCCAAAATAATTCTAATTAATTTAATTTAAAAAACTAAATTAATTAAAACTAATTATCAGGGTTACCTCTAGCTGGGAAGGAGTCCGGCATGACTGCGAACTACCACGAGAGCGTCTCACTGGAGCAGGGTCGAATCACGGCATGATCGCAGCGTGATCGCGATGTTACCGCCCGATCTAGCAGCACCTCCACGGCGGCAGCGTCCTCCTGCAAGGTGCGACTGGAGAGAGACAACGACTGACTCCTCCGTCAAGATGCGAGGGCGGCGGCGCGCTGATCCGGCGAGGCGTGCCGGTCCGACGAGTCGTGCCGGTCCGGTGGCACGCTACTCCGGGCAGAAGCCTGGTCCGGCCGAGACGGTACTGGCGGCCTGGTCTTCCAGGGCGACTCGTGCTGGCGCAGTAGTGAGGCGGGGCGCTCGACTCTGGCGAGGGGCGCGAATGGAAGGATGTACGGGGCGGCGAGGCAGAGCTCGGTTCTGGCACAACACCGAGGGAGGTCGGGCGGCATGGTCCGACCGTGACAGCAGCAGGGGCTTCCTTTGGGAGGACACGATCCAGCCGGGACGACGAGGCGGAGTCGACGCAAGCTGACAACAACGAGGGGGTCTAGGCGGCGCGAGCCGACAACGACAACGGGCTCCGAGCAACGTGAGGGAAGAAGACCCAATTTGGGTCTTCTTCCCCCCCCCCCTTTAAAAAAAAGAAGACCCAATTGGGTCTTGGTCTCTCTTTTTTTTTTAAACTTTCTAAAGTCTAAAAACTTTAAAAAAAATTAATAAGACTTGACCAAAAGTCTAAAGAACCCCTTTATTTTTTTTATTTTTATTTGAGAAAAATAAAATAAAATAAAATAATAATATATTTTATTTAACTGCTAAAAAATATACCCACCGGAAAAATTCCGGCGACTGGATTTCGGCCAAAGCCTGGCTGGATTTCGGTACCTTGAAGAACACAAAGATAAATTAAAACGCGTTTTTCATAAAATAATAATCCGAAGAATTTAAAACCGACGACGTCGATCCAATTAAAATTTTCAAATGGCCGTAATTTGGCCATTCAGAAACGGATCGATGTACGGTTAGATCTGTTGGAACCGATTTTATGCCTCGTACTTAAATTTAATGCAATTTAATTTTTTTTGACTCTGAGAAACCACACATCCCTTTGATACCACTGTCAGGTATAAGGACGAGCAACAGAAGCCGATGGGCCGGGAAATTAAAATTTTTCGCATCACCGGAGCGATGTAACAACATCGACTCCGGTGATCTTATCCCGGTACTGTCCAAGGACCACACGTGGATTTGACAGAGCACAAAAATAAATTGAACATGTATGTTGTTCGGATATGACGTGTGCAAGTCCGTCGCAGGATGCCAGCGATCGTTGCTCGAAGACTCCGACGTTGAAACCCTCCAGATCGTCCACACACGCCTTTTAAATCTGCTCGTGCGTCATTCGTTGGAATTTGGGTGCTAGCGCAGTACACCAACTATCTCTTTGACGCAATGGTGATCACCGCAAGCAAGAGTCTTCGATCCGAGAAGAATGAGCTTGGAGATCTTGCTTGCTTGAGAGAATCTCTCTCTTGAATCGAGGAGGAGAGAGAGAGTCTCAATTCCAACACATGAATAGTTACATGGGAAGAGCCTCTCTCTTACTTATATAGGGAATATCTAAAATTTCCGGTATGGGTTCCCGACCCCCGTGTAATAGATATTCACAGTATAAATATTATAAATATTTATTTATGACAATTAAATTATTCCATAAATAATATTTATAATTTTATCACTTACTGCAACATATATTAAATATATATTGCGTGATAATCTTGAGTCTATAACTCGACTTACGTCTCATGGAAATTTTAAACGAACCCTGGATATTTAAATCTGTTTGAATAATATTTTATCTTTTTATTTACTTAATCACTTGTAAATACATGTTATAAATAAATTCAACGAATTATTTCAAACTTGAATAATTAAATAATTTATTTATTCCTTAGTGATGCATAGAACTTGGATGATACTCGGACCCCGTGATGGGACCCACCAAGTTCTATATTCCTATTCCTCGGAATAGGGCAGATTCTCAAAGCACTGTAGTGTGTGACCCTCTAAGCCCTTATCCCAATAGTAGTGAATAATATTCACCGACCAAGAGCGGGATCTAGCAACCCATCAAGGCCCCTATAGAGATAATGTAAAGTCAAAGCAACGACTACCTTCCTACGAACATGGTCTGTGTAATATAATCTCTTCGTCATCGATATCGCAATAAAGCAGAATGCACACTAGTGTCATCATCATTTATCTTGCTTTATTTTATTTGTTGATCTGTCCGGACGGTTTTACCTTCCACTACCATGATCATAGATTTAATGAAGGTGCAACCATCCTAATCAATTAGGCCTGAGATATCTCTTCCTCAATTCGGAAGTGATAAATCCTATCTTGATCATTCAATCAATGTCATGTCACCAATGACATACCCAACACAAACTACCTCGACATGACTTCATCACCATGGTTTTCTCCTTGCATCAAAGTATGCAATTAAATGACATACATTGATAATGATTTCAAGTCTGGAGACCATTACACATGTCTGTAGATAGGAACGACCAATGACACCTAAAACACGTGGTGTTCCTATTATGCGGGTCAGTCCTCATGATCTCAACTACTAGAGATCATCAAGTGTGAACTTAATGAGAAGAAGTCTCAATGTTTATGAGCCCCCAACACCTGATGGTCACACATCATCTGTGTCCTTTCAGAATGATGTAACTGGACCATAGGAAATTACTTTAAGATTACTGTCATGGCATCTCAGGGTTCTTATTATAGCCTGAGATCTGCTATAACCCTTCGACACGACATGCAATCTAAGGATATTTCCATAAATAAAGTGGATGCAGAAGTATCTACACTATTAAGGAAAGATAAACACACATATATATATAACTAACTGCATACATGTAGTGGTAATCAAAGTACAATACAAGTTGGGTCTAGGGAACCCACTTTTAACACCACACGGGATGCCCTCAAGGATCATTAAGAGTCACCTCTCTAAGAACCATAGTCACGAGTAAGGGGAGAATGGCCCTTTCACCTAGTTAAGATGCTAGAAAACATTAAGACATAACTCTCTAAAAACACCCTCATACACATCTCAAGATCATTTAGTGCGTAAAAGGCTATAACCAACCACCGAACTCAATGACCTCATACAAGTTCATAGAAACATGTATACCATAAAGGTATCATAACCTAGTATCACTTTGTATCCCATCAGACCCATTACCTGGGTCATCTCCTTATACAAGATTATAACAAAAGAACTTTGCTAGCCCTGTCAATGACCTAAGGCCAAAACATGTTATTATGTATATTCTCTTTTTTATCATTATATATAGGGTTCACATTTTATATTTATTATCTAGTCTCACATTTCTAGATAGGGATAAATACGGTTCCGTTCACATGTTAGGAGGGAAAAACCTGATAGGTTTCTTACTAGAATTTTATTTAACCAAAATCATTATTTAACTTGATCCAAGTCTAAAAATCATATAAATTTAGGCCTTTATCTTTTTATGATCCTATTATTTTTTCAAATTCCATCACCACAGTGTAATTATATGAAATTTCAATCATAAGTATAGAGTAAAATAGACTTGAATATGGGAATAACACACCAATTAATGGACACCAATGTAATGTCAAATTAATAAGGCATAATGTAATTGTATATGAGTGTGACATCAACCCCATTTTTTATAAACCATGCCCCTGCCAGGCCCAAATTACGATCCCAAGGCATACACCATCATTCCAAAGGATTTACATTTTATACCTTTTAATTATTTAACAAGATTACATTCTTTAACTACTCATCATTTAGTTAGATATCATATCCCCTAGCTTGGATATATGTGATTGCATTCACATGTTTTAGAGGAAAACACTTTGTTAGTTGATAATTGGAATCTTATTTAACCAAAACCATCCCATTAAATACACACACATATATATCTACCTATAATTTAAAATGGGTCACTCTATGGAGTTGGTGAGTAAAATGCCACCATATACATATATGTTTGAAACAATGTATAAATAGTTGTGAATATTTAAATAACTAACCCCACTCAATTTGTTAAATCCAAAGGTAGTTCTAAGTTATATTCAAATATAATTTATGGGAAATAAATCAAACTCTAACATATGTAAATACCAAGAAACTACCAATCATAAGCATAATACAAATGACATATATATCCTATGTGCCTAGCATGATACATGAATTCATACCTCCCTCTTTCCATACTTACCAAGAGTAAATATACCTTGGATTGATAACATCACACCCAAGTGCACCACTCAAGGTTGAAATCAATCATCTATAAAAATGAAATGTAAGAATAATAATTTATATCCTTGGAAGCATGGATTTTCCCTTGTACATGGATATGTAAATACTAGGTAAAAACTCTTTAAAAGGCCTTGAAAACATCCTATTCTTATATATACCATGAAAACAATGTAACAAAAAAAAACGTGTTTACGCCAAATTTTAATTTTCCAACCCATATGTTACTACACCAGTGCCCTAGGTCGATGCTCCTTATGGCCTTAAGTGCACCCCCATATACCAGATGCTACCAACTAGTAGCCCGATCCTATAAGCTATTTGTGGTGAGATTGTTCTCTCATTATTTGAGTATAAAAGATAACAAAAAGGGAACCAATATATAATAACACAAACTTGACTAATAAAACACACACGAATAACACTGAGTCACATCCCATGAAATATCATAATGATGTTTTATACATATAAGAATTTAATACATATTAGTCAAAATATGTAAAACTATCCCTTGTAAAAATAAAAGGAAAAGGGAAACATATAGCATCACCCCAGAATTCTCAATCTCTAGCCCCTCTCTTAGCTCCCAACTCCATCCTTGCCCTTAAATAAAGCATCACATTGGCCCTCACCCTTAACCTATAACATGTGACCAAGTTTCATTTTTTTTGGGTACCCAAGTGTCATGGAAGCTTGAGCAGAGTGTGAGTATAACTAAGCAGGTCACCTCTAATGGTGTCTAATTCAAATCGACTATTTGAGATTAATGAATAATGGTGTGAAATAAATAAATGAACACTAATAATAATAAGCTATAGAAATAAATGGAACCATGTAAAGCCTTGGTTCTCAAGGGGATAACCCATGATGACAGATCACGCTTGACCAATGATAGTCTCTGAACATGGTGGAAGTATCATGTCTCAATTAAGTTATAATATATATTTCTAAGGAAACCAAAACTGTATTTCCTGAGAGGAATCCATATGAATCATATGAGTATTTATAACTCCAAATCAATATTTTTTTTATTCTGAAGGAGGATAAGGTACATGAGTTAATCAGGAAATAATATAAACAAAGAAAAATGGCTAGATTAGGGGGCCTGAAGTAGTGCAAGATGAGGGCGTCACCCATCACTAGGTTTACTCCTTATGATGGGAAGGATCCCATACTAGATAAAAAAGTATCATGATTCCCTTGAGAGGTTGTGGAAGCGTGCAAGTCTGCCACCTTATTTCCTTCTCTCTAGCTGTGAAGAACATCAGTGTGATTATTGATGTAAAGAACTGTGTGACTCGTATGATTCCCTCCAAGAAAACCATAAAATAATATACTAGTTAGCATTGAACTCAAGAGACCTTCTATTACATTTAAAAGCATGAATTGTTTAGAATCCATGGCTCACGCCCAAGACCATCCATACTGACAAGAATCAGGCTGAATCTAGGGAGCTCATCCTATGGCATTCAACAAAGGCGCCCCTTAGGAATCCACTCTATTATTCCTTCTCATTCAACAAATATAGACATAACTGGAATACAACGGGGAGATACCCCATGGAATTTATTGTAATAAATCTAATCATAACACTGGCTAACTGAAGGAATTCCATAACATTGGAACTCATTTAATCCATGTAAGTTTCAACTACGAGTATTCACAAGAGCCCTCTAGTGGAATCCAAATCTCATCCATCGTATTACAGACCAATTAAAATCAAAATGAATCCAAGTAATCTCTCCAAGGAATTCAACACAACCCATTTCATAAGGAATCCATTGGACTTCCCATGGAATTCCAACTCTCACAATCAATTACAATAATACAAATCAAGTTGTTTTTCCAAAATTCACATAAAATAATTTAACATCCCAAGCCAAGATTCACCACTGTGATCCATTTCACACATCAAAATTTTTAACACATTAACCAATGATGACCATATAGTGCAATTCATAATTCCATTTAATAATATCAAAGCTTGATCTCATGATTTATTTAAATTCCAAATTCCCTTTACTATTTCCAAGGCTATAAGCCCTACCAATTCCTTGAGAATAGATATCCCACATTCCAATTTATACCATTAATTTCCAAGGGTATTTCTAAACCACCTAATTAACACACCAATTTACATGGTTCATGACTAAATTTTTACTTTAATAGATTCAACAAAGGACCATACCAAGCCAACACATTTCTCTAGATCCAAGGGAGTTTTTAAGAGATCCAAAGGTTAACAAAACAATTAATTTAATTGTTTAGGTCTTGGAATGGATATGATGGTGTAACTACACAATCAAAAATGAAACAAAGCGATAAAAAATTATGGGAAAATCACATAGACCACCTACAATAACCTTGGAGAGATCCAATCAACTATCAGTTTGAATCGAAATGAGTGAAATTAATGAATAATAAAAAACCTTGAAAATAGGTCATATTAGCAAAAAATGGTGCAACAAAAATGAAAATGAATGAAACAAAAATTATCTATAAAATGAATCATAAAATGACCTCAAGAAATCCAAAGAAACTAACGATAAGTGAAATATCCAATAATTAAAGGAGACCATTGATGAAAAAGGAGAGTATGAAGAGGGAATGTGTAGGGGAATTATGGCAATGAGAATGAGGAAGAAGGGGGTCAACAACTTAAGGATTCATAAGTATTTTTTTTATCTTTATAAATAGGAACGTTGTTTTTTCTACACGGTTCACTAAACAATGCACACACTTTTTTAACAACCACTATCCAGGATCAATCATTTCACATAGTTATGATGAACGATTTACAAACCTTGTGCCAACTATGTGAAATTCCAATGCCACCATTTTTGGAGTTTATCACGGTTTCTAGGAGCCTCGATCATGGTTAAAAAACCATTATCTTATGAAATCTAGGCCACACTGTTGGTTTTCAAGGTTTTCGCTAACTATGAACTAACCAGGTACCTAAGTCTGCCACTCCAAAAATCTTAAATTCTGAGCCAGAACCCCTGAGAGACTCCAAATACCCCCTACATCTTTGAAAACTTCATTCCAATTTGAAAATGGATATTGGGGGGGGGGGGGTTCAACCCTTGAAATTTGAATCTAAATGTTAGTATAAAATTTAACCACTTTGCTAAATGTAAACTCAAACTTTTCTTAAAATCAAACACCCATACAGACATGGGGTTTTACAAATATCATAATGGTCACTTCCTATTTTGAAATAAAAATATTTGTAAAAAAGGAAAATTTCATACGGTATCTAAGCCACTTCCATATAAGAATAAGCGACACACGATGTCTCACAAACAAAAATAAATACACTGAGAGATTGAGAAGAAACCAAAAAACAAAAATTTCAGAAGTGAAAGACCCCTAACAACAATTAAAAGAAGGAACTATTACATCCATGGTAGACACTAGAAAAATTCCACAACTTTCAAAGATTGAAGAGTTCAACCTACCTATACATAAAACAAGGAAACTGAAAAATCAAACCGGAATAGGGTTTATTACCAAACCATCCCCAGACCAGTTGTCCTGAATTGTCTTGGTCATAAGGGAGATGAACTTTTCAAATCACTAAATAGATATCTATTTAATACCACTAGTACTTAAAAAAAACCATATTCCCACAATTCCCTAAACCATGTCATGTAAAAAACACTAAAAAACCAATAACATTGATGAAAAAAATCCATGTATTTATTACCCAAATCACATAATTGAGGTCCATAACTAGGTATCCACCAAAGCAAGATGTTTCCTTAACCATCTAAATTCCAATCATACATGCAATTTTAATTAAAATGAAAAAAATAAAAATTTACCTTCATTGACGTGGTTTATGAAACTAATTACCCAATTTGATAAATAATACTCACTCAAACCTATTATAGTAATTATTTTTTCAATATCATCAAACAAATATCTCTGGTTTAGTTTCACAAAAACTATGGAAACATGAATTTGGTCTACAGATTGATGGAGATATGCCCTAAATCCAACATGCATTTGATATATTTTGAATTATATCATAGGGTATGATATTATATTCTTGTATGGTATAACATGAACAAACTTAAGGAACATTATACTCTAGATAAGTCATATCATAAGGGGATCTACGAAGATATTACTTCACTTCCATAAATCTATATAATATTTTACAACATTTTTATAAAATAATTATTGCAATATAAATTAATCATATTGTATGATTAACATTGAATTCGAATGTTTAGTGTTAATATTCATCTATATTCCTTATTGGATATCATTATTATTAATGTTTCATATGGTGAAACATTTTTTGAGAATCCAGAACACACAAAAATGTTAAGTTCATAGAAAAAGGGTTAAAATAGTTTTTTGACAACATATTATTTACAGATGCATTATTATCATATGTGTAAATGTGTGGAGGCTCCATGAGACCCCCTAATACCTCTATAAATATGTTTAAACCATTGGGATAGTTTTCCAACTGTTCTATGTCTCCAAACTAAGAGGCACCTCCATATCATGAATTAAACAATGCTCATAGACAATATTTGGGTGATTAAGTTCATCTTGTGGATAATTCGGTGAGAAAATATATCATTGGTTGATTCTTAACCTTTATCAAACTCATGATTGAGGAAAAAAGTTAATGCTAACAATCGTGTATGGTATAGAAGTTCTTTAATTTGTATTATACTTTGTTTTGGTTTTGTAAAATGAATAATCTTAATTTTTATTTTATTATTAACTTCCAATACTAGTATAAGAACTATTAAATCCTTAGAAACCCATCTTTGGTATCTAAGTAATGGATGTAGAGTTAATTGGTTCCTGGGAACTCTCATTCACTAATATGTGACTAAGTATGACTCTCAACCTGAGAGATTCATCAATAATGAAATGAGTGGCATAACTTAGCATTTAGGGTAATTAATTTCAATGATATGATTTTGTGGAAGTCACATGAGACATGTTTATATATGGAATATATATTTTCCACCACAAGTTCTATTAGAGCCCATCCATGATTCATGAAATCATGAAATCATAATGATAATAAAGAAAGAATTGATATCATATTCCAAATTGTATGAAATGATCTCTATTTTGTTGGTGTAATACATTATCATATAGAATATAATAATTATTGAAAAATATTTCACAATAAAATATGTGATATCGTATCCAAAAACATGATTTAATTTCTTCAATTTTTCTTATATGATTTCATTTTATAGCAATAATCATAGTCAATGATTACATCGTTATGTATTATTTTCATGTCGTAATATAGGGAATCATATAACCTCTATGATATTGGTTCATGTCATAAAATATTAAATATTATTATACAGGACTGTGGTTCATGATATAGAGATATCCTCAAATATGATTTATAGTGCTTTACTATCTATCATAGGCCATGACATGCCAATCATAAGTCAAGATATTGTTTTAAAAATTATCTTAGATTATGATATAATTGATATTCATAAATAAAATATAAAATATATATTTTTTATTATTAATCTTTCAATTATAAATTCAATTGTATGATTCATAAAATGTTTATAAATAATGTAAAATATAACATTCAAGACACTTCTAGCATGTTACATTGCATGTTCTTTGTGTTGAAGGGGAAAATAAGAGAGTAATTGTTATAATAGAGATTTATGCTAGGAGTGTGCGTGTTGTGGAATGGAGTTATGCATTTCCCCATGAATGGATGAGTGATAAATAAGTTCTGGCATGGTTAATTCATTTGTGGTGTGAAATAATTATGTGAGTGTTTTAATCTTCCATGAACTTCCTTTACAGTGTTTCTATAGCTGTTGTAGTATGGATCCATGGGTGGATAATTTTGGGTTTCTTCTATTTTAAGGGTCATTCTAGAATAGTGGCTATGTTGTTTCCTGGAGAATTGGTGGTCGGGTTCCATTTCTTTTTTGTTTTGGATGGTTATTGTAGCATGGCGTCTTGGTGGTTTTGTAACCCTTCATCAATTTGATCAGATCTGGTGGTTGAATATAATTTAATGGGAGAGATAAAAACATTATTTCTAGATATTTTTTCAATTTAACCCTGTTGTGAATATTATAAACCTTTTTCATCTTGATGTTGTGTTCACCCATCCTACTCAGAAAATTGATAGCCTAAAAAACTTCCTTTCAATTCTATTATTTCTCTTACCATTTGAGAAATTTTTATATGAAATTTGAGATCCTTGGGGGTTCATTGATTATATTTTTCACACAACTTGAGGAGATTTACCAATTATGATATGAGGTGAGTTTTTATTCCCTTTTATTTGGTTTCCTTTTGATTATTTTGACCCTGAGGAGTTGTACGGTGGTTGGCTTCTATTTGGATTGGTCTCGAGTCATGGTTTTTAAGGTGATTTTTATGTCCAAGATTTTTGAGGATTCCATTATGTGATTTCTGTTGGGTGATTATCTCTCATTCTCTTTTTTCAAGTGAATTGATTTTCATAGTGTTTATTGAGATAGAGGATTTCAGAAAAAAATTATTTACATGTAAATTGAGGATTTTTCTTGGTCTTTCTTTCATTGAGCTAGTATTATAGATTCTCTTAATGAAGATAATGATCCTGATTATAAAAAATTTATGGGAATGAGGTGATTTTACTGTATTTGTGTGTTTCATTTTTTTATTATGATTAATATGGATACCTATATTATTGTTTAAAATAATTTAATAGTGGCATATGTATAGTGTTGTTATTGTGATATAAATAATGGAATCACCTTTTAGAAAATGATAATTATATAATGAAACAAACAAAATAGATATGTGAAATCTATAAATTATTATTTTATCACTCATGTGAAAGATGTTGAATTAATCTATAAGCATGTTTTAAAAAAGAGGAATGTGAATGTTCCTTATTGCATGTTTGTTTGTTTATTACTGAGATGGTTATTGTATTGTTATGGTTTTGTGTCCATGGTTGGGGGATATATTGTGGAATATTTGGGCTATTAGAAAGGGATTTTTAGTAGTGTTTTGGATACTATGCCATGTTTTGCAGGTGGATATGTGGTTGATGATGTGGAATGATGTTATGGTTGGTTATGTGAAAAGGGGATGTTTTGTGGAATATTTGGGCTCTTAGAAAGGGTTTTTTAGTAGTGTTTTGGATACCATGCCATGTTTTGTAGGTGGATATATGGTTGATGATGTGGAATGATGTTATGGTTGGTTATGTGAAAAGGGGATGTTTTGTGTGGCAGTTGTGGGGGATGTTGGCTTGTGATTTGGGATGTTTTTTTTAGGGATTTCATTGTTTTTATGAGGATGTTTTATAGTTTTATGGTAGTTGTGGAATTAATATGTTAATAATAGAAACACTAATGGGAATGGGGTTTGAATGGTATGTTAATGAATGGAATGAATGTGTAAAGGTTGGAATGAAATGTGGGATATGAGTAGGTTTGGATTGTCATTAAATGTTGACTTGAATAGTATAATGTATGTAACATTGAGGGTGGATAGAAAATATAAAATTGGTTAAATGATTTCATTAAATGAGAAACTTTGAATGGTTGTTTTGGCACTTTTGTGTGGAAACATGGGCTGGTTTGTTCTTTAGAAATTATTAGAAATGGTAGCTTGTGAAAGTGATAGTGTGGTGGTTGAGAAAGTGTGGAAGTGCTGTTTTGGTGTAAACCATTAGGTTAGTCTTGTGCTTTTGTGTGGCTAAATATATCTTTTATTTTCTTTTGATTTTATACCCACCACACCTGAGTCTAAAAACCAGACCGATTCAAAAATTTATTGGGTTTATGGTGTTTTACCCACCATCCAGTTTAGTGAGGGAATAAATGGATGACTAATCACACTTCCCATATCTCTCTTCTATGTGTGTCATTGGTTTTAAAGTCTCATAGTACACTGGTTATGTGTATTTGGTGATGGTGCATAGTGGGAGTCATGCATGGTAGGAGGAGGGAATTTGGTTGATGTCCTTTATGTTCACAATACTCTACTAAGATGGATATATGTTACGAATGTTGCATAAGGATATGATGATGATGTAATGTGGTTGTACAATGGAATTTTTTGGTGGATATGTGATAATGGTGATGATGTGGCCTTGGTATGTGGTATGTGGTGGTAATATGAGATGTTGTGTGTTGTGGTATGGTTGTGGAAGGTGTAGGAGAGCCCAAGAATTTGTTTTCAGGGAGTGAAAGTGATAAACCAGTGGGGTAGTAGTTTTGGGGTTCCTTGTTGACGTACATTCAATCATTATTATGTTACTATACTTTTATGTGATGTTGGGTGAGCAAGACTTAATGATGTTGGGTGGCAGTTGACCTGGTAGGTGCTTGTTTTTTTTTCTATTCACTAAGGACTTAGTATACCTCTCCCACATTTTCATAAGAATTCATGTGTAGGACCATACTATGTATACATGGGGAATGTGTGGATATTACTAGAGGGATAATTTATTGTATTCTCTATAGTAATGGAAAAATGATAATAGTGGAAACAGACAATTGATTAAGAATAATACCATAATAGAGGTAATTCAATATTTAAATTTATTATTTATTGTATGTGTATAATACTATCACTAAAATATCAGTCTGTGTTAATCTAGTTTGTTATATTTATCTGTTTATTTTTATGAAAAATAAAAATCATGCCTCCACTAAATGCTTCCACAGTGCCTTGAAAACGTTATGTTGTATCAAAGAAGAATTTTTAATATATTATTATTTATAAAACATTCGATCAATTTTATGAATTTATTTGTGTATTCATTTTCATATTTTTTTCTCGAGTCTAAAAATAATATGGTGCAATATTCTAACATTTTATGGAAATTAATAAGTCAAATCTCACAATGAGTGCTCAAATATCCCATTCTGGGGATCTAAGTCCACTAGATATAAGACACGATTACATAATGTATAATAGTCTTGGATTCATCATGTCTCAAATTTTTCTCTACAAAAGGAACATGTTATGTAAATAACAAGTCATGTGGATCAATATATGGTGTCAATTCACCCCATTTATTGACTTCCCACACAACATGTAGGTTGATAGGGACAACACAACATATACCATGTCATTTAATGTCTAGTAACACCTCACAAGGTACATAATTTGTATTTTGAGGAACTCCATGTGGGTCATTATGTGGTTTCATTACATACTAAATACTAACTATTAGCCTAGCAAAAGGCATAAAAAGAATATATGGTGAGTATTCAGTAAGTATATACCATGTAATGAATGTCACTCCACACACGATATACACTATATAATTCAAGGAATGTCATGTGGGTCAACACACATTATCAACCAAATATTTATTGACAACACACAATATGTAATGTTTAGTTACACATTTTTTACTATATGTGGTTCTCTAGTAGTATGTACCATGAAAATTAATGGCGTTTCATGTTTTCATACACACTATAAAGAATAAAAAATTTCACCAAGTGGAACAACACACTAAGTACGTAGCAGCACATCATATGGAGTTACATTCCATGTAGCATAAGGTAAAAAAAAAATTCTTTTAATTGTTTCTACAATGTGACATGTCATATATAACTACTTATCATGTATCGTTATATTCCAATAAAGATATTTAATGTTACAAAAAATATACATGCCATTTTTTTCTCCAAATAACATCTTATACTTAATTGTTTTTATCAAATAAATTTATCCAATTCACTTGATATTAATCCATAGGGTTATTAATACACCTCAGAAACAATTATTTTTATAGAATTTAATATAATGAATTAATTTATCAATTCAATTCAATTTATCAGAAATAGAATGATTGGCAATTAATAATAGAAATATTAAATGTCATTATCATTTCATGTTGTGACTAGTCAGGATTTGTGACTAGACTTTGTATTTATTGGATTTATTTATTTAATTTAACTCTCTTTTACATGGTTTATTATTTAATTATTATTATTAAATTAGGTATGATGTTTTATGAATCATCCATCTCACATTTATTATGTATACGCTTACAGGTCTAGTGATTATTTAATATAACCCTAAATACCTGGTTCCCCTCACTTGGATATGAGTATAAATTTATAAAGGATGGAGATCCCAGTTAGATTAGACAATTTAGGACCCAATACAAAGATGAATCCAAATAAAGTGATACATAGGATAGTGGTGGATTATACAATTTTAACCAAGTAAAGGTACATGGACTTATATCCCCTATGGTCAAGGTTAGTTTATAACCTCTCAACAAACCAACTCATAGATAAATTTCAGTAACATTTCACATATTTTTTTATCAGTGAATGGATATCGGTTTATTTATGCGATACATGGTTTGTTTTCATTATCAAATTCTATCTTAGATTATAAATAAGTTAATTAAAATGCATAGATAAAATTAAATTAAATGTATAGTATTTATTTTATCAGGTATAATTAATTACTGAAGTAACTTTTCACATCAATTAATTAATAAGTTTACAAATGATAAAATATAATATCTGAGACAAATATATTTAATATATAAATTATATTATCAAGAATGGTTAATTATTTATATAGGATTCATATAAAATTAAAAACAAGTGAAGAATAAAATAAAGGACTTATACAGATAAGTTAAACTATACATCAACAAAAAATATTAATTCATCAAACCCCTTCCATCACATGAGATATAATACAACCATATTAAAATGAATTGATATTTCCCTTATCAGGGTACATTATATTATAGGGATGTTATAATGAAATTCACAGGAAGACGTAAAAATGTTAGCATCAAGGGAAGTTTTTTCTAGAATTCTTGGTGTAACATGGAGGAAAGGGTTCAAGAAATATTATTACATAATTTTAGGATTATCCAATTCAATCAACTGATCAAGGTATTGTGAGTTATTGTAGTTCTCATGAATAAATCCTACACAAATACCTTCAAAAATATTGATAATTCCTCTATTTGGGGTTTGAGAATGGAAATATAGATCCTCTTCACTTGAATATCTTAGTGATTTGATATTCTGAATCTAATAGTGAGAGCCATTGGGATTTGATAAAATTGTTGATGTCTTAATTAAATAAATAATTATGTAATGACTATAAATCAAGATAAACCATTACACTGTTATTCTATTTTATGTATATTAATGTGCCTTTGGATTTTTTGGTGTTTTGTATTTTTTATCAATATTGGTTGAGTATCAATAGAGGTTAATGAAATTTTTCTTAGCATATTGGAATGTTTTTAAGATGCATTGAGAGGGATTAAGATTAAATAAGGAGTATCTATGAGTAGGTGTTGAGGATTGGAATTTTTATATTTGTATATTTCTAATGCATATGAATTTTGTTGTTGGACTGATGAAAATTAGATAAGTCTATAGTTTCTGTAGGATTGATTTTGTTTCATTAGAAATTGTATGATCCTATGCTAGTAAAGGTTTATAATTCACAATGGGGTTTAAAATTTTAATATAGTGAGAAAGATATAATTTTAACAAGGTTTTGTAATTGAGTTATGAACGTTTTAACACCTAAAATATTTCCTTTTTAAGGGGAATGATGCACAAAAGTGGTCATGGAAGCATACGTAGGTCTCAAAGGAAGCGTGGGTCTGTGAAGAACTTTTTTTGCATGGACACTGGCTAGCTGGTACAAAGCCACCAGCTATCCTCTAGCACTAAAAACCATTTATAAAATAGGGAAAGCTGATAAATTTTATAGAGGCCACCCCTAACACCCCAACCTTCTATGGCCCACCTCCCTTGACCAGTGGTAGCAACCTAAGGTGGTTTCCATCTCCTTTGTCTACCATGGTGGATTTCCATCATATGGTCTATGTTTTCACTTCCATCTACTTTATTCATATGATTGAGGTAATTCTATGACTCTTCATCTTTTATCCATTTAATTCACTATCTAGTAATCCCTCCCCAATTTTGTTTATTATGTCATATTTTTAGGTCATTTTCATTCTTCATTTTCACCCATTTTATCTTAAATAGGAGGTGAGTATCAGACAAGTGGATGTCTATATGGTTAAGGTTGGTGGTCCTTTTTAGCAAACCCATAACATCTTTGTATTTTTTAATTGCGTGTTTAGTGTGTCATGAAAGCCTTATTGTATAATGTATTATTTTTATTTTAGTAATTAATTTATACATCATTTAGTTAATTATCTCTCTTAAATATGTCTAACCCAATTAAGACTCTTAAATTATGTGAATTCCCTTTAGTTTTTATTTGACCTTGAATATAGAAATTTTAATTATCATGTGGATTCTTGTAATAGAAATGATGTTGGGAAAAAACCTTTCGATTCATGAGACTAATAAGTTTTGTTGAAATGTGTTGGTCAGAGTGGATACTCAAGAGGGGGGGTGAATTGAGTTCCAATTAAAAATTTATGTTAAAAAGATTCTTATTAAAATCCCCCAAATTAAATAACAAGCTAAACTGTAGTGAATTTGTAATACTGTAAAGGGTTAGTTAAGTTCTCAAGAGATTGATTAGTTCTCAGTTAATCTAATCTGAAAATTAATTAACTTTTGAAGATAACCTAATGCTTTACAATAAATACAAACACTTGCTAGTTTAACTATCAGATTTACTCTAAAATAGATTTATATTTCAAAGTACTTAGAAGCGGAATAATAAATATAGTTTAAAACAAAATAAGATAAGCAAAACAGTTTAAAACAAGAGGTTTAGTCTCAAGTCGAGACCTAGTCCTCTCAAACAATTTATATAAATTTTGATCCACACCCTGGATCGGGGTAAACAACAGTACAAAGACTGTCCAGGTACTAAGACCTCTACCACAGTTTTTTTGTGGGAAAATATAAAAACAATAGCACACAGGCTATCCAGGTCACACTTGACCTCTACCACTATCCATAGTGGGATACAAGAGAGTTATAGAAGTTTTGTATGGGGATTTAGAAATCCTCCAGTTTAGCACATGAGACAGTGTGTGTCTAAAAATACAGAGCACACACACTGCTCAAAATATAAATAAAAGAATCACTGAGAGAGATTAGATATGAGTTTAGAATGCTCTAGTGATTTGAAATGCAGCTCTGGACTCCTTTTGATTAAACAGAAATGCTTTTGAGTTCTTCTCTGATTTTTATCTTGAAAACAGAGTGTCGTTTTTGTATTTGACTTCCAGTATATTCAAATATTGCTCGAGGTTGCAATAGGCTTTGCAACACAGCAATATCCCTCAGCTTCCAACAAAATTTCTTCTCCCCTTAAAGCTCTGGTGCATGTGTTATTTTTGTATCAGATGAGTATCTTCGTATGCCACCACACCCAGCAGCTTTTTCACTTCTTTTCATCACACCTTATGCCCGACTTTTGTCTTTCCTTTTATAGATTTCACCTCCGGTAATGAGAATGATTACCTTTTTACTGGTACGAGGTACGATTCCTGAAATACCAAACACTATCATTAATTAATAGTACGTGCATTAAATTAATCAAATATGACCGTTAGAATTATATTAATAATATTGAAATGTATAGAGTTTGAGTAGCAGTGACTGGTTAACAGTCATCTTCCATCAGTAGCTCTCTGTCGGTAGACTTGTAATAGAGGACTTTGTATCAGTGGATGCCTTGTATCAGTAGCTATTACTCCGTGTAACATTAGTTCTATGTACCGGTAACTCCTTCTATTGGTAGCTTTGGTCTATCGGTAACTTGATTATACCGGTAACTACTTATATCGGTGGCTTTGTCTATCGGTGAACTTTGTATCAGTAGCTCTATATCGGTGGACTTCATATCGGTAGTCGTTCGTCTGTCTGTTTGTATCGGTAGGTCTGCCCGTATCGGTATCTATGCTTATCGGTAGACTTGATCTATCAGAGACATTTTCTAACCACTGACCTTTGTTTCTTGGTGGCCATTTTCTATCAGCAGACTAAGTACCAGTAGGTCTGTATCAGTTGACTTGTGCATACCAGTGAACTTGTTCTATCCGTAGCTGTTATACGTTCCGGTAACTACTTATCCATATCAGTAGACTTTTGTACCGGTGTACTTAGCCTTATCAGTAGCTGTGTATCTGTTTGTATCAGTGATATTCATATCGGTAGCTCTTGATATAACTGTTGCTATGTGCGTACCAGTAGTCTTAACACTTATCTGTTCTATGCAAAACAAATCTAGATTGAGTTAGAATTATCTCAAAGTATGTATAAACATAGATAAAAATTTATTGACATATTCCAAAGATTATTTTGATATTTTTATCAACTTGATAATAGAATGTCATAGATTGAAAGAATTAATATATAGATAAACATTATTTGGGATTATCAAAGCATGTGAAAGCATAATTGGGATTATCAAAACAGGTGAGGTCAAAAATCTCCCCCTTTTTGATAATCACAACTTATGGTATTGTAATCCAAAATAATCATTAATGTATCAGTATAAAATACAATGGTTTTTATTTCTCAGTGTGAGTAATGAAATTTTCAAATGTGAGATTTTAAAAGAGGTATGAAACAACTGTATCAGAGGTAATAATAAAAACAATGTACTAGAAGTAAAACGTATTATTCTCATAAAATATAATGATTCTTCATACCAGTTCTTCCCCTTTATATTATTTCTCCCCTGTTATATTATTTATCCCTTATTTCTCCTCAGATATTATTTCTCCCTCTTTGTGATTAGCAAAAAGTGGGATAGAAAGGAAATATAGGAAAAGGGAAGTAACAGAAGGTAAAAGAGAGAATTAAAGCATTGATATATTCCTTGAGGCAAAAAAAAAACATAGAAATATAGATTTGAACCAAAAAAGAATACAAGTGATTCCCATCAAAGGTCCTAGCCACTAATCAATCCACCTCTTGAATGTCAACTTTGGATTTGTCTTTGGGTTCAGAGGTAGATTCAGGCTGGGTAGTTTCAGTAGAAGGCTTGGGAATTCCAGAAAGAACGACTAGTGGTTGAGCAACAGAGTCTGTTCCTGGCCTGTAGTGGGTAGCTCTCTGTGTGATCATAGGAGTAAGACTTCAGATTGCTTGGACTGGAGTCATCTGAGGAATGGAGGCAGACTGAGCAGAGGCAGGCAGAGCTGGAGGTGCAATGATAGGGGTACTGTCTACATGCAAGAATGGTAACAATAGATTCCTAAAGTCCATAATGATCCCTCCTCCTCTCTCCATAGCAGAAATGAAATCATCCTTGTTTTCTATAAAATTTTCCAAAGCTGGAGTTAGTTCCCTGAGCTTTCTTACTTGTTCTCTGAAGGCTTGATTGACAGGAGGTAATTTCAGATTTTCCAAAAGAAGTTTGAAATGGTTGGTCAACTGATGCTTGGTATACACTTTCTAAAAATAAGAATCAACTTTATCCTTTACTTATTTCTAAGAGGCAGAAGCTTCTCTCATATAATCTTGAACAATTTTCATGATATCTCTAGTGGTAGTCACCACCTGGGTCAGGGCAGATGAGTCCACAGAGCCACTGGTTGATGCTGAATCAAGATCCTCTTTAATTAAAGATCGAATCTGATCAAACTCTACTGAAGGTCTGGAAGCAAGAGAACCAATAGAAAAAAGCCACAGTTTCCTTGAAACTTTTAGTTAACCCACTGATAAGATTTTTCACTACCAAATCCTGGGTGCTAACATGCTTCTGTATGGAATGCTTAAATTCCTCAAAAACTGATACCATCTGGCTAACTACACTCTTCAAAAAAGCCAAATCCTTGTCTGCTTGAGATTTAGAACTCATATAGGATTCCAGAGAGACAACTTATTTCTTTAGAAGTTCAATATCCTCTGCCAAGCTCGACACTTGATTCTGGAAAACCATGACTTCATCCACCATCTCTTCTACAGTGGTTGACACACTACAACCAGGAGAGAGTTCAAATGATTTTTCCATGTTGCTAAGCTCCTCAACAAAACAATTATTTAAATCGGCAATAGATGCATTCAAAGACTCTGTCATCTCAGCCTTTAAAGACTCAAAGTTATCCCTGGTTACCATACTAGAAGACACAACAATAAGTGCTCTTTCTGACACAATACTAGCCACATAGGCATTCATAATAGATTGAATGGATGATACTATGGAGGCTTCCATTTTTCTTATCTCTTCCACAAATGAAGACTTAAGATCAGACTTCAACTGGTCTAGATCATCTTTTCTTACTACATCCTCAGTAGAAACTCAGAACAGATATTAAACTTGTGCTCTGTTCATGGTTGTCTCATCTTCAGAATCAGAGTAGTCCAACCCACAAACCACAAAACCTAGGTCTTCTGCCCAGTCTTCAATTCCATCAGCTACTGAAACACTGCCAAGTCTAGTTGGATGCTCCCCCTCAACTGGTGCATTCTCCTGTATAGCAAAAGCACCCTCATCAGCTCGGTCTTCCTCAGAAGAATCTTCCACAACCATCTCTATTTCTCCAACAGCAGGAGGCTCCTCAGGAATTTGTGCAGGTCTATCTACTTCAACAAGAACAGCCTCTAAAGGCACAACAGAACTTCCAATCAATGGACTCAAACTCAAGGTGGCAGAAGCAGATGCTTCAGTTTCAGATTCTCTTTCTTCTTCCTCATTCTCTGGGGCAGCCTCTTCCTGATCTGATCTCTACTGGTCTTCCTCATTCTCAGGTGCCTCTTCACTGCTTACTCCCAAAACAGTTTTTGTACTAGGTAGGTTCAAAGAAGCATTCTCCTTTTCTTGTGATACAATTTCAGGATTTGGGCTAGGAGGCAAGTCCGGATCTCCTCCATCTACTACTGATGAATCCTCTTCATCTGAATCATCACTATACTGTGGATCCTCCACATCAGGTCCTAGACCTGGATCTCTGTTATCTTTTGGTCTATTTAGATGGTCAAATGGATTGAACTTGTCATATATCTTCTCATCATCAATAACCCACTTCCATCTCCATGGGTTCCAGCTAATCTTCATGTACTTACATACTGTGCTTGTGATACAAAAATTGTTTCTTACCACCACTGTCTCATCCTGAGGCTCAACAACCCCCTTTACTTTAATCATAACTGAAATCAATTTGGAAAAGAATAATGCATTAGTTTTTGATTTGGGTCTGGTCATATCCTCTATTTGAATCATTAACAGCCTGCACAGATTCACCTTCACACCATGCCTTAAGAGATGCAACAAATAAATATCTTGATGCTTCAGATTTGAAAAGTCTCATCTCCTTGGACTTAGCACATGTTGAATGAATTTGAACAACAATCTATTTTCCCCATCCATCTCAGCAGCCACCACCTTTCTCTTCTTGCCACTACCAGTGAGTTCCTCTAAGGTAGTCTCATAGTCAAATATGTCACTGGTAGGAGGTATTGTCTTCGATGAATACCCAAATAATCCTTCATGTGGTACCTTCATGCATTCATCCCATTCAATGGATGAAAAAGATATTTCCTTGCCATTTACCAATGAAACCATTCTATTCTCCTTATCGGATTTCTCAAAGAGCACAAAAGCATAGATCTCTTTTATCAGCTTCAGATAATAAGGACCATTGTTATTTTTGAAACATTCTAGCCATCTCTGCTCCTCCAATATTCTTAAGGTCAGCGATTTTCTTGGAAAAATCCATTCTGCACACAACTCCTTATCGATTACAATTTCTATATTTTGCAAGTGCAGGTTCACTAGATGCCTCCCTGACCTTGTTCGATTGACAATGCTACTTTCTTCAGGCCCTGTCTTCTGCTTCTTCGCATTCGGCTCATCAAAGTCATCTATGACAGTCGGAAGTTTGGGTTTTTCCATCTCTGGATTGAAGAACTTAGAGTTTTTACGAGATTCAGGGATTCAAGGAGTTGGGTTTGAGAGAGGAGAGTTCAGTGGATTGAGAAGTAACTAAGACTTAGTTTTTTTATCATTTAAGAATCATAAAATAAATAAATAAAACATAATAAGTATAATATAAATGATACAGATTCTGACGGCTAAAGATACAGAAGTTTAAAAACAGCGTAACGTATCGATAACACATACCGGTGATGATTCCTAACGGTGAGGTATATTGGTGAGGTTCACTAACAGTGAGGTATAACAGTGAGGTTCATACCAGTGAGATTTCTAACAGTGATATTTCTAATGGTGAGGTTTCTAACGGTGAGGTTTCTAATGGTGAGGTTTCTAACAGTGAGGTTTCTAAAGGTGTGGTTTCTAACGCACAGAGTCTATCATTCCTAATTCATGTCTAATATACCTTAACTTATCCAAACTTAAAGTCTTGGTGAAAATGTCATCTAATTGATGTTCAATACCTATAAATTAAAGATTAATATCACCTTTTTGGTAATGATCTCTCAAAAAATGGTGCCTTACATCAATGTGTTTGGTCCTAGAGTGAGACACGAGATTCTTAGAGATATTAATTGCACTAGTGTTGTCACAGTTTATAGAAACATGTTTAAAATAATATCCATAGTCCAACAAAGTATGTTTCATCCATAGAATTTCTGCACAACAACTACCAGCAGCTATATACTCTGCTTCAGCAGTAGACAATGCAACATAATTCCGCTTTTTACTACACCACGATACTAGAGACTTACCTAGAATATGACATGTTCCAGAAGTGCTCTTTCTATCTAACTTGCAACCAGCAAAATCAACATCTGAATAACTTATTAAATCAAAAGATTGTCATTTTGGATAAAACAAACCTAAATTTTCAGTATGTTTAAGATATTTGAAAATTCTTTTAACAACAAGAAAATGGGATTCTTTAGGATTAGCTTGAAATCTTGCACACATACACACACTAAACATAATATCTGGTCGACTAGAAGTAAGGTAAAGTAGACTTCTAATCATACCTCTGTAATTTGTTTGATCAACTGGTTTCCCAGATTCATCAATGTCCAACTTACAAGTAATACTCATGGGTGTATCACTTTCCTTAATACTATCTAAACCAAAACGTTTTAAAAGATCCTTCATATATTTACTTTGATTTAAAATAATACCATTTTCATTTTGAAAGACTTGAAATCCAAGAAAATATTTGAGTTCTCCCATTAAACTCATTTCAAATTCATTTTGCATACTCTTTGAAAAATTAATACACAAAGTATTTTTAGAAGATCCAAAAATAATATCATCAACATAGATTTGTACAATCAAAACATATTTAGAAATTCTTTTAATAAAGAGAGTTGGATCAGCAATCCCTTTAGTAAAACCTTTTGAAATAAGAAAACTACTAAGTCTATCATACCAGGCTTGTGGAGCTTGTTTCAAACCATATAAAGCTTTAGAGAGCTTAAAAAATCTATTTGGAAAATGAGGATTAGTAAATCCAGGTGGTTGTTCAAAAAAAAACATCTTCAATTATAAAACCATTTAAAAAATCACTTTTAAAATCCATTTGATATAACTTGAAATTCAGATGAGCAACATAGGAAAGTAGAATCCTAATAGCTTCTAATCTTGCTACACGAGAAAAGGTTTCCTCATAGTCTATTCCTTCCTCTTGACTATACCCTTGTGCAACTAGCCTTGCTTTGTTGCTAACTATATTTCCAGATTCATCAACTTTATTTCTAAAAACCCATTTAGTGTATATGGTCAAAGTGTCCTTAGGTCTGTCAACTAATTCCCAGACTTTGTTTCTTTCAAATTGATTTAATTATTCTTGCATAGACATTACCCAAAATTCATCATTGATTGCATCATTGATATTTTTAGGTTCTAATTGTGAAAGAAAATCTTGATGTTCAAAATGGTTTCTTAGAGAACCTCTAGTCTGTGTCCCTCTATCAAGATTACCAACAACAACATCTAAATGATGATTCTTTAGAATCCTAGTTGATCTAGTAAAGGTGGGAATAGAAATTTCAGGTTCTTATCTAGATTCAGGATCTACAGAAACAGGTTCTGGAAAGTTTCCCGAACTGGATGACTTTACAATAGCTTCATTGATTTTATCATTAAGGTTCAAAACAGAAAAATATTATTCAAGATTTTCAATGGAAGATTTGGGTTCATGTGCATCAGTTTCATCAAACTTGATGTGAAAAGATTCTTCCACACATTTGGTTCTTTTATTAAAAACTCTATAAGCTTTACTAAAGGTTGAATAACCTAGGAAAATTCCTTCATCACTCTTGGATGAAAACTTGTCAAGGTTATCTTTTGTATTGAGAATAAAAACTTTGCAACCAAAAACTTTAAAGTAATTAACCTTAGGTTTCCGATGGTTCCACAACTCATAAGGGGTATTTTTTAGAACAGGTCTAATCAGGACTCTATTAACAATATAACAAGCTGTATTTACAGGTTCATCCCAAAAGTAAATTGGCAGGTCATACTCATTAAGCATAGTTCTTTCAATTTCTTAAAGAGTTCTGTTTCTTCTCTCTACTACACCATTCTACTGAGGTGTCCTAGGGGTAGAGAAATTGTGACTATAGCCATTGTGTGAGCAATAAGATTCAAATTCATGATTTTCAAACTCACGACCATGATCACTTCTCAAGGTCTTAATCTTAAGTCCACTAAGGTTTTCTACAGACTTGGAGTATTTAATAAAGTAAGAACAAGCTTCACTTTTGTGAGCTAAGAAGTATACCCAAGTGTACCTAGAATAGTCATCTACTAAGACATAGACATAGTTCTTCCCATTTAAACTAGAAACTCTAGAAGGTCCAAACAAGTCCATGTGAACCAACTTGAGAGGTTGAGAAGTTGAAACTTCTTTCTTTGATTTAAAAGAAACTTTATGTTTCTTTCCCTTTTGAAAGGGATTACAAACTTTATCAGCTGGGAATTCAAGTTTAGGTAGGTATCTAACTAAGTTTTTCCTAGTCAGTTTTCTAAGTGAATGAATTTTGCAATGTCCTAATCTTCTGTTCCATAGCCAAGACTCTTTATGAATAACATTTAAGCAAGTAATGTTCTGTTTAGCTAAGTAATTCAAATCAACTGCATAAACATTTTCTTTTCTCAAAGCAGAAAATACTAAAATATTTTTAGAATTAAAAACATTACATGAATCATTTTCAATCTTAACATTGAAACCATCATCACAAAACTGAGAAATACTTAATAAGTTATATTCAAGTCCATCAACAAATAAAACTTTGGAAATTAAAACTAAATCAGTGTTACCAATCTGGCCTAAACTGATGATTTTTCCTTTTGAATTATCACCAAAGGTGACATGGCCTCCATCAACTTTGATTAAACTTTTGAAGCATGAGTAATCTCCAGTCATATGCCTTGAACATCCATTGTCCAAGTACCATACCTTCTTATGGGAACTCTTCAAGCAAGTTTCCTACAAAACAGGTTTAAATAGAAAATGATTTTGGTACCCAAATTTTCTTGGGTCCAGACAGGTTAGCAAGAAAAACTTTTGGTACCCAAATTTTTCTAATGGGTCTCATACAATCAATAGATTCAAAATATTTTGAAAGATAAACTTTATTTGATCTATAGCCATGTGAATAACTAGTTGAAGCATATGAATTTCCAGAACTAGAACTAGCAGCATTATGTCCAGATTTAGGAATAAATCTATTTTTAGTAATCTGTCTCTGTCCAGGCTGATAGCCTATTCCAGTGGTATATTTTGGTGCCACTTGTTTTCCTAGAATTTGAGTCAGAGTATTCTTCCCATTTGTGAATTTCTCTAAGTCCTTCCTTAATTTCTCATTGGATAATTTCAGTTCAGTATTTTCCTTAAGTAATTGAGCATTCTTTTCCTTTTCTATATCAAGTGAAGATTTAACAGAGCTGGTCAAAACATGTTGTTTCTTCAAGGTCTTATACTTGTCCTTCAATTCATTACAAGTTTCTTCTAGCATATTATAGTATTCAAACAACTCTTCACTAGTCATGTTTTCAGATTCAGAATCAGAATCAACTCCTGAATATTATGAATTTAAAGCAGGAGTATCCAATGTTACCTCAGATGTGTTTGTCATGAAACACATATTAGATTTTTGAGATTTTTCATCCTGAGAAGAATCAAAATCAATTAAACTATCTTCTAAAGCACTCCATGTTGCTTTCATAGCTTTCTTTTATTTATTGTCCTTATAATAATATTTCTTTTTGAACTTTAACTTCGGGAATTCTTCTTTCACATGTCCTTTCCTCTTTCATTCATAACAGATAATTTTATCACTCTTATCTGCCTTTTTCCAATCCTTCTTCCAATGACCTTTGTTGTTATATTTTCCTTTATAATTAGGTTTTCTGAAGAATTTCTTCTTCCTGTAGAACTTCTTGAACCATCTGGCTATCTGAGCCATCTCTTTATCACTATCAGAATCTGAACCTTCACTTGTTGAGATTTCAGTAGGTATGTGAACTTTATCCCTGTCCTTGCTCTTTGAGGAAGTAGATTTAAATGCTACTGACTTCCTCTTTGGTTCATCATTTTATTCCTTGTTTACTTTTAGCTCTTCTTCATACATCATCAACTTACCAATTAATTCATTAACAGGCAGTGAACTTATGTCACATGATTCTCTTATTGAGACTGATTTACCTCTCCATCTTTCTGGCAGGCATCTTAGTATTATCATAATATGCTCTTTTTCTGGAACAACTTTTCCAAGTGAGCTCATAGTGTTGACAATATCATTGAACCAGAGATACAAATCAGAAATAGTTTCATAAGACTTCATTTTAAAATTATCATACTTAATACTGTAGGTATTCAATCTCATTTCTTTAACATTGGTTGTTCCCTCATGGGAAATAGCCAAAGTGTCCCAGATTTCATAAGCAGTTTTAAAAGAAGATATTTGATTAAATTCGTCATCTCCTAAAGCACAATACAGGGCATTCATTTATTTACAATTATTATTGTAATCTATTTTAGTAGGTTCATCCCAAGTAGTTCTTTCAGTTTCTGGAATCTTATATTGAGTCTCTATAGCAGTCCAGATGTCAAATCCCATACTTTCTAAATGAATTTTCATTTTAAGTTTCCATTGGGAATAATTTGTACCATTAAAGAAAGGTGGCATGTTGGTAGTATCACCTTCAAGTCTATTATCCATAATTAGAATTTAGAAAATATATTTAAAGAGATAAAATTTAGAACTAACATAAATTTAAGATCTTTAAGATACAACTAAAATCACAGTTAAAAAACAGAGTATTTGGAAATACTTTATAAATAACAAACAACCTCTGATACCAAATGTTGGTCGGAGTGGATACTCAAGAGGGAGGGTGAATTGAGTTCCAATTAAAAATTTCTGTTAAAAAGATTCTTGTTAAAATCCCCCAAATTAAATAACAAGCTAAACTGTAGTGAATTTGTAATACAGTAAATGGTCAGTTAAGTTCTCAAGAGATTGATTAGTTCTCAATTTATCTAATCTGAAGATTAATTAACTTTTGAAGCAAACCTAATGCTTTACAATAAATACAAACAATTTATAGTTTAACTATTAGAGTTACTCTAAAATAGATTTATATTTAAAAGTACTTAGCAGCGGAATAATCAATATAGTTTAAAACAAAATAAGATAAGCACAACAGTTTAAAACAAGAGGTTCAGTCTCAAGCCGAGACTTAATCCTCTCAAACAATTAATATAAATTTTGATCCACACCCTGGATCGCGGTAAACAATAGTACAGAGACTGTCCAGGTACTAAGACCTCTACCATAGTTCTTTGTGGGAAAATATAAAAACAATAGCACACAGGCTATTCAGGTCACACTTGACCTCTACCACTATCCACAGTGGGATACAAGAGAGTTATAGAAGTTTTGTATAAGGATTTAGAAATCCTCCAGTTTAGCACAAGAGACAGTGTGTGTCTAAAAATACAAACCACACACACTGCTCAAAATATAAATAAAAGAATCACTGAGAGAGATTAGATATGAGTTTATAATGCTCTAGTGATTTGAAATGCAGCTATGGATTTCTTTTGATTGGACAGAAATGCTTCTAAGTTCTTCTCTGGTTTTTGACTTGAAAACAGAGTGTCGTTTTTGTATTTGACTTCCAGTATATTCAAATATTGCTCAAGGTTGCAATAGGATTTGCAGTACAGAAATGTCCCTCATCTTCCAGCAAAAGTTCTTCTCCCCTTTAAGCTCTGGTGCATGTGTTCTTTTTGTATAAGATGAGTATCTTCGTATGTCACCACACCTAGCATCTTTTTCACTTATTTTCAGAACACCTTATGACTGACATTTGTCTTTCCTTTTATAGCTTTCAGCTCTAGTAATGGGAATGATTACCTTTTTACAGGTACGAGGTACGGTTCCTGAAATACCAACCACTATCATTAATTAATAGTATGTGAATTAAATTAACCAGATATGACCGTTAGCATTATATTAATAATATTGACAAAGTATAGAGTTTGAGTAGCAGTGATTGGTTAACAGTCATCTTCCATCAGTAGGTCTCTGTCGATAGACTTGTAACGGTGGACTTTGTGTCAGTGGATGCCTTTCATCTGTAGCTGTTACTTAGTGTAACAGTAGCTCTATGTACCGGTAACTCCTTCTATCAGTAGCTTTGGTCTATCAGTAACTTTCTTGTACCGGTAACTACTTATATCGGTGGATCTGTCTATCAGTGAACTTTGTATCAGTAGCTCTGTATCGGTGGACTTCATATCGGTAGTCGTTCGTCTGTCTGTTTGTATTGGTAGGTCTGCCCGTGTCGGTAGCTATGCTTATCGGTAGACCTGATATATCAGAGACATTTTCTAACCGGTGAACTTTGTTTGTTGGTGTCCATTTTCTATCGGTAGACTAAGTACCAATAGGTTTGTATCAGTCGACTTGTGCATAACGGTGAACTTGTTCTATCGGTAGCTCTTATGCGTACCAGAAACTACTTATCCATATCAGTAGACTTCTGTACTAGTGTACTTAGCCTTATCAGTAGCTGTGTATCTGTTTGTATCAGTGATCTTCATATCAGTAGCTCTTGATATAATAGTAGCTATGTGCATACTAGTAGGCTTAACACTTATCTGTTCTATGGAAAACAAATCCAGATTGAGTTAGAATTATCTCAAAGTATGTATAAACATAGATAAACATTGATTGACATATTACAAAGATTATTTTTATATTTTTATCAACTTGATAATAGAATGTAATAGATTTAAAGAATTAATATATAGATAAACATTATTTGGGATTATCAAAGCATCTGAAAGCATAATTGGGATTATCAAAACAGGTGAGGTCAACAAATTGATTAAGGGTAAATTCATGATTAAATCGATGATTCTTAAATGAGATTTACCAATTATTGATAATCACGAGATTAGAATTTCAAAACTTGTGATGTTCTTTTAAAAAAATAAATTGTGAAATTGTAAAATTATTATGGATGATGAAATCAATTGGTTATATGACAATTAATTGTATCTAAAAAATTAATGGGAAATAATGTTTTTTAATGGAACCAGGGGGATTGTGATAGTTATTGGATGTTTTGAAATGTTTTATAAAAATAATTGGTTGTTGTTAAAGTGTGAAACATGATCATTGTATTAAATGGAGAATAATGGAAGTGGTAATTAATTTTGGAACTTTATTTGGTTTTATTGGTTATGAAATAGGAAATAGTAATTTCTTTTTAGACCTTATATTATTCCTTGAGTTGTGGTTCATTAATGGAAATAGTGAATGTGGTTTTACTGGATCTTAGTTATACTTGATGGTTAAACTTGAGGTGAACATGTCACCTGGGTGGATGTAGGTTTCTGGTTAAACCTATGTTAAATATGACCTCAACATAGATGTAGATTGATAATTAAACCTGAGGTGAACATGAACCCTATGTGGATGTGGGTTGATGATTAAACTCAGATTTAAAAGAACCCACGTATGGACGTGGGATGATGGTTAGACCAACGGTGAACATGTCCACTGGGCGATTGCTAGGGATTTAGGGATTGGTATATTACCATCAAATTCCAGTTGATGGTTGGGGATGAGTATATTTCCCTTATACAAATATAGTTGGAATCATCTTCATAAAATGTTCAGAGAAACCACAAAACTAGACAAACTAGGTATATATCATTCCCTGGTGTCATTAAGGAGCTATGGTTTGGCCTTTGTGTATGCATTTAGTTTTAAATTTATTTAAATGGTTTTATTTGAAACTGTTAGATTGAAAAGTTCTACATGCACTATTTATAGACTAGTTATATTTAGAGATCCTGTTGGTGGTGGCCTATTGAGTTTTACTTACAAACTTCTTGGGATCCAAAGACACATGGGTACCTGAGCAAGTGCTATATTTTTTTATTTACATGCTTTGGAAGAGGTCCCAACGCTTGGTTTCTTCAAATTTCTAGGATGGAGAATGATATTTTGTGATCGGGCTAGGAATCAGGACCAATTCAAGGTTTTCATAGTTTTATAGTCTTTTAGGTTGTTTTATATGTCTACTATTGTATAGATTCATGGAATGTATTGGATAGTCTCATATGTTAGAGAATGGTTTATTCTATTTAATATCTGCACTATTATGTATGTCATTTTATTAATATAATATTTGGATGTTGTGCCATATTGGAATTATATCTATTGTTTTTTAATCTAATATGTTGTTATATTCTCCCCATAATACCACCATACTACCACATCACTAGTCTATAGCCACTAGTGTATGGGGAGGCTTTCCTAAGGTACTGCAGTGTTACCTTGGTTCAAGCACTAGTCAGTGGTCCGAGGAGGTAGGGAATTACTAAGTGGTATCAGATATATTTTTATTTTAACTTACTATTTTGGAATGATATACCAAAGAATATGAGTGATTCAGGACATGGTATTGATCTTATTCATAGTACTGGCCACCCCATATATAAGGGAAGACTGTGTCTCTAGGGGTGGGATTGTTGTTTATGCTATTTATTTTTATGGTTGATCTGATTTCACCTTGATTAGTTCACATGATTATGAGGATAATATTTTGTGGGTTTTTTTATCTTGGTCCAGTTTGGAAATTGAAGGTGTGTTCATGTATCACATAAGACAAGTAAGATTCACATTACCTTTTTTTGATTGATTGCGATTGATTATCTGATTACTTCAACTATGACATGGGTAAGTTATATAATGTTATTACATCTATTTATATGATGTTTCCATACATGTGTATGGTGGAATATTACTTAATTGATTCCATAAATGAATAAAGACACATTATGTGACTGCTTGTATTTATTATTATGAGGTCTTCATTAAATGAAATTCAAAATTCAAAATAAATAATTTTTTATCCTATAACATGTGATTCACATGTTATTTAACATAGCACATATGTAAAGAATTCAGGTTAAAGTAAATTATTAAAGGAAATTTATGGGTTTACTTGTCTTTTTTTTATATATGATTTTATCTAACTAAATATCCAATTAAAATTTATAAATATTTTTCCTCTATAAATTGTACTTGATGTTTCATTAAGTTGATCCCATGTTATTAAAACTTTGGTTAAATAATTTGGAAAGAGTAGATATATGAATCTTAAATATATATTATGTAGACCTTGGGTGGTTGATATGGACTCTGTTCATGAGTATTTGGGACTTTTAGAGCACCCGATTTATGTGTTATATATAGTGACCTTGAGACCATGATGTATTGTAGTTGATTGGGTCTTGTGTTTTTTTCCTATCTAAGGAATGGGTGTAATGGGTTAGATTAGACCTCAGAGCGGAGATTTTTTTTTGAGTTTTTTTTTCATGGAGTATATCATTTGACCTTGATACGTGGGTGAGTTTCATATCGAGAGTTGTGACTTATGTGAGGCTTGATGTGTGAGTTAGGTGGGTTAGTTTAGTAACCATCAATAGCATAACTCCAAATTTTGGAGTTTATGATCTGTGACTATTGAGGGTAGGTCATGAGAGGGGTTAACTAAGTCTTTATGTTCCCATTGGAATATTAGGTAGATATGTATATTTCATATCTCAGAATCAGTACATGTGGGGTTCTACCGAGCATGTGGTTTATGTTCGATAGATGCCTTTGGACTTTGGGGAGAAGTACTTGTGAGCTAGTGAAATCGGTAATATGTCTAGTTTAGGGAGGGGAAGCCTCATTGACAGCCTGTGGGGCGTCATTAATTCCTTTAGGGCTAAACAAATTTACTATTTTATTAAAACTCTGACAAACAACTAAAAATATAGAACTTGGAAGTTCGAGTGTTGAACCCACAAAGACGGATTGTATGTTCTTAAATTAATCAAGGAAACTAAAATTGAAATTCTTTGATCGTTGAAGAAAAGAAAAAAAATAGCAGCAAGGATTGGGTTTTGAATCAAGATTAGAGGCATACCGGGTTCAATGATTTCCATGTTCATATTCTAAGGATTCAATTGATTATGGGTTTATTTAGTTTTTCTGTTAGAATTGGGTCATCGAGGATCCTTGGTCTGGGTATCCTGCCCAAATCCTATGTTTTCACCTTTAGAATGGTCATCTACTTGGTTCAAATGAAAAATTAGTTGACCCAAAACCTTGTCTAAACATAACCAATCCATATTTCATAATGGTCATACAAAAACTAATCCGATTAATTGATGAAATGAAATGATAACCTTCAGAACACAGAAATGGTGATGCAATACGAAAAGAATGATATTTGGAATTGAATAAATAGTGTTGCAGCAATCCAAAAAATGAATAAAAGATAAAAACATTCCATAAGAAGCACTCCCCCTACAATCACATCACCCGACACTAAAGAAACTACTCACTCATGCTAGGCATGATGAGAATGATAAGCATGGGTACCTGAAGAGGAAAGGCGGTGAAGAATGGTGGTGAAGCTAGGCCCCAGATCATCACTCTATTATCAGGCAGTCATCCCTTAGTGTCTCTTGGCCTCCACTGTTCCTAGAGTATGTTGGATGGGCGGTGAGGCATGTATTTATAGGCTTCTTCTTCAAAATCCTCGGCCATGAAATCTTTATTATTTTTCATTGCGATGACACTTACATGATGTGTAATGTAATTTCACACCATGTTATCCTAATCTAAGTTTGCTCTGTTATTTTTGAATCTGCATGAATATCGCGCGAACTTTGACTCCTTTCGTGACGTGCAACTAGGACTCACGACATGCAATTTTTCTTCACAACATGAAATCTCATCACAAATTGTCCTATTCAGAAATTTCCTTTTGAAAAAGTCACGATGTGTAATTGTATTACACAATATGTAATCATTCTGATTCAGTTTTTCCATTTTCGTTCTTCCTTAAAAATCCATTGTCACGCTGCAAGCACAGAAAAGTGGCGCGAAGTGTCTTTAAGCTCATAATTTATCCTCTTTTCCTTTTTCATAAATCTATAGTTTCTTTCCATCAAACATAAAAACAAGTCAAATGTTCCAAAAATTGGCAGTATTATTCATCTAAATACAAAATTCAATACATTAGACACTATAAAATATATGCATGAAATACACTTATCACTCATTCATATGTCTATCATAATTAAATACTAATGGGAAAAAAGTTAAACATAACTTAAATAATTCATTAATATCATGATTTAAATAATACATCTCACAAACACTCACACAACCCAACGACTAAAAGGTTTAGTGTCTTGGAGATTAGTTACACAAACATTATATTTTACAACACTTGAAATAATTTCTCTATAATCATTCCACTCTATAACTTATTTTAAATATATCACATGATATAATAATCTTAAAAAACTAAGAATTGGAAACATAAGAAAGTGGTGAGATCAGACGCTCAGTAAGGGAGAAAATAAATCATAATGTATCATGTCATAAACATGTAGGAGAACATGAGTATGAAATAAATATCTTAATAAAATATCATAAGACATTATAAGATAATTAAAAAAAATATAGAGAAACATTATATCATAAAAGATCATTAAGGAAGTATAAAGGATATGACATGGCTTAAGGGCCTTCGGGCCAGCGGTTTGGGCCTACGGGTCTCAAGGGACTTCGGGCCATCAAAGGCCTTTGGGCCACAGGGCCTTCGAGCCATTGAAGACCATGAAGTAGCCCAGTTCACACAAAGCAGGCCCCAGAAGAGGATTAGAACAACAATAGCAGTCACTAGAAGCAGAGCTAACCGGATTGGAAGAATGAGAGGGTATGGAAACCTCTATCGGGACCAGGCACCGTGCAACTTTGTACTGGGCAATGCTAGCCGATAAGCAATGCAGGTGGGGAGCTAAAGGAGATCAATGATGTAGAAGATGGGGAGGGGTAGTTCTAGTGGGATGGGCTTACAGGTCATGTATGGGCATGGTATGCCTCTGGGCCTTTGGGTCATCTATTACGGGTCATGTCTGGCCTTGTACCTTAGGTCTACGGGTCATGTACGGGTTCCCCTTAAACCCTTAAAAGAGGGATTATCTATAATAAAATAAAAAAGAAGGCCTCTGGGCCATTCAGAGTGTGACATAAAAGTGTGAAATACATAAAAAATAAGACATTATTAGGAAAACATAAAATTTGATAGAAATGAAATGCATCTTGGAATTTTGGAAAAATTTCATAAAAACATTGAAATGTGGAACAACCATAAGAATATAAAATCTAACTAAGAAAGTATTATGCATCAAGTTAACACAACAACTTGTGAGCAATTCTTCCCAAATCTAATTCATGAAAAAAACTTGGAAAAATATCTTTCCACATATCATTCAAACAAAAAACATGTGAATTAATCTTCTCGCATCTCATTCATGAAACATTTCATCCTCTCTTGTGATATGAAACCATATCTAATGAAATAAAGGGAGTTTTAGGACCCCACCCATCATCATATATATATGTTACACAAAAAAATCAATCATGACCATATCTTAATGAACCCTTGAAAAAATAATTGGTTTCATAATCATCTAAACAGAAACCATTCACTTTACACAAATAACCTATGGAAATAAAATGTGTTTCATAAAACACCCAAATAATATAAAATAACATCATGGATTAAATTATTTTATTTTTAAAACATGCTCACCTTAAATTAGAATATAATAATAGAATATATATGTCACGACCCGTCCTCGGGGCCCGTGTCATGACTACCCCAAGCCCGCCTTCCATAGGCCAGGGGCTGGCGACTAGCACCAAAGGCGTAAATCCCAATAACTGGGAAGGCATTGCCTTTATAAAAGTAAACAAAATACCACAGAGTACAAGCGGAAGTAAAACACTAAGTACAAAGAGAAGTACTGAAAGGTAAATGGGTCAGAATACAAACCCAAATGAAAGTACAACTACAGCTGAACAAAGTATAACAGAAAAAGACAGCAGCTGGAAGGACAGAAGCGGCTCTTGGGTCATCCTCCTCGGATCCTACCTGAAGGGTAGGTACAGATGGCGCAGCTCCTGGAGCATCCACCACGGATCCTACCTGAAGGGTAGGTACAGATAGCCTCCACAACGCTCTCGCCTGTCAACCTCCTCCGAGTGTCGTCTCGCCGTGAAGTCCACCTCCAGATACTGACTCGTCGTGTAGTCCACCCCCGGGTACCATCTAGTCCTCGAACACTCGGCCTCCGTCAGCACTGCCCGTCGTCTGCAACCAACACAACGAGGTGCGGGCATAGCCCATGCAGGGGTGAGTATAACGATACTCAGTAGGGACCCCGAGACCCTCAAGGTCTCACTAAAACCAACAAGGATAACCACAAAGAAGATCTCAACAGATAACCTCTACTTAGGTATATGCCCATACATATACCTAAGTTATCAAGTAACCCATCTCAATCACGAGGAAGCACAAGGTTTATGAAATCAACGGATAACCACTACCCAGGTATATGCCCATACATATACCTAAGTTATCAAGTGACCCATCTCAATCATGAGGTAAACACAAGATCATAGACTCAGCTCAAACCAGGATTTTCATTATCGAAACCGTAACTGCTGAAGAGCCCCTTCTCTGGAGTGTACAGTGGTCCTGTCACGACTCCGAGGTACTGCTCACTAACCTAAGACTTCTGAGGTACTCCTCCTATCGAGTACTGCGGGTCTGCGGCCAACTACCGGGCGCTCCGTCCGCTGTGGGTCTGTCGCCAAATACCGGGTGCTCCCCCTAACAGCCTACAGAGGTACACCTCCTATCGAGTACCGTGGGTCTGTGGCCAACTACCGGGCGCTCCGTCCGCCGTGGGTCAGTCGCCAAATATCGGGCGCTCCGTCCACTGGGCTAGTCGACTCACTCCAAGTCGAGTCGGTCAAGCAGTCGTTAGGTCTCAACCAGCTACACGGTCTCCGTACTCCGCATGCTCGTCTCTGGGAGGGTCCGCTCCATGAGCTACAGGTTGATACTCCAAGTATCACAAAGTCCCATGAAGAAGTATCACAAAGGACCACCTCGTCATAGGGGTCTCAACGCAATAGACGGCGCGTCAATCGGACGCCCGGTCTGTGAGTTATTAGCCTTTTCGTCCCAGGGGCCCGGTTGGTTTCGTGTGTGAACCAATCCAGCCGTATCTCAACGGAACCCCGAACTCTCATAGGGTATACTCATAGGGACCGTTTCTCAATGTGATCACCAACGCCGCTGACGGTTCGTCAAACGGACGTCCGGTCTGAAATATATCAGCTTTTCCGTTCCAGGGGCCCGGTTGGATTTCAGGTACAATCCAATCCGGTCATACTCCAACTGCGTCCAAACCTCGGGTGGGGCTTTCCAAAAGTTCCGTCTCATCAATATGATTCAATAAAGTCGACGACACATCAATCGGACGTCCGGTGCTCAAGATATACCCGTTTCCGCTCCGAGGGCCCGGTTGGTTTCGTGTACGAACCAACCCAGCCGAACCCAAAGTTCTCTGAAACCTTGAGTGTGATATACCAAAACGACCGTCTTGATCTGAGGATCGCATTGCCGCTGACGGTGCATCAATCGGAGGTCCGCATCCCAAGATATGGACAAAAGACTGAAAACGGTCCGAAAACGGGGGGTCTGGGCCCGGACCGACCCAGCCCGACCCCCCCTGGGTCGGCCCGAACCGGGTCGACCCGACCCGAGTCCGACCCAGCTGGGCCCGGTGCGGCCGGCTCGGTCCGGCCCGACCGGCCAGCCGCGGCTCGGCCAGCGCGGCCTAGCGGAAGCCGCGGGCGGGGTACGCGGCTCCCCCACCCTCGCTGCTAATTGAAGCCGGCGGCAACCGCCGCTACCGGCGTGGCGCGCCACCACCGCCTTCCGCGGACCACCGGATGTGCTCCGGTGGTCCGTTTCTCCTGCCGTCTTCGCCAACGGTCCTCCCGGGACCCGACCTTCACTGCGAAGGGATTCAAACGCCATAGCAGCCTGCTTCGTCGTCGTTCGTTGATCCACACGTCAATTAACAAAACGCGCCATCTTCGTGGTTCTCCGGCGCGACGCGATGGCGCCGTGCCCCTTCGCCGTGGCCCGACTCCGTCCGCGGATGTCTTCGGGTTTCTCTGACGCGGCGCGACGGCATCGCACCCTTGTTCGTTTTCACGACGCGGCACGACGGCGCCGCACATTCCTTGCCGAACGTTTCCGCGCGGTGCGACGACACCGCGCCATCCCCGTTTCAATCCACAAAAGAAACCCACAAGGATATGGAGGAGGGTCGGCCGTGTTTGTGCGGTCTGGACCCCTCTCGTTAGTTGATAGAAAAAGGTCATATTTCACGAAGATCGTCAAGGTAATAATCACGAACAAATTAAAAAATAATCCTCAACATCAATCCGCATGAACGAACGATCCGCGGATCAACCTGGAATTGGTTGGTCTGCGCTCGACGTTCTTTTCTCAAAAGATAATAGAACACCAAAATAAATTCCCCTACCTCAAGCGTCGTTGAGTGAGGGTTCGTCTCGGATTTTCTCGTCGCGGAAGAAAGCGTCGCGGGAAGGGGATCGTCGATGTCACGTCACGGGTCGGTGTCGCAGAAGAGGATTCGTAGACGAAGACGGAGGTAGTCCGAGGTGGAACGACATCTCCCTTCCTTTGATGTGGAAAGAAGAACGAGGGATGGCACATCATCATTCTTCGGATGAAGGACGTGACGACATTCTTCATCGGAGACCGATTCGTTCTTCACGTTCTTCGTCGTTGAAGAAGATGTTCTTCAAGCCTCCCAAATCCTCCCAACGCGACAAGACTCTAACCAAAAAATAAACTAAGCCCAAGCCTTATTTTATTAACACAAGATAAGGAATTGAAATTCAAAAGAAAAGAAACGAATAATTAATTCAATGAATTAATTGTAACGATTTAACCGCCCAATTAATGAGGGGTTTCTTAACCAGAAAAACGCACGGTTGACTTTCATTAAAGAGGGGGGTTGCGGGTGCGTTACTTAGAGGAAAAGAAACGGTGGGGCTCGTGCGGGCCCCACCTCACAAATATCCTACCAAGAGGGTAGGATATTTCGGATTGCACCCTATCCGCTTCAACCCAACTTAAGTAGCTTTAAGTGGCTTTAAGTGAAATAAAATAAAGTTGTCGTACCACATTATTTTATTTCTTAACTTAAAGCCCAAAAATTAAAAACCACACCCGAGCAAACGCAACTCCAGAAGAGGAATTTCTAAGCAAAAACCGGCGCTGCGATTCCATCGGTGCCCTCAGAATTCGATTCCGAGCACCGGTTCAGAAGTTAGAAAAACCCGGTCGTTCATTCACTAAACGTACCCGAGCTAAACTTCGGAAAATGATTCCGGGCACACCGGGCCTCGGAATCAGGCGCCGTCAGAAACTGAGTTCTTGTAAAATCCCAAAGAAAATTAGAAAAAAAATTCCCTTGAATTTTACGGGTCTTTACATTACTCCCACCTCAGGGATTTACGTCCTCGTAAAGCTTTAACACAAACTAGGGTCACAAAAGCGGTACTGAGCACGCATCTTAGCCTCCCTCTCTCATGTGCTCACCTGGAGGTTCCCTTTTTCGCCGACCCAGGAAAACCCATTCCGACGTCGTAGTTAAACCACAAACTTTTTTCCTAATACCGTCAATTTGTGTATGAACTGTGATTGCCCAGTCCATACTCAAACCAACGTCGTAAGGCCTCGACGCTGCCACCAAGAGATTCCAACCGAAACTCTCACCTCGAGGGTCTGACCACACCGTCGGCGTGAGTGTGATTATCGAGTCTCCTCCCAAGGTATCTCCAGACGTGAGGGTCAAGTCCACGGCTTACCGGAAACTCTAGGTCTGGGACAAGATTTGTGAAAGCAAGGAATGATTCATATCAACATCTGTTACTACAGCATCTAGTAGTGGACACAGACTGTCCCTCGAATCATTTCTTAGAGCCATCGGGTCACTCTCCTTGACCGCATGCAGCCGCACTCTTCCTCCGCCCTCCAGCTCCCTGAGCCTGGCGGGGATAACTAAGGTGGGTGGTTGTAGCATGTTAAGATGTAAACCACCTCATGCTGCTCTCATAGCTCTGCCTCCACATCTGCTGCTTCACGGACTCATCTCTCCTTAAAGATTCCTCTTATTGAAACATTTAATGCGCCTGAGTTTCTAAGACTGACGCCAGTTTCCAATTTCTTACTGCACTGTGCAGTCTTCATCCGCTCCTGGATGATCTGCACCTTCTTTGCCTACGATCTGAAAGAGATGCTAAAATTTCTCCTTTGCCGAAAAGAGAAACTTGGTCTCATCCCCTGGATGAACCACACCCATTGCCTAATACAGTCAATCCTTACATTAATGATGCATTCATGCCATGGATGACGTCGTAAGGCCTCGACGTAACTACCAAGAGATCCAACTGTCACTCTCGCCTCCAAGGGTCGAGTCACACTGTTGGCATCAATTTGAGGTCACTGGGTCTCCTCCAGTAGGAATCTCGAAAGTGAGGGTCAAGTCAATAGTCTTAACCAGGACCACTCAGTATCAACCAAACAAAAAGGACAGGAAAGTAAACATCACAAAGATAAGTGTCTTTTTATTATTGCAGCTCATAGTACAAAGACACGAAGCATCTACAAACAAACATCAACAAAACTAGAAGCAACATGATCAAAAGCCTCCAGGTCTGGGGCTAGTCCCGCTCCTGTCCATCTGCTTCCGGAGCTCCATGACCATAGGCCTCAGCTTCCTGAAGCTGATCTCTCCCATGTCCTCCTATCCCCTGCGGTCGGGGTGGACCTCCTGGTGGTGGTGGTGGCAACACCCCGAAGCGTCGTCCACCTCCAGCTGTATGGACAGCTCCTCTGCCATGGCCGCCTGCTCCTTGGGGTCCGCCCTGATCGAACCTCTACCTCTGCCTGGGAGGTTCTTCATTTAACTTCCGGTCGTCTGCATGGCGGGTCGGACAGTCACGTGCCATGTGACCAATTCCGCTGCAGGAGTAACACTGTCCACTCTCGGCACGACTGACTCTGACTCCACCTCGGTTCCCCCGCACAACTGAACTTGAGTCATGCAGTCAGCCACCGGTAGGTCTGGTCCTCTTGGACCTCTGCGTTATCTGTCTACTGCCTGCTGTAGAAGACTCTGCCGCAAGCCGGCTAGTGGTGGGTCCTGCTGCTGGAGAATGCTCAGCAAGGAAACTCTCCACTAAGAGGGATCTCTCCAACACCCCTGTCTGCGTCGGAATGCTGTGAGAAACAACATAAGCTCTAATATCTCGCCTGAGCCCCTGCTCGAAGGTTCGGGCCCTGAATAACGGGTCCCGTACCATATATGTGGAGTAACGCAAGTGGTCTGTGAACCTCGCTGAATACTGTGCCACTGTCATGCTGCCCTGCCGCAGCTGAAGTAGCTCCTGTATACGCACTGCTCGAAGGGTGGCTGGTACAAACTCTGCCCGGAACAGGCTCTCGAAGTCTGCCCAAAGAAGTGTCGCCTCGTCATGCATCTGGAGTATCAGGCTCCACCATCTGCCTGCTACTGCCTGAAGAAGGCTGGCAGCAAGGATCACCATGAAGTCTGCTGGCATCCCCACTAGCCTGAAGACTCTCACCACAGCCTCCAGCCAATCCTCAGCCGCCTATGGGTCCGTCCCTCCCTGGAACCTGGGTGGCCTCTAGCGCTGGAACTCGTGCAGTGCACTCAAGAGACATGCACCCTCTGCTGCTGGGGCTGGTGGAATCGGTGTCTCAACAGGTAGTAGTACCGCTGGTGCCTCCGCTGGTGCCTCAACTGGGATAAGGCCCTGTACTGAGGCCTCGTCGCTCGGCGGGCTGTCAGTACGTACCACTCTCGGGGCTCTAGCCGGTCGTCCACGGGGAGGCATCCTGAAAGAAACAACGTGACACAGTCAAACGATTTATACCTGGTGAGCTGACCTGGTTTGAGCTGACTTTTAAATCTTATGGAAACACACATGCAATCAGTGTCTTTGTGCACAAAGTCGGAAATCAGTTGTCAGGGTCCTGGTGTATGGATACGTCGGCCGCCCGCACCAACACTGGACTCCCTGAACTGAAAACCACACTCGGTACTCTTAACACTATTGCTTCACAGAAAGAAAAGATCAGAGTTATAAGTTCTGCAGTAGAACCGACTCCTCTGATACCAATTTGTCACGACCCATCCTCGGGGCCCGTGTCATGACTACCCCAAGCCCGCCTTCCATAGGCCAGGGGCTGGCGACTAGCACCAAAGGCGTAAATCCCAATAACTAGGAAGACATTGCCTTTATAAAAGTAAACAAAACACCACAGAGTACAAGCAGAAGTAAAACACTAAGTACAAAGAGAAGTTCTGAAAGGTAAATGGGCCAGAATAAAAACCCAAATGAAAGTACAACTACAGCTGAACAAAGTAAAACAGAAAAAGACAGCAGCTGGAAGGACGAAAGTGGCTCCTGGGTCGTCCTCCTCGGATCCTACCTGAAGGGTAGGTACAGATGGCGCAACTCCTGGATCGTCCACCACGGATCCTACCCGAAGGGTAGGTACAGATAGCCTCCACAACACTCTCGCCCGTCAACCTCCTCTGAGTGTCGTCTCGCCGTGAAGTACACCTCCAGATACTGACTCGTCGTGTAGTCCACCTCCGGGTACCGTCCGGTCCTCGAACACTCGGCCTCCGTCAGCACTGCCCGTCGTCTGCGACCAACACAACGAGGTGCGGGTATAGCCCGTGCAGGGGTGAGTATAACGATACTCAGTAGGGACCCCGAGACCCTCAAGGTCTCACTAAAACCAACAAGGATAACCACAAAGAAGATCTCAATAGATAACCTCTACTTAGGTATATGCCCATACATATATCTAAGTTATCAAGTAACCCATCTCAATCATGAGGAAGCATAAGGTTTATGAAATCAACGGATAACCACTACCCAGGTATATGCCCATACATATACCTAAGTTATCAAGTGACCCATCTCAATCATGAGGTAAACACAAGATCATAGACTCAGCTCAAACCAGGATTTTCATTATCGAAACCGTAACTGCTGAAGAGCCCCGTCTCTGGAGTGTACAGTGGTCCTGTCACGACTCCGAGGTACTGCTCACTAACCTAAGACTGCTGAGGTACTCCTCCTGTCGAGTATCGCGGGTCTGCGGCCAACTACCGGGCGCTCCGTCCGCTGTGGGTCTGTCGCCAAATACCGGGCGCTCCCCCTAACAGCCTACAGAGGTACTCCTCCTGTCGAGTATTGCGGGTCTGCGGCCAACTACCGGGCACTCCGTCCGCCGTGGGTCAGTCACCAAATACCGGGCGCTCCGTCCACTGGGCTAGTCGACTCACTCCAAGTCGAGTCGGTCAAGCAGTCGTCAGGTCTCAGCCGGCTACACGGTCTCCGTACTCCGCACGCTCGTCTCTGGGAGGGTCTGCTCCACGAGCTACAGGTTGATACTCCAAGTATCACAAAGTCCCACGAAGAAGTATCACAAAGGACCACCTCGTCATAGGGGTCTCAACGCAACAGACGGTGCGTCAATCGGACGCCCGGTTTGTGAGTTATTAGCCTTTTCGTCCTAGGGGCCCGGTTGGTTTCGTGTGCGAACCAATCCGGCCGTATCTCAACTGAACCCCAAACTCTCATAGGGTATACTCATAGGGACCGTTTCTCAACGTGATCACCAACGCCGCTGACGGTTCGTCAAACGGACGCCCGGTCTGAAAGACATCAGCTTTTCCGTTCCAGGGGCCCGGTTGGATTTCGGGTACAATCCAATCCGGTCATACTCCAACTGCGTCCAAACCTCGGGCGGGGCATGCCAAAAGTTCCGTCTCATCAAGAAGATTCCAATAAAGTCGACGACACGTCAATCGGACGTCCGGTGCTCAAGATATACCCGTTTCCGCTCCGAGGGCCCGGTTGGTTTTGTGTACGAACCAACCCGGCCGAACCCAAAGTTCTCCGAAACCTTGGGTGTGATATACTGAAACGGCCGTCTCGATCCGAGGATCGCATCGCCGCTGACGGTGCGTCAATCGGAGGTCCGCAACCCAAGATATGGGCAAAATACTGAAAACGGTCCGAAAACGGGGGGTCTGGGCCCGGACCGACCCGGCCCGACCCCCCCTGGGTCGCCCCGAACCGGGTCGACCCGACCCGGGTCCGACCCGGCTGGGCCCGACCCGGCCCTACCGGTGCGGCCCGGCGCGGCCGGCTCGGTCCGGCCCGACCGGCCAACCGCGGCTTGGCCAGTGCGGCCGAGCGGAAGCCGCGGGCGGGGTACGCGACTCTCCCACCCTCGCCGCTAATTGAAGCCGGCGGCAACCGCCGCTGCCGGCGTGGCGCGCCGCCACCGCCTTCCGCGTACCACCGAACGCGCTCCTGTTGTCCGTTTCTCCTGCCGTCTTCGCCAACGGTCCTCCCGGGACCCGACCTTCACTGCAAAGGGATTCAAACGCAATAACGGTCTGCATCATCGTCGTCCGTTGATGCACACGTCAATTAACAAAACGCGCTGTCTTCGTGGTTCTCCGGCGCGACGCGATGGCACCGTGCCCCTTCGCCGTGGCCCGACTCCGTCCGCAGATGTCTTCGGGTTTCTCCGATGCGGCGCGACAGCGTCGCGCCCTTGTTCGATTTCACGACGCGACACGACGGTGCCGCGCATTCCTTGCTGCACATTTCCGCACGGTGCGACGGCACCGCGCCATCCCCGTTTCAATCCACAAAAGAAACCCACAAGGATATGGAGGAGGGTCGGCCGTGTTTGTGCGGTCTGACCCCCTCTCGTTAGTTGATAGCAAAAGGTCATATTTCACGAAGATCGTCAAGGTAATAATCACAGACAAATTAAAAAATAATCCTCAACATCAATCCGCATGAACGAACGATCCGCGGATCAACCTGGAATTGGTTGGTCCGCACTCGACGTTCTTTTCTCAAAAGATAATAGAACACCAAAATAAATTCCCCTACCTCAAGCGTCGTCGAGCGAGGGTTCCTCGCGGATTTTCTCGTCGCGGAAGAAAGCGTCGCGGGAAGGGGATCGTCGATGTCACGTCGCGGGTTGGTGTCGCGGAAGAGGATTCGTAGACGAAGACAGAGGTAGTCCGAGGTGGAACGACATCTCCCTTCCTTTGACGTGGAAAGAAGAATGAGGGATGGCGCGTCATCGTTCTTCGGAAGAAGGACGTGATGACATTCTTCGTCGGAGACCGATTCGTTCTTCACGTTCTTCGTCATTGAAGAAGATGTTCTTCAAGCCTCCCAAATCCTCCCAACGCGACAAGACTCTAACCAAAAAATAAAATAAGCCCAAGCCTTATTTTATTAACAGAAGATAAGGAATTGAAATTCAAAAGAAAAGAAATGAAAAATTAATTGAATGAATTAATTGTAACGATTTAACCGCCCAATTAATGAGGCGTTTCTTAACCAGAAAAACGCACAGTTGACTTTCATTAAAGATGGGGGTTGCGGGTGCATTACTTAGAGGAAAAGAAATGGTGGGGCTCGTGCGGGCCCACCTCACAAATATCCTACCAAGAGGGGAGGATATTTCGGATTGCACCCTATCCGCTTCAACCCAGCTTAAGTAGCTTTAAGTGGCTTTAAGTGAAATAAAATAAAGTTGTCGTACCACATTATTTTATTTCTTAACTTAAAGCCCAAAAATTAAAAACCACACCCGAGAAAACGCAACTCCAGAAGAGGCGTTTCTAAGCAAAAACCAGCGCTGTGATTCCATCGGTGCCCTCAGAATTCGATTCCAAGCACCGGTTTAGAAGTTAGAAAAACCCGCTTGTTCGTTCACTGAACGTACTCGAGCTAAACTTCGGAAAATGATTCCGGGCACACCAGGCCTCGGAATCAGGCGCCGTCAGAAAATGCGTTCTTGTAAAATCCCAAAGAAAATTAAAAAAAATTTCCCTTGAATTTTACGGGTCTTTACAATATAGGTTAATATATGAAACATAACTCCATTAAAGAATAATTCTTTGAAAAATGGAAAAGAAATCAAAAAAAAATTCAAAAAGAAAATTATAAAACAATCTTAAAAAAGAAGTGATTTTCATGTAACTATTCAAAAATCCATTTATATTGAAGATGAAAGGAAAAATTCTTAAAAAATTATTTCAAAAAAATCCAGTAAAGACACCATGATATGTAATAATACATTTTTCAAAATTCTATGTAGAAGGTAATAATATAATATCATGGTAAGGAAAATCCATTTAAATGTTTTAACACACCATTTTTGAAAACCCACATCATTAAAAGGACAGAGAAACCTTTTATTTAAAATTAATAAAAGGAAAATAATAGGATAAATGGAGATAAAAAGAAATTTATATTATATTAGGGAATTGATAACATTGTTGGTAAGTAATAATGTGAATTATTCTTAACAAAATACATTTAATTAATCAATAGAATCATAAAGTAAAAATAATTTCATGTGAAACATGATTTACCTAGAATATAAGGATTAAATAATACAATACTTCATCATAGGTTAGAAGAGTTGAATCTTGAAATATACTAGTTAAAGAAGAGTTATTATGACCCAAGGAAAATATTTGATTCACGAAAATCCATTATATTAATAGTATATTTTGATTAAAAACCCCATGAGAGGTATAAAATTAAATATAACATTGAGTATAATGATACCAAACTAAAATAAGTATGTATTTACACCATTCAAATGTGTATAGTTTAAACATGTATCAAGTGATTCAAATTTGTTACAAAAAACCCTGAACTTAATAACCTTTTAGTCAAATTTTGTCTAAACACATGTAAAAATAAAATAAATAAAATAATATACTATTTTAAGAACCACAATCATAATCAAAACTACCTATAATTTCTATTCATAATCATTATCTTCATGTATAATTTCTAGTTTCATCTTTGTTTCCCATATCGATTGTTTACAATTTTGAATGTGTGATATATTTTCATAAGAGAAGTGTTAATATTCATTATTAATAAAAATTTCCTCATTATATGTTTATTAATGTTATATTAATGGATGCATTATAATTATTTATGATTTTTAAATTTATTTTAATGAGTGTTTAATTTTTATCCTTGAATATGAAATTGACAATAAGAACAATTCAGTTAATTTTGTAACGAACAAATGGTGTTTTCTTAATTATTGAGTTAAATATTGATATATCCATTACAAAACAAAAAAAATCATTACTTTAATATTTATAGAATATTACATCATTAATAATATTTTTATATTCATCCATAATATAATTTTTGGTGTTATTCATGTAGTTGATCAAACCGACCCAAACTTGAACATACCATGATTAATGGACAATTGTGAGGAAATTTGGTTGAAAATTCATTAAACCAGTAGAATAATGATATCATTTATTGTTTTTTGGTGATATATATCATAATTATAAATAATGTAGAGGAAGAAGCTTTGGATATTAAAATATATTATATTTTTAATTAATGATTTTCATCTTAGTACATTTGTTTTAAATAGTGGAATTTACAATAATCATTTCTTGATCATATCCTTAATAGGTTCTCCAATTTTTCATACCAAAACCTAAATGGTGTATTAAAAATAATATTTATTCTTTAAATCCATTCTCATGACCATCAATATAGAGAGGTGATGAAATGAAAAATAGATGTTGATCGTTCCATGGAGGTGGTAGTCCACACATACACATTCTTGATGATTTTATTTTCAATATAATGGGAAAAGAATTCATAAGGTTTATCATTTAAGAATAAAAAATATCTCATAAATATCATTATTATATATTAAATTCCCAATTATGAAAATACTTAGATGGCAGTGATAGAAAACATAACATGTTGCGCCATGGAGGCGGTTGTTCACATAATGCATGACACATGTTTTCGTTCATCTTAATGGAAATGGTATGATGATTAATGGTAGTAATATCATCATAATAAAATAAAAATATAATAATTATAATTATTAATTAATTATGATATTATAAAAATAAATTTATATAGTATGAAAAGCATATACAAAAATAGAAAATAGAATGAGAGGTTAGGAACTTATATCTCTCCTCTTTGATTATCTCCATTAAAAAGGGGATTAAACATTTGAGGGATGATATTTTGAGAAACCAAAACTTCCATAAGATGTATAGGATTTTTTGGGATATTTTTGAAAGAGTTATATCTAAACATATGGTTTGTTGGGTGAGGGGAATTGAGGAGGGGAGTGCTTCTTTTATAAGTTCAAAGGGGTGACATTTTTATAAAAACTAAAAAAATATCAATAATTGGAAGTCACTCCTAAGTATAATGTCTCAAAAATTGAGAAATAAAGGAGCGGAAATAGATAATGTGGATCCAAGCTTCCACTATTCAATTAAAAAATTATTTTAAACATGTTATTACCTTTACCTTTTAGGTTACTCATTTTTATTATTTTATTTTTCACCATGGTAATTAATTCTTACTATTTAATTGTCACTTGATTCCCAAAAATAAAAAGATTTATATAATTTAATTTTAAAATAATGATTAAAATTTTGAAATAAATTTTTTATTAAATTTATAAAATTTATAAAAGTTAATTTTGAAATACTAAATATATAATGTATTAAAAGGAATTTTTGGAAAATATAACTAAAATTATAAAGTGTCAAATAAAGTTTTATAAATTTAAATGAATATTTTAAACATAAAAATTCATAAATAAATTACATATCTATTATTATAATTTTTTTTCATAAATTTAAAACTCATACCTATATATTAATAATGTTATAAAATTCATATTATTTTTGAAAATGGTATTTTTCACTATTCCACTAAAAATAAATCTTTTTAAAAAAATTCAAAAAATAATAATAAGATAATATGTTCATGATAAATTCAAAAATAAAATTATTTTTTATAAAAATGAAATCCTATAATTATAAATATTTTTTATTTAAAAATATAAAATCTTGATAAAAGTTGTTTTATATGAAAACATCTTTTAGTATAATAACTATTATTTTTTAAATTAATTAATCATTAAACTAATTTCAACATATTATTCATACAATAAATATATCTTGTTATTATTTAATCATAATAATGTTTTCCATTAAATAAAATTACAATTTCTTAATAGTTCATTTTCTAATAATAAATTGAATTTTGAAAACAAAAATAAACTTTTTAAAAAGTATAAAAATTCAATATATATCTATAAATATTTTATTACATGTTTTTATAATCCTAATTTACACATACATAACCCCTTATTACCTTTGTGAAATACATAAGCATCTGATAATCTTGGGTTGTTGTTTCATGTGTCAGTTTAGCTAGCATGGATCTTTTGGTAATCTCTACGAGCTTCAACATCTAACATATACAACTATTATAAAACCAAAGTTTTTCATGTATGGATTGGGATTGGTAAAGGAAAACCCCTGTAAAATATTCCCCTATTTTGAGTTCCTACAGAAGGGATTTATTAGGAATAATTCTTCTTCTAGTTTCTATTTCTTTATACATTCATTATTTATTTTGTGATACTATCACTTAAATTTATATCAGCTAATTTAATGGAATGATTTTAACGATCATATTTAATATTTACATTTAACCTAAATATTTTTCTATTTTTGTTTATGTTCGGTGTTACATTTGGAGTAATCTATCCATCATATTATTTATTAAAGGATCATAAATAGTGAAATATCATGACATTACATTCCCCCACTAAAATAAATTGAGTCCTCATAATTTTCATTATTTACAAAAAATGCCGTTATATATGGGTATAAAAAAATACCACCTAGGGTATAGATTCTAGGTAGATATCATCCTTACAATCTCATAAATAAATATTTCTTCTTGTAACATTATGAACCCTAATATAACATTTTTTATCCAACTAATTTATCCAAGAGTATATTTTTATTTGGTATCATGAAAAAATTATATAATTTGTTTCTAGAGGGTGGTTATTATCATCCTTTAAATTACATAATATCATAGGTTAATATGAAATGAATATTCCTTACCCTATATATTTTTTCCTCTATGTATAGGTAACCAATACATTACTAAAATCACATTAAATTTATCAAAAGTAATGATAATAAGATTTTGACAAGGAACATTCTAATATGATTCAACATGGAATACAATAATTATACCACTAGAATATTTCTTCGATAATAAAATAATTATTTTTATGATTTATTGATCATAGAAAACACCATAGATATACTATTATTCCTAGAATTAAATTCCAATAAGAGATCTAAAAATATGGATTGGAGGGAATGTGTACCTGCCAACGAGCTCGTACCCGAGTGGTAAGGGCTCCTGCTTGGCATCCAAGAGACCCAGGTTCAAAACCGGGTGGAGGTGAATTTTCAGGTACTATAGCAGGCACTGTTTGGTACTGTAGTAGCCAGACTATTCACCTGATTTGGGCTTTCGGGCCATCGGTTTGGGCCTACGGGTCTCAGGGCCTTCGGGCCATCAAAGTCCTTCGGGCCTTCGGGCCATTGAAGACCATGAAGTAGCCCAATTCACACAGAGCAGACCCCAGGTGAGGATCAGAGCACTAGTAGCAGTCACCAGAAGCAGAGCTAACCAGATTGGAAGAATGAGAGGGTATGACAACCGCTATCAGGACCAGGCACCATGCAGCTTTGTACAGGGCAATGCTAGCCGATCAAAAATGCAGGTGGGGAGCTAAAGGCAATCAATGATGCAAAAGCTGGGGATGGGAAGTTCTAGTGGTCTGGGCCTACGGGTCATGTATTGGGCATGGTATGCCTCTGGGCCTTCGGGTCATGTATTACGGGTCATGTCGGGCCTTGGGCCTTGGGCCTACGGGTCATGTACGGGTTCCCCTTCAACCCTTAAAAGGGAGATTATCTATAATAAAAATAAAAAAGAAGGCCTTCGGGCCATTCGGGGGGGGGGGTATGTGTACCTTATATATCATGATTTACTTTGGGAGTAATTCATTCATAAATATTCCATTATCCACATGGCCTTAGAGACTGGTATAACTAATCTTCCTGGAAAATCCTTGGATTAGGACACTGTATTGAATAATTACAAAGTTCCACACACATAAGATGTTGAATTATTAATGATACCATATTATGAACACTATTTATTTCAATCATGTTAAACAAAATATTTATGTTCCTATTATAGATTGATGCTCTATGATCCCCTCTTTCACAAGTAATTCATCTTTTAGTCAACTTGAGAAAATTTTCATGGGTATTATTTCCTCATTTTAGACTTATTAGAAATTGAATTTTTTTTCCTTCATCATATTCATCAATCAATCATTCATGGGACTCTATCTTTCTCTTTTATGGTGTTTTTTGGACTTCTAATAATTTTATATTATTCATCATATTTCTTGATATTTGGTTTTACATAATCAAAAGGATTATAACTTCTTATCCCATTTGGCAGGGTTGTTCATTGATGTAATCTTCTTATTGTCCCTTGCACCCATGGTTCCTTCTAGTTCATTCCATTAATAAATCCATAAGTTTTGACATTAGTGAAAAAATAGAAAAAATATGGGTAACTAATCATATAACTAATTCAAACTTAAAAATTCTTTCTCTTTTATATTATCATGTTGTAATATAGATACTTTAGTTTATCCTATATAAATCCTATATTTTTCTAGGTTATGTTAAGTTTTATTATTTTAAACTTCTCAACCTAGTCCCTAAATGTAACTAGGTAATTATTCATTATTAAGGTTCATAAAGAGCGTATGATTAGTGAAATAATATATATCATGATATTCAAACCAAGTTTACAGTTTGGTCTCATTATCGTTCCCTAGGTGCCGATTGAGTTGATAGACAACATTCCCTCTTTGGGGTCATTACCTCTAGTTTCAACTATTCAAGAGACTGTATCTGCATGTAGTATCTTCATAGGGATTTAATTTCTAGGAAAAACACAAAATCGCTATATTACTAAAGCATTTGGATGTTATTTGATACTTATACTCATCCCATAGACATTTCTATATGATTTTCTATGAAGTTCTCTAATATATTATCTAAAAATAAAAAACCCTTATATGATAATACGTAAAGTGACCCAATCTATACACAACATACATAATTCATTTATATTAGGATTTAAATAATACATCTCAATAAAATTCACAACCTAGTGACTGAAATTTTTAGTTTCATAGAGATTATATATATAAACATGAAATTTTACAGAACATGCAAACAATTATCCATAATCATGACCCTATAGACCTTTTTCAAGATATCTCACATGATATAAACATCATCATATCTTGGTAATTAAAAACATAAGAAACAGTTTATCTCATACGCATAGTATGGGAAACACCATATCATAATTTATCAGGTCATAAACATAGATGATAACATTAGGATGAAATAAATTTATTTATTAAATATAAAAAAACCATAGAAGATAATCATGAATCATGTTAGAGAACCAAAAGATCATAAAATTTTTATTAAGGAGGCATAATAGATATGAAATGGTTCAAAATACCTATCAATTATCATAAAACATTTATCATGAAATAAATGAGTGGAAGACTATATAAATAAGGCATAATCATGAAAACATGGAATTTCATGGAAAGGAAATGCATCTTGATATTTTGGAATAACATGGTAAAGAACATGGAAATGTGGCACAACCATAAGAATTGAAAATACTTTGAACAAAGATTCCCACATAATCTGCACAAAAATATTTTTTTAAAAACATTCCCATATCTCATTAAAACAACAAACCAATAATCAATTATAATTTCATCTCATTCACATAATAATATTTTGAACAAATCTTCATGCATCTCATTCACACAACATTTCATTATATCATGTGATATGAAACCTTCACCAAATCATTAGAGGGTGATATATAACCCCACCCATCATCATAAATATATATATTTGACATATAAAAACAAATAATCATCATATCTTAAAGAACCTAGGGAAAAATAATGGGTTTCATAAAAAACCAAATGGAAATCATTTACTTTTAAACATATCCTGTGGAAATAAAATATATTTTATAAGACATCGAAATGGTACAAAATAAAATCATCAATTAAATTTTTTAATAATTTAAAGTTGATCATGAAAAATTATCACATAATAAAAGTAGATATAGTTTGAATAAAGAAACATAACACCATTAAATAAGAATAAATTTTAAAATGGAAAAGAAATCACAATTTTTTTTCCTTAAAATGAATTTCATAATATAATTTTAAAAATTATGGGATTTTAAAGTAACTTTCAAAAAACCATTTTCTCTTAATTATGAAAATAATGATTCTTATGAAACTATTTTAAATAATATTTCAATATGGAGACCATGAAAATAAATAAAACATATGAAAAAATGTGGTGTAGAAGGTAAGTATATAAGATCATGGTAAGGAAAATCCTTTTAAATGTTTTGAAATGACTTTATTGAAAACACACATTGTTAAAAGGATAATGAAATATTATATTTAAAATGAATAAAATGGATTAAAGGGATTTATAGATAAAAAATTGATTTTTGATAAGGTAAAAGATAGAATTTGTGGGAAATCAAAACAAGAATATATAAGAAAAAACCATTAAATGTAATGGTAATTATTATTAATAAAATATAGTTTATTGAAACAATAGAATCACCAAAAAAGAATAATTTGGTGTGTAAAATTATTTCACAAAAAATTGTAAATAAAAAGTAACATCAACATATGTTATATTGGATCAATCCTAAAAGATAATTTTCAAATAATAGTGATTATAACCCATGGAAAATATTTGTGCCATACAAACCCCTTACTACCAATGTTACAATTGAATAAAAATAAAATGATAGGGAAAACATTAAATATAAAAAATATATAAATAAATATATGGTGTTCATGATACAATAGGATAATAGGGTAGAATTAAGACCCTTAAAAAAGGAAACGTGGTGTATACCCTAAACATGTCTCAATGGATTCAAAATTGAGACAAAGAATCCATTTCCTTTATTCCTGATCAGTATAATTACCAATAATATCTTATAAAAAATAACTATATTAATATACCCATTTATAACCATATAAATTCCTAAAACTATTTGTAATTTACATTTATAATCATTATCTATAGGTATATTAGTCATTTTTTTCTTATTTTCCCACATCAGGTTTTTATAGTCATGACTGGTTGTAGTAGTTTCGTAAGAGAGATGTCATTATTTTTACATTAATTGTTCATCATTACAAGTTCATTAAATTTACTATAATTAAATACTTATAATGATTTATGATGATTCATTTTAATTTTATTAATGTTTTATTCTTTATCTCTGAAGATGATGTTAATAATAAGCACGATTCATTGCTTTTTATAATGAACTAATGATGAGTATAATAGAAGTAGTAATTAGATATACTACAAGAGGAGGTGGGTGAATTATAGTTTATAAAATAAAACTGTCAATTTTTCCAATCCTATTTATTAGCATATATCATAAAGAAACTTTTTCTGATTCTCAGAGTTTATATATCAGATAGACACTTCATCTTATTATCAGAGTTTAGAAAATTTTAGAACATATAATATGAAAATTTCCATAAAAATGAAAATTGGAAATAAGAACATCTAAAACCATGTAAAGTAAACATTATAAAAAAGGTAAGGAAATATTAAAAGTGTTTTATAAAAATGATCTACACTTTAACCTTTTAGAATCAAGGATGTCTATAACCCATAAATTAAGTGTCCATAGTTTTAACCAAAAATGTAGTGGCCTATATTACATAAGCATGGAAACCCTCAATAATACCATTAGAACAAATTTTATTTCCCTAAACTCGGTAATACTTGACTAGAATGATCGTAATAACCTTTGTTTTACTACCCCTAGTCTCCCAAGTTCTAACATGATATCAAACATACAATTACTAACATAGAAATCATAAGGAATTTAAAATAAATATCACATTTAGATGAAATAAGAGAAAACTCTCAAAATTTTATATTGAAATGATCAAAATGTTACAAGATGTTCCAAAAATATTCACAAAAAAACTTGATACCAAAGATTAAAAAAATTAGAAGCTTATGTTTAAAAAAAATCCTCATACTTGAATGATAATTTTATTTATATAGAAACCTCTAATATTTATATTCCATAATATTTAGAGTTGGTTGTAGTAGCTTAGAATAGACTAATATTTACTTGATATGGTTTTATATATATTCTTTGTCTAATGATCAATTTGATGAAACACTATTACAATACTTGAAATATTCCTTATGGTAGAATTATTTTAGATTAACTATAAGATATATAAGGTTCACCTAGTTTGGTCTTTATAAAATATCATCTAGAGATTATGTATGACTACTTATGGTGATGTTTTTACATTATAGTTTATATAACTTCATATGGTATGAATTTTTATATTTTTCATCTTATGTAATTTAAATAACTCTATATGATTTACCTTAAAACCATCTATTTGATGTACAAAGTAAAATTCCACTTGATTTATGAAACCTTGTTTGGTTCATCCAAAATAATTAATTTAATTTCCATAAATTTTTGTTCACATAGAAATCCTAAAAAATGTTCCTTCTAATGTAAAAAATATTCTACATTAGGTAAAAATGTAATTTTTTTCTAAAAAAACTTTCTAAACACTTGGTAAGTATAATTTTTAGTAAATTGAAGTATATAAGTAAGTGTGTTGTGATTTTTAAAAAGAAGGTAAGAACATGATGAAAGTAAAATTTCAACTCAACAGTCTAACCCATTCTGTAAACTAAAAAAACTCTCAAAAATAAAAAAATAATGCTTAGATAACTTTTAAAATACTTACCCCCTTACTTACACATTTATAAACCTCTACCTTTTTACTTAATTTTTTATTTTTTACCTTTAGATGATTTCTCCCCCTTTCTTCGATCAATAATTTTCCAAAAGTTATGTTTCGATATTAGGTTTTCTAATTAAATCTCATATTTTTTTTATTTTTTTTAAATAAGGAGTTAGAAAGCGTACCTGACGTGTAAGGGAAAGAAACATTTCTATGAAAATATTTAAAAAATACATGAATAAACATCCAATAAAAAAGCATATACAATTGATATTAAACCAAATAAATTGGAAAAAATCCATCCAAAAAATATAGAGGGACATTGATTCGAAACACTCATAAAAAATAGTTTTTTTATTAAACCATCAAAGAGTTTAATTAGAAAAGAATAAATATATTTTTGAATGTTTCTCCACAAAAAAATTGAACTTCTTAAAATACTCATAGTACATTATTGATTCATAAAATTTTTATTTTATCCATTCCCTGTCTTCTTCATAAACATGAATCTTTCTATTTCTGTCTTTTAGTTTAATAACTTCTTCTAGACATTGAATATTCTTTCCCTCATGCTTGAGCCTTGAAATTTCTTCTTCTAAAACTAGAATTTGATTATTTTATTCTGAAAAATCATCATCTTGTGATATGGAATGATATTTTAGATTATCAATGGACATTTTACTTTCATTAAATTTTGATATCATATATCTTAACAACTTTGTAACTTTTTAGAAGAATTCACCATTCCTATAAAATTCGGATCATTTAATTTAATATCTCCATCAATATTTTCCCCATATAGAAATTTGTTTCAATCCTATTTATTCATTTTCTGAACTTACTATGAATTTTATTAAATCAAAATCAATTTGGAATAACTGTCTCTATTATTTTTTTCACAGAATACTAACCTTCAAAAAAATTGATTCTCTCTTGGTTGTACATGTATCCAACTTGAATATCTATAAAATAATAAAGAGTATCTTAAAGTTTCCTAATAAATTCATTTAAATATTCCATCCAATTTTAAACCATATTATAACTTTTACTGGGGGGATGATTGAGATTAGTCAGATGATACATCTGGGATGGTCAGAGGAGAAGTTTTTGAAGCTCCAACTTTATCTTCCTTTCTATCATATTTTTTAGAAACTTATATCATTTCAACTTCATTATTAGACTCAGGTTTTTCTAAAACATTATTATGAGACTTTTTATCTTCTTCTTACTTGGATGTATCATCTCTATATGAAACTTCTATATCATCATACATTTGAGATTGAGTTTATATAGATGTATAGTACCAGGATACATTCTCTTATTCAACATCTAGAGACTTATCCATTTTTTTGGAAGAAATTATTCATTTATAGTTTCTATAAAAACATCAAAACATCATATTAAATATAATTATATTGTGATTCATTAACAATATCTAACATTCTATTATCTTTTTCAGCATACAGAGGGGTTTTTTAAAGATTGAGATTATTTTCATTCTGATAGAATATACTGAACAACTAAAGGATATACAATTGACATAGTATAAATGGAGATAGGTTCTTCCTCTATTATAACCTCAAAAGTTTCATGTATTTTCTCAACTCCTATAAGAAAATTCTTTTTATTTGAGATTGGTTATGTTTTTTCTTTTTCTACTACTTCTTTTCCATTTCATGAAGGGTCTTATATGTTTTCTCTTTTGATAAAAAGACCTCAGACTTATCCAACCCAAAATATGGATCACTGAGATTCTTTTAATCTTTCTTTTTCATAAAGGATAAAAAAACATCACCAAAAAACATCTTATCTTTCTTCTTTTGAAAATGATGAGTTTCTACTTTGGATGTAACTTGGTCATATTTTTCAACAATCCTCATCAACATTAGAATAAAAACAATCCTCATATTGTTGATTTTTTTTTCACCAATGAAAGATTCAATTTTTCTCACTTAATTTTCTCTATTTTTTATCTTTTAAACTTCCATTTCATTCAATGAAATCATTTTAATGATTTTTTGAAAAATTAGAAACATCAACTTTATAGTTCCTCTCTCATCATCGTCAATGCATAGAAAAATAAACTTGACAAGGTTGATTTTTATCAAAATTAATAAACATTCCAAAACATATAAATCCTAAAGCTTTAGAATATCCTAATCTAATTTTATTTTCATTAGATAAATTTACATCCAGATCACCATTATTCTTGATTTTAGTGAAAGTTGATGTACATTCCTTAAATTCTCATAAGAGTAAAACAACAATTTAGTATGTTTGGATTTATAAATACTTTATAACTCTTCTGGTATCTTTTAAGTTACTAAATTTTACTCACCTTATAAATATAATCCAACCAAATTGGTTTTCTATTAAAAATTTATCTTATAAAACTCTTCAAGAATAGAGAAAGTTATAGCTTTCTAATTTTATTAAATACTTAAATTATCAAATTAATAAAACTTCCTTACAATATTGGGAAAATAAAGATCGAAATATTATTTCTCTATACTAGATCATATCATCCTTATAAAGAAATTAAATTATAGAGAAAATAATAATATTTTTTGAACCATATTCTTTCACATAGTTTTTCTTTGAGAATAAATCTACTTCAAATATCATATGAGGAAGTCATTTTTCATAAATCACAGATGAAGTCTATTAGAAAGATCATAAAATGGAAGGGATAAAAAAGGGTCATGAGAATGGTTATCAGAAAAAACTGTTGAAGAAAGATATAGTGACCCACACCCATTTATATAAGCCAAATTAGAGAGATGTTTTTATTTTTGGAGATCCAACAGATCAAAAAGAAAATCTCTTTTTGATAGATAGTTGATATATTCCATAAAAGATGAAAAAGAATCACTGAACTCTCGATGTTTTTATGAACTATAGAAAAGAGTTTTATCATATAAAAATTTTCCTAAACAAAAATATAAAAGTTTTTAAAAATATCTAGAAATTTATAAAACAGAATATTTATAAACAACATAAAACATATAATAAAAATTTATAGTAAAAACTAAATATCATGATATCAGCTATATATGAAGAAAACTAACATTCATTTGGGACGTTTTTTAGGTTATATTAAATTATTTTTTTCAAAAAAATGTGATAAGAAGTTTTAAATAAGATTTTTTTATGATAACTTTTTATAAAAATATTTATAAAAATATTTTTTTTAAAAAAATTATGAATTTTTTTTTGAAAAATTTTATCTGAAAAAAAAATATAGGATTTTTTTTCCAAAAAACATTTTCTTGTATGTTAGTATGAATTTTTTTAGAAATTTTTTTTTTCTGGAAAAACCAAAAAAAAGTTAAAAATTTGACTTATTTTGAAAAAATTAAGTGAACATTAATTTTTTGAAAAACATTATAAAATTTTTAAAAGGGAAAAAATGTAATCCTCAATAATAATAAGTACTTACTATAAGGAGAGGGTTTAAAAATTATGTACATGTGAATGATCCTTTTTTTATCATTCTTAGATTTTGTTTAATATATTCAAATCTATCATAATTAAGTGGTTTTTTAAGAATATCAAAAATTTGTTCTTGTGTTCTAATGAATTTCAAAATGATATATCTTTTTATGTGTGATACCAAAGGATATATAGTATTATATTAATTTCTATATCTCATGATTGATGTGTTAGGTTTTTTACTTAACACTATGGACCTTGTGTTAACTCACAAAAAAAGAGTTTTACTAAAACAGATTCCAAAATTAGTGGGTGTGTGTTGCATCCACAAAAATTTAGCATAACAAATTTCAGTTTTTTCATATTCTATTTCAGTAGGTTAAAGTGCTACATAATATTTTTTTCATATAATACTATGAAACTAAATAATATCCTAAGAAATTAAACTGTCTAGATGACATTTTCTATCAATTTTATATCCTGAAAAATCAGCATGTGAAAAACTTTTTAGTTCAAAATAATTTCGAAATATATAAAATGTACAATGATCAATAGTTCCCTTAAGATAATGAAAAATTAAAATAACAACTTTAATAGGATTTTCATTGGTATTTTCTTGATATCGTTCACATAATCATACAAAAAAAATTAATCTGGTTTACTAGTTATGAGATATAATAAACTACAAATCATTCCTCTAAAAATCTTTTGATCAAATGGTATCCTAGATTCATTAAGATAAATAGTTTTTGAGGTATAGATAAGAGTACTTATACTCTAAGTATTGACATAAACAAACATTTAATGTAAATCTATTATATACTTTTTTATGATTTAAATGTTCCTTCTGGTTTTTTAGAAATTTTCTAACCAATAAGAATAGATAGTTCACCCATCATGCCCATCTCAAACTTATATTTCATAAGATATTAAATGGATTTACTAAGTGATTGTCGAGTTGAACTGGATATATTTTCATCAAAATCAATGTGAATAATTATGGTTAAAAAAAATAATACAAAGATTTGGATTTGTTGCACCATTAACTTAATTATTTTGCAATAAAAATCTAGTTAATCTATCATAACGGTCATTAGGTGTTTTTTATGACCATAAATTTCTATAGTATTCCTAAAAACATGATCCATATATTTTATGTTTTTAAATGTATGGGTTTTTTAATATAAACTTCCTTATATATATACACATTATTGAAAACACACATCAAATCTATTCAAAAAAACAGTGAAATTTAAAAATATGGCATATGATAGAAGTATATAGATAGCTTCAAGTCTAGATATTGTAGTGTAATATTCTTTATATTCTATTTATTCTTGTTTATTATAACCCTTTGTATCAAGTATAACATTATTTCTATGTACTACTCCATTTTAATCACATTTTTTTAGAAAAACCATTTTACTCCAATTATAAGTTAATCTTTAGGTTATTAAATAAAAATATAAACTTAATTCCTCTCAAATTCATTGAGTTCATCCTATATTTATTTTATTCAATCTTTCTAACATAAAGCCTCATCCAGAGTCTTGGTATCAAATCTTGATAAAAATGCACAATGTTCAATTTTATTTCTTAAGAAAAATTTTGTTTTGACTGGTTGGACTACATCACCAATGATATTATCACTTGGAGGATTCATAAGGATTATCTAAATTATTTGGTTTTTAAAACTTCACTCTTCAATAACAGGTCAAATTTATTCAGGGGTTACATCTTCAAGAAAAGTTTCTCTATTGTTCTATCTTGAAAATAATTATCCAAAAAGTTTATAAAGACCTATGAAGACGCGGTTTTAGGCTGTTTGAAACCAGAGGGACCAGTTTTATCAAATTTCACATGAAATATTTTCTCAATAGTACTTTTATTTTTATTGAATCTCTATAATCCTTACTCATTGTATAAAAACATCAAACAATTAATTCCTCATATTTTGGAGAAAATTGATGTAAATTAACTTTATTATTAAAAATGATTTTTTTATCCAAAAACATTGAAGTAATAATACTTCAGTGTTCTTATTATCGAAAACTCATAATTAGGTCTATTAAGAAAAGGTTTAAGTAAAAGTAATTTTATAGTATAGTAGGAAATATTGACTACTTCAGCCAAAAAATGTTTAGTAATTGAAAATGACTCAACATGGTTATAATAACATGATGAAGAAATCTATTTATTCTTTACATGAAACTATTTTGATAAGGTGTTTTAAGAGATGATATGTTTTTTAATATACCTTTTTTAATATAAAAAGTTTCAAAATGGAAATTTAAAATTCTCCACCATGGTTACTATGAATAGTTATCAAAGGTAAATTTATCTCATTTATAACATGGGATATAAAATTTTTAAAATAGAAAAATCTATCCAGAATTTTATCTTGAAAATATACCCATATATATCTAGTGTAGTCATCAAATAAAAAATTCACACAGTATTTGACCCAAATAATTATATTTTTTGTTATAATAAATATATCTATGTGAACTAACTATAAATAATCATAAATTGAAACCAAAATAATAGATTTAAAACATGATTTATGTTTCATTCCTAATTGAAAAAGGATCAAAAAATTTAGAATAATTGAACCTAAGATCTGGTAGATGTCTAACAAGTCCTTTCATAGTAATATTAACTAATGTTCTATCATTATATTATCATAACCATCTATTACACAGTCAAAAATTATCATCCATTAGACTAAGGCATGGTATATCATAACTTCTTATGTCTTCTATGTTTAGAGTGTATACATTATCCTATTTATCAGTTGAAAGAATGAGTTTACCTTTTAAACATTTAATAAAACATTTTTCATTCCTGAAGATCACAAGGGAACCTTCATCACATAATTTTATTTCTCTTATAAGGTTGTTATTAAGTTATATAATAAATATTTTTGTTAAATAATGTATATCCAAGAAGAAAAATATTACTTACACCAGAGATTTATCCTTGATAAATATAAAAAGTGGCTTTTCATCATATCATATTTATAATATTATAAAATAACTATATATTTCTAGTCATATAATAGGAATTGGTATTATCCATTTAATATATATTTTTTTCCATTTTAATTTTTCTTATTTTCCTAAAAATAAAAAATATTATTTTTTTGGACCCTAAAAATTCTTTAGTCAAGAGTTGTTAGAAAATAGTTCTCTAGGAATCCACATATATTAAATATTATTATATTTTACACTTTTAAATTCCATATAAAAACATAATTTATTAAAGTAAACAGATTTTATTTTATTAAAATAACATTTCTTCTTCCAATTTCAATCACTCTGACATTTTTTTTGAACAATGTCATTTTTGGAAAAACAATAATTGGGTTTAAAGTGAAGTATTTTCATATGTAAAACCAATCCCATAGGTATTTATATGAGTATTTATTTTCATATAATGTTTATCAAAATTTTCCTTCCTAGATGTAAAATTTGATAAAATTTTATCTAGACTAAATATGTCATAATTTAATTTTGTTACTAAATCATTATCCTTACAAGTCAAATTAAAATATTTTTTTTTTCTAATTCTACTGCATGATTTGAAATATCTAAATTTAGTATATAAATTCTTGAATTTTCCTTACCAAGTTCTACATTAAAATCATTATGATTTTTAGAAACATTATAATTTTTTTAACAACACAGGACATATAGAAACTTCTTCAACGATGGGTAAAGAATCATGATCTTCATAGGAATGATATTTTCCTTCTTTATAGGTTGTAAAATCATATTCATCCTTTGAATTATGATAATTTTCAATAAATGTTAAATTTTTAAGGGACTTAGATGGTACCTTTTTCATGTAGCAATTAATTTTTATTAGAATACCAAAATGAATCCCATAAATTTTTGACTATCTTTACTTTTATTATAAGAATTTTTAGAAGAAAAATATACTCCACTAAAACTCTAAGTGTCATAAGATTTCATTTTTTTCCTTTATTCTTTTATAATATCATAGAATTTCTATCTACCATTTCCTTCTTCTTATGTATATGACAATTTGGTATGATGTTTTTTAGATTTTTACATTCATAACATATCATCTAATCTGAATCTTTCATCTCATTTCTATCCTTATAATGATTCTTCTAATATTAATGAAATTCATTATTTCCTTTATTATTATTAATTATTTTAGAATGAATGGATACTTCTATAATGACTCAACCTATCTTTCCACCAAAACAGTGCTTAGGTTTGGTTTACCACTAGGACTTAGGAGTGCCTCCCCATATGGAAAAGGCTTCTAACTTGAAACGAGTGTGTAAAGAGGTGATAGTGGAGAGACTATAACCTCTTATGGTAAAAATAATAAAGGTACATAAATTAATATAGCAGTGGTAGAGAGACTAATAAATGATAGTACGTGTAACCCACCATAGAAGAAACATAATAGATAGAAGCAATAATAATAAAAAAGCTCAAACGTACCAATTTCAGAATAAAACATCACATGATACCATTTATAGAACATACATTCAAGTTAGCTCATATAAGAAAATAAATAAGGGTCACCTATGGCCAATCATCAATACATACATATATTAATAATTCTGATTCAAAAAGGAAGACTGAAAAAATAAACTCCAGCAGATGTAAGAACCTCCTAGGCCCTTTCTATCCATCCCATGGCAAAATTTCAGAAAATTTCACTAAGGTCCAAATATTGAGCCCAAACCCTTACCTAATCACAGAAGCATAAAATCCACATGCATCTTGAAGGGTCCTTGTATGGCGTGAGAATAAATCTCAATAGGATACCACCAACATGTTCCTAACTTACATCAATGATAAAGTAAGTGTATCTAAAAAAACCAGTGAGAATGCATGTAAAAATAATTACCTACTTCCCTTGTGCTAAAAAACCATAAGGAAGTGATCAACCACTTCAGCAAAAGATGGTATATCTTTAGTGGATAGGATCTTTAGCATAAATCCCAAGGCATCCTATAAAGAAAAACATCCTAGGTAAACCCTCAGGTTCCACCTCTAAAAGTTTCACCTGACACCCTATTCCATCAATCATGATTTGGAATCCACCCAAATAATAAGTACCTGGTCCCTCAGACCCCTTTTCTAATGCTCCTTTCAGATCAAAGGCTGACATCCCAAGGAACAATGATGTCTGTTCTCTATATAATAATAATCGTCAACTCAATATTCTTCTCCCCAAGGAATGACTATATTGGTCCTCCCAAATAATCCTTGACCTACGATCTCAATCTATAGTGAGCCTCATCCCCCAACTGATGATATCATCGGCATCAACCAATGGCTTCTCACCATCTCCATGGATTTTTATGGTAAGAACCTCCAACCTCACTAATGTTCAACACCATCCTAGTTGCATCTAATAGAGGACTCAACCAAAATGAGTGGTCAACAACACCTCATCATATGAGTCATATCTTTGTACACATGACTCCAACAACACATCGACCAATCATGGTTAGTATAAATCACCCAAAAAAGCACCTAAGACACATCATCCATGAAAATTGTTCCCCTACAACCATGTCTCTCATCCTGAGGGTCAACACCATCCAATATCACATGGGCCATTCTCATAACCTATTAACCTTGTTGCCTCAACCCGATGAACAAGTAATCCAACCTATGATCAACATCACTCATAGAATCTGGGTTTCACCCCACCTGAAAAACCATGTCACCTCATCCAGTTGGTCAACACCATCTCGATCCTCAGGATACTCCCATCACGTTGCCATGGAACTATCACAAGCATCATAAAAATTTAATTTAAAAAATAACACCTCCAGCCTTATCATCCCAAGGTTTGATGCCTCTCACAAGGATCACTCTATTTTTAGACATGGATGAGTATGCCCATAGGAATCTCATGGGTTCAGTTAATTAACTTAAAGGATAAGAATAAATTATTAGGGTCTCTATAGGAAGAACTAATGACGCACTCAAGAACGCACCCCCAAAACACTAGAGAAATAAAAGATAAAATTAGGAACCTCCTAACTCAATATGGTAGAAATTTTCTCATCTAATATCATCCTATAACTCAAAATGATTTAGAAGAAATAATCATTTTAAACGAACATCGTGAAAATAGGGTAAAACAGATCACATATATTTAGCACACCATATGGAAAGTGAAGGGAGAAGAATAATCAAGAGGAACAAAGAACATATCAATGCGATTAAATTGAGATCGATGATGAGAAGATTTTCTATGATATGAAGGTTGGTGATCAAAGCCTAAGGGATAGATAAGAGATCTCCACGACTTCCTAGAAGGATAGAAATGTGTGAAGGATGAAAAGAGGGGAATCCCTATTAAATAAAATAAGGGAAAATGGTCATTTTATACTATTAAAGTGGTTGTGAAGTTTCCTCTTGGTTTGGAAATATCATACCCAAACCATTCTATACCCACTATTTAGGGACCACACATTTCATGGTTGGCCTGCATGATTTTCCAAACACCATACAAACTGTGCATGCATCCTTTGTTAAAACTGCAGAACACCCCGCACGACTGTGTACCCCCTCCTACATGGTTTTTCAAACCCTACACAGTGAAGAAGGGGTGCCACATGGCTACTCCTAGGATATCACGACTCGTCCCAATGGTGCCTATACCATGAATCCCTAAGCCTGCCTCTAAAAGGCTAGGGGATGGTGACTAGCACCGAGTAGGCATATCACTAACATGAGAGACATTACCTATGTGCCTGTACACACACACACACATCTCAAAGCCCAAAAAATGATGAAATGTAAATAAAACTAAAAAAATGAATGTATACATCTATATACCATAACCAGAGTACAATAGGAAGTAAAGAAAGTAATCATGGCCAAATATAAGCCTGACATAAAGAGTCTGTAATACAAGTCCAACCTAAAGGTAAAGGTACTGGTACTGCTATATGAAAGCCACATGAACACACCTCGGTCTGTCCAATCTCATTAATCACCATCTGGTCCTGGTCCTCATATGAGTCTTTTGAAAGGTCAGTCATCTTCACAAGACATGACACATGCAGGAAAAGACCATGCAAGGGTGGGTATAACAATACTCAGTAGGACACCCTGAAAACCACAAAGCATATAACAAAGGGAAATATAATCATCTCTACATAGGTATATGTCTACAACACATATAATAAGAACATCCAGATATACTAAACCAAGACACAAAACCTAGAGGTAATCTATAACCATAGTATACCAGCCCTAGTATTCTAGTTCAAAAGATTCACAAATCAATCATCCATGAGAACACACTTCTAATTATGATGGAACTAATGACGTCTATCTAAGAGGTACTGATCTTCAAGTCTTTTCATGTGAAAGAATACACTGATTTTATGAAGAGATATGATACATATATGAGGATCATAGCCCGGTCCATGGGGTTATACCAACAAATCAATCTGGATTAACCCTTCTAAGTATAGGATTGGTGCCTAAGTAGTGTTGGTCATGTCAATACTAAAAAATACACCTAGGGAATGAAGATGAATAGAGGATCCCACTCCGGGCCTCTTAGGGGGGATTCCAAAAACTCTATCCAGGAAGTCCTACTAAAGGGATCGTAGTCTTTAGAGTAGGAAATGATTCATACCAACCTTCAAGGAAATGATAAGGGGAACAAACCCTAACAAAACTTTTCAAAAATATGGAGTAAAAGAGATATAATCCATGTAAGAAAGAGTACAAAGTGTGTAGATGGGTAAAAAACCGTGTCCCTTGACCCTGGGTTCTACCCGTGTAAACAAACAGTGTTATTAAAACCATTTCCATGTAGTAGTAAATGTCATGTAATCATCATGTGTACTCTACCCATGTTTGAATACATGGCTCAGCCTATGTACTCAGCATACTCGTGTCTTTCTGGGGGAGTACACTCCATGTAGGCATTCTATGTACTCCACCCTGTGTCTATGTACTTCCCTAGGTACACACCAAGTTACCTGAGAAATACCACATGCCATGTGATAGGGTTCACACACCATGTGACATGTAAATTTATCCCAAAAAACCCTATCCACCACTCAAGTGACCCACACACCATGTAATCCCAGATTACACACCGTATGGATCAGGATTTCCCAGAAATCCAAGTTCCTTCTTCCACGTATTCCTATTCCACCATCACCTCATATTCTCCCCTCAATATCACCAGGATTCATGGATCTACCTCGATCGAGCATCGTCATCAATGAAAAATGTGTTCCGGTGATCGAATCTAATCAGAAAATGGAATAGTTCATCTGAATCATCTTCCACACATCTCACTCAAAAATTGGGGGTTTCTAAATTGGTTTGATCCATTCACTACTACCGCCATTGCACCTCCATTTCTTTATACTAATCCCAGATCTACAATCTTGGATCATTACACTAATAAACACATGTGAAATGATCGATTAATCAGTAAAACATCAAACCATGGGACAAATGAAGAACAATCACGATAAATGATGAATAGGGGGATAAAAGAATAATCAATCAATAGGAACAAACCTTGATTAATGTTCGTATCAATCTTGGTTTGTTTTTGTTAGAACAAAAATTGAATAATAAAAAATTAATCACAATGAAAAATTATTCCAACAAAACCCCACAAGTAAACTCATCCCACAAGGTGATCGATCCATAAACAAATCCATTTATTGACTAATTATCATTCATCACATAAATTAATAACAGGGAATAAATCTAAATCTAAATTTATAACCTACCTCTATTTGATTCAATAGATGATTAATAATGATGTTTCATCATCATCATTGGAAAGATCTGTCGAATCTGATGTTCGTTGATCTTTTATTCACAACTGCATCCTCATTCGCCTGATAGGATTCTCCACAACTCTCTCCAAAAATCCTCCAAAGTCTATCAGGTTATGCAGATAACCCTGGGATTTATTCATAATAGTCTATTTAAAACTATCCAGTCTCTATGTCAAACATTTGAAATAAAATAATTTATTTAAATTATTTTATTCATTTATTCTCCTAGGATGAATTTTCCACAAATGAACTGTGCCGACTAATTTTAATTCATTCCTAGGGTAAACCTCATGTTCTGAGTTCAATGGAACCCTCAGATTTTTGATCCAGACACCTATTTAATAGTTATTACACTTTTTCAGGAAACCTTCATGTGCATGCTATTTAATATATTTAATATATTTCAAACATTTATTATAGGTACACCAGACCTTAGAATCACATACCATATTAGCACCTTGTCTCAAAAATAATCCATATAAAATCCAAAATAATACACAGAAAATCCGAGACATTACATTCTCCCCACCTTGGGGATTTATGTCCTTTAAAATTTAAAATTAGGGCTACTTAAAAAGATATGGGTACATAGTATGAATTTGAGACTCTCCCTCCCATGTGATCTCCTGTAGATTTATGTGTTTCTACTGGAAGTGCACTAAAGGAATCAATCATCCATGAAGAATCCTCTCATAATGATCCTCAATCTCTAATGGGTACTCAATAATGTTTTCTCCATCCTATATGTCTAGTTTTCCCTAATCTATAATGTGTGATGGGTCATGCAAATAACTCCTGTAACTTGGTACTCAACCTTCACTTATTTAAAATTAAGGCATCGAGAGATGAACTCTGCAACTCCTTTCTTCATCCCTATCCACAAAAACTAACATCGAGTGTCCTATTATATCTTTTACACACCTAGATGTACCATTAAAGGAGATGTATGAAACCCTCTTAGAATCTATTCTTACAACATTACTGTTACCATCATGTATCCTTTGAAAAAATGACATGCTCCCCACCTTTAGAAAATTCATCAAGATTATGCCCTGTAGATATCTAAGCATGTAGGGTCTCACATTAGGTACCCCCAAGATATTCCTCCCTGACTTGTAAGAGTGTAGAGGTGACAACCATTGACTAGAGGTAAGCTGCACCATCTCCATTCACAAAGGATAACTACAACAAGGCCAACTGCTTCGACGCCTCATTTAGTAATTGCAAACAAGATCTCATTCTAAGAGAATCTGCTACCATGTTCCCCTTCCCAGGAGTATAGAAATTTTTTAAATCATAATCCTAGAGGAAATCTATCCATCAACTCTATATCATGTTTGTATTATTCATAGAGAAGATATACTTGATACTCTTGTGATCGGAGTAGACAATAAACCGATCGACCATCAGGTAGTGTCGCCACATCTTCAAAGCGAAGACTACCGCTTCTTTCTCAAGATCTTGGGTTGTGTAGTTTTTCTCATATGGTCTCAACTAGTGTGAACCATAGGTAATCACCACATTATTCTGCATCAAAACACAACCAAGCCCGGTTCCTAATGCATTGCAAAAAACCATGTGCTCAACACCTTCCTCTATCAATATCAAGATGGGAGCGCTTTTCAAACTCTACCTTAACTATTGAAAAGAGTACTTGAACCTTTTTATCCACAAAAAAGGCTTCTCCTTTAGATTCAAAGACTTCATGGGTGTTGATATCCCAAAGAAATTAGGTATGAATCTATCATAATATCCTACAAACCCAAGTAAACTTTTCACCTCCTTCACAATTTTAGGTGGCTCTAAAGGTAACATTTCATCGACCTTGGATGGGTCCACTGCCACTCCATCTACTAAGATAACATGTCCCAAAAAATGGATGGTTTGAATCCAAAACTAGAACTTCGAGATATTTATATAATGTTGGTTCTTTCAGAGTACATCTAGAACCATCCTTAAGTGTCTCGTGTGCTCCTCCTTAGACATTGAGTACACAAGGATATCATCGATGAATAATACCATGAACAAATCTAAGTAAGGATGGAAGATACGATTCATGAGTCCCATGAACACTGCTGGGGAATTCTTCATGCCAAAGGGCATCACCAAGTATGCATAGTGATCGTCGTGAAATTTGAATGTCATCTTCAGTATATCCTCATATTGTACTTGCAACTGGTGACATCCTAATCTAAGTTAAACCTTTGAGAACCATCTTACCCCTATAAACTGATCAAAGAGGTCATCAATCATCAGTAGTGGATAATTTTTCTTCATAGTCACCTAGTTCAAGCTCTGGTAGTCCACACAGAACCTCAAGATCCCATCTGACTTCTTGGAAAATAAAATTGGGGTTACCTAGGGTGAATCACTGGGTTTAAAAAATCCCTTCATCTATAGGACCTCCAACTATACTCTTAGATCTCAAAGCACTAAAACATCTATCCGATATGTTGGTGAAAATATTAGAGTAATACAGGGTGTAGATAAATGCAGAAGTCTATCTCTTGGTAGGGAGGTAAACTCGGAACATCTTTTGGAAAGATGTACTCATAATCCACCACCACTATATGAAACTGGGAACTCATAACATCCACTTCACCAAGGGTTATGCTAGCCAACTAATAAGTAATTGTCTACACCCTACCATGTACGAGTGCATCCTACGTTGTCTAGGTTTCCTTTTCACCAAAAAAGGAAAACTTGGTTCCATCATGACAAAAAAACCATACCCTTCACCTAAAATAGTCAATATGTGCATGAACTATAGATAACCAATCCATATCAAGAATGATTTCATAAGGCCTAGAAGATGCTACCAAGATATTCCAATCAAAACTCTTACCTCAAAGGGTCAGGTCACATTATCGGAACAAGTGTGTGATCACTGATTCTTCTTCAGGTGGAGTCTCTAAGCGTAAGGGTCGAGTTAACGGTTAAACCAGAATCTCTAAGACATGAAAAAGATATGTGGAAAGAAAGGAATAACTATAACCCATGTCTATCAATACTATATCTAAGGTATAAAATACATAGATCATACCTCAAATCATTCCTGAAGCCTCTGGGTCATAATCTTTGACAACCTTCAACTGTCCACTCCCTTTTCCTCTAGCTCCCTAAGTCTGGCGTGGACCACCTGGGGGTAGTGGTGGTAACATTTCAAAACATCGACCACCTCTTTATACTCTCCCAACTCCCCTTCCATGTCTTCCTACCTACAGATATTCCTTCTCCTACCACTGTCTCTAACTTGATGGTCCATCCACAATATCTATGTCAACTATATAGAGGATTAGAAAATCTCAGGTGAGATGTCCCTGACCATCACATGAGTAGCACCACCTTTCTTTGGGAAAACTGAACCCACCATGTGAAACATAAACTATAGATCCTCTATCCTGAGACCTCCCATGGGAATTTATCCCTGGTCCAAGTCTTTGAGACTGATGTCGACTCCCTGCTGCAGAGGTCTCTACTCCTGATTTCCCACAGCTAACATCCACCGGATATATCTACTTAGTCAAGAATCTCTCAACCAACAAAGCTCACTATAGCACCCCATCATAGGTAGTAATGAAAGGAGCGATAACACTAGCTTGGATGTCTATATGTAGACCTTTCTTGAAGGTATGATCCCCAAACAAATGATCTTAAACCATATCCATAGAGTACCTAGAGAGGTTGGTAAACCTCAATGAATAATCAACTACAATCATGTTGCCCAGTTGGAGCTGCAAAAGCACCTGAATATGAAAACCCTTAGCGTAGATGGTGAGAAATCCTCCCTGAAAAGGCGCTTGAACTCTGTCCATGAAAGAGTCTCCTCCTTGTAAGATAGGGTAACTAAACCCCACCATCACCCTACTGATCCATGAAGAAGGCTCACTACCAGGACCACCATATGATCTACTGGTGTCTTGACTAGACATAAAACTCAGGTCACCACCTTAATCTAGCCTATAGCCTCCTATGGGTTTGGATCACCTCAAAAACTAAGGCGTCTCTATCGCTGAAACTCGTGAAGCGTGATCAGCCTACACACCTCATCTTTCGGTACTGCAGGTTCCACATGCTTCTCTATAGGTGGTGGTATCACTAGTGCACCACCTAGAGGTAACATCTTAGGAATTGGTCCCGGTATCAAAGCTTCATCACTAAGTAGATCATCCTCATGATCAAGCTACTGAATCCTAGCTAGTTTATGTCACAGAGGCATCTTGAAACAAACAAGATGTACCACGGTCAATGAGCATATCTGGAAAGATGAATCAATAAGGACATGAAATCTCAACCCATTCCTATATGATGAATGTACCATATTTTTTCCTGTAACTAGTGTTGTCATGTACCAAGTCGAAAAGCAGGTTATCAGAGTAATGGTGTATGGATATGTCGACTGCTGCACCAACACTGGAGTCCCTGTCTTGAAATCCAAACTCAAAACACTTAACACTATTTCCCAAAACCAATCTCACATACTCTCTATCTTGAAGTAAAACTAACTAGCTCGGATACCACTATATCATGACCCATCCTAGTGAGGCCCATGCCACGAATCCTAAATCCCACCTCAAATAGTCTAAGGGATGGTGACTAGCACTGAGTAGACATATCACTAACATGGGAGTCATTTCCTAAGTACCTGTACACATGCACTCATCTCCAAGCCCACAAAATGCAGAAATTTAAAAACAATCGAACAACCAATGCATGGATACATCTATATCCCACAACCAGAGTACGATAGAAAGTAAAGAAAGTAAAAATGACCAAATACAAGCCCACCAAAAAGAGTCTATAACACAAGTCCAACCTGAAGTTAAAGGTACTGGGACTCCTGTATAAAATCCACATGAACACACCCTAGTCTGTTCGGTCTCACTAATCACCATATGGTCCTAGTAAGCCTAGGAATCTGTCAAAAGGTCAATCTTCTACACAATAAACAACACGTATAGGAAAATCCCATGCAGGGTTGAGTATAACAATACTTAGTAGGAAACCCCTAAAATGAAAAAAACATATAACAAAGGTAAATACAATCAGCTCTACATAGGTATATGTCTACATCACATATAACAAGAACATCCAAATATACTCAACCAAGACACAAAAACTTGAGGTAATCCACAACCATAGTATATCGACCCTAGTATTCCAACTCAAAATATTCACAAAGCACTCATCTGGGAGAACACACTTATGATTCTAATAGAACTAATGACATTTTTCAAAGAGTTACTACTCATTTGGTTTTATTATGAGAAAGAACATGCTGATATTATGAAGAGATATGATACACAGATGAGGATCATAGCCCGATCCATTGGGTGATACTAACAACTCAATCTGGATTAACCCTGCTAAGTAGAGGATCAATGCTCGGGTAGTGTTGGTCACGTCGATACCAAGAACTCCACCTAAGGCATGAAGATGAATAGAGGATCCCACTCTGGGACTCTCAGGGGGGAGGGGGAATTCCAACAACTCTATTTAGGAAGTCCTTCTGAAGGGATCGTAGTCCTATGAGTAGGAAACAATTCATACAAACCTTTAGGGAAACGATAAGGGGAACGAACACTAACAAAAATTGTCCAACATAAAGAGGACAAGATATCTAATACATGTAACAAATATTAAACGGTGTGTAGATGGGTTACACACCATGTACCTTGACCTTGGATTCTTCCCCTATAAAATACATGTGTCATTCAAACTGTGTCCATGTAGTAGTACACACCGTGTAGTCATCTCATTTACTCTAACCATGTGCCAGTACACCGATCATGTAACATCTTCTATTTTCGGTGTATTATTTTTAAATATTATATGTATTGATTTTAAGACCAAGTGATAAGACAACATGAAAGTTTGATACCTGGTGTGCCTAGAAAAAATGTTTGAAAAATATTAAAATATTTAATATCACACGTGCGTGGTGTTCCTAAAAAAGTGTAATAACTCCAAAAAAGTTTCCCAGATCAGAAATTAGAGGGAACTATTGAATTCAAAACAACGAATTTACCCTAGTCATGACCAAACTTTTGTCAGTGTGGTTCATCAGTAGAAAAATTAACCAAGGACGTAACCCTAAATAAAATTATTATATAAAATTATTTTATTTTTAAATCCTAATAACTCTTGAACGGGGACTTTTATTGTAAATCCAAGACCACCATTGAGTTTTTAATGTGGTGTTTTCCTTAGGAACAACATAACCTTTGTCAGTACAAGACATTTTTGAAAAATCCATTGTAGGAACAAAAATGAATAAAATAATTAAAATAATTAAAATAAATTGTTTTGTTTTGTTTTTTCCAACACCGTGATTGAATCCTCATTAAATAGACAATTATGGGGAAATACTAGGGTTATCCATATAACCCTGGAGTGTTAGAGCATCATTAGGGAGAGAGAGAGAGATAAAGAGTTACAGAGAATCCTCTCAGGCGAATGACCGTGGATCGTGGATCGATGATCAATGTACCTTGGATTCAATGGTTCATTCCAACAATGACAAAAAAACATCATTATTCATCAAAGAATGATCTAAATCGTGGTAGGGAATGTGTTTCATTTTTTTATTTCCCCATTCTAAATTTCTACAAACAACATGAATCAATTGACGAATGGATTTATTCACGGATCATTTGTATTACGAGAAGGGATTTATTTTGTGGGGATTTATCTAGAGAATTTCTTTCATTTAATATGTTTATGGTTTTATATTGTCGTTATAATGTAAATGAATAACAATTGACATGAATATCTATTGAGGTTCATTTATCTTGATTGATGGTGCTTTTCTACCCCAATTCTGTGTTTCACCATAGGCATTCTTCGTTGGCCCGAGGTTTGAAACTTCATGATCAATCGATCGTTGCACACTAATTTATTGGTGCAACGATCCAATATCATAGATCCGGGATCAAGAAGAAACAATGGAGGTGCATAGATGGAGACAAATCAATTCAGATGATGGATGATTCTCGAATTCTCATTCTTTGACATTCTTCAGTGAACAACAAAGAAAGATGATATAATCCATTTTGTGTGCAGATATGACGGCGGGACACATTGTTCGACAATGGAGAGGCTTTGATGAGATCGAATCTACAACCATTTCTATTTTTGGGAATTGGAGGAGACATGACGACTCGCGGAAGTGGAGGCGGCGACGCACGATGGCGTGTGATGGCTCAACGATACCGACGGAGGCGGCCGATGCCATTGGAAGCGGAGCCCATGCGGTGGCATACCATGGTGGTGGACACGGGACGACGGTGGAATCAGATGCAGAGCAGGCCAGGTTGGGATAGGTGGGTTGGGCTAGGTCAGGTGGGCCGATAGGTTAGGTTAGGCTGGTGGGCTGAGAAAGACCTGAGTTGGATCTGGGTCAATTGGGTGGAGTGGGTTGCGATCGACCATTGTGCCACGATAGATCGAGCTTTCATGGGCATAATGACCGTGAGACATAGCCGACACGATAGTCAACCATGATCCGTGGAAGCTCGAGCTGCCTTAGGGTGCAGTAGTTGTTCATCTAGACAATGAGTGGTCAACTGTGGTGATCGGTCAGCGTAGTTGGTGGACTGACCGTGGCGGTCGGTCCATGAGCGTAATGACCCCTATAGCTTTGAATGGTCATAACATCTAAATGGAGCATCCAATTTATGAGCCATCTACGAAATTGAGACCCTAATGCCGAGATGGTCATTTTTCCATGTGTCTCTACACACTGTGTATACCCTTCGACACACTGTGTATATATAGAGTACATGGTGTGTGAGGATCTTCAACATGGGAAAGACTTATAATAGATAGACACACCGTGTACCCCTTAGGACACACCATGTTCTACTATCAAGAATTCTTGAGGCTCTTCATTTTCCTAGTTTTTATTAGTATAGGTTGAGCGCATCCTATTGGTCCTTTCCTCAAGGGTGTATTGAAACATTACATCCGCATCACCAAATTGTAATCCTCTATAGAGGCCAAGTCTCAGATAGAGTATGGTATCCCTACCCAATAATGGAGTCTGATCCTCTATCACCCCTAGTGGAGTCTGTGGAATCGCGTAACCACTTTGAGCAGGGTAGTGATCCTCCATCTAGCGTGCTGCATCAGTGCAGTCTGTGGTATCCCCCAGTGTGTCTGGGAATGATCCCCTACATAATAGGTTGATCCAAATTGGGTATGTGGTATCCCCATGTCATTTCTTGGTGTGATCCATGGTGCCCCTAGTTTTTTATGGGTGTGACCCCTTCTCTATGTATCATAGTCTTCCTTAACCAATGAATTCTATTTGATTAGGGCCTAAATGAGCTAGAACTCTTTGTGGAGTGTCTCTGATAATGTCATGACTCAAGGAGTGAGTTCTCCCCGAACAAGCATGCTTCAAGTAGAATCCAGTGGCTGACAGTTGATTATGACCGCCTGATGGCGTGGTGTCTCTCTTGTGTATATTTGGATATTATTTTTATATGTGTTGTAGAAATATACCTATGTAGAGATGATTGTAATTTTTTGTATTTATTAGCGTTTTTGGGGTGTCTTATTGAGTATTTTTATACTCACACTTATACGGGTTTTTCCCGTATGTGTCGTGTCTTGTGTATATGATCGACATTTTGACAGAGTCATAAGAAGACTGAGACTAGGTAGTTCTTAGTGAGACCGTAAAGATCGAGGTGTGTTCCTCCGTCTTTCATACAGAATTCCCAGTACCTTTAGTTTTAGGTTGTACTTGTGTTACAGACTCTTTGTGGTGGGATTGTATTTGGACATGTTTACTATCCAGTAGATTTACTATCACACACTATTGTGGGATCTTAGTGGTATTCATGCATTGTTTACTTTGTGGTTTTTTACATTTCAACATTTTGTGGCTTTGAGATGTGTGCGTGTGTACAGGTACTTTAAGATAATGACTCCCATTTATGGGATAGTCCTACTCAGTGCTAGTCACCAACCCATGACCTATTGAAGGCAGACTTGTGGTAGTCACAACACGGGCTCCTATGGGATGGTTCGTGACAAAGTGGTATCATAGGAGGTCAATTATAATTTTGGACTGAAAGTCTAGGAGATTGGTTTGGGGAAATAGTGTTAAGTGTTCCAAGTTTGGCTTTCAGGCCAGGGACTCCAGTGTTGGTGTAGCGGCCGACATATCCATACATCAGGAGTCTGATTTATTACTTTTTAACATGGTACATGAGAACATTGGTTGCATGTAAAACAATAGTACATGCATCATTTAGGAATGGTTGTGTTTTCCATATACTTCTTGAGTCATCTCCCCAGATATACTTAGTTGACCATAGTACATATTATTTTATTTCAGGCTGTCTCCACATAGACAACCAACTAGGATTCCACCGCATGATCACTATGATGATCTACTGAGTGAAGAGGCACCCATACAAGGATTTGTATTATAGATAACACCTATAGGTGGTGCACCAGCCATATCACCACCTATAGAGTAGAACATGGTACTTGCAATACCAGTGGATGAGGTGCGCATGCTGAGCACACTTCACAAGTTTCAGTGGTAGAAACCCCTCATGTTCTGAGGCGATCCTGACACACAGGGGGATGAGGACTAGCTTGAGGTGGTGACCGAAGTTTTCTGTATAGTCAAGACACCATCAGATCATATGGTGGTCCTAATAGTGAGCCTTCTACATTGCTCAGCTGGGTGATGGTGGGGTTTGGTTACCCGATCTTACGATGTGGAGACTTTTCCATTGATAGATTATGAGAACCATTTCAGTGATGATTTCTCACCTTATAAGATAAGGGATATGCGTATCCAAGAGCTTCTACAGCTCCAACAGAACAACATGTCGGTATCTGAGTATTCATTGAGGCATACCAACCTTTCTAGGTACTCAATGGATATGATACACGATGATTACTTCGGGGTTCAGACCATTGATCAAGGTATATTTAGGGACATATGATCCTATGTTATCGATCTGAGCATTCCTACCTATGGTGGGGTTCTTGAGAAAGCTTTGGTGGTTGAAAGTTTCTTGGATAAGTGGATAAAACCAGTGATTATCAACAGTGGACAAGAAAGAGAAGATACCTCGACAGTAGGTAGATGATGTCAGTATCAAGGGATTGGACATGCGAGACATTTCAAGAGGAGGTCTTAGGGTAGAGGATATGTAGATCAGGGCTCATAGGGTGGGTCCATCCAGCCTAGAGGGAGGATGTGATATTCATGTGATGGTAGGGGACATCTCACTCGATATTTTCCAACCCCATGTACTGTTGATAGGGAGACCGTGGATGGACCACAGAGGAAGAGATAACGATAGGAGCAATCAGATCCATAGGGAGGCATTCATGAAAGAAGAGAAGAGAGAGCAATAGGAGGTGGTTAAAATTTTGACATGTTACCACCAACACCCCCAGGTGGTCCATGCCAGGCTCAGGGAGCTGGAGGATAGGGGAGGGGACAACTGCATGAAGTTGAGGCATATAACCTAGGGGCTCTAGTAATTATTTGAGGTATTATATTTGTATTTTATAATTTATCTTTAGTTTTGATAGACATAGGTGCTAGTCATTATTTTATTACCATGAATCTTGTTTGATACATAGAGATTCTGGTTGAACTGTTGACTCAACCCTCATGCTTATAGAATCCTTCTAGAAGATACTTGATGATCACACACTGGTGCCGAAAGTGTGACATGAATCTGGGAGGTGAGAGTTTCGGTTGGGATCTCTTGGTATTGGTGTTGAGGCCTTATGACGTCATTATTAGTATGGACTAGTTATCCATAGTTCATTCTTAGATTAAATATTTTTGGTGAAGAGTGTAGTGTTTCTATAGTGATGAGACCAAGTTTTCCTTTGTCAGATGAAAAGGAAACCGAGGAAGTACAAAAAGGGATTCATGATATCCAGTGTTTCATCCTGGATAGCCCCAATTTTGTTTTCCAAAAAGGAAGATGGGAGCTTGAGGTTATGTGTGGATTTTTAGTGCATGAACAAGGCTACTGTGAAGAATAAGTATCAACTACTGAGGATCGATGGACCCCTTTGATTGGTTGAGAGGGGAACAATGGTTCTTGATGGTTTACCTCAGGTTAATTCTTTCAAGTGTTGAGGTGGAGTTTGAAAACTGCTCCAATATTGGGATTCTTAGAGAAGGGTGTTGGGTACATGGTATTATGCGATGCATTAGGAACCGAGATTGGTTGTGTCCTAATATAGAGGCGAGTAGTGATTTTCTATGGTTCACACCAGTTGTGACCACACGAGAAGAACTATATGACCCATTATATTGAGTTAGTAGTGGTAATCTTCACATTGAAGATTTGGAGACACTACTTGATGGGGGAGTAGTTTATCATTTACCCTGATCACAAGAGTCTCAAGTATATATTCTCTTAAAAGGATCTCAAATTGAGATAGAGATGATGGATAGAGTTTCTCCAGGACTACAACTTTAATATTTTATATATTTCTGGGAAGGGGAACGTGGTGGAAGATGCTCTTAGTAGGAGATATAGTTTTCAGTTGTTTAAAGAGAGCGTTGAAGCAGTTGGCCTCGTTTCAGTTATCCTTTATGAATAGAGATGGAGAAGCTTACCTGTAGTCGATTGTTGTTACCCCTATACTCTTAAAATGATTCAAAGAGGCACAAATTGGGGATACCGACTACGAGACCATACATGATAAAATGTCCACAGGGCATGCTTCTGATGGATATTCGAAAGGTGGGGAGCATATCAACCTTTTAAAAGGATGAACAATAGTACCAGTGGTGTTGTAGGAGGAGGTTATAAGGGAGCTTCATACATCCCTTTTGGTGGTACATCCATGTGTGGAGAAGATGTACCAGGACATCCGATGCTAGTTTTGGTGGCTAGGGATGAATAAAGGAGTTGTATAGTTTATTTCTCGGTGCCTTACATGTTAGCAAATGAAATCCGAGCACCAAGTTCCAATGGGTTTAGATCAACACCTTGAGGTATCAGAATGGAATTGGGATAGATTATTAATGGACTTCATGATGGGTTTACCATGTATGTCTAGGGTACACGATGCCATCTGGGTGATCATTGACTGACTCACCAAGTAGGGACACTTCCTAGTTATCCGAGAGAAGAGTTTAGTAGAGAGATTGAGACATCTCTAAGTGTAGGAGATAGTTCAAATATATGGAGTTATGTTAATGATTGTTTCTAATTATGATTCTCATTTCACATATCAATCGTGGAAGGGATTATATGAGGTTTTTGGGACCTAGTTATGCTTGATTACAACATTTTACCCATAGATGGATGACCAGGCTGAGAAAACCATTCAGGTTTTGAAGGGAATGCTATGGGATTTCATGTTAGAATTTAGAAATAGTTGTGAGGATTACCTACCACTGGTAGAGTTTTCATAAAAAATATCTACTATTACACTATTGGTATGGCACCATTCGAGGCTTTTTACGAAAAACCCTAAAGGCCACCACTTTACTGGACTGATCTAGGAGAGTCAGAAATCATGGGTCCAGAGTTGGTGCAAGCTACTTCAAAGAAGGTTCATATCATCCAAGAGTGGATGAAGACTACATAGAGCCATCATAAGTCTTATGCTGACAGGAGATAGAGGCCTTTTTATTTTGAGGAAGGAAACCATGCATTCATTTTGGTTTCATGTCGATAGGGATTATGGAGATTTTGATGGAAAAAAATCCATCTCTGAGGTTTATCAACACTTGACATATACTGTATAGAGTTGGTGAGGTGATGTACCATTGGCTCTACCTCTGCAGTTAGAGAGGGTACACGATGTCTTATACGTATCATAGCTGAGGAGGTACGTGCATGACCCATCACACGTCATCAACAGGGGAGAGCTAGACATTGAGGATGGAGAGACTTTTGATGAGTACCCAGTGAAGATCGATGATTGATAGGAGAGGATACTTCATGGGAGATTGATTCCTTTAGTGCCTATCTGGTGGCAACACTAGAATCTCTAGGAGAGCACATGGGACCAAGAGGTTTAGATTCGTGCTCAGTACCCTAATCTATTGAGTAGCCCCTGTTTTGGATTTTTAGGGACGTAAAGCCCCAAGGTGAGGAGAATCTAACCACTCAGATTTTCTATATATTATTTTTCAATATTATATGGATTGATTTTGAGACCAGGTGCTGAGATGGCATATAATTCCAAGGCCCAGTGTGCTAGGAACAAATGTTTGAAAAAATATTAAAATATTTAATAGCACGTGTGCGTGGTGTTCCTAAAAAAGTGGAATAACTACAAAATGGGTTCCCATATCATAAATCAGAGGGAACTGTTGAATTCAGAATATTGTCTTTACCTTAGGAGTGACCTAACTTTTGTCAGCACATGTCATCTATAGAAAATGTCACCAAGAACGTAACAGTAAATAAAATAATTAAATAAAATCATTTTATTTTTAAATACTAATAACTCATGAATGGGGAATCATATTGGAGATCCGAGACCACCTTAGAGTTTGTAATGCAGTGTTTTTCTTAGGTGCGACATAACCTTTGTTGGCGCGAGGTGTTTTTGGAAAATCCATCACGGGTGTGGAAACGAAAAAAATAATTATAATAAATTACATTATTTTGTTTTTCCAACACTGTTATTGAATATTCATTAAATAGACAATTATGGGAAAATCCTAGGGTAAGATTCACAACCCTAGAGATGTTAGAGGACCATTAGATAGAGAGGGAGAGAGAGAGAGAGCTCCATAGAATCCTCTCAGGTGAATGGTGGTGGATCATGGATCGACGATCAATGTACCTTGGATTTTATGAATATTTCCAATGACAACAATGATGCATATTTATTTATCAATGAATGATCCAAATCGAGGTAGGTTGTGTGTTTCAATTGTTTAATTCTCCGTTCTAAATTTCTAAAATGAACTTGACTCAATCAACGAACAGATTGATTCACAGATCGTGTGTATTATGGGAAGGGATTTATTTTTTGGGGATTTAGTGGGAGAATTTATTTCGATTAATCTATTGATGGTTTTGGATTTTAGTTCTAATGAAAATGAACTACAATTTATATGAACGTCGATATAGGTTTTTTCCTCTTGATTGATGGTGCTTTTCTCCCCCAATTCCACGTTTCACTATAGGATGTATTTGTTGGACCGAGGTTCAACACTTCCTGATCAATCTATTATTTAACACTCACTTAGTGGCATAAAAAATTGATATCATAGATCTGGGATAGGCACAACATGATGTACAAGTTCTGGGCACAGTGGAAGCGTGTGATGGATGATGCCCAACTTTGATTTTTTCTATATTTAATGAACAATCTTGGATCTATGTGATGATGAACATCATGATCCATGAAATGTAATCAAATAAATAAGAAAAAGGAATATAAAACTAGAAAAATAATAGAGTATCAAAATATATTTTTTATAATTAATTTAATTAAATAATAATTACCTCTAAGGTTTATTCTTTCTTCATTGATGTGTCCAGCTATAGATCTGTTTTGAACCATCATTGCGTTGTAGATATCAAGGGTAGATCTCCTCTAGTGGTGATCCACATGTGTTCCATGAATCTCCATACGTCGCCGAAGGAGTCTCCGAGTGCTAGCATGGAAGATACTTACACCTGCGTCATCTTCCTTCAATCACCTTGAGAAATGCTTCCAAAGTGTTCTCCTTGATCTGGTTGAAGAGGATCACTCTCATTCTTGAGAGCGTTCTTAGAGAAGAAATAACTCTCTAGGATTGAGAGGTTTTTCTCCAATATGCTGTGCACAATCCAATTGGCATCGCTTTGATAATGATAGAATAATATAACCAATCATTTATTTCAGTAGGGTAATAACAAAATAATTTCCACAAGTGCCTTTAATTATTTCATTAATCCTAGAGAAACACCCATGTCAAATAATAACAGCAATATTATTATTTCATTACTTGCGCTTAACTTGAGAGTTATAATTAAATATCATTTAATCAAATAATATTCAATATTATTATTTCTTATGGGACCCTTAAACTCGATCCGCCAATCCTCCCCAATATTTATTAATTATTTTTCCCACAATATATTCTCTCGAATAACTAATGAAGGAATAAATGCGATCATGCATACATGAATAATTATTAAAGAATGATCGAGAATAATATTTATTCAAGTTGTTAAATAATAAATTATTTAACTGAGATTCTAGACACAATTAGTGTGTGATCCTCTAGACCTCATTCTCAGTGGCATTAGGCGGAGTAGCCTAAAGTCCAAGGTTAGCATCTAGAAACATGCCAAGACACCTATAGAGAAAGAAGTTAATGCTGTAATGAAATGTCACCTCATATGAATTTTTACCATGTAATATATTCCCTTTATCACAATATCTCCAATAGAGAAGGTTTCATGCCAGTTCCATCCACCTTTATGCTTGATATCTCTTTCTTTGACTTTCCATAAATAGAACTTGCTTATAGAACACCATGTCCATGGATTTATTTAGGCTATATCATTTCCACCAAAGGGAATGAGATATTAACTTCTGTTAGTTAACAGAAGGGATAAATCCTTTATTTCATTATTCATTAATGCAATATTACTCATGATACACCCAACATATCCTACCTCATCGTAAACACCTGTCATCACGGTTTTCATCAATACATCAAAGTGTGCAACTAATAATATCCATTAATAATAATCTTAAAGTCTAAGGACCAATACACACATCCACAGAAAGGAACATCCAATGACACATATAAATGTGGATTTTCTACTCTCGGGTCTTGTTCTTATAATATCCTACTGGATATCACCAAGGGAATACACCATGAGAAGATGCCTCAAAGTCCTATGAGTCTCCACCCCTGATAAACTATATCATTTTTCCCTCAAATGATATCATATTCCCATAGAACATATATCTAAGAATAGTGTCGTAACACTTCTGGGTTCTCATCATAGTGGGGAACTGCTATGAACTTTTAGCGCAATAGCTACTCTTGGGACATTATCACATATAATGTCACGTAAAAGAATAATCATGATGTGATAAAGAATTTATTAATATTAAAAACCATGAATATAAAATATCATAAAGTACAAAATAAGATGGTTCTAAGGCACCAACTCCAACAAAATCCCACTTTCACTAGAGCCAACTGTTAACAACCTTCAGTCCACTAGCTCTCACATGATACTCATGCTTCTGCTAAGATATGCCTTTAGTCAAGGGGTGTACCATGTTATCTTCCATGGATACTCTTCTTACTAAAACTTCACCCCTTTGATGAAAATACCTCAAAATGTGATACTTATAGAGTATGTTCTTTTCCCATTGATGTGAACTTGGATCTTTTGCAAGATCCAATACTGCAGTATTATCACAATACAATGTGATAGGGTCTTTACTGCAAGGTACCACATCAAGTTCCTTAACAAAGTTCTGAATCCAAACAGCTTCCTTAGCTACATCAGAAGCCACTATATACTCATACTCTACTGTAGAATCAGCAACAACTGGATTCTTTAAACTCTTCCAACTCACAGCTCCTCCATTGAGATAGAAAAAATATTCTGATGACGACTTTATATCATTCTGATCTATCTAAAAACTAGCATCTGCATAACCTTTGATGAAAAGATCCCCATCTTCTCCAAACACCAGGAACATATCCTTAGTTCTTCTCAGATACTTAAGGATATCCTTATTGATAGTCCAATGTTGTTCTCCTAGATCTTCTTGATATCTTCCTACCATGCTCAGTGCATAGGTAACATCAAGTCTAGTACATAACAAGGAATACATGATTGATCCTATCATCGAGGTGTATGTGATCTTACTCATTATCTCTTTATCTTTTTGTGTATGGGGATACATTTTCTTAGAAAGATGTAAGATATGTGACACTGGAAAAAATCCTCTCTTGTATTGTTCCATACTGAATCTCTTTAGTATCTATTAAATATATATACTTTGACTTAGTCCAAACAGCCTCTTGGATATATCACGAATGATCTTGATCCCTAGAATGTAGGCTTCTTCACCTAAATATTTCATGTACAATCACTTGTTCAATGATTCCTTAACTTATTGTAAGACTGGTATTTCATTTCCAATAAGTAATATGTTGTCAACATATACAACTAGGATAACGACCACATTCCCACTAAACCTTTTGTAAATATACGACTCACATTCATTTTTAATGAAACAAAATTCTATTATGGCTTCATAAAATTAAATTTTACATGAACTGGATACTTTCTTAAATCCATAAATAAATCTCTGCTCCTTGTAAACCCTTTTGGAATCACCTAGTGTCACAAACCCTTCTAGTTGTGTCATATAGACATCTTCCAAAAAGGTCTCATTAAGGAATGTAGTTTTGAAATCCATCTTCCAAGTCTCATAGTCATGGTAAGATACTATAGAAATTATGATTATGATGGATTTAAACATGGAAAATGGAGAAAAGGTTTCATCATAGTCAATTCCTTGATGCTGTTTGAACCCTTTATACACTATCATTTCTTTATAGGTACTAACTTTATCTTCCATGTCCAGTTTTCTATTGAATACCCATTTACATCCAACAAGATTTATATCAACTGGCGCATCGACCATAACCCAAACTTAGTTTTGATACATGGAGTCCATCACATAATTCATAGCTTTTATCCATCTTGAAGGTTCTGAGCTCTCTGCTTCCTCCTTGTAGGATAGAGGTTCATCATTGTCCAATAATAATGATTCACTATCCTCAGTGACTAAAAAACCATATCTATCTGGTTACCTTACCTCTCTTACACTTCTATTCAGTACTTGTGTTTTAGGAACTACTTCTTCCATGGGGACCTGTGGAACTTGTTCCTATACCAACTTCTATTTATCTTGAGCATAAACTTCATCGAAGTTAATCTTTCTCCCACTATACTTTTTGAGGATGTGATCCATCTCAAGAAATATGGCTTGTTTGGAAACATTCACTTTCTTTTATGAGGGGTTTTATAGGTTCTATCCCATTTGTTTCCTTGTGATACCCTATAAAGATACATTTTATGCCTTTGGGTGCTGGTTTATTTCCTAAGAAAGCCTTATTAAATTCCTCACATCCCCATATGCATGTTTGAAACAAAATATATTCCTTTCCACTCTATAGGTTGAAGGGAATTCCATTTTTTACTTTGGTTAGTACTTAGTTTAATGTGTATGCTGTAGTTTTTAATGCATATCCCCAAACAGATAATATAAGATTTTCATGACTCATCATCAACCTTACCATGTTCAACAAGGTACGATTCCTCCTTTCTCTAACACCACTCCACTATGGTGTATAAGGTGGAGTGAGTTGAGATAGAATCCCAATCTCCCATAGAAAGTTGATGAACTCTTGGTTAAGACATTCTCCACCTCGATCCAATCAAAGCTTATTTACCTTATTACCAAGTTGATTATTTGATTCATTCTTGAATTCCTTGAATTTATCAAAGGGTAGGGACTTATACCTCATTAAGTAAATATATCCATATCTACTCAAGTAATCAGTAAAAAGTTATGAAGTAATAATATCCACCTCTAGCTTGTAATGGAAATGTTACACACACATTAGTGTGTACCAACCCTAGAAGCTCTATGGCCCTTTTTCCCTATCTACTAAATGGTAGTTTGGTCATTTTTCCTTTTAAACAAGCATGACATCTATCAAGTGGTTTTAGATCAGAAGAGTCTAAATAGCCATCTTGACAGAGCTTTGTCAGGCGCTTCTCATTTACATGACTAAGACGGTGATGCTGTAATTAGGTGTTATATGAGTTATGTGAACTTGATTCGTTATCAATTACAAACAATTGGTTTTCACAATTTAATACATACAGATCATTATTTAAATGTTCCATACCATAAAATATGTTGTCCTTAAAAAAGAAACAACTTTTATTTCCAAACTTGAAAATAAACCCATTTGTATCTAAACTTGATTAAAAAATTATCTTTTTGGTAACAATAGGTACATAATAATAATCATGAAAAACCAAAATCATTCTTTTTGGCTACAAAAGGTGGTATTCACTGATGACAAGAGCAGCCATCCTTGCACCATTGACAGCATGCAGATCCACCTCTCTGGAAATTTTCCAAAATCTAGTTGGTTCCTATATTTGAATATATATGTGAGCACCACAAGATATATATAATTCCCAATGTTTAGAAATGGAAATATTGCACTCGATAACGAATACACCTTTGGCTTCCCCTTACCTCTGGGTGTGGTTCCTCTTCCAGTGGCATGGATTGCCACATGAAAAAAATACTGCCTCCTTTTACTTACCCTGCCTTTGGATCTTATTCTTCTTGGTTGGATGGTGCTTAGAGGCATTATACTATTTATAAGTCATAGGTCTCTTTTCCTTGTCCTTTCTCTTCCTATTCACCATAAGGACTATAGGTTTATCTTGCCCATGTACTTATCCACATGGAGAATCACAGTCATAATTTTAGATAGCCTCTTCTCATTATTGATCATATTATAATTTACAACAAAACTAGATAAGGTCTTGTTAAGTGAGTATATAATGAGATCTATATGCAAATCATCTAGGAATTTAATCCCTAAGATGTCCAGACACTCAATATAGCTGATAATCTTGATTACATGTGGCCTAGTTGGAACACACTCTCCAAGATTAGTCATAAACAAATCATTGTAGATCTCATACCTCTCTTGTCTCACCTTCAATTGATAGAGATCTTGAAGGAGAGACATCATGCTCTAGGCATCCATATCCTCATGTTACTTCAAGAGCTCATTGGACATGGATGATAGCATGAAGCACTGAACATTTGTAGCATCATTTAGATGTTTCTCACACAAATAGATCTCTTCATCACTCACCTCATTTCTAGGCATAGATAATAAAGGTTCTTCCATGACATATAATTTCTTTTCATGGTGAAGGATGACCCATAGGATCCTTTTCCACTCTTGTAAATTAGTGTTGGTGAGAAGGTTTTCCGTCTTGAGTATTGATCACAATGATATGTTTGATTTCATTTTTGATGATGTTTCTACAAATAAGATGAGGACAATTTTAGTACTCTATCTGATAAAATTTATACAAATAAATAAATATTATATTTATTAGTCTCCTATTATTTTATCGAAACCTGATAGCCCTCACCATTATCTTCAGAATATCCCGTTTCTTGGATATTCTTGTGTTAAGGATCCAAATTCCATTCTCATTACCCCAAATTTGGCTGGCCAAGAAAATCGAATGGTTTTAGGTAGGCATTACAACTGCCAACTATTTTAACTCATAGTTCCTTGATTCTCTGAGTGTACTCCCTAATCCTAAAATCATTAATTTAGATTTGCTCAACCTTTTCCTCTCAGTTACCCTAAATCATACTTTGGCAATCAACCCTTGATTTCAACCAAGTTAAGTCAACCCAAAACCTCAAATTAGAATTCCTTCATAATTGAAATCACCCCAAATTTGGTTGGTCAAGCACTTTGAACTATGGTTCGATTCTAACCGAAGTAATGGAAAGCTATACCGAATTAATATTTTATTGAGGGATTTTATCCTTTATGCGTAAATTTCCAATTTTTATCTTTTCATATGATTGTTAATATTAAGTGGGATATACTTAAGTGATTAACCATGTCTTAGATAATATTTACCTATAATCCAGTTTATTTTAGTTCCATCTTGCATGCTTGTTAGTTAATTAATTACGTGATCGCGAAAAAACATCCATAATGAATAACCATGAAACTAACATAAATAAAATAAAGGGTATGATCATGATCTTGTTATAATGGTTATTTTATCTAGAAGTTGATAAAATAAACACTAACCTAGAGAGAAACACCTTGAACCATTTAAGGTTTGTTTTTACATCTTTCCACCTTTGTATCTCCTTGGATTAGTTTCGCTTAGACTCTTAAATTGAACCGCCTCCACTAGCTTGAGAGATCCATCCATTACATATGCTTTTACTCATATGAAGGTGAGGGGCAAAAGGGGGTTTACATAAAAGAAACCATGGGAACACAAGTCCTATATATTAATGAGGTGATAAGGCATGCATGCCAACAATTTAATTTAATAATAAATTAAAAGGAAACCAATCACATACAAAGGGCCTGTCTAGATCATGATCATCCACATGCATGCAATGAATTACGGATTTAATAAAACTATAATTCAATTATTTAATTTCTCTTATTTAAGATAAATCGTGCTCAAATCGATTAATTATTATCTTTAATTAATCAATCCTTTTATCTTAATCATTTTCTGAATTTCCTTGATATTCTCATCCATTATAATTTAAAAAAAATTAAAATTCATATATAATCAACCTTGTACATAAAGTTAACTTGGAGGTAACCTAGTGAATACCCATCCAAATCTACTCAACATGTATTATACTTGTATACACTTTATTATTTGTGACATATAGCATGCACGACTTATCACATACTTTCATGAAATGTACTTCACAGATGATTACACGAATTACATGAATTTTTGGTAACGTGTCATGCTTTAATGCATATAGAATAATAGTTGTAATACAACTTATACATGATATACATATCTTAAAATTATGCAGATATTAAAGTTTTAATTCTGTATAATTTGGTAATAGTACACGACGTGTAGATCTGATCTATATGATGTGTACTACCTTCACCGTCTATCTAAAGTACATGCTTAGGGACTCGACATGTGAGGTGTACTTTGGAATTCTTGGAGTACACGATTTTTTTTTTTAAGGGTAAAAGGCATTTTATTGATAAGAAAAAAAGTTACAAGAGGCGGAAGGATGGAATTCTTTTACAATCTCTATCAAGCAAAGATGAGAACTCCGCAGGTAAAGAGGTCAGCCAAGTCAAGGACTGATGAATGCCTTTGTTGGCAAGAGCATCTGCAACATAGTTCGCTTCCCGATAGGTGTGAGTGGCTATGTAGTCTATCCCTTGGAGAGCGTTGAGACAATTCGTCCAAAGAGAGGTGAGAGACCAAGCCAGATGAAGGGTACCGTTCCAGATGGCCCGAATGATAGTAGTAGAGTCACTTTCAATCCAGAGTTTTTTCCAGCCTCTTTGAAGGGCAAAATCAACGGCGTGAATGACACCCAGCATTTCAGCTTCCAGGGAAGAGGAATGGGCACAGCCAGCGTAGAAGCATCCCTGACAAAGACCAGCCGAGTCGCGAAATATAGCACCACAACCAGCCGGGCCTGGATTACCCTTGGAGGCACCGTCAACATTCACTTTGATCCAACCTGACATCGGTGATTGCCAGAAAACTACACTGCATGTCTTTAATGCACATGAGTTGAGTAATTACCAAATTAACTCCTGGTGCATTAATCAAAACTACAAGGCATGTAACTCCAATTACACAACAGGTACTACGATGTTATTCAGGTAGAATCCTTGGAACCTCTGGATGAGTTCCTATATTTTATTTTAATCATAAAATTGATCATTTTTGTTAGATATATGAGAAACGATGGATTAAGAAACAGATCTCATAATTAAGATTAAAAGATTGATTAAACTCGAATTGAAAAACTAAATTATGAATTCATAAATCAACAAAGAATTTAAATAATTATAAACAATAATATACCCACTCTGATACCACTTGTAGGTTCCATGCACAATGGAAGAATGTGATGGATGGTTCCCAACTTTTATTTTTTCTATATTCAAGGAAAAATCTAGGATCTATACGATGATGAACACTGTGATCCAAGGAATCAAATCAAATAAATAAGAAAGAGGAATAGAAATACAGAACCAAGAGATAGGATCAACATATATTGTTTATAATTAATTTAATTAAATAAGAATTACCTTTAAGATTTATTCTTTCTTCATTGATGTGTCTGACCACAAATCTGAAATGCACCATCATTTCATTGTAGTGATCAAGGGTATATCTCCTCTAGAAGTGATCCACAAGTGTTCTATGAATCTCTGAACATCAGTGAAGAAGACTCTAGGTGCTAGCACAGAAGATCCTTGCACTTGCGTTGTCTGACTTCAATCGCCATGAGAACCACTTCCAAATAATTCTCCTTGATCCAGTGGATGAGGATAACTCTCATTCTTGAGAGAATTCTTGGATAAGAAAGAACTCTCTAGGATTGAGAGGTTTTTATCCAACCCATTGTGCAAAACCCAATTGGTGTCACTTGGCTAATGAGAGAATAATATAACCGGGCATTTATTTCACTAGGGTAATAATAAAATAATTTTCACAAGTTCCTTTAATTATTTCATAATCTTAGTGAAACCCCATGTCAAATAATAAAAGAAATATTCTTATATCTTGACATGCGCTCAACTTGCGAGTTATAATTAAATATCATTTAATCAAATAATATTCAATATTATTATTTTTTACTGGACACTTAAACTCAGTCCACCAATCCTCCTCAATATTCATTAATTATTCCTCCCATAATATATTCTCCCAAATAACTAGTGATAGAATAAATAAAATCAGATATACATGAATAATTATTAAACCACGACCAAGGATAATATTTATTCAACTTGTTAAATAACAAATTATTTAACTAAGATTATGGATACACTTAGTGTGTGACCCTCTAGACCTCTTTCTCAGTGGAATTAGGTGGAGTATCCTAAAATCTAAGGTTAACATCTAGTAATATGCCAAGGAACCCATAGATAAAAAATTTAATGCTGCAATGACATGTCAAATCATATGAATTTTTACTATATAATATAATCCCTTTATCACAATATCTCTAATAGAGAAAGTTTTATGCCAGTTCCATCAACCTATATGCTTGATATATCTTTTTTTGACTTCCTAGAAATAGAACTTGCCTATAGAACACCATGTCCATGGATTTATTTAGGCTATATCATTTCCATCAAAGGGACTGAGATGTTAACTTCTATTAGTGAATAGAAAGGATAAATCCTTTCTTGCTTTATTCATTAATGAAATATTATTTGTGATGCACCCAACGTATCCTACCTCACCGTAAACATATGTCATCACGATTTTCATCAATACATAAAAATACGTGACTAATAATATCCATTAATAATAATCTTAAAGTCTAAGGACCAATACACATATCCAGAGATAGGAACATCCAATGAAACTTATAAATGTGGATTCCCTACTGCTAGGTCTCATTCTCATAATATCCTACTAGATATCACCAAGGGTGTACACCATGAGAATGTGACTCAAAGTCCTATGAGTCTCCACCCCTCATAGCCTGTATCATTTGTGTCCCTTAAATGATATCATCTGGCCATATATAATAATAGTTTCATAACACTTCAGGGTTCTCATTATAGCAGGGAACTACTATGACCTATTTCACATAAAATGTCACACAGGAGGAAAATCATGATGTGATAAGGAATTTATTGATATTAAAAATCCATGAATATAAGTTATCATAAATTATAAAATAAGTTGGTTCTAGGGAACCAAATCCAACATGATGTAGGTGCGATGATGGAGACAGAGCGACATGGATGACAAATGATTCATGAATTCAAGTTCTTCAATGTTCTTTGGTGCACAATGAAGAATGATGATTTAATTTATTTTTTGATAAGATCTGACGATGTTACACATTTTTTGAAGATAGAGAGGCTTGGACGAGATCAGATCTTTAAAATTTTCTATTTATGGGCATCAGAGGAGACATGGTGGCTTTTGGAAATAGAGGCGGTGGCTCCAGGCGCAGGCAGCAGAGCCGCATGTGGTGGAAGACTAAAGTGGTAAACATGGGAATGCATTGAAAGTGGTGGAATGAGACAAAGAGTGGCCCAGAAGGGCTAAGTCGGGACAGTGGGTCGGGCCAGTCCTGTAGACCAGACCAGACCTGGGTCGGATCTTGGGAGAATGGGTGGAGCTGATTACTGTCAACCATGGTGATCAACCATGGCGGTCAACCGCGACTGTCGACCATGGTGTCATGACAGCTCGAGGTAACACGAGCATAGTGACCATGCGACATGGTAGACTGAGGCATCTCAATCTATCACAGGGTGTAGCGGCCACGTAGCTGGACCACAAGAAATCAACCATGGTGGTCAGTCAGTATGGTAGGTGGACTGACCACGATGGTCAGTCCATAGGCACAATGACCCCTGCAGCTTCGAATTGTCATAACTCTTAAATGGAGTGTCCAATAGACGATCCATATAAAACGTTGAGACCCTAACATCGAGATAGTCAGTTTGATACATATGTTCGGTACCGTGTGTCTCTATATTCTATGTATACCCTTCAAAATTCCATGTATATGGAGACTAAATTTTGTATGAGGCGCTTCAATATGGACAAGACTTGGGATAGATGGACATGTCGTGTACCCCCTGGGACACACCATGTACTCCCATCAAGAATCTTAAGGCTCTTAGTTTTCCTAGTTTTGGCCAGTATAGGTTGAGTGTGTTCCCTTAGTCCTTTCCTCAAGGGTGAAGTGTGGCATTAAATCCACATCATTGGATTGTAATCCCCCCTAGAGGCTAAGTCTCAGATAGAGAATGATATCCCACCTCAAGACTGGAGTCTAATCCTCTATCACCCATAGTGCAGCTTGTGGAATCGTGTAACCTCCTTGAGTTTGGAACTGATCTCCCATCTAACGGGATGCATTGGTAGAGTCCATGGTATCCTCCAGTGTGTCTGGGAATGATCCCCTACATAGCAGGTTGATCTATATTGGGCACATGGTATCCCCCGTTCATTTTTGGGCGCGATTCGTGGTGTCCCCCAGTCTGTTCTGGGTGTGACCCCCTCACTATGTATCATAGTATTCTTTGACCAATGAGTTATCTTTGGGGGGCCCAAATGAGCTATACCTCTTGATGGAGTGTCTCTGATGATATCCTTTCTCAAGGAGTGAGTTCTCTTGAAATGAGTGTGCTTCGAACAGAATCCTGTGGCTGGTAGTTGGTTATGAATGCCTGATGGCGTGGTGTCTCTCTTGAGTATATATAGATATTCTTGTTATATTATTTGTAGAAATATACATATGTAGAGATAATTGTACTTCCTTTTTTGTATTGCTTTTTGGTTTTGGGGTATCCTACTGAGTATTGTTATAATCACCTCTACACGGGCTTTACCCGCATAGGTAGTGTCTTGTGCAGATGATCGACCTTTTGATGGAGTCCTAGGTAGACTAGGACCAGGCAGTGCTTAGTGAGACCAGATAGGTTGAGGTTTATTCCCACGGATTTCAGAAAACAGTCTCAATACCTTTACTTTAGGGTTGAATTTGTGTTATAGACTCTTTGTGGTGGGATTGTATTTGGTCCTACTTAATTTCTAGTACATTTTATGGTGCACACTATTTTTGGATATTATTGGTATGCACGCATTGTTTACTTAGTGTTTTTTACATTTTAACATTTTGTGGCTTGGAGATGTGTGCATGTTTATAAGTACTTTAGGCCAATGCCTACCATTTGTGGTATATTCCTACTTGGTGGTAGTAACCAGTCCTTGGCCTATTGGAGTTTTTCTTAGGGTAGTCACGACATAAGCCTCTCTGGGACGGTTCATGACATATCATCCAATGTACTTGGACAACCTGTGTCCGTGTGGGGGATTACACACTATATACGTAGTCTATGTAATCCAACTCATTTCTGTGTGCTTCCCAAGGTACATGCTGAGTTACCCAAGAGATACCACACACCATGTGACTATTGGGACCAAGTTGGATGGAGAATGAATTAAGAAGAGTTTACTGTTACAAAGTGTTGTCTTTTATTGTCAAAGAAGATAAATCAAATCTCTTTATAAAGAACGAAAAAATATGACGATGCTTTTCTGATATGTATTTCACAAATATCATAAGTTAGGAGAACTTGTGATGCAAGATTTATGAAGGAAAGGGGGAGTAAAAGGTGATTCCAATCATATTCAGTTTTGATTGGAATTAATAATGTTTCTAGAAGATAGGGAAGATGCAATACTTCCCATTGTAACTCTGACGATGCTAAAGCTGGTCTATCAAATGATATATATCACAATAGTGGAGTTTGTGATGAAAGATGAAGAATGGTTATGGAATATAGTGAATAGAATCATGACAAAGGAATGAATGATCTGGAGGCGGCACAAAAGAGTGTTTTGAGGTGGCGTTGTTTCCCAGTGTTTGCCAAATTTTAGGGCCTGAAAATTGGGAGATGAACAATTGTGTTTTTGGAAAAGGATGTTGCGTGAAAGTTTGAATATGGCTTGGTATTTTGTGCACAAGTGGATTTCCATGATCTGAACATCAAAATCTGGAAAAGGAGAGGACTGCACGCAAGATTGGTTTTTGTGCACAAGATTGAAGAGAGCTTGGAATCTTGCGCGCAAGGCATGAAGTGCACAAAAGATTCAAGAAGTTCATGAAATATGAGGTTGGCATGAAAGATACTTACGTGCCCAATACGACGTTAAATGGGGTTTTGCGCGATGCATCAGGATCTTGCGTGACACATCAATGTTTTTTTGCACAGGGGTCGACAAGGTCTATAAATAAGAGGTGACCCCCTCACTTTTGTAATGCTCGACACATAGAGAAATCCCGAGCTCTGAGGTGTGAAATAATTTTAAGTAAAGGGGAGTGCGCAAAAAAAGAGTTGCGTGCAAGATGGAGAAGTTGCATAGAAGAAGAGAGTTATGCGCAAGATTGAAGTTGCGCGGAAGAGGTGTTTCACAAAAAAGTCAAATCTTGTGTGCGAGGCATTAAAGTTGCGTGCAAGACACTGAAAAGGGTGCACGAAATATTTGGGGTCTTCGCATGTATTCGTTTGTGTGTAAGATAGTTCTTACCGGCTTCTGGGTAAGAAAATGAAGATTTGTACTTCAAAGAATACACCTGTTCAATTTTAAAGAAGCACTGAAATAATATAATTCCCTATTTGTGCTAGGAGGGTGCACACACACTTGAGGATTGTTTTCCAAGTGCTACACGAGTGTAAGGTTATATCCTACTCATTTTATTCCACATCGAAGGATTGTTTTATAGTGGATTGTGTGGTACTAGATTGTTTCTGTACCATACCAAGGACATAGCTAATCTTGTTGAATAGTGAACCTTGTAAATCTTGTGTTCATGTGGTTGTGTGTGTTCATCAGGGAAGGAAATCTTTAAAAGGAGGTGAAGGTTGTTTCAAAAAGAAGGAAAAATAAAAATAAAAAGATATCACTGATTCACCCCCTCTCCCTCTCCGTGATACTTGGATCCTGACTGGGAACTTTGGTGACATGGGTCACACACCATGTGAAACTTAACTTTCTCTACCCTAACTTCTTCTTAGGGGTCCCACATACCGTGTAATCCTTGTTTACATGCCATGTGGATCAGGATTTTTTTGAAACTCTATTTCCTTCTACCACGTGTTCCCTTACCACCACCTTCTCTAATTTCACCTTCAATCTTGCTAGGATTTGTGGACCTCCCTCATCTGAGCAACGTTGTCGATGAGCAATGCATTATGACCATTGAATCTGATAGGAAAATGGAATCATTCATCTGAATCATCTTCCACACATCTTTCTTGAAAATCGGGGGTTTGAAAAGTAGTCCGACATGTTCTTCACTACCATCAACACATCTCCATTGTGTTATACTAATCCCTTATCTACAATCTCAGATTGTTTCACCAAGAAACGTATGCACAATGATCAATTCACTGGTAAAACGTCGAACCACAGACCAAATGAAGAACACCCATGATGAATGATGAATGAGGGAGAAAATAAAAATCAATCAATAGGAATTAACCTTGATCGATGTTCATATCGATCTTGAATCACTATCATTAGAAAGAAAATAGAATAATCAATAATTAATCACAAAGATAAATTCTCCCAACATAACCCTATAAGTAAACCCATCTCTCAAGGAGATCAATTCAAAAATCAATCCATTCATTGATTGATTTTTATTCATTTCAAAAATTAAGAAAGGGGAAGAAATAAAAATCAAAACACATTCCATACCTTGATTTGGTTCAATCACTGACAAAGAATTATTTATCGTCATCATTGTTGGAAAGATCTGTCGAATCTGAGGTGCGTTAATATTCGATTCGTAACTTTATTATCGTTATCCTGAGAATATTCTCCATGGATCTATAAAATGATCATCCAAAGGCTCCAAGGTTATGAGTCCAACCCTATGATTTTTTATAATATTATATTTAAATACTAATCAGTCACAGCGTCAAACATTTTAAATAAAATAATTTATTCAAATTATTTTATTCATTTATGTGCCCATGATGAATTTTTCAAAAAATACCTGCATCGACTAATGTTAAGTTGTGTAACGTCCCGACCCGGGTCACCCTTGAACCGGTGGCCGGACCGGTTGCCACATGACCTCAAGCACATCTCCCCTTATGCTAGAGGCTGCCGACTATCAGCGAGGGTCTATGAATAGTCAGTGGGGAGACTATACCCTCATTTTAGTGTTCAAAAATAGAAAAAGGCAATAAGTAGCAGAAACGGTCTAATAATGATAAAGCATCGGAAAACAGATTTTATAAATCTTGTACAAAAGAAATGGCCAATTCCAAATTATACAACAGATGCATGCATGACATGATAATGATACAAAAGTAGAAAACAATGAAAAAAACATCATGCTTTACATTCCAATGCAGAAATAAATAAATTAATGACTCAAATCCCCAAGGGAGATCTTCTCGAGCATATAGAGCCTCCACTCGGTCCTCTGCTCCTAACTACCAAGTAAATGAAAACAGAATAGTCCTGCAAACAAATAGAATCTACTCGGGTACCCAGTGCAATGGCGGCCCGAGTAGGGTGTGAGATATAAATCTCAGTAGGTCGGGACCACCGATGTCTACCCCAAAATCCATACATTTAATAAATAACTTAACACACATAAAGGCATGCATGAAATAAAGTAAGTAGTATAAAGTAACTATATACTCAATTACCTGCTTCAGCCCTCAGGTGGTGTCTGAACCTGCACTATTCATTTGTCATGCATACTCAACAATCATTACATAATCATTTTTCATTTATCAATTACTCATATCTTATTATGAAAGTCTTGAGATTCAGCCTATGCCCGACATCCCCCGTATAATTCACTCACCATAGATGTCTCTAAAGACTGTCTAAGTAATCAAAGTAAAGACCAAATCAAAGCTTGTGCTTTGGCTTGGTTAACGCATCAAAAGTTATTCAATTTAATCCTTCATATAATATGTCTAAGACCATCCACTAAAGTAGTGATTTTATCCTAGGTCCGTCCACTAACAGTGGTTCACCCAATTAATTAATAAGTCTAAATCCTTTCTCACAATCAATTCACAAATCATCATGTCACACCAACCTTCATTAACCATTAACTCATTTCAGGCATGAACAATTGGACCCACAGTACAATGTTAATTAATGGATGTAGAACATCATGTCTAGCACCCTCGTGAGTATTTAGAGCGTAATTCCTTATCTCACAACCCATGGGTATTTGGAGCATCAGTCCCTGTCCCATAAAAGAATGTTCACTTGCAAGTTGGGTGTAGAACACCATTGTCTAGCACCCCGTGAGTATTTGGAGCATCAGTCCCTATCTCACAACCCATCTATCAATCATACATATACATATATCATTGGTTTCAAACATCATGTCTAACTCCCTGTGAGTATTTGGAGCCTCAGTCCTTGTCTCACAACCCATTCATTAATCTTACATATATATTTATCATTGGTGTAGAATACCATGTCTAACACTACAAAACCAATCCATTAATTAATTCAACAATTAATTAACAACACAAATCGCTCTTCAGATAGGTCAACACTTAATTAACCATTAAAAATCTCATTAATTAATAATTAATTAACAATTAATTATTATTATCAAGCCAACTGAATAATTAACTCATCACTTAATTATCCAAATTCTTTAACAAGTTTGAACCCGTCCATTCAAAAATGGTTCGTCCAGGAATTTAACAATCTACAAGAACACCATAATCATCTCAAAAAATGCTGAACAAAGCCAAGATATTTAGTGACCATCTCACAAAAAATTTCATATCTCTAAAAAACTCCATCCAAGACAACTTAAGGCATGGAAAACTAATACGCATTAAAAGGTACTCTTGGCCAACAATCGTAACAAACAATCAATTCAAAAACTTAATTTAATGCATGAAAATTAATTAATTAAACAATTAATTAATCAAAACTTATCTCTTTAACCAATCATCAATTAGTTAACCATTTACCATTTAACATGTAATAATTAATCCCTCCATTAATTATTACCAGTTTCCAATTATCTTCTGAACATGTCAAATATTCGATATTCCCAATAATCTGTAAAATCCACAATCTTATTCCAACTCATGACTTGATAATTAATCCTACAATTAATTACCCTATTACTCATTCTTCCCATTCAAATAATTTAACTGTTTAAGCATATCACTTTAACCAACTTATCCAAACATGATTAAACTCAACACAAGTTCAAGTCCTCACTTATCTCATGTGGTCAGAATTATTTAATAACATCAAAAGTGTCATTCATTGACATATCATAATGAAGAAAACTCACATTCCTAATTTATTTAAAGAAACTATAATTCTTAAATAAAGTGTTAAAGATTTGGGACCCTACCTCGGGGTTTTGATGGAAACCACAACGAACGAAGAACCCTCAAGGGAAACGGGTTGATTCTTCAAGAACCCACCTTAGATCACTTCTTCTAGAAAGACCAAGACCAAAACCTATCATACTTTTCATCCACACACTTAGATTTACCCATAACGGGAATAGATCTAAGAAACTGAGAGAAGAGAAGATGTTGATCTAAGTAGATCTAAGAAACCAAACAAGAACGAAGAATAACATCTACCTACCTCAAGAATCCAGCTTTTATTCTCCAAGAGATGCCTTAAAATCACCTCCAAAATGAATGGGAGAGGTTTTCCAACATTCAAGGGAGAGTAATCCCGAGTTATGGCTGCTTAGGAGGAAAAACGAGCCATCTAGAGGCCTAAACGTGTGAGATCCACCTTTTTAGGATCTCACATAAGTGCCCTCATAGTTTTCTCGCACGGTTAGACAAACCGTGCACTAACCATGCTTTAGCTACTTCCTCGACCACCCCTCTCGCACAACCTCATCGCATGGTCTCTCCTAACCATATACCAACCGTGTGGGTGCTATTGCCTCAAAACTTCGACTATGAACGGTTTGGCCGCATGGTTAGACCAACCGTGCACCACCCGTGCGACTTCCCCTTTACCTCAAAACTTCTATTAGAGTTAAAAAAACAACATCTTTAGGTGTTCCAACACTCAGAATAAAATTCTGGAGCTCGATTTAAAAATAAAGACCCGTTGATAAACCAAAAAATAATTTCAGAAACATTCGTAATTTTAACCCGGTTCAAAACACGAGATCTTAAATTATACCCCCTTAAAAACTTCTCGTCCCCAAGAAGCCATCGGGAACCACTACTAAAATAACCGAACTACCAAGGTCATTTAATCTCGTTAGAAGTGACGTGATGCATTCCAAATTCCAAACACACCTTTAACCATTCTCAAACCTAATGGATAAGACTTTTTAACTAGATCCAAAGATTACTCTAAAGCTTAAACATCGAAAAAAATCTTATATCTTAGGTTATTAGAAGGACCTTGTCAATGAAAAAGGTTGAACCTAGATCAAACAACGGAACAGGTTTCACATGCTTCCCTTGAAAGACATTGCAGACCCAAAAGCCACTTTTTCCCTTTATCTGACGACGTGCCTTTAAAACTATTCAAAAACCATCCGCCAGTATAACGAAGTCCTTACCCAACATCTGGTAAATTTTCCAAGTCAAGCCATCACAAGGCTATTTTAAAAACAACCATGCCCAAACACGAATAAGGAAGTAGCCCAAAGAATCAATGCATCCCGCGTACTACCCAGATAACAACTACTCATCAAGACCAACAACATTTAAACTATATCATGGCACAAGACCGACACTATCTTAGTGTCTCCATGATGTGTTCAAGATAGGGGACATTCTCATCATGTCCAGAAGAGCGCACTAAGAGAAAACTAGGGTCATGAAGAAGATCAGTCAAACTATTACTAGAAAACTCTGTTCTAAAAGCTCGGTGTCACCTTCCAACACATTCATCGTGAACAAAGTGGAAATACCCACCTTAGGATTTCCCATGACGTCTCAAGAAAAGATCAACTGCTCACTAGTGCACTATATTAACAACAAGTTCGGCGTGTCAAAACACCTGAGTTTTTCAAAAACCATTCCATGTATTGAAATGAAACTGATTCTTTAATGCTCAAGTTACTCTACATGGAGTTGACCTGAGACCATACTCAACAGTACAAAAAGACTTATTATGGAGTCATTTTTCCTCATACAACCATTTTCCTGGACGACACCATAACCAATCATCCATTACTAAGAAGAAAGGGTCAAACGAACAACAAAGTAGCCGACCATGACCAAGGCACGTCTAACTAGCTGACAAAGATCATTAATAGATGCTCAAGCCCACAATAAGGTCAAGAAACACATCACCACCCATTCGAACAAGGGTGTCATTAGAAACTGGAAGTCTTACCTGGGACAACAATACCCAACAACTCCAAAAGAGTGAGAAAATCTATAGTGCTAGCAATACATTTAAGTTCTGAGGGCGCTACCAACTGCATGTTAGCCCCTTGTGAAGAAAAAGTGTCAACCCTAAACTGGGTCACTTCAAACAGGTCACTAGGCTCAAAAGACGAACATAAGGCCATTGCTAAGGAGAAGAACGCCTACAGAAAGTACTCACACTTCTGTTCCAAGGAAACTCAAGAGAAGTCCGAACTACCCTTTACATGAGGGTTTTAAATAGTAGACACCACAATAGGTTCCATTTCCAAGCCTCTTATATTTAATCGCTTTTAATCTTTAATCGTCAAACGATTTAATCAAAACATCAAGTACCATTTTCAAAGCGCCCCAAGGAAAAACATGCAAGTTTCATAAAACTCCCTTTTTAAAACATTTACGTTCATTGACATCCTATCATTTTTAGGAAACTTATAAAAATAAATTCCTTTTAAGAAGATAAAGTGACCAACGAGGATCCCATTTTAACCAACCTAGGTTCTCTATAAAGCAACCCAATAGAAAACACACAGGTATTAAAATTTCAAACACCCAAATGGGTCATCCCATAAAAACACTCCGCAACTGACCTACTTGGGTCCAGTTGCATTTTAGAAGCTAGCCATTTGATTTCAGATCAACATAAAACATCTTTCACATTTATAAGCATTTAACACGACATCAATTCATCGCATTTAATATGAGTCATCATTTCCCAATTCATGAAGCGCCCATACACTCCATGGATTGAAAATTAGCTCTCATTAATCGATAGCAATGTCAATTCAGAAATTAACATGATCAACCTAACGGTCCAAATTATATGGGTGGCCACCTACCAATCGATAAGGCTCCCATACACCTTATCGCTTGATTTTGAAATTTATTTAACATTTTATCTTTAGAACCCCTTTCACATATCAAAACTTCTCTAACATGTTAGCATAAGTAGTAACACAACAATATGCTACAACACGGAAGCATGTCACAACAAAAAAACATGCTAATAACCAAGACAGTATGGAATATAATCACTCAAGCATGTTAAATCTATCACCATAACATGCTATCTATAGAGGCATGCTAAAGAAGCTCAAACATGGAATTTCACCCAAGGAACACAATCCAAATTAGGAGGAATCCTACTAATATAACTACATGGCATGTTATATGCATGACATGTGAATCTCTAAGTGCCTAAGATGATGCATGTATGAAATTTCCTTTCCATGTCAGGCCAAGAAAATTATTCTTTTCAAAATTTTCCAAATCAATAAACAGTTGAAAATACACCAGTCACTCAAGGTGAAATCATATCAACTGTAACCTCTAATAGTACAAACATTAATTCTCATCCCTGGACACTTGGTCATTTCTCGTACATGAGGTGATCAATCCCAAGAACGACTATTAACCCAAGCGTTGACACATTCCTAGTCTCCCGTCTACCAACCCAAAAACAGTAAGACAAAGGAAAAGAAAGAAAACATCCCTTTGATACCACTTTGTAACATCCCGACCCAGGTCACCCTTGAACTTGTGGCCGGACCGGTTGCCACATGAACTCAAGCGCGTCTCCCCTTGTGCCAGAAGCTACTGACTAGCAGCGGGGGTCTAAGGATAGTCAGTGGGGAGACTATACCCTCATTTTAGTGTTCAAAAATAGACAAAGGAAATAAGTAGCGAAAATGTTCTAATAATGATAAAGTAGCAGAAAATAGATTTTATAAATCCTGTACAAAATAAATGGACAATGCCAAATTATACAGTAGATTCATGCATGACATGCTAATGATACAAAAGTAGAAAACAATGAACAAAACAGAATGCTTTACATTCCAATGAAGAAATAAATAAATAAAGAATCAAATACCCAAGGGTGATCTTCTCGAGCATCCCAAGCCTCTGCTCGGTCCTCTGCTCCTAACTCCCAAGTAAATGCAAACAACATAGTCCTGCAAACAAATAGAATCTACTCGAGTACCTAGTGTAATGGCGGCCTGAGTAGGGTGTGAGATATAAATCTCAGTAGGCTGGGACCACCGGTGTCTACCCCAATATCCAGGCATTTAATAAATAACTTAACACACAAGAAGGCATGCATGAAATAAAGTAAGCAGTACAAAGTAACTATATACTCAAGTACCCACTTCATCCCTCAGCTGGTGCCTGAACTTGTACTACTCATTTTTCATGCATACTCAACAATCATTACATAATAATTTTTCATTTATCAATTAATCAAATATTATTATGAAAGTCTTGATATTAGGCCTATTCCCGACATCCCTCATATAAGTCACTCACCACAGATTTCTCTAAAGACCATCTAAGTAATCAATGTAAAGACCGAATCCAAGCTTGCGCTTTGTCTTGGATAACATGTCATAAGTTATTCAATTTAATCCTTCATATACTATGTCTAAGCCCATCCACTAAAATAATGATTCGCTCCTAGGTCCATCCACTAAGAGTGGTTCACCCAATTAATTAATAAGTCTAAAACCTTTCTCATAATCAATTCACAAATCATCATGTCACAACAGCCTTCATTAAACATTAACTCATTTCATGCATGAACAATTGGACCCACAATCCAATGTTAATTAATGGATGTAGAACATCATGTCTAGAACCCTCGTGAGTATTTGGAGCATCATTCCTTGTCTCACAACCCATTGGTATTTGGAGCATCAGTCCCTGACCCATAAAATAATGTTCGCTTGCAAGCTGGGTGTAGAATGCCATGTCTAGCACCTCGTGAGTATTTGGAGCATCAGTCCCTATCTCACAACCCATCTATCAATCATACATATAATCTATCATTGGTGTCGAACATTATGTCTAACACACTGTGAGTATTTGGAGCCTCAGTCCTTGTCTCACAACCCATTCATCAATCTTACATATATATTTATCATTGGTGTAGAATACCATGTCTAACACTACAAAACCAATCCGTTAATTAATTCAACAATTAATTAAAAAAACAAATCACTCTTCATATAAGTAAACACTTAATTAACAATTCAACATCTCATTAATTAATAATTAATTAACAATTAATTATTCTTAGAAATCCAACTGAATAATTAACTCAGCACTTAATTATCCAAATTCTTTAACAAGTATGAACCCATCCATTCAAACCATTGTTCGTCCAAGACTTTAACAATCTACAAGCACACCATAATCATCTCAAAACACTCTGAACAAATCCAAGACATTTAGTGACCATATCACACAACATATCATATCTCTAAACAACTCCATCCAAGAAAACTTAAGGCATGGAAAACTAATACATCAAAAGGTACTTCTGGCCAACAATCGTAACAAACAATCAATTCACAAACTTAATTTAATGCATGAAAATTAATTAATTAAACAATTAATTAATCAAAACTTATCTCTTTAACCAATCATAAATTAGTTAACCATTTACCATTTAACATGTAATAATTAATCCCTCCATTAATTATTACCAATTTCCAATTATCTTCCAAACATGTCAAATATTTGATATTCCCAATAATCTGTAAAATCCACAATCTTATTTTAACTCATGACTTGATAATTAATACTACCATTAATTACCCTATTACTCATTCTTCCCATTCAAATCATTTAACTATTTAACCATATCACGTTAACCAAATTAGCCAAACATACTTAAACTCAACACAAGTTCAAGTCCTCACTTATCTCATGTGGGTGGAATTATTTAATAACATCAAAAGTGTCATTCATTGACATATCATAATGAAGGAAACTCACATTCATAATTTATTTAAAGAAACAATAATTCTTAAATAAAGTGTTAAAGATTTGGGACCCTACCTCGAGGTTTTGACCGAAACCACAACGAACGAAGAACCCTTAAGAGAAACGGGTTGATTCTTCAAGAACCCACCTTAGATCACTTCTCCTAGCAAGACCAAGACCAAAACTTATCATACTTTTCATCCACACACTTAGATTGACCCATAACGGGAATAGATCTAAGAAACTAAGAGAAGAGAAGATGTAGATCTAAGTAGATCTAATAAACTGGATAAGAATGAAGAAGAACATCTACCTACCTCAAGAAGCCATCTTTGATTATCCAAGAGAAGCCTTCATATTGCCTCCAAAATGACCGGGAGAGGTTTTCCAACCTTCAAGGGAGAGGAATACCGAGTTATGGCCGCTTAGGAGGAAAAACGAGCCATCTAGAGGCTTAAACGTGTGAGATCCACTTTTTTAGGATCTCACATAAGTGCCTGCATGGTTTTCTTGCACAGTTAGAAAATCTGTATGCTAACCACACGTTAGCTACTGTCTCAGCCACCCCTCTCACATGACCTCATCGCACAGTCTCTCCTAACCATGCACCAACCGTGCGGGTGGTACTGCCTCAAAACTTCAACTACACATGGTTTGACTACACGGTTAGAAAAACCGTGCGCCGCCCGTGTGACTTCCCCTTTACCTCAAAACTTCTATCAAAGTTCGAAAAAATGACATCTTTAGGTGTTCCAACACTCGGAATAAAATTCTGGAGCTCGGTTTAAAAATAACAACCTATTGATAAACCGAAAAAGAATTTTAGAAACATTCGTAATTTTAACCTGATTCAAAACACGGGATCTTACAAGTTGCGCCTAGGGTAAAACTCACATTATGAGTTCAATGGAACCCTCATATTTCTAATTCATGCACCCTTTTAGAAGTTATTTCACTTTTTCATGAAAACCATGCATGCGTGCTTTTTAATATATTTAATATATTTCAAACATTTATTCCAGGAACACCGGGCCTTAGAATCAAACATCGTCTTAGCACCAGGTATAGAATATAATCCATATAATATCCAAAATAATTCATGGAAAATTTGAGATATTACATGAGAGGCTTCATGGTTTTTCCAAACCAAGCAACTTAGCCTGCACAACTTGAAAGGAAGGTCTTTTCTGCCTCCGATGCACCCAAAACCCACCCAAAACCCCAAGTAATTTTTTAATACATGAAACCAATAACAAAATTTACTTGGGTCAATGGGGATCTCATAATTAAGTTATAAAAAACAATAAAAGTGTTGTACCACTCACCAAACTCCAAAAATGAAAATTGATTGTAGATTTCAAACCGCTTAAAAAACCCAGGTCATTACAGTCTCTACAATTGACATAGATCATCCCCGAGCTATAAATCATCACCCAAATATGGTACTAAACATAACCTTATAGTTCAAATTTAGCCCAGTCTACCCCAGTCATAAATTTAGAGTTCGAATGTCTCATGGATCTCCCCACCTTAAGAGTTATCTACCCCATTCGCTTACCAACCCAAAACTCAAAATTCCAATGGTCTACCGACCATCCATGGACTCTAAAGTCCTCCTGTGACTCATAATCACTCATATTATTCAGTTGGAGCTCAAATCATTACCAGGTCATTTATAACACCCCTCAAGTACCACACCTCCTCAGATTCCCACCTCATACCCATGTTGAACATGGCACCTATGAGGTCTTGCATCTCATCAGATGCCTATAAGAATTCATGGTTCTTCGTACTACACATAGAGCCTATATTTCAATGATGCCCATATGCCTACTCACCTCAAAGAAACCTTAATAATTTTGATGACCATATGACAACAAACATCATGTAATCACACATCATATCAATTCTTATAGATAATATCGGTTCATACACCTCATATGTATATATATATATATAACGAATCTGATCTAATTCCAACCTTCTAACCAATACCTGACTAGTCCATATAAAACATAAATTCACCTTGTGCACCAAAAATTGGAATTCCATATAAAAGGGCCATGTGAAAATAAATGTAACCAAGTCACACCCATGACGTACCTTCTACCTAAAACCGTTTCTCCAACCTTCTATACACTTAGAAGCTCAATTGTGTGCACCTAGCCCGAAACTCGACTACTTGAGTCTTGGCCTTAGTATGGTGCATTAATAGGCACTAGCCATTGATGCCATAGTTGGGTGCCACTGTCTCTAACATGACCTCTATGTGCAGCTAAATCCCATCTACCAGCTCCTAGGTTGACCTTAGATGCCTGATTCTGTCTCGATCACTAGATTCTGTCTATATAAGAAGGATTCCTCTAAAAACTCTTGAGATTCCCAGTCTAGACACCTGATCAGAAATCCTTCGATGACTGATAAAACTATTGTTTCAGTGCGGATGTGCGTCGGGTTTCCATTCCGACGCTGTTCCGCCAGGACGCATTCGCGCGTGAGCCCGTCGACCCGAGGGGGATGGACGCGCGGCTTGTGGCCCCGCAGTCCCGCTTTCCAAAGGCGGGCGTCATCCGTCCCTTATTCAGGGACGTCTGCTCCTTGATCGAAACCGAGATGATGGGACGTCGGCTCTTCCTCCCGTGGACGTCTCCTCGGAACTCGTCGCCTAATCTGGGTCTCCCTCATAGATTTAAGAATGTTCGTGAATCTCGTTCCCGGCGCCATATCTTCATGGACACCGATTAATTACGCTGCTTCCGCCCAGACGCTCCAAGGGGTCTGGTCGGGGCAGCAACCTGCGGTGAGGAGACCGGGTAGCTCTGGGTGCTGGGGGCGTGTCTTAACACTGCGGCTCTGCATGTCTGCCTTCTGTCCCTAATAGGGCTTCTCGAAGGCGTGATGGCCTGAGGCATCCCGCGCTGGGTGCGGGGAACTGCGTTACCTGAGGTTTTCCTCAGCTTCCCATGTTTAACACGGGGTATGCCGCGAGTTTAACGTCCAGCGGGGACGACATCAGACTGATCAACACGAGGAGTGGATCAGATGACAGAACCCCTTGCGGGGAACCTCCGACGCTGGGGCCAGCACATGGGTGGCTTCCCGAGTGAAGTGGAGTGGAATGAAATGGCATGACCCCACCGGGATGTGGCGGCCCGGGTAAGGATCAGGATGGATGATGGAGTGAAGAGCTTGGACCCCGTAGAGGCTTCCTACGTACCGCGCGTTAGCGCGGATCAAAGTCAACGTAGTTCGGATATACAGTTTAACGTCATGCTGGACGATGGCAAGCCGACTCACGAAGAGGTCGAGGCTGTCGGGCGGAGGATTGAACCGAACCACCTCACACAGAGGGGGATGGAACGGCCGGGTGGATCAACGCGAATGTGAACCCGGGAGGGGTCCATTGATGGACGAACCGACGTGAATACGACCGGGACGACCAGGTGGTGAGCTTGAACCTCAGGGAGGCTTCCTACGTACCCTGTTTAGGAGACAGGGATCAAAGTCCACATAGTTCATTCTGTCAGGACTTACGCACTGAGGCAACCTGAGTGCGGCAAAACTCAGTTGGAGAGGGACTTGGGCCGAAAGTAAGAGACACCTCGATCCATGTCACGCCCTCTACTGGCTTCGGCAGTGGGGAAGCACAATGGAGATACACATGTGCAGTCCCTCACAAGAAACTAGGGGTTTGTAATACCCTACCCCCGTGGTCGAAGGCCACTCCAATCCCGAAATCCCTGCAGAGACGAGCGGGTGGGGGCCACATCCAAACCGAGGGGGACCCTGCGTGCGAGGCACGGGATCGGGTGATGCGAACGGTTTAACGTCTTGCCGGACGAAGTACAGTTTAACGTCGTGTGTTGAGGACGATGGAGTTTGGGGCTTACACCATGAGGAGGCCCATATGCTAGGCAGTTTAACGTCGTGCAGCTTGGACGAATGCAGTTTAACGTCATGTTGGACGAGGGATGCCTGGCAGTTTAACGTCCTGCAGCGCGGACGAACGTTGCCGCCGATGGATCCGTGTCACTTCGCGCGAGCCTGGAGGGCCGCACGGGAAGAAAATTCACGGTGCGGGCACCCGGGATGAAGATCATCGGGCGCCACGCAGGCGGGTACCCTCAGGGGGTCAAAGGGGGCGACCCTGGCGGTTTGCGCGCAAAAGAGGAGCTTGGCGCACAATACCGTGGGTCGGCGCGCAATTGGGCGGGCTGGCGCGCAATTGGGACAGCGCTTTGCGCGCGAAAGATGGAGATTGCGCGCACCGGGCCTCTGATAGCGCACGGGGGCAACGGACCATTCTTTAACGAATGGCCACTTAGTAAGGGGGGGTGCGCGCAATCGGGCCGGATTGCGCGCACCCGGGGGGCAATTGCGCGCAAGAGGCTTCTTTTACGCGCGAAAGCCTTCGGGTAAGGAATTGGTCAAAGGAAAGAAGCCAAAGGGTTTGCGCGCGAAGGCGAACCCCGAGGCTTGCTTGTGCGAAATAAAGGAGGTTACCTGAAGATCGGCATTGCGCGCGGAGGGGGTGGAATTGGGCGCACGAGCGACTCTTCGAATTCTGGAAACCTTCAAAACGTCGGGGGTCGCCTTGTATTTATAGGCAACCCCGGGCGCGGGATCTCGCCGCCGGCGTGGAATTCATGGCGCGGGCGCGGAATTTCCTTCGCGGGAGCGGAATCGGGGCCCCGGCGCGCAAGGGAGTCACGCGGGCCGCGGGCGCGCAAAATTGCGCACCGGCCCGGCGCATTGCGCGCATCCCGGGAGGATTGCGCGCCGCACTTCAACTTTGCGCGCGGTCCTCCAAAATTCCGCGCAAGGCCTCCGGGCCTTCCGAAACCTGCTTCTGACTTCAAATATGACCTCGCTTTCCGCATCCGGAACTTCGTTTGGGAGCAACGGACTTTTCCGGCGTCTACAAAATCCCCACCTCGGAATCTGATCAGCGAGAAGTCGCAACGATCGGGTTCCGAGGGAGACGCCGGAATTCCGAAGTCCTGGTTGGCGCGGGACTGTGGCGCGCAAAAAGGGCGTCGGGCGCAAAATTCGCTGCCGTGGTCGCGCAAAGCGCTTTCCGCGCAGCGCGGACACCCGGCCTCGCCTATAAATAGGGGCCCTGGGTCCCCCGTACCGTACACAGGCCTTCCGCGCGACAAGCTTCCAAGCTCTCGTGCACGAAATTTCCTTTGCCGGCGTGAAATTCGCCCGTTCGGCGCGCAAACCCATCCGGATTTCGGCTTGTTTTGCACGAACACCCGGGGTTTTGCGCGACGGACTTCCCAATTGCGCGCCGTCCACTAGGATTGCGCGCCAACTCCAAAATTTCTCTACTAGCCTCATCCGATCCCGCACGCCTCATCCCTTAACCCACACGACTCCCGGAGCTTCTGAGATGGCCGCGAATCAAGTGAATGAGGGGGATGCCGCCATTTGCAGAGCTGAGAGGGCGGCGAATGAGGAGGTCTGCAGAGCCAAGGAGATTGTTTCCAACAATCAATCCTTGTTCGATTTGCTGACGCCGGCCCAAAAGACGTATCCGCTGTCGGACAACATGCCACTCTGGAACTACGGCATCCTGGATGAGGTTCCGGTGCCGGGGTTCGAGGTTGATGCGCCACGGACCTGGGTGACTCGGGAGGACGAGCTTCTCCGCTACAACATCACCAACAACGGGCATCCTGCCAGGGAGACCAGGCACTTAGATGTCTATGTCCTGAACCCGAGGACGCGAACCATCATTGGGAGTGAGCCTATTGCAGAGAACTCTCCAGCCCTCTACTCGAGCACGTATCGCCAGAGTGTCACCGACGACACCAAGGGCTGGTTGAAGGACTGGGACTTGCGGTCTGGGGGAAATTTCACCAGTGAGTGGGCCTGGGCGTTCTGGGTACGCCACACCTGTGATCACTTCGCGGAGGAGCTGCGGTACATCGGCCTGTTTGAGGCGGTGTGGACGTCACAGTTCCACTTCTACCAGCAGCCCGAGCTCGGGCCGGAGCTGTTCACCCGCTGGTCCCCGGATACCAACACCTTCCATCTTCATCATGGGGAGGTCAGCATCGGTCTCTGGGACATCCACTGCATCAGAGGTATCCCGCTGGAGGGTTACCAATAGGATGAGTTCCTGCCTCCGAAGAACACCTGGGGCGACAGGTCACGGACTCCCATTCTGACATGGCATCTACTGGACCTGGCTACGCAGCGGCTCTGGGTCAAGGACTTCCACAAGGACATAGCCTACAAGGAGTGGTTCGACCAGTTCTTGGAGCATGACCCAGCGGTCAAGATTCCAGGCAGGGGGAAGCGGTGCCCGACCGCGGCTCAGAGGAGCCGGAACGGGTCGAACTGGTGGGTCCTGGAGACGGGAGACTACCACTCATGGGGGTACCGCGTCGTCGAGGCCCGGGACCCAAATGTCCGGTACACGGCATTCCTGGCCGCCTTTCTGAGTGGGTGGCTCCTGCCGGTGCGGGACGCGAGGATGGGCGTCCGCCCGACGACACTAGCGATGGCGGGCGCCATGGCCGCCAACAAGAGATACAACATCGGGGTCCCAGTGCTAGCTAAGCTGTACGCCATCCTGGGACGCATCTCGCGAGGGGGGTCGCCACGAAGGATCTGTGGGACCTTTCAATTCTTCCACGGCTGGGTGGCTGCTCACCTCGGTGGGTACACGTTTCCAAACGCCGTCATTCCTCCGGGCAACGGCCTGCGACCCTCCCTGCTGAACATCGCGGGGGTCGCTCCGATGACCCTAAATGAGGAGGGCATGAGGATTCGGATTGGCAATCACGCCAATTTCAACTTCAGCCCGTTCCCCACTCCCATTGGCCAGATGATCGACAATGGACAGGGTCCGCTGGAGCAGCACGAATACTTCCTGAGCATGCGGGGCGGGGTGCTAGTGGCTCGGATCGATGGGAAGGTGATCTGCGAGCCCTACGTGCCAACCCGGTTCGCCAGGCAGTTCGGGTGCCTTCAACGGATGCCGAAGAGGGTATTCGCTACTATCCAGGAGGAGACGAACCCTTGCGTCCTTCGCCAGATGTGGCTAATGTTCGCCGCTTTCGGCTCTGGCGATGTCATCACCCTCCCTCCTACCGGGGTCGACGCAGGCTTGGCAACCGAGTACGCCGAACACTGGGCCATCGCGTACCCCGAGGGGCTTCTACGGAAGCCAGTTCGGCGGCTCGAGGTCACCCGTGCGGAGACCGGGCATCAAGGAAGGAGGCAAGGCACCGTTACGCGGGGGAGAACGGAGGCGCGCCAAGCAGCGGAGCCGACGCGGGCAGGGACTTCGGTGGCGGGCACATCGCAGGCTGCCGCCACGACTTCAGCGCCCAGAGAGGGGGCACATGCGGTGGTCGGGGAGCGGCCTAGGAAGCAGATAAGGCGTCTGCTCGAACCCTCTCTCGATGCAGTCTTCCCAGCGCTGTGGTTGGCCTAGATGACCCTGCGACAGTCGCTGGGGACCGAAATCATCTGGCAGAAGATAACCAGAGAAGGGATCCATCTTCCAGAGGTTGGGCGTCTTCAGGTCACCGACAGGGTGAACTTCCACCGGCGGTATGCGTATCTGACGGCCATGGACAAGTACGCGCGCCAACGTGGTCAGCATGCGGAGCCTTCCCTTCTGGTGAAGGTGATGCTCGGTCTAGAGCCTGCTCCAGAACAGATGCCGCCGGAGGAAGGTGATAGTAACGATGACTCCGAGGAAGAGGAGGAGACGGGGGAGGATGAAGGCTCGGAGGGAAGGTCCCGTCCGGGGAGCCCGCGGGAGAGCGGCGAGGTGGCCGGCTCTGACAATATCGATATCACCGAGCTCCTCGAGGTCCGCTTCTATCCCCACTCAACCTGCTTCGTCCATTCTCTTATGAAGCTTCTAACCCATTTCTTCACCTTACTCAGGAGTGCACGGATGTTGGTCAGGCATCCTCAGTAGGAGTAGGAGAGGCTCCAGCAGGACAGGACGGGGGCCATACACCCATCATTGAATTGACAAGCGCTGAGGGGTCCCCTGCTGCAATTGCTCCTGCGGCAGCCGGGACAGCGGAAGATGACGCTCTGGATTCCCGTAAGTCTTCTTACTTTTCTGTTGGTGTTTTCCGTTGACGATCTGTGACTAACCATGGCATGCCTTGCGCAGTGATCTCAATACTGGAGGCTCGTCAGGCTGTCGAACCCGGGCCATCCACGAGTGGACCAGTGGCAGACATGCCGCCTCCTCCAGAACAGACTTCTCACACCGAGCCGGCCCCACCAACTGCTGATCAGGGGGCAGCGGACGCCGGCGGTGCTGCCATCGGAGAGAGGTCGGGGGCTGAAGAGGGTGTCAACGCCGTTGGGGCGAGAGAAGAAGGTCGCCCAGATGTTGTGGAACCTATCCCCTGTGAGGACATCCCAGGGGCGGACCCTGCAGCAGACCTGCTGGCTGCCTTCCCTGCCTACCGGCCTGCCGACCCCGAGGAGATGGACGACTCGGACGCAGAGGTGGTCGAGGAGAGCCGGATAACGCGCCGCAGGGGGTGGAAGTGCATCCAGCGCTTCCTCAAGCGACCCCCATTGGAGTGGCTGGGGCGCATGGGATCGCTTCAAACCTGGCTGCGCTTCCTGTGTGCTGGGGGAGCTGATGCTCGATGCCTCCATCTGACGGTCCGTGATTTCATGGCCGAAAAGATGCGCGAGAGCCGCCGGCGTGCCGACGTCGCACAATGTTGGGACATGTCAGAGAACACGCGGGCGCTCCTCGTGGCGGAGCAGGAAGTCCGACACCTCGAAGGGCAGGCGGCAGAGAAGGAGGCCTTCGTTGCAGCGTGCACTGAGCTTGTGGAGCAATTGACGGCCCAGCTGGATGACGCCCAGGTACAGCTGACGGAGGTGGGCCACCATATGGTCACACTTCAAGTCGAGCGGGAGCGTGTACAAGCCAGGATCGGCAAGCTGTGCGCTGCGACTGCCGACGAATAAAGGGCATGCAGAGAGCGAGAAGTAGCCCTGGAGGCTGCCAGCCAAAGGGTAGCGGCGTTGGAAAGATCCATTCAGCACGCTAATCCCTAAGGGCTTTGTTTTTGCCATTCCCAGAACATTTTGCTTCCGCTACTCAATACTTCGATCCATTTGTATGAACCAATATATTTATCTGCATCTTTTGGCTTAACGTGCTCAACCACAATCCATTGCCGTGCGGGAGCGTTAACCAAGCTTCAGGCATCCACAATTGGGCCTGGATTTCTAAAGAAGAGAGGGAGGTCATTCCTAGGAAGGGAGACCTCAGACCTAATCAATGTACCATCCCCCAACTTGTTCCAACACACGAGCGGGACAACTCTAGGGGCGTTGAGATTTTATCTGAACATAGGGAAATGAGAAAGGGTGAATCGCGTGTCTCGAATTCAGAAATCCACGACGGTCGGCCTTCCAGGAAATGCCCAAGACGGCAAGCGGACAATGGATCAATCGACCATACTACTGCAATAGACGGACCGACGGTCATCATTCATATTGCAGGAGGCGGATCACATGTCATCATCAATACCTCTTTGGGGGTTCCTTTAGGCACAAGGGCGGAAATCCGGATCAAAAGGGCATGCGAAGCGTGGGGCGAAGTGATGATTTGTTCGGACAGAATCTAACACTCCCAAAATTGCGCCACCGTGGGGAAAACGTATTAGGCGGATGCACTAATCTGCCCGTGAATCACCCCAATTCTCAGACAGAACCTCTTTGACGAGGAAACTGACGCTTCCCATCATTGCAATGGGGCATCCCGAGCTGAATCAGGGAGAATATCACAACCGCACCACTCTACCAGAAGCCAGGCCAGACGACCGGCGATGAGGAGGGGCGGGACTTAGCGATCCCTGAGGCTGGACCCAAGCCGAGATGCCCGGGCGTTCCTACGTACTCCATTAGGCTGGAGATCAAGCCACACGTAGTTTTGAAAGTGCAGTTTAACGTCATGCAGGACGTAGAACCCCGATTAGGGAGATCTTAGTTTAAGGTTGTAGAGCTCGGACCATAGGGGCAGATCTTAGTTTAAGGTCTTAGAGCTCGGACCATAGGGACCTCAAAGTACGCCACATCGTGGTCCTATCCCCTGGATATGCAAAGATGCACTGAGGGATAGTGTCAAGAGTGCTGAGATTTTGCCTGGTCAGAATGGGAGGTGGAAAACGTAATGTGAATCATGCAGCCATTCACTCAAGGACTGGGGGAACCAGCGTAACGATATGGGAGTACTGCCGACCGTGGCGGAAAAGCAGCATCAATATCGCACTGACCATTGATGGAATGAGGTAGCAAACGAGCATCAACCGCTCAAGCGCAAGATTCATATCGATTCGCTGCCCAAGGCCCTTGGGGGAACCAGCCCGGATCGGTGGGAGAGCACTGAGGCATTGTATCCAGACCGCTCACGGGGGTTCCACCCAGGGCGTAGGTGATGGGTCCGAATGAAGGGGAGCATGAAGCCTGAAAAGTGGAAGGAACCTGACCAAGATGAACCTGGCCCTCCTGGCAATAGACCAGAGTACTCTTGACACTGGTGGACCACTGCAAGGGGTCGAAGGACACGCCTTGAGGGTGACCCGAAGGCGGCGGATTCCCCAGAAAAGGGGGAATCTTTAAGAGGTGGGGGGCTGGACCTGGAGTTTCAAACATTCGGGCGTTCCTACGTATCCCATAAGGATGGTAATCAAGCCACACGTAGTTCTTGAAGCGCGGCGCAACACAATCGGGCACCAGCGCGGGGAGGGGTGCGGGTCTAGCCCTCGCACCCAAAAGAAGCGGTATTTGATATTTCTTGTTTGTCCTTTAAAGGTGGATGGTTTTTCTTTGTGCAGCGACATGCCTGTGATTAAGAAATCCCTGGCGTCACCACAATAATCAAGCCATGAAAGGCATTTGATAAATGGCGTGGTTATTAACCAGCGCCCAACGTGAGTGTCCCCTGAGGAGAACATCACAATGCAGTGCCGTTTCTCGTCGGGCGGCCAAGACGATCACAGTTTACGGTCATGTGGTAAGACCAAGCAACACAGTTTAAGGTCATGTGGCTTGGACCATGGAGGAATCCGCTTATTGCGGTACGGCGGACACAACGGAGGTGGGGACACATCCCAGCCCTGCGGTCACGCACAATTCCAGGAGAAGGATCCTGGGATAGGGGCCTGCATATGTCTATCAACCGAGGGGCAGAGATTCTAGCCTCCAGCTATGCTGGGCCCAGAACGCGATTGTTCGGGCGACTCCTTCATCCTCATGGGGACGAGGGTCTAGCTACACATGGCCCTTAGGGAGGACATTAGCACATATCCTTGGTGCTCAGATCGTGGGAGCCTCGAAAGACACCATTACCCTGGTTGGCTTGCCTAACGTGTAGAGGTGTACTGAAGGTCAGTATGAAGAGAGAGAGTGTCGAGATTCCACTACAACGCATAGAGGCGGAGTGTGATGAGGACTGCACAACCAATGTTCAGAGCCTGAAAGAGTTGACATGGCGATCAAGGATGTTTCTGACCATATTCGCAACACAACATCCGATCGCATCAGCCTAGGATGAGGCAAGCAAACGAGCATCAACCGCTCAAGCGCAAGATTCATGTCGATTTGCGGCCCAGGACCTGCCGGTAAATTGACCCGGAGCAGTAGGAGAGCACTGAGGCATCGTATCCAAACTGCTAACGAGGATCCCTTTGAGTGAAGGCTCGAACAAGAGGAAGCGCGAGGCCTGACAAGTAACATAGGACTTGTCGGGATTGAATCTGAGACTACAGGTCATAGACTGGAGTACCCAAAACATGTTGACAGATCACCGGAAAGGGTCGGAGGAATCACCATGAGAGCAACCAAAAGACGGGGCTGGACCTGAAACACAAACATCCAGGCGGTCCTACGTATCCCATAAGGATGGGAATCAAGCCGTACGTAGTTCTTGAGAGGCAGTTTAACGTCATGCAGGACGATGAGGGGTGTGAGGTAGTCCCACACACGGGGGAGGCGTACGGAGCGGCCAGTATACCGGCATGAATGAGGACACAATCCCCCACTCACGCCATATGCCTTGCACAAAAAGGAGGGGAACTTGGGCCAGAGGCCCAACGCGGGATAGAGATTCCCGGGAAATGGGGCTGGGCCCGAAACATGAATGTTCAGGCGATCCTACGTATCCCATAAGGATGGGAATCAAGCCGCACGTAGTTCTTGAAGTGCAGTTTAACGTCATACAGGACGAAAAAGAAAGGGGGGAGCGGAAGGCATCCCCAAACGTGGGGGGCGTACAGCGTGGCGAGCAAACCGACGTGAATGAGGGAATAGCCCCGCGTTCACACCATACGCCGCGTACCCAGAGGCACTTGGGCCAAGGGCCCGAGATGGGATGAAAATTCCCGAAGGATGGGGCTGGGCCTGAAACATGAATGTTCAGGCGGTCCTACATATCCCATAAGGATGAGAATCAAGACGCACATAGTTCTTGAGGTGCAGTTTAGCGTCATGCAGGACGAATGCTGAACAGTTTAACGTCTTGTAGCTCGGACGTGGTGCAGTTTAGCGTCATGTGGGATGAATGTTGAACAGTTTAACGTCTTGTATCTTGGACGAGGTGCAGTTTAGTGTCATGCGGGACGAATTCAGTTTAACGTCGTGTGGGACGATGTGCACTCAGGCAAAGTACTGCTTGAGGAACCTAGCGTTGGTGGGAGGAGTAACACGCTCACCATCCATAGTCGCTAGGGAGTACGCGCCATTGGGATAGACCTTGTGGACGACAAAAGGTCCCTCCCACTTGGGCTCCAACTTGGGCGGCTTCCTGCCGGGGATCATTGGTGCTCTTAGGGCCAGTACTAGGTCACCCTGCAGGAAAGAGCGGAGGCGAACCTTCTTATTGAAAGCTCGAGTAATTCTGCTTTGATGCCTCTCCAAGTTGTGCAAAGCGCGAAGCCTATTCTCATCCAGTGCTTCCAGCTCGACTAGACGGGCTTCAGCAGCTCTGTCCGGCGCTTGCTGGTCGTAGACCGCAGTGCGCAAGGACGGTAACTGGATCTCGATGGGCAGGACGTCCTCAGCTCCATACACCAGGGAATAATGGGTCATCTGGGTGGAATTGATAGTCGTCGTCCGATAAGCCCAGAGGGCGTTGGGGAGCTTGTCCGGACAACTCTTCTTGTTCTGACTAACCATCTTTTGCAGAATGTTAGAGAGGGTTTTGTTAAACGCCTCAATCTGTCCATTTGCCTGCGCATGATAGCGAGATGTATGGTTCGAGCGAATGTTGTACTTGGCGTACAACTTCTTCAACTCGGCTACTCGGAAATTGGCTCCGTTATCCATGAGGATAGCGTGAGGCACTCCAAATCGATAAATGATGTTGGAGGTCACGAAGTCAGCGATAGAACAGGATTTGACCTCTCTGAGCGGAATCGCCTCTGCCCATTTGGAGAAGAAGTCCGTGGCGGTCAGAATGAACCGGCACTGGCGAGCCGTCGCCGGCGGGTAAGGTCCCACAACGTCCATCCCCCAGACTGCAAAGGCCCAAGAATACCTGGTGGTATAGAGAGTCTCCGGCGGCCGATTCACAAAGTTCGCGTGAACCTGGCACGCATGGCACTTCCTGGCGTACTCGATGCAGTCATGGATCATGGAGGGCCAGAAGTATCCCAACCTCCAAATCTGGTGGGATAGCTCCGGCCCAGTCTGGTGGGCACCGCATGAACCAGCATGAACCTCTTGCATGACTCGCGGGATCTCAACTCCCTGAAGGCAGCGGAGGAGAACACCATCAAATCCGCGTCTATAGAGGATCTGCTCCAGGCCGGGACTGCTCTGGAGGACAAACTGCGATGCGCGGCGTCGAACTCGCTCGCGCTCGGCCCGATCCGACGGGAGAATGACATGTTGGAGGTACTCAACCAAAGGCGTCCTCCAATCAGGGGATGGTTTGACTGCCATATCTGTGGTACTCGGGGCTCCAGGCACAAGGGGCAACCATGGTGAGATTACTTACCGACGGGACGCGATCTCCCTCCTGGATAACGGGAGCGATCAGGTTGTCCTGTTCAGGCTCTGCGAGTGACGCGGCAAGGCTGGCCAAAGCATCTGCTCGACCGTTCTGCGACCGGGGAATATGGACAATTTCTGGCCGAGAAGGGAACTGGGCCATCAGGAGGAGGGTGCACTCCAGCAATGGCACAAGTTCCGGCTTCCTGACAACATAGTCGCCATTGATCTGCTTAACGACCAGCTCGGAGTCCCCTTTCACACACAGATGGGGCACGTCGATCTCGAGAGCTAACTCGAGACCAGTGATGAGGGCATGGTATTCCGCCTCATTGTTGGTACAGCCCTCTGACAACATGAAAGAGTATGGAAGCACGGCTTGCTCCGGGGTAATGAAGACGATACCCAAACCCACTTTGTTGAGCTTAGGATCATCGAGTCTTCTACCAGTGGGGCTCCGGGAGGCACCTTCAAAGTGCATCTGCCAGCATGGATCGGCACGATCGTCCGAGAGAACGGCCTCATCAGGAAAGCCTAGATCCAGCGGCTGATCCGTGGAGGTTGGGTGAGCAGCCAGAAAGTCCGCCAATGCTTTCCCTTTGACGGCCTTCTGAGACACATACCTAATGTCGAACTGCTGGAGAATCACAGCCCACCGCGCTAGACGGCCAGTCAACATAGGCCGGATCAGGATATATTTCAACGGGTCTACCCGAGAAACCAACTGTACCTCGTGGTGCTGCAAGTAGTGCCGTAATTTCTGTACGGCAAATACGAGCGCCAGACATCTCTTATCGATGGGGGAATACCTAACTTCCGCATCGAGGAGCATGCGACTGAGGTAATAGAGGCTATTCTCTGTTCCCTCGTTGTTCTTCTGGGCGAGAAGGGCACCAAGGGACCGTTCCAGGGCGGTCACATAAAGGACCAGCGGCTTCCCAGATACAGGCGGCATCAAAACCGGAGGTTGAAGCAAGTACTGCTTGATTTCCTCGAAAGCGGTCTGACACTCCTTATCCCATACATAGGTGGCGCCTTTCTTCATGAGCCGAGAAAAGGGCTTACACTTTCCGGCCAGATTCGCGATGAATCGGCGTATATAGGCTAAGTGGCCTTGGAACCCTTGCAGTTCCCGGATGTTACCTGGGGGAGGCATCTGGCTAATCACCCTGATCTTCTCTGGGTCGATCTCAATACCCCGGTATCTTACCACAAAGCCAAGAAACTTCCCGGAGGTGACCCCGAAGGCACACTTCAACGGGTTCATCTTCAGGCAGCGAGACCGGAGGAAGCCGAACACTTTATCAAGATCTTTGAGATGGTCCTGACGCTGGCGCGATTTGACCACCAAGTCATCGACGTAGCATTCCACCAGTGTGCCGAGGATTGGCTTGAATATGCGGTGCATCGTCCGTTGATAGGTGGCACCTGCATTCTTCAGGCCGAAGGGCATGACCTGGTAACAAAAGATACCTTGGGGGGCCCTGAAGGCAGTGAACTCCTCATCCTCAGGGGCCATCCGGATTTGGTTGTATCCGGAGTATCCATCCATGAAGGAGAGGGCTTGGAACCCTGCTGTGGCGTCAATCAACAGCTCTGTCACCGGAAGGGGAAAACCATCCTTCGGACAGTGGCGGTTGAGATCGCGGAAGTCGATACAGACTCTGATCTGCCCGTTCTTCTTCCTGACCGGCACAATATTGGCCAGCCATCTGGGGTAATGAACTTCCCTCACGAAGTTGGCTTTGATAAGCTTGTCAACTTTGGCCTCAACCATGGCACCGTGGAATGGGTGCATCTTCCTGGGAGGCTGCTTGAACCCGCGATGGTTCGCCGGGAGACCAAGGCGGTGGACGGCTACCTGAGGATCTAGCCCCGGCATCTCGTCATAGCCCCAAGCGAACACATCACGGTGCTGTCTGAGGAAGTCCACGTACTGCTGCCGCTCTTCAGAGGGCATGGCGGCACTGACCAATGTGGGTCTTGGATCTGCTTCGGTTCCAAGGTTCACCTGTACTAACTCATCGACCGTGGCGGAGACGCCCTCCTCAAAGGCTGGGGGTGCATCTTCCACGTCCTCTCCACTCGGGGAGGGATCGTCCACGAGAGAGACTGCGTTGGAAACTGCATTGGGGCTACCAAATCCTGCTGGGCCGCTGGTGCTGGCATGGGCAGTCGCGTTCATCTCATCAGGAGACTCACAGGCCGTCGAGACCATGGCTACATCCAACCGATGGATCGGGAGGACGTAAGCGTCATCCAAACTTGCCCAGGGATCACCTCCAACAGCGACAGGCTCAACCTCACCTTCCAGGATCTGCTTATCCTTGCTCTTGTAATAGTCAGCGTCCAGATAGCGGGCTTCACATGAGGCAAAAGGAGAGGCATCCCCCTGAAGCACACCTACTCGACCATTAAGGGAGTATTTAAGGCATTGGTGGTATGACGAGGGAACCGCCGCATGAAGGTGGAGCCATGGCCTGCCCATCAATGCGTTATACGCGGTGTCCTGAGAGACCACCATGAATTCGGTGTTGGCAACCAGGTCACCGAACTGGGTCTTCAAATGTATCTTACCGACCGGAGTTTGCTCGGTGCGGTCATACCCCTGGATCCTGAGGTCGGAGGGAATCAAGTCATCCTCAGACAACCCCAATCTCCGGAGCGTCCGAGTTGGAATCAGGTTAATCCCAGACCCCGTGTCGACAAGACAGCGCCGGACTTCAAGGCCATTGAACTGGCCAGTAACATACAGCGGATGAATGTGTCCCTGTATAGGAGGGTCTTCATCCTTACCAGAGAACGAGATAACTGCCTGAAATTCGGCGTCCTCAATCGTTTCGGCGTGAAAGGCCTCTGCAGCCACAACCTCCGTCTCAAACTGGAGGGGGCTCTTCAGGGCTTCAGCGAGTGCCTCGCGCATCTCAGGTGACAGGCGCAGAGCCTCAAGGATGGAGAGCCTTGCTGGGATGTCGGCCAAGTGCTTCAGGACATCATACTTTTTTTCCAAGCGCGAGCCCCTGGTTGCAGGAGGTTGCTCTGCGGTTGGAGGCATGACGAGCCTTGCCGGTTGGACCAGCGGCCGATTGGTGCTTGGCGCATCTCGCTGTTCACTGGTTGAAGCCCGGGAAGTGGTCATCGTACTGGGGCCAGGAGGCTGGGATGGACTCGTGGCAGGACGGAGCTGGTCGCGGCGCGGCTGAGGCGGTTCTGCCTGGTCCCACACCACAAACAGTGGCGGAGGCGAATCCGTCATCCCCGGATGGGGGGGCTGCGCGCGCTGAGCTCGGTTTTGAGCCTACTGCCTAGTCTCAGTGGCGTGCACGGCCTGGCTGGAGGTACCGACTGTCGTGCCCCAGCGACTCCTGTTGTTGCGGTTCCTCCGACAGTGGCGACGACCGGGGACACTAGGGAGGTCCACCTGGTGTTCTTCAACGTCGGGAACCGAAAAGGGATTTACCAGCTCGACGGTATTAACCGAAGCGTACCCAACACTGTCATCGGACGAATCATTCATCACCGGGAGGATCCGAGGAGGGACCCCCATCTCCGGGGGCATGAAATCGCCGAGAGTGCGGGATAGTGGCGGAACTGGCGGGGCGCGCTCTTCCTTCTTGCGCCGCCGCCGTTTTCTCTTATCAGAAGAGGCAGGCTGGGACGACGATGCCGAAGCAGCACCCGCAGATTCTGGGGGCTCAGGCTGATTCAAGCGCGCACGGATGATTCCATGGGCACGAATGATCGTCTTGCGGGCCATCCAGTTATTATACTTCTGGGATCCGCGGTCGGAGACCAGCTGCCATTCGTCCTTGTCGCCACTATCGTCATCTGATCCCACGAACACACCCGCCACTTGTGCTGGAGCTAGGCCCAACCTGATTACATTGTTGTTAATCTGGTCTTGGAGCCAGTCTTTAAACACGTAGCACCGCCGGATGGTGTGCCCCAGGGCCCGATGGTAAGGGCAGTAGCGGGGGTTATCCGTGAGATGTGCCTCCTCTGGCCTCCAACACTCAGGCAGTCGCACAATCCTCTGCTCCAGGGCGCTCCAGAAATAATCGGGGACCTGATCCTCGTGAAATGAGTAAGTCAGGTATTGCGGGGCCCTGGGAGCATGGTCTTGACGAGGGGATGGAGGGGCCTGCCGAGGAGGTGGACCCTGATTATCTCGCCTGGGTTGTGGCGGTACATTACGCGGAGGGGCCGGCCGGTTCTGGGGCTGCCGCTGCTGGGCCGGGAACTGAGCCCGTGGAGGCGGATTCCTGTGAGGCTGTGGAGCTGGCCTCACCGGCAGCAACTCCAACTGCCTGGGGGCCTCTATCTGGGAAACAACAGCGGGCTCAGCTCTGCTGACTCTCCTTGCAGGGATCATAGGAGGCAGCGGGTGTGCCTGACTGGCCTGTTGCAGGGCTTCCTCAAGACGTTGAGCTTTGTCTGAGAAGTCCCTGAACCCTCAGGGGTAATTCTGAGTGATCAAGGAAGGGACCAGCTCGGTCTTGACGTTCCCGACGCACATTGTCAGCAACTGCTCCTGAGTCAATGGCATGTCAAGGGAATACGTGAGACCCTTCCATTGGGCGACGAAATCCGCGACTCGCTCATCAGGCCTTTGCTTGCACTTGAAGAGGTCTGCGATACTCGTCTTCCGGGTCGTGGAACTGAACTGGTAGAGGAACTGTCTACGAAGGTCCTCCCAGCTAGTTATCGACCCGACGGGGAGCTGGCTGTACTAGACAAATGCTGGCCCTTCCAGTGTCTGGACAAAGCAGTGAAGCTTAGCGGCCTCCTGCTGCACCGGAGTTCCCAACATAGGCCCGCACCTCGAGTTGAAATGGGCCAAATGCTGTGGCGGATCTCCAGTCCCGTTGAAAGGGGCGAAAGTGGGGTTCCCGAATCCCGGAGGTGCCGGCATGTCATCCACCCATGCTGGGTATGGCTTGCCGTCCGTTGGGATCGCCACTTGCCGAGTCTCCAAGGCTTCCAAGCGGGCGATGAGTGCCGCCATCGGATCGTCCGGACATGGGTTCCAGTCCTGGCGAGGATCTCTAACCACGAGCGCATTGCATGGCCCTTCAATCGGGTCGTCGACCGGGTCGTCGAACTCGGCAGCTCGTGGGATGGCGGGCGGAGTGGCCCTTGGGGCAGCGGGAGGAATCCGAGCGGGGTCTCTCAGGTAGTCACGCCGCTCGGGAGGGTGTGGTGAAACATACCGCACCCTCTTTCCATAAGCAATGGCCTCTCCCCTGTCGGCAAACACGGCATAATCACGGTTACCCGGGAGAGTCTCGTCGAGGAGCGGTTGTTCATGTCCCTGCTGTCCTGGCCTAGGATCACCGTAGTCGGGCCGCCGCTCTGCAGCGCGCTCGGCGAGGAGCTGGTCAACTAGCTTATTCTGCTCGGCGAGCTGTTGACGTAGCGTGGCCTTCTCAGGATCCTCATCTTCCCTCTTTATGGAGGCAGATGGGTCGGAGGGCTTTATAGCCTCGCCGTGCTCTTTACCTTTGCTGACGTTTCGGCTCAACGTCAGTGCTTCAGTGGGTGTGGGGAGACCCAAGAGGTTCCTCTGGTGATGAGTAACTCTCATCGATGGATCCAACGATGGCTTGTCTTCGAGGGGAGAGCCCCCGTCGAGAAGTTCCAAGTCGTTCCCCTCTCCCGACAGGTCAGCCATATTGACCGTTTCCGTCCCTGGGGATGTACCCTCAGGGCCACCCAGCAAATTGGGCTGTCGGCAAATCGCACTAAAGCGTAGGGCAGCGTACTTCCCCCATCCACGAATATACACGTGGGGGGTGGCTTCCTCGATAACCTTGCGGAGTACTTGAAAACACTCAACGCATCGTTGTTGGAGGGCCTCGTGGTGCCCAAATGACCCGGGGTGCCGAACCGCGGGGAGCGTGGCCAGGTCAATCTGGCGGCACTGCTCACCAATATCCTCCAGGTGCGCTTGACTCCCAGGATATGGCATTTGTAGGTGGTGAAGACGGGAGTGAGTCTCCCGGAGAGTTCGGCGGAAGCATTCGAACTCATCCGGGGTGAGCGATTCGGGTGCATCAAAGTCTGGTCCTGCGACTGGCCAAAACTTCTCAGGGAAGTGGCCCTCTGCAAGGACGGTCCAGAAGCTCCACGACTCAAAATCGGGACCCAGGTCTTCTTGGTCCCCTTCAGCGACTGGGAATGGACGGGGAACCGGCAGTGGTGCCGAGGCGGGCCGCTGGGCCGGTGGGCTGGCCGGCGGTGAATACGGCGAGCAGGCCGATTGGCCTCCATATCCCGGGCCGCCCTCTGAGGGTTGCGGTGCCCCAACTACCACATCACGATAGGACGGGCCGGCGAGCGAACATCCTGCCGTAGCGTCGGTGCTCGCCGAGGGTGCACTGGATCGTGGCTCGACCTTCGGTCCCCAGAAAGGGTCTCCGGCTTCTCCGATTGAGGCAGAAGGCGCTTCCGGAGGGGCCGGTACCAACCGCAAGCTTGATCCTTGGGGGTCTACCAGGCCCTCGCTACTCCGGATATACCTTCGGAGAGAAGCGGGGATCATATCGATCTCGCTCTCGGGGAGTACGAGGCTGACGTGCCGCATTCCTACCTCTTCCCCTGACTGGCGGGATCAGGGGGAGGGCTCTGTCGCCGAATCATACTCCGCCTCTGTATCAGAGAAATGAACCGGTCAGATCTCTATCCGGAATTCCGTAACATTCCTCCCTCTACATCGACGCCTCGCCTTCCTGCCCCTGGGTGGTTCTTCGGAGCATGGCTGATCTCTGTCCTGGCGTCCCCTGGCCGCACCGATACTGGGGCCAAGAGGACTGGAAACCAAGGTGCGAGGAGCACCGGGACAGATATCAAAGGGGACGCGGGGAGAGATGCTTCCGGGCAGGCCTTCGGGCCGGGATCAGAAGGTGGGATCACCCATGCCTCTTGGATCGGCCACACGGAGTAGACCCTGCTGGTGAATAGCGCTACCGCAAGGTGGTCCGTGGTGGCTATTGCCTGTGCCAGCAACCGGGAGAGTCAACCCAACCTGCCTTTGGGGTGGTTGGGGCCTCGATCCAGGTCGGGCATAGAAGTGCCCCTGCTCAGGATGCGCAGGGGCCTGGTGACTGGAGCCAGCAGTGGCTTGGGCCAATGCGACCGCTGTTGCTAGGGCCCCAAGGTGGACATCCTCTTCCGCTCGCGCCCGACGTTGGCGTCGGGACAGACGAGTCGGGATCAGCGGCACAGGCAGGTGGAGAGCCCGTTCTTCGACTTGAGAGGCCTGTCGGCGGTGTCGACGTGGCCTAGCAGGATCCCTTATCGCGGATCCCTGGAGCGAATCTCAGATAGGGTGGTCCCGGACATCCTCCACCTCATCCGCATAGGGGAAGGAGCTGTCGGAGCGTTCCGGGGATAAACTCCCGAAGCGGTTGGATGTCGAGGTAGGCAGCGGTGCCTCCCTGCGCGGCCCTCGGGGGCGGCGTTGGTGGCGAGGTGCAGCTTCCTCGAGGTCTAGGCGAGCCATGTCCCTGGTGGGGATGACTCCCACTTCCTCATATCTCCGCACCAAGTTGTTGATCACCCTTCTCTGGATGACCTCCGAGGGGGAGAGAGGACGTGGTTGTCCCGCAGCTGCGGCTGCTGGGACGGCTGTGGAACGGGCGGGACCGCACGGAGTAGCTGCGTCGGTGTTTCCCCTACCCCTGTGCCTGTGGGCGGGCGGCGATCGGGCACTGGATCGGGCGACCTGATTCCTGAAGATAGGGAGAAGAAACCATTAATACTGACAGGAAAAGGAATCGACTACCAATCATTAGTGCCACCACGCCTTCCGTGGGGGGAACCCAGGCCATCGACGTCGTGAGACGGAGTGCCCGATTTCCCCTCCCCAGCCCCTGGTGGGTTCCGTGCCCCGGTGCTGAATGCTCGGCCCGGAAACATGCTAGTCTTCCAACACCTCTGAAAGCTATCGGTCTTCGTATTGAGGAGAAGAGATTCGCGTCGGGTTCACCATTTTTCTGTTTCGGTGCGGATGTGCATCGGGTTTCCGTTCCGACGCTGTTCCGCCAGGACGCGTTCGCGCGTGCGCCCGTCGACCCGAGGGGGATGGACGCGCGGCTTGTGGCCCCGCAGTCCCGCTTTCCAAAGGCGGGCGGCATCCGTCCCTTATTCAGGGACGTCTGCTCCTTGATCGAAACCGGGATGATGGGACGTCTGCTCTTCCTCCCGTGGACGTCTCCTCGGAACTCGTCACCTAATCCGGGTCTCCCTCATAGATTTAAGAATGTTCGTGAATCTCGTTCCCGGCGCCATATCTTCATGGACACCGGTTAATTACGCTGCTTCCGCCCAGACGCTCCAAGGGGTCTAGTCGGGGCAGCAACCTGCGGTGAGGAGACCGGGTAGCTCTGGGTGCTGGGGGTGTGTCTTAACACTGCGGCTCTGCATGTCTACCTTTCGTCCCTAATAGGGATTCTCGAAGGCGTGATGGCCTGAGGCATCCCGCGCTGGGTGCGGGGAACTGCGTTACCTGAGGTTTTCCTCAGCTTCCCATGTTTAACACGGGGTATGCAGCGAGTTTAACGTCCAGCGGGGACGGCATCGGACTGATCAACACGAGGAGTGGATCAGATGACAGAACCCCTTGCGGGGAACCTCCGACGCTGGGGCCAGCACATGGGAGGCTTCCCGAGTGAAGTGGAGTGGAATGAAATGGCATGACCCCACCGGGATGTGGCGGCCCGGGTAAGGATCAGAATGGATGATGGAGTGAAGAGCTTGGACCCCGTAGAGGCTTCCTACGTACCGCGCGTTAGCGCGGATCAAAGTCAACGTAGTTCGGATATATAGTTTAACGTCATGCTGGACGATGGAAAGCCGACTCACGAAGAGGTCGAGGCTGCCGGGCGGAGGATTGAACCGAACCACCTCACACAGAGGGGGATGGAACGGCCGGGTGGATCAACGTGAATGTGAACCCGGGAGGGGTCCACTGATGGACGAACTGACGTGAATATGACCGGGATGACCAGGTGGTGGGATTGAACCTTAGGGAGGCTTCCTACGTACCCTGTTTAGGAGACAGGGATCAAATTCCACGTAGTTCATTCTGTCAGGACTTACGCACTGAGGCAACCTGAGTGCGGCAAAACTCAGTTGGAGAGGGACTTGGGCCGAAAGTAAGAGACACCTCGATCCATGTCACGCCCTCTACTGGCTTTGGCTGTGGGGAAGCACAATGGAGATACACATGTGCAGTCCCTCACAAGAAACTAGGGGTTTGTAATACCCTACCCCCATGGGAGAAGGCCACTCCAAACCCGACATCCCTGCAGAGAGGAGCGGGTGGGGGCCACATCCAAACCGGGGGGGGACCCTGCGTGCGAGGCACGGGATCGGGTGATGAGGACGGTTTAACGTCTTGCCGGACGAAGTACAGTTTAACATCGTGTGTTGAGGACGATGGAGTTTGGGGCTTACACCTTGAGGAGGCCCATATGCTAGGTAGTTTAACATCATGCAGCTTGGACGAATGCAGTTTAACGTCATGTTGGACGAGGGATGCCTGGCAGTTTAACGTCCTACAGCGCGGACGAACGTTTCCGCCGATGGGTCCGTGTCACTTCGCGCGAGCCTGGAGGGCCGTACGGGAAGACAACGCACGGTGCGGGCACCCGGGATGAAGATCATCGGGCGCCACGCAGGCGGGTACCCTCAGGGGGTCAAAGGGGGCGACCCTGGCGGTTTGCGTGCAAAAGAGGAGCTTGGCGCGCAATACCGCGGGTCGGCGCGCAATTGGGCGGGCTGGCGCGCAATTGGGCCAGCGCTTTGCGCGCGGAAGATGGAGATTGCGCGCACTGGGCCTCTGATAGCGCACGGGGGCAACGGCCCATTCTTTAACGAATGGCCACTTAGTAAGGGGGGTGCGCGCAATCGGGCCGGATTGCGCGCACCCGGGGGGCAATTGCACGCAAGAGGCTTCTTTTACTCGCGAAAGCCTTCGGGTAAGGAATTGGTCAAAGGAAAGAAGCCAAAGGGTTTGCGCGTGAAGGCGAACCCCGAGGCTTGCTTGCGCGAAATAAAGGAGGTTACCTGAAGATCGGCATTGCGCGCGGAGGGGGTGGAATTGCGCGCACGAGCGACTCTTCGAATTCTGGAAACCTTCAAAACGTCGGGGGTCTCCTTGTATTTATAGGCAACCCCGGGCGTGGAATCTAGCTGCCAGCGCGGAATTCATGGCGCGGGCGCAGAATTTCCTTCGCGGGCGCGGAATCGGGGCCCCGGCGCGCAAGGGAGTCGCGCGGGCCGCGGGCGCGCAAAATTGCGCGCCGGCCCGGCGCATTGCACGCATCCCGGGAGGATTGCGCGCCGCACTTCAACTTTGCGCGCGGTCCTCCAAAATTCCGCGCAAGGCCTTCGGGCCTTCCGAAACCTACTTCTGACTTCAAATATGACCTCGCTTTCCGCATCCGGAACTTCGTTTGGGAGCAACGGACTTTTCCGGCGTCTAAAACTATGTCTGCACATGTCCCAACTTCCTAGACTAGAATCACACCATCAAAGACCCTCTCCCCAGTGTTCTACCTAGGTCTCTATCCTAAACACCCTACTGAGGCTCCTCATGACCTTGCTTCATGTTATCTAAAACACCCCTACTAACATCACCTGATTTCATCACCAGACTCTAGTATGACAAGACCTTTAAATTTCCCTCAACTATTAGGGCCTAATTCATGGCCTCTGAGAATGTGTATAACCTGAATATGTTCACCTTGACCCGAATGGCATGTCATAAACCATCCTCGAAACACCTCACCATCGAGGTGTCATCACCCAACATATTTTCTATAAAATAATACTAGTCTGTGAAGGTTGATATGTAGTCCAAGGAAGAAATGCCTCCCTACTATAGGATCATGAACTATAGTTCTCTTTCCTCCCTCAACATCTTTGTGATGAAATTTTCAAAGAACCTGGGTTCAAAATACTTCTAGTCCAGTCACCCATGCCTTCATGTCTATACCTATATGTCCCCCAGTGCTTTTTTCTTCCTTTAAGAATATACTTTTCCGGCTTTACCCTCCAGCATGGGGTGTCTCAAGTAGCTCAAAGATGGTATGGATTGACTCGATCAAATTCTCAGCCACCTATGGTCCACCCTCACCCTAAAATAGTGATGGGTACTATGAATGGAACTCTCCGGTCAAATACGCCATATAAGTATCTACTCCTTGATCTCCCATATCAATCACCCAGATGACATAAACCAAGATGGACCTAAGCTACTCATCAAACCATAACAAAAAAATTTCCATATCCTATGACTGACCCACTTGTACCTGAGCCTTTACCATTTCCTATACCTATGACTCATACTCTACCTGAACCTCTAGGGCCTCATCCCAACCCTTAGGGGCCTCAACCTATAAAATCTCAAGAATCACCATATCATTTCCTTCTTGAATCTCTATCCAAACCTACCTAGGTGGAAATTTTCTGAATACCAATTCCATGGTCATACATCCATAATAACACACACACACACATATATATATAACATAGATAGGGAAGCTGTAATAAGATGCTCAATCTCACCACCCTTACACTCCCTCATCACAACCATGTCACATAACATCTCACCTCATGGAAAAATTGTAGGATCAAAATAATGATGTAGATGCTCAAATACAAGAGGGGGTGAATGTTAAGTTTAAAAACTTTCATTTTTAACCTTAAGGAAAACTATTTTTAACAAGGTTAAACGAGGTAAATTCACAGGACCACTTTTAGTTCTACAAACTTTCTAGGTTCTGGAAATATTGTTCTGAAAATGAAACTTAAGGAAATTTTACAAGGAAAATATTCTACCTTAAAGCGTATAGAATCTTACTTATCAGAGTATAAAAAAGAGCAAGAAATTATAAGAAGGTCATACTTTCTTCTTTATCAAAATACAGTGGAAATAAACTTGAAACAAAACAAGTAATAAGTATGAAATCTTTTAAACCAAAGAGTAGGGTATCCAACATGCTTGGATAAAGGTCCCTTGATTTATACTTTCAAGAAAGTCTGTTCGTAATCTGTCTTACTATCCCCACAGGCCCTCTAACTTTAAGGTAGTCGGAACCTCTGTCTTCCTATCCCCAGAAGTCCTCGATTGTACACAGCAACAATTGGAGTTTAACAAAGCAAGATGAACAAGATGTTTAGTATGCATAAGGCATAAGAGTCTCTCTTTCTAGAAATCACTTCAACAACATGCAACCTCTAGATTAATGGAACCATCATTAAGCTTGTTCAAATGAGCTCCGATTTTTAAGAACTTCTCTAAAGGTCGGATCCTTCCTCCAATGGTCATATTTTTCCTTGAATTTCAGAGGGACCTATACATGTGTCACTCAAATAACGGTTATTTAGAAACAGAATATATGAAATCATTTCATAACTATAACAAGTGTAAGAAAAATATGGTTTCTTAACCAAATATAACTTTTGGAGTCTAAGGAAAAATAATGTTTGGAATATAACCAAATAAACATTCGGAGACTATAGAACATGGATATTCAGATTCTATTTTTCAAGGAATTTGGAACCTGAATTCTATGAATTTTGGAGTCTGAATTTTGAGGAATTAAAATTATGAATTTTGTGGAATTCGGAGTCCGAATTTTGAGGAATTGAGAGTCCGAATTCTGTGAAATTTAGATTCCGAATTATGAGGAATTCAGAGTCTGAATTATGAGGAATTAACAGTTTGGATTTCTGAGAATACAGAGTCTGAATTTCAGATAATTCAAAGTCTGAATTTTAGAGAATTCAGAGTCTAAATTTTAGAGAATTCAGAGTATGAATTTCAGAGAATTCGGAGTCTGAATTTGATAGAATTTGAAGTCTGAATTTCAGAGAATTCCGAGTTCGAATTTCATAGAATTCAGAGTATGAATTTCAGAGAATTCGGAACCTGAAAATAGAATACTCTATATCTAAGAATTTATAGTTTTATAAGGTTTTAGATGTGAAACTGAATTTTAGACTTAGAAATAAAATGAGTTATATTTATAGAAACTAAAAAATGAACAATGAAAACATAGGTAAGGATAAAATTTATTTGGGGAAGGAAAATTTTCCTTATTAAGATAATTCTTAGGAAAAATATTTTTTTTAAGATAGAGTGTTTGTGATTTTCAAAACATAGAAGAATGGAAAAGTCATAAGGAAACATTATTAACTCAACAAATATACCTCCCTTTATCAGAGTCAGGTATCACATATAAATTTGGCCTTATGGACCCTCACCTACCCACATCATATTCAGGAATCACATATCAATCTGAGGTAGTTGAGTAATATTCCACCACAGAGGCTAATTAGGAAAATACTGTTTAGATTCTTTGTTTACATTTTAAATAGCCCACCCCTATCATTATCCCTTTTAGATCCTATCAGATCCATAACAACATATATCATATGCATATATATATATATATATATATATAACATATCATAGAGCATCACAAATAGATTTAATTGGAACCCCATGCCTGGGCTAGTTGAGTAGGATGGCACCGAATAGAGGCTAAGATGGAAAACATTATTTCTCTTTCTTTGTTGAAACTTTAAAAAACCCAAACCCTATTATCTCAATCTAGGTTTCCAATAAAACTCACAATAAATTAATCACAGGAATACACACACACACACACACATATATATCAAGCATCATCTGTGCCTATCAAGAATGCATAGCCAATCATCCATTCCAATATCAGGAAAAGGGTCTATATATCATCCCTTTTTGTAAAAATACAAGGTTCCCAAGACATATAAAAATCTCATCCAAGTGCAGCACTCATGGGGTAAATCATATCAACTGTAAAATAGAAAAACAAAATAGCAATTTCCCACTCCTGGAAACTTGTTCTATCTCCCATGAATGAGGTTTCATGTACCCAAACACGAGATCTAAATCTAATTATAACAACAACATAGTATTTGGTCTAACATAACTGAAATATTAAGAAAAAAAAGAGGAAAAATAAACTCATCTAGTACCATTTCTAGCACCCCAACCTATCTTTCCACCTAAAAAGTGCTCGAGGTTGGTTGACTATTAGGCCTTATGGGCGCCTCCTCATACTCTAAAGGCTACCAACTAGAAATGAGGGTATAAAGATGTGATAGTGGGAAGACTATACCTTATGTTGGTAATAATAATAAAGGTCCACATATAAATATAGTATCCTAAGAGAGACCAATAAACAACATGAATGGTAACCCATCGTAATAGAAACACAATAAATTGCAGCAATAATAATCAATTAGCACAAACATACCAATTAAAAAATAAAACATCACATGATACCATTTAAATAACATGTATAAAATTCATGTTATACAAGAAAATAAATCAAAAAGTGTCACATGTGACCAACCAATAGTACATATATAAATAAGCATGTTGATACAAAATGTAAGACTCAAAAAAATAAACTCTAGCTGATGCAAGAACATCTATGATCCCTTATAATCCATCCAATGCTAAATGGTCTGACATGATCACTAAGATATAACTCCTGAGGACGAACCCTTACCTAATCGTAGAAGAATTAAATCTACATGCATCTCAATGATCCCATGTAGGGTGTGAGAAAAAATGTCAGCAGGCCACCACCATCATGTGCATAACATACATTGATGATAAATTTGGTGTATATAAAAATAAATAAATCATTGAGAAATAGTATATAAATAATAAACCACTTCCCTAGTTCTCAATAGCCACAAGTAAGGGATCACCTACTTCAGCCAACGCTGATATATTTTTAGTGGAGAAGATACTTATCATAAAGGCTAAGGCATTATCTAATGAAGAAATCTTAGGTGAACCCTCAGGTTCCACCTCTAAAAGTGTCACCCATCCTCCCCTGCCATAAGCCATGAACCAACATCCAAAAGGAACACCTAAACAATAATTACCTGGTCCCTTATACCCCTACTCAAAATCTCTCATCAGCTAAAATCCTAACGTCCTTAAGGATAGTGATTTCTATCCTCCAAATAATAATCACCACCATCTAAACATCCAAACTCCTGAGGAACATCAATATCCATCATCTCAAATAATCTCATCCCTATGGACTCAATATATTGTGAGCCTCAGATCTCAACCTATGGTATCATCAACATTAACCGATGGCGCCTCACCATCCTTATAGAATTATATGACCAACACCTCTAACATCACTGATGGTCAACACCATACTAAGACACATATAATTAAGGCCTTTACCCACACAATTGGTTAGAGAAACCTAATAATTTGAGTCATAACTTTATTCACATGAATCCAATGATGTGTTATCCAATCACGATAATAAAAAATTACCAAAAAATGTACCTAATACAAGTCATCCTGGAACCTCATGACCCTAAAACTATGTCACTCACCCAGATGGAAAAAGTCATTCAATATCACATGGTCTACGAACGAAACGTGATGACCTCATTTCCTCAAGCCAACAACTAATCCATCCAACCTATGATCAATATAATTTATAGAAAATAAGCCATTCCCAAACTAATGAACTACATTTCATCATCCAGATAGTTATCGTTATCTCAATCCTCAAGCCACACCCGTCACATAACCATGGAGCCATTTCAAGAATTATAAATAATTTAATTTAATAAATAACACCCCTGGAGAAATATTTCTAAGGTCCAAAGCCTCTCATCAAGCTCATACCATTTGTAGTTAGGTAAGATCATGATCATATGTATATAATAGGTTCAATTAATCAATTTAAAAGAAAATTATAAATTATTAGGTTCTCTCTAGAATGAATCAATGGAGCACTCAATAACACACCCAAAAAACATAATAAAAATCAATGATAAATCTAGGAACCAAATACCTTGTACGGGTAGAAGTTCACTCGTCCAATATCAACCTTTAACTTAGACTAATTTGGAAAAAATAAGTTTTTTAGAAGAATTCCCTGAAAATATAGTAAAAAAGATCACACAGTTTTAGCACAATATATGGAAAGACAAATGATAAGAATAAGAAATAGGATCAAATCCCTTATCAATTATGTTCCAATGATACTGATGATGTGAATATCAGATATTGGATGAAGGGTGGATGTCAAAGCCTAAGGGGGGAGTGGAGAGCTCCATAGATTCCTCAGAGGATATCCCCACATGAATGAAGAAATGAGTGGAATACCTATAGAATAAAACATGAGAAATTGGTAATTTTACCTTATAAATAGGCTACACCATTACCATACGGTTTGGAAAAAATTTCTCAAAACATACGGTACCCACTATCTAGGTACCACACCTCGCACGGTTGGACCGCATAGTTTTTCAAATTATACCCCAACCGTGCATGAACCATCTTTTAAAACTATAGAGCATACCAAATGGTCATGAAACCCCTCCTTTATAGTTTTTCAAACCATTCACAGTGAAAAACGAGGGTTGCATGATTACTCATGGGAGGCTGCACATTTTTTCCAATCAGTGCGCCTTAGCCTACACACCTTGAAAATAAGTCTTTTAGCCTCTGAATCTCTTATAAACTACTCAAAACTATGATACAATTTCCAATAATTGAATCATATATAAATAATATTCATTGGGTCAATGGATCTCTATTAATTAAGTTCTGAAAAACATGAAAAGTGTTTTCCTTCTCACTAGACTCCATAAATTCATACGGATTGAGGATTTTGGCCTGCTCCAAAATCCTGGGTCATTAAAATTTCATTCTTAATATCATCCTAACTACTAATTTTAGTTTTAAATTTTTATTCCTTCTTCATAGAAGATTTAGAAACATTCATTATTGATCTATTTTTCTTCATAATTTTAGGTGTATAAGAAATAGATTCACCAATATTTTTCTTCTTATTTTTCTCATCATCCCTTTTTAGTCTTCCCTTATACTAAATGATTATTCCAATAAGATAATCTAAGGTAAAATTAGTTAGATTCCATATATCATCTATTAATGATACATAATATTCCCACTCACTAGATATAATATAAATAATTTTCTCTACCAAATGGATAATAGTTAAATATTTATCTTTCAAATATTGTAAACTATTCACAATGATTATGAATATCTAATACATCTTAATAAAATATTCTCCAGGTAAAAAAATTTACAACTTGATAATCAACTCTTATGATATCTCTTTTTTTCAATAAATTTTCTTAGTTCCAAAGTGATTAAATTCATGAATTTTAGAAATAATATTATATGCTTTAAAAAAAATAAATTTTACTATATATATTCCTTTTTATGTAACAAAAAAATGTATTTCTAACTCTGTAATTTATATTATATTAATACTAATCATATTTAGAAAAATTAGAAACTTCTTTCTCCAAAATGAAATAATTTCTAGTGTACATCAAAATGTTATCATATATAGGATTTAAATTGTAATCAGTTATAATAAAAGAGGGGGATTGAATTATAGATTATAAAATAAACCAATAAATTATTCAAAACCAATTTATGAGAATGTATCAGATAAAAAATTCATCCAATTAGGAAATTTTATATACCAGGAACACACTTCATCTGATTATCAGAGTTTAGAAAAGTTTAGAACATACAATATGAATCTTTCCTTAAAAATTCATTGTGGAAATAAAAACTTTTAAAAAAAGTATGAAAAACTTATATAGTTTTTATACTAATGATAAGTTTTATAACCTTTAGTAATAATAAATTTTATAAGATTGAAATTAGGTATCCATAGTTTTATCTAAACTGTAAAGGTATTTTATTTCTTAAATAAGGATAAACTTGATAAAATGATCAAAACTACTTCTATTTCTCTATCATTGTGAAACCTTGATAAAAAATATCATAATAAGCTCTATCTCAATATCCTTTAAACCCCTCAATAAAACACAAGATTAGATATATAAATACAAACATTGAAATCTAAATTCATTTATAATAAATCTCACAATTGGATTCCTCAAGAGAAAACTAAAAAAATTCCAATGAAACTATATCAATGTAAAAAGGTTCTCACAAAAAAAATTATAGAAAATTTTGATAGATTAGATTGAAAAAAGTTTCAAATCCACAAGTTTTAAAAATATTTGACCACTTTTAATGCTTCTTCAATTAATAGGTAATCCTCTAATAGTAATATTTCTTATTCATTATAGTTGGTTTCAATGGATTTAAGCATACACATCTTCACATGATAAGTTTAGGTATATCTTATTTATCTAATGTAAAATGTGAGTAAGAGCCATTAAAATTCCAGAAAATTTATTTTTGGTAGAATTATTTTATTTCATCCATAAAATATATATGTTTCATTTAGTTAGGTCTTTATAAAATTTCATCCAAAGATCATGTCTGACTATGTTTGGTAATGTTTTTCTGTTAGATTTTATATAACTTCATCTGATAGGACTTTGTTATTTTTCTTCTTATAGACTTTATAAACCTATATCCAATTTTATCATGAAAATTTTCATCATATTTACAAATTACAATTCTAACTAATTTGTTATATTTCATCTGGTTTGGTTCTTCTAGAATACATAAGTTATGTTCCATCCATTTTGGTTCTTCTGGAAAACATAAATAATGTTCCATATAATTTAAAAAATATTATATATCCTGTAAATATATATTTTTTCTAAAAAACATTAAAAACACTTGGTAATTATAATTTTTAGTAAAATTCTTTTTTTAAGGAAGTGTGTTGTGATTTTCAAAACTATGGTTAGAAAGTGTTGATTGTAAACTTTCAGCTCAACATGGAGTTTTCTTAATTATTAAGTTAAATATTGATGTATCCGTTCCAAAACCAAAAAAAAAATATATTTAAATATTTAAAACATATTACACCATTATTTATATTTTCATAGTCTTCCATGGTATAATTTTTAGTCATTATTCAAGTAGGTTGTCAAACCAACCCAAACATGAACATACCATGATTAATGGATTATTATGGGGTGATTTAGTTATAATATAATTATAAAAGTATTATAATGATATATTTTAGTTTTAATTAGTGTGATATATCAAAATTATCATGGAATTTGAATAATAATTAATGGATACTAAAATATTACACATTTTGAATTAATTATTATCCTCTTAGTATGTTTGTTTTAACCAATTAAATTTATTATAATCATTTTTTGATCATATCACTAATAGGTTTTAAATGTTTTCTAAACAAAAAGTTATTGTTTCCATAAAAAATAAAAATTATCCTTTAAAACCATTCTCTTGACCATCCATATTGGGCGGTGATTAAATGAACAAAAGTTGACCGTTCTATGGAGGTAGTAGTCCACACTTACGCATAGTTGACACTTTTATTTTCCATAGAACATGAAAAAGGAGTAATATGGTTTATCATTTTATCATAAAAATATTTTATATATTTCATAATTATATATTAAATTCCCATTTAGGACCATCATTATATGGAGGTGATGAAAAAAAACGTGTGGCATCATGGAAGCGGTAGTCTGTACAAAACAACAATCACATTTTCATAGTTCTTAATGAAAAGGGGATGGTGGTAATTATTGTACCATAATTATAATAATATAACAGTATAATAATGATACTTCTTTTATCATTATTATATTTTAAAATTATATTTAGTTAAGAAGAAAATAAAATAATAAGATATAAAAGAGAAAGAGAGGTTAGGACCTTATACCTCTATTTTAGGACTATCCCCTTTGAGAAGGGGGTTAAACCATGGAGGGATGGTCTTATGAGAATACCATATCATCTTTAATATGTTTAATAGTGTGTTGGAATGTGTTGGTTAGAGTCATACATGAACATAATGGGCTTTCATGTGAGGGCATGTGAGGAGAGGAGTGCCCCATTTATAAGTGAAAAGGTGTGAAATTTTATTAGATAATGAAAATTTTCTATAATAGGAACTCAATATCATGTAGAGTGTGTCAAAAATTTATAAATAATGGAGTGGTGGAAGGGATAAGGTTTATATAAACTTACTTAACTCAATTTAAAACATTTTCTACACCTATTAGTCCCTTTACCTCTTTTTAACTCATTTTTTCTGTTTTTGGTTTCCACTTGGGTAGTTAGTTTTTACCTTGGTAATTTATCCTTTATGCCCAAAAATAAAATTTACCTTATTAAATATTTTTGAAATTAATTATTCCATATTTTAAATATATATATTTTTAATTTTTAATATTGATAAAATTTAACATTGAAATACTAAAAATGTAATGTGTTTAAAATAATTTTTATGAAAAATATAAAATAAATTCTAAAATATCAGATACAGTTTTATAGATTTAAACCAACATTTGATTTTTTTTTAAATTCACATTGAAATTACATATATGGTCCTTGAAAATGGTTTCATAAATTTCGAATTCATACTAACATAATAACAATGACTTAAAATCAAGGATATTTTTAAAAATGTTATTTTTTCACTATTCACCTAAAAATCATACATTTTTGAAAAAAATAATAATCTTATGTTAATAAAAAAATGATAAATTTAAAAATAATTTTTTTTTTCAAATTCACATTCTAAATATTATAATTTTTTAGTTATTTAAAAGCATTAAACATAGTGAAATACCATTTTACAGGAAAACATTTTTGGGTATATTAATTGTTATTTTACCTTTAAATTATTAATTAATATAGTGTCAAATTATTATTCATATAAAAAATATATGTTTTTATTATTTAATCATAATAAACCTAGTTCCTTTAAATAAAATTCCAGTTTTAGCAAACATACTTTTTTATGAATGATGTGAATTTTGAAAAATAAAAAAAACTTTTTGAAATGTATAATTTTTTTTTTCATATATCTATACATATATTTTTTTAAATTTTATATAATCTTAATTTTTCTACCTATATGAACCCTTATGATATCTTCCTCCATCCTGAGAATCAGATAATATCTGGTTGGAGTTTCGGGTGGTGGTTTAAGTAGCATGATTCTTGAGGCAAACTCCAAGACCTTGAACTCACCGATATATGGTTTTACTCAAACTGTAATTGTTCGTTTTTGGATTTGGATTTGTTAATGTAAAATACTACCAATTCTACCTCACTTATGAGTTTGTATAAAGGGGATTCTTAATATATAATTCCACTTCATGATTCCAGTTATTCTTACTTTATTTATTTTGTGACATGGTGACTTCAATTTATACCAACAAATTTAAAAGCTATGTTTTAATGTTTATATTTTAACTAAATATTTCGTGATTTTTTATGTAAAGTGTTGAATATGGAGTAAATTATTGAATATATTATTTATTTAAGTAACTAAGTCATTTAAATCTTGGCTTTTGAAATTCCCCCAATTAAATATATTATTTCCTTACAATTTTTATTTTTACTAATTAATGGCGTTAGCTAAGGATATCTATAAAAATGGTTTAGGGTATAATTTCTAGATAGATATAAAGTTTATAATATAATAAACATCTATTTATTCTTAGAACATAATTAACCATAATATCGAGTTTATTCTACAACAATTTGAGCTAAGAGTCTATCATTTTTGGTATTGAGATCCACATTATATAAATTGTTACTAGAGGGTGGTTAATATCTACCATTCACTGAGAGTGTATAATAGGTTGGTGTGAAATGTGTTTTCCTTACTTTAGTTATTTTCCCCTCTAATTTCAGTGAATCAATACATCACTAAAAATTCACTAAATTTATTTAATGTAAGGATTATAAAATTTTCACAAGTCATATTTCTATAAGCATTAACATGGAATTCAATAATTAAACCACTAATAAATTTCTTTAATAATAAAATAATTGTGGTGGTGAATTAATGATAATAAAAAAACTTATTTTATATACTATATTTCCTTGAATCAAATTCAATAAAGACATATACAACTCTATATTAGAGTTTATGTGTACCTTAAATATTAGGATTCACTATAAGAGTAATGCTCGTATAGGTATTACATTATCCTCTTAGTCATGGAGATTAGTGATGATAATCGTATTGGTTAGTCCTTATATATGGCCCTTACCTTGGATAATTTCCATGTTCCCCACCCATAAGAAATTGAATTATTAACAGTACCTTAGGATAAACTATATTTGTTTCAATTGTGTCAATAAAAATCTTCATTTTCTAATGACAATAGGATGCATGATGACACCCTCTTCAATAAGTAAATCATTTTTTATCTCTTTGAGACAATTACCTCAATGCTTATTTGTACATTTATGACATATTTGAAATTTAATATTTTTTCCTTCATCATATTCATCACTTCATCATTTATAAGACACCATCATTCTCTTATTTGGTGTGTTTGGGACATTTATTAAGCTTGCATTATTAAACATCATTATTGATTTTTTTATAATAAAAATATTTAACAGTCTAAGCCCCATTTTGATGGGTTATTCATTGAGGTAATATTCACATTTTCCATAACACGCGTTGCTAATTGTATTTACATCTATTACTAAAACCAATAGGTTTTACATGAGTGAGAAAATAGTAAAAATATGAGGAAATAATCATAAATGGAATTCAACCTTAAAAATTCTTTCCCTATCACATTATCACATTTTACTATAGTTCCTTTAGTTAAACCTATATAAATCTTAGTTTTACTAAGGTTTCATTAAGTTTTTTATCTTATATTTATCAACATAACCTCTCTATGTAACTAGAAAATCAATTCTTTGTAGTGGTTCATAGTGAGACTATGATAAAAAAATAATACCCCCTTGATTTTCAACCATATGTATAGTAAGGCCTCTTTATGATACACTAGGTGATAATTGAGTTAATAACCAACACACCCTCTTTGAGGTTGTTACCCTTATGTACGACTATTGTTGAGACTGCATCCACTTGTAGTATCCAGATAGGTATTTAAATTCTTGTTGAACTGCACAATATCTACTTTACCAAAACAAAGGGATGTAATCCTATACATATATAACCCCTTAGACCATTCTCTATGATTTTATATAATATTTTCAAATATAGTATCTAAAAATAATTAAACCCTTCTCTGATACCATCTAATGTTATACAAGATAAATATAACATAAATAATAAATTAATATTATGATTTAAATATTTCATGTCATAAATAGTCACACGACCCAATGAATGAAAATTTTAGTGTCTTGTATATTATGAATATAAATATCTTATTTAAAAACACTTGAGAAAATTTATCCATAATCATTCCACTACAGAAAATTTTCTATATATCTCACATAATATAATCATCTTCATAACCCAAGAATTAGAAACATAAGAAAGGTATAATACCAGATTATTAGTAAGGTAAATATATATATATCATAATTTTTCAGGTCATAATCATGTAGGAGAAAATAAGGAAGACATAAATATATTAATTAAAGAACAAAACACCCAATAATGTAGTCATAAAACATTTTGGGGAATCATAAGATCATAAAAAGATAATTAAGGAGACATAGAAGATTTACAAGGGTCAAAATACTTATCAAAGATAATATAACATTTTATCATGACATAAAATTTTCGAACACTTTAAAAATAATACATGATCCTGAAAACCTGAAATTTACTATAATAGAATTCTTCTTGATATTTTTTCATAAATCGGTAATCAACCTTGAAATATGGCACAACCATAAGCATAGAAAATATTTTGGACAAATATTCCCACATCATGTTCACACAAAAACTTATTAAAACATCTTCCCCCATATCACACACAAGAAAAACTTGTGAAACTAGATTTATACATTTCATTCACACAATAGAATTGTGTAGAAAACTACTTGAATCTCATTCACACAATAGTTCATCTTATGATGTGATATAAATCCTTAATCAATTAATTTTAGGTCAATATAGGACCCCAACCATCATTATAAAAATATATGAGTTCCACTTAAAATGTAGTCATAATAATATCTTAAAAAACTAATTAAAAAAATATTGGCTTTCATAATCTTCCAAATAGAAATCATTCAATTTTCATAAATAACCCCTAGAAATAAAATGGGTTTCAAAAAACATTAAAATTGTGTAAAATAACATCTTGAATTAAATTGTTTTATAATGTAAAGTTTATAACAAAAAATTCAGATAATAGCAGAAGATATATGGTGAAACATGAAGCATAACCCCATTAAAGAATAATCCTTTGATAAATTGAAAAGAAATCGCAAATAGAATTATTCTTAAAAATAATTTCATAATATAATCATAAAATGGTTGTGATTTTTAAGTCACCTTCTGAAAACCCCTTTTTCATTGAATATGAAGTGAATTATTCTTAAAAAATTATTTCAATAAAAATTCCAATAAAGGTACCTTCATAAAAAATAAAAGAATGTAAAAATGTGATCTAGAAGGGAAGTACATATGATTGTATTAACTAAAAGAGTTTTAAATTTTTTAGAACAAATTTATTGGAAAAAACATAATTAAAAAAATATAAATAACTGTAATAAAATGAATAAGTTTAATGACCATTGGATATTAGAAAAAATTGATTTTTCATTTAGGAAGGAAAAATATTGGCGGGACATAAACAATATGGATATTGAAGAAAAATCCATTAAAAGTAATGATAATTATTCTTAACAAAATCAATTTTAACAAACTAATAGAATCATCACGGAAGAATAATTTGGTGTGAAACATTATTTTCCCATAAAATAAGGTGTAAATAAAATATAGATTCAATATAGGTTAGAAGAGATCAATAATATAATAAAATAGTCCAAGAAGTGTGGTTATTATACAAGTAAATGTTTTGAGTCATGAAACCCAATGCATCCTTTGTATCTTTTGAATTAAAACCCATTATAAGTATAAAATTAAATATAAAATTTAATATCATGAAATATATAAGGATTATGATACAGAATAAAAATAGTGAATTATGTGCACCATTGAAACGAAAACATGGTGTATATCTTAATCATATCTAAAGGTATTTAAATTTTAGAAAAAGAAACCATTAACTTTATTCTCACTTAGTCAAATATACTCTAACCTCATGGAAAATAGAGATAAATATCTCAATGTACCAATTTTATAAAAATATTAATACCTTAAAATATTTATAATTTCCATTTATATTCATTATATTCATGTATATTTGTTATTTTTTCACATTTTCCATCATCATGTGTTTAAATTTTTGATCATTTGTAGTAGTTTTGAAGGGTAGGTTTCAGTATTTATTATCCTTAAAAATTTGATCATTAAAATTTAATTATATTTACTATAATTAATGACTTATAATTATTTATGAAGTTTCAATTTCATTTTATGAGTGTTTCATTCTTTATCCTTGATTATGAAATCGACACTAAGAACACTCCAGTGATTTTCCTAATGAACTAAGGGTGTTTACTTATTTATTGAGTTAAATAATGATTTATACATTCCAATAAAAAATAATCATTTAAATATTTATAATATATTAAACAATTAATTTTGTTTTTATAGTCATCCATGATATAATTTGTTAGTGTTGTTCAAGTACGTGGTCAAATTGACACAAATATTAACATACCCTGAATAATAGATGATTATGAGGTGATTTAGTTGTAATATAATACACTAGTATAATAATGAAATTATTTTGTGTTTATTACTATTATGTAAAATAATTTGAGAGTATTTATAAGAATAAGTAATGGATATGAAAATATTACATAATTTTAATTAATTATTTTCGTCTAAGTACATTGTTTTCAATGATTGAATTTATGATAATTTTTTTTGATCTTATCATTAAAAAAATACAAAAATGTGTCATAAGATATACTTAATGATATAATAATATTTATATTTATCCTTTAAAACAATTCTAATGACCTTTTATGTGGTACATTGATGAAATGAAAAATGGAAATTGATCATTCCATGGAGGCGGTATTCCATACATACACAAGTTTGAGGATTTCATTTTCTATAGAATGGGTAAAATGATAATATGTTTCCTCATTTTTTAATGAAAAATATCTCATAAATATCACACTTATAAAATAAATTTCTTATTAGTACCATCCTTATATTATTCAAATGACAAATGAAACATGTTGCGTCATAGAGACTGTAATTCGCACAACACATACTTTTAATTTTAGTTCATCTTGATGAAAAGGGGGATATGGTTAATTCTTGTACCATAATTATAATAAAATAAAATTATATTAATTATATTAATTTTTTTTTTCTGGTATGGTAAAATAAATTTATATAAGAAGAAAAAAACTTAAAGAAATAGAAAAGATAATGATAGGTTTGTAACTTATACCTCTCTTCATAGATTATCTCTACCGCAAAGGGGATACGACCTTAGAGAGATAGTCTTTTGAGAATAAAAGAACCACCTTAAAGTTTATTAGAGTGTGGAGGAATTGTTTTCTAGTTCTTGTCCTGAAATTGAGGGTTTTTTTGTGTAAGGGGAAGCAAGGACAATAATACCCCTTTTAAAAGTGAAAAGGATAGACATTTTTCTAAATACCCAAAACCTTTCAATAATGGGAAGTCACTATAAAGGAAAGTGAATCAAAATTGAGAAATAATGTATTTAGTAAGATATAAGGTTGGTAATCACATCCAAAACTCAATTATAAACATTTTTAAATATGTTAGGAGTTTACCTCTTTGGTTACTCATTTTTAACATTTTGGTTTTTACTACGATAACTAGTTTTTTCCTAGAAAATTTTCCTTTTATTCCCAAAAATTAAATGGTAGTTATTAGATAATTTGAACCTAATTATTCAAAAAATTTAAATTCATTTTTTATAAACTTTTTAAAAGTGATAGAATTTAAATTTAAAATACTAAATGTTTAATGTATTAAAGACAATTTATTTTTGAAAAATATAACATAGATTCTAAAATGTTAAATATGGTTTTATAAATGAAAAAGAAAATAATTATAATTATAATTCAACTTATAAATAATTTTTTTGTTATAAAAATGTTTCATAAATTTACATTTCTTACTCATATACTAATATTTTCCTAAAAGTCATGTTATTTGTGAAAATTGTATTTTGCACTATTCAACTAAAAATAAATATTTTTTTAAATATTCAAAAAATTAATCATAAGATAATATAACAATGATAAATAAAAAAATACATTTTTTTAAAATTTACATAGAAAATTTTATAATTTTTTATATTTTAAAAATTAAAATGTAGTTAAAAATGTTTTATTAGAAAACTAATTTTGGTATATTAACTATTTTTTTCACCTATAAATTTTTAATTTATAAATTTTCAAAAATTATTAATCAAAAAATAAATATTTTATGATATTATTTAATCATAATAAAAATATTTCCATGAAATAAATTACAATTTTTTAAAAATTTATCTATTAAGTATAATGACAAATTTGAAAAAAATGACTATTCAAAATGCATAAAAATATATGATATATCTATATATATTTTATTATATGTTTATATAATCCTAAATTCTACTTATATTACCCCTTGAGTCCTATTCATTAGTTATACAAATTAGAAAATATTTGGTTGCAGTTTCATGTGGTAGATTAGCCAGCATGGATATTTTAGAAATATCCTTGAGTTTGAACTTCTCACATATATGGTTTTGATCAAATCATAATTTCTCATATTTGGAATGGGATTGTTCAAGGTAGAGTCATAGAAAATATACCTCACTTATGAGTTTAGATAAAAGGTATTCATAAGTAATACCTCATCTTCCATATTCTATTTATTATTACTTTATTTATTAATTTTTAGATATTGTTTCATTAATATAAACTAAGTAATATAATAGAAAGGTTTGAAATTTTTTATTTATATTTTTAAAAAAATATTTGATAGTTTCCATTTACATTTTTTTTTGAATTCATATATTGAATAGTTTATTAATTTAATAAATATATATATAGTGAAATATTTGGTTAGTATAACTCCCTAGTGTGGTTTCTAGTGGGTTGATTAGCGATGATCATTAATTGTAGGCTTAGATCCAGTAAGGGGTGGTTAAAAATTTCATCCAATACTAATGTATGATAAGTTTAGATAGTGTAAAGTATAGTAATATGAGATGAAATGAGAGTGTTTGAGAATGTGTTTTCTTATATGTTTGGATTCCTTTAGATGAGTTCAAAAAAGGGAATGTGGATACCTTGATCTATTTTCAGTATCAAAATTAGTATTAGAAGGAACGATTGTTTATATGCATAGACATGTCATTTTATTATGTGTTTATAAGGAAGTTTTCAATGGTAAACACAATATAGTTTATTCTTTGTCATATAGAGTGTAGATAGATGCATCAAGTTTTAGAGTGACACTCGGGTTATGGATGATCATGTAGAGGCCTTGTAATAGAATATATTCTCTAGGATTTTTGAAAAAAGGTTAGAACCAAGGGATATGTTTCAGTTGGATGAGATGAAATTCATTTTACATATTTATCTGGGTTATTAGTTTGGTAAACCTATGATGGTTGTGTTATGTCTCAAGTTGGTTGAGTTAGATGGGTTTTAAAAAGGTATCATTGGGATGTGCACTAATTTGGTATCCTGGTTAATAGCTTTAGCTATTAAATTTCATTAATAAAATGTGAATCGAGATTCTTATGTAACATGTATTAAGAGAAGGGTGTTTTTCTAACCAATATGGTTTGTGGGACTAGTAAAACCTATGCTTGACCCTATGGTGGTAATCATAAGTTTTGTGGATGGATCTGGATGACATGGGGAACGTGCTGATGGATGTTTTGAAGAATCACATGGGAGTTGGAGTTTGATTTGAATAAATTCTTTGACCCCTAAGGTGATGATGGGTGGAAGTGTGTGGTGGTTTCTTTTAGAGCTTATATTTAGGGGTGGGTCATTTTCGGCCATTTACATATGGTCCCTAGAAAACATGTTTGGATTAATCCCTTATGATTTTAATGTACAATATTCTCTGGACTATATCTCCTTATTTTTCCCTAACAGAATGAGTAGAGGCTATGGGTTGGATATTTTCCAAGTGATTGGTTTACCTTTGAATTTTTATGAAAAAATGGTGTATGAAATAATTTTTATACTAGAGTAAGAAGTGTGTGTTGACCCTTGGGATGGTGGTGTGAAATGGTCAGAGAAAGAGTAGTACTAGGGAATGACTAGGTGTTTCTTACATGATATGTAATGAATATATTTTTGACGGGTGGGGGGGGGTGATATATACAAGAGGAGATAACCTGAGTATAGGTTCTGTAGTTCTTCAATAGTGTGTATATTTTCAACTCATGTAAAGATGGGTTGTGACCTCTTATGCTCAGTGATATATGGTGTGGTAACTATTTGGTCTTATGGAACTTCATACCACATAACATGATAAACATTCATGTAATGTAATGATGAGAATTTTCATGGAACTTGGGACTGAAAAGTCAAGACACGAAGTTTAGTGAAATGGATACTTGTCAGGAGGTTGTTATGTGAGGAAAAATGGTATTGATTTTGTCTCAAAATGTACTAGAGTTAATGGCTTAATCATGCAACACCAATGGAGATCAGAAATTTTTATGGTTGTTTGAGGGTGGAATATAGGATGTATCATACTCATTAGTCATAAATAAGAATAATCTTATTGTGGGTAGATGATTTTGGTTTGGTGATAACGCGATGCTCATTTTGAGCAGTTTCATAAAACTTCAGAAGTGGCATATCGATCAACCAAACTATAGGCTGTTGAGGCATCTCTTGAGTATTAGTGAATGAGTGATACATGGGTGAAATAGAAGGAACCCAATTATAGGAACCGGTTTGTGTGTTTGTTTTTTGGGAGAATCTATTATGGTTAGTTTTCTTTGACTACAAGATGTGAGAAAATAGTCAACATATATGATGGAGTGAGATTTTTTTGAACAATGTAGGCAAGGATACCATGCCTGTGAGGGTTTGGTAATATATAGTAACCTGTCTATATAGAAGATATATGAGTCCTTGTGATATAACACATTTCAGGAGTAATAACATGGGTTTTGATTAAGTGGTCATGTATGGAAAGGGATTTTTCCAGAAAGGTGTCCCTAACCAGCAAGGTACGGTGTTGGTAGCTTTGAGATTTTAAAAATGTTGCTGGAAGTGGGTTGTCTTATGGAAATAATTCTAAGTATTAGCACTGTGGTATATGAGAAGGTATGGTTTTCATTTATATGGTTGGTTTTCTATAGTGTGACTACAAATAACTATCAAGAGGTTGGGGGATTAGCGAGGGTAGACCTGAGTATCCTATAGGATATATCTGAGATTGTTTGGATGGTCTTTGAAATGAATGATGACTTCCAAGTTTTTAAAAGTTCATGTGCAGGTTGGAATCACCAATTCCTTTAGTTCGAGGTGAGTGGCTATTTGTTCATGTGGATGACTCCAAATGGGGATGTTGTCATGTGGGGGGGGGGGGGTAAGAGAAGATGGTAAGGAGGATCAATGATGTGGCTTGGTGGATCTTAGAGGTACAACTTGAGGATTAATTGTTATAAGGTGATGAGGTTATTAGATCTTTTGTCCTTGAAATTTGATAATTTCATAAGGATATAAATTTTGAATTTAGTGTGTAGGATTGATTTTGATGTGGGGGTCAACATCAAGTTCTGAATGTTTGAACACATCAAATAGGTCTTTTTAAACGGGGAATGAGGCTTGGTATAGGTTGTAAAATTATAAAAAGGGATTAGAGGAAGATGGTTCCTATAATAATACTACTCCAATTCCACTAGCTAGCCTCACCATCACATGGGTTTGTAACTCTACATCGAGTAGTGGTAATTTGAGTTTTTCTCTCATTTATCCACCCTAGAATATTTCCATTATTTGGTGTCCTTTTTCACTTCCATTTATGATGTGGTCAATTTTGAAACAATTCTATGACACTTCCTTCATTTTTTCTCTTTTTCTTTCACATTCTAGTAAACCATCACCATTTATGTCTAATATTCCCTATTTTTGGGCATTTGACCGCTTCTTCATTTAATCCCATTTTATCTTGAACTATAGGCTAATATAGGATGAGTTTTAATCACTATGGTTAAGGTATTTGGTACCTTTTATTTGACCCATAATATCTTAGTATTTGGTATGTGTGTGAAGTGTTTCATTCCTTCCTTATCATACAATTTACTTATTCTATTTGAGTAATTATTTTCCCCCTAATTTGTTTAATCATCTCTATTCCAATACATCGATCATAATTAAGAGGGTGATCCCAAGTTAAAGCCCCTAATTAAGGATTTTACATTGAATATGGAAATATTTAACTTCTTGTGTCTTATTTTAATGGAAATTGATTTTGGATAATATAGAATCCTGCCTTTTTATTACATAACTTTACATAGCATTTTACAAATAGAGGATCTTTTAAAGTTTAGTGTCTTGGAGAAAAGGTAAATAATACATGAAAACTTAAAACATTATTCTATTACACTTGACATTATTCTTCAAGGTTAATCCTAAGTAAATTTATTTCATCTCATAACCTGGGGATATACAACAATGGGAAGAGTGAGCAGAAGGCCCAGTAATTGAAAACAAGTGAAATAGTTTACATGTGATCTTGAGAAATATTGATAAGAAATTGAAGAATATCATTATGGAATGAAAACAAGAACATGAATAATATCATAAATAAAATAACATGATTCATAAGTTTTATATTTTTCTAAAACATTTAATTGAGTCATTCATAAACATATCACTAAGGTTTATCCTGAGGTGTCATAAAAATTATCAAGGTTATTCACTAAGGTATCGTAAAACATATCATATCTAGAGATTAAACTCTTTAACCAATGAATTGGAGTGATATCAGGGAAAAACCTTCATATGTATTAATTAGTTTTATACAAAAATATCATAATAAAACATTTCATAAGTAACCCATGGAGAATAAAAGAAACGGGTTTCAAATCAAAATTATGGTGTTTTAGAAAATGCTTAAAAAAGTTCATTTTGTCATTTTAAACCCACGGAAAATGAATGAGGGGTTCATGTATGTTAATCACAGAATTAAAATATATAATTTTCAAATATAAGTTAATAACCCTAGAGAAGATATAGGTTTGGGTATTCACAAATAAAATAAAATAATTTCTTGATAAAAAGAGAGAAATTTTGAGACGAAAATCTGGCAGCATAACAGGTATGAAACGTGGTTTTAGAAAACATTAAAAAGAGATTGGACTAGGGTATCCCTTTCATAAATTAATATTAATAAATTAAAGGTATAGAATAAAATGTACATAATAACATGTTATGGAAATTTTAAATACATACCACATAAAAAGAAAACATGAAAGGAGAAGAGAAGTTGAGAGTTCCCTTAACTTGAATAGTGACTCCTAATACTCAAAGATCCAGACTTGGGGGCTTGATAAAACCTTTGTAGGACTCCTTGGGAGGTAATAATATCATATATTCGTTGAGAGATAATTTTTAATTAAATAAAATGAGTTAATGGGTGGGTATTTATAGAAAAAGAGAGGGTTTTTTTTATTAATTTCAGAGGAAACCTTGGTAGTTGTATTTGAAAAACCATGGACTTTCGCGTGTTATTGGCCACTTAGGACACATATTGAGTTAATTTAACATGTAATAGTATAAAATAATTTTAAATTAATAATTACATCATTATGAAATTGCTATTATGTCATTAAACTTATCAAAAAACTCAAACTGTATTTTTATTATTCATGAAAAACTTAAGTATTTTATAAAATTCTCATCAATTCACCATAACCTAATATTGACATTATGAATCCAAAAATTACATTTATTTTATCATAATAATTATATAAATATGATAAATTTAACTTTTAACTATAAAAATACTTAATTATTAATAATAACAGCAGACAAAAAATGCATAGTAAAATTTTCGACACTTAATAAAATAAAATTAACTTTCCATCTTTAATTAAATTAAAGTGTTTTAATAATACTATTTAATTATAATAAACATTATTAATAAAACCTTACTTTAATATAGTAATTTATATCTCTCATAAAAGTATAATTTTTACCCGAAAAATTAATTTATCAAATTCCATTTCAATTATTGAGAAAAAGTATTCTTAAAATGGAAATAATGAAATTAAAATTTTATTAAAAAAAGGGATTAAAATTTAATTGACTAAGGCCTTGACATATAACCTCTTATGAAACCCACACATGACCTAAGGTTAAGGTGTGAGGTGGTTATAGACTCTTATAGATGCTCGGATAAGATCGCCTGAGTGGTAATCTCCCCTAACTTGAACTTCTCCTATATGAAATTTCATTCAAGATTAACTTGTTGAAGCTTGGATTGTGATTGGTCAAGAGCGAAGCCCAAATATGCTACCTCCCTCCTAATTTCTCATAAATGGTCTTTGTACGACATGATTCTACTATATGAGGCCATTTAATCTTCATTCTTCACTAATTAACCATTATCATTTATATTTATAACACTAATTATAAAATTAAAAGTATTGTTTCCAACGGTCATATTGACCAATAGTCATAATTGACCAATGATCATGTAATGATTGAAACCCAAAGGTCACATTTCAATTACACTCACTTCCATATTAAAGGGATATAGTTTTTTTGAGTAAAAAATAATATAACAGAAATTTTGAGGAAACAATTATCATTAGAAAAGTTTGGATCGTTACATTATTCCACCCTTAAGAAATTTTATCCCTGAAATTTCAAATCATTTTCTCGGTTAATAAAATGTGAGGGTACTTCTACCTCATTGTTTCCTCTGGTTCCCATGTCACTTCATCATACATGTGGTTCCTCTATAAAACTTTGATGAGGTGGGTAGTCTTGTTACATAAAACTTTGTCTCTACGGTTCAAGATCTCCACCGGTTTCTCCTAATAAGATAGATCATGTTCTAGTTGTACCCCCTATAGATTTATTTCATGTGAAGGGTTAGGTATGTACTTACTCAAGAGAGAAACGTGGAAAACATCATGAACATGTGCTAGATTTTGAGGAACTGCAAGCTAGTAGTCCACTTCTCCTATGCAATCAAGGATTTTATAGGGGCCACTGTACCTGGGGATAAGCTTCGCTTTCTTCCCAAACCTCATGAATCTCTTCCAAGGTGAAATTAGAAGTAATACTTTTTCACCAACATAAAACTCCAAGTCCCTTCGACGGTTGTTAGCATAATTCTTCTACTGACTTTGAGCATCCTTAATGTGTTGTTGGATGGCATGAACCTTTTTTGTCATCTCATGCACAAGATCAGGCTCAAGAAGCTTTCCCTCACCAAATTCATCCCAACAATTAGGATTTATACATCACTTCCCATATATAACTTCATATGGAGCCATTTTAATACTCTAATAGAAGATATTGTTGTATGAGAACTCAATTAATGGGAGGATTTGATCCCATCCACCTTTAAATTCCATAGATCATGTTCTCAACATGTCCTTGAGTGTTTGAATAGTCCATTCAGATTGGCCATCAGTTTGGGGGTGATAGGCTGTACTAAAATTCAATTCGGTACTTAGTGCATGTTGAATAATTATTCAAAATTTTGATGTGAACCTTGGATCCCGATCAGATATGATAGAAAGTGGAACTCCATGCAGCCTTAACACTTCCTTCATTTATATTTTGGCAAGTTGGTCAAGAGAGAAATCTTCCTGAATAGAGATAAAATAGGTTTTCTTGGTTAGATGATCCACTATAAACCACATATCATTATTTTATTTGGATTTTTTCTAGAGACTAGTGAAAAAATTCATCGTCATATTTTCCCACTTCCATGATGGTATGGGTAGTGGTCGTAATAACACTTTAGGAATTTATTACCATACCTTCACTTTTTGTCACACCAAGAACCTTACAGTGTAGTCGGCTAACTCCCTTTTCATGTTATCCCACCAAAAATGACCATGATGGTCCACTACTACAATATTGGGATTTGAAGCCCCCTGACTCAGGCGACCGCCTCTGGCGGTCACTGAGCTTTGACAAAAAAAGGGGGCTTTGGCACCCCCCGCCTCCTCCCTCACCCTCAACCTAGCCGCGCACCCTCCCCTGTCGCCGCCCTCCGCCCTCCTCCCTCCCCCATGTGCCCTCCCACGTCGCCGCGTGCCATCACCGCCCTCCACCGCTCGCCGCCCTCACCTCCCTTTACCGCTCGCCGCCCTCGCCGCCCTCCACTGCTCGCCGCCCTCGCCACCCTCCACTCTCCGCGCGCCCTCCCCCATCGTCTCCCTCCTCCCTCCCCCGTGCTCCCTCCCCCGTCGCCGCACGCCCTCACCACCCTCCACCCTCCGCCCTCATCAGCCTCCGCCCTCCGCCCGCCCTCCGCCCTCTGCCCTCGGGCTTTGGCCGCCCTCCTCCCTCCGGCCACCCTCCGACTGCCCTCCTCCCTCTGGCCATCTTTCGCCCAGCCCTCTATCCCCTCTGGAGTCCCTCCGACATCCGGCCACCGGCCTCCGCCCCCTCCAGTCTCCGACCCCTCTTCCCTCCGGCCTCTGGCCTCCGCCCTCGGCCCTCCGCCCCCCCGACCCTCCCCCCACCCCGGACAACCCCCCTCCCCCCCACCCCACCCCGGACAACCCCCCCACACCCTGGACAACCCCCTGCACCCCGGACAGCCCCCCAGCACCTTAAAAAGGCCCCCCACACCCCAGAGAGCCCTCCCCACACCCCAGATAGCCCCCACCCCGGACAGCCCTCCCCCCCTCGCTGCCCGTCCCCCGTCCCCTCACCGCCTTCTCTCCTCCAGCTCCCTGCCACTGCTACTACCCGTCCCCTCCCTCACTGCACCGCCTTTGGCTTGGGCTCCCCTTCACTGCCTCTCCTCTCCCTCACAGCACCGCCTTCGGCTCCCCTCCCTTCTAGGTTTGTAGCGCAATCAGTAATGACATGGGCTTTCACTTACATTATTATTTTATCAATGGTTCACAAACAATTGATTAGTATTTATTTTAAATATATTTGGTTTGAAAAATTCAAATGTAATAAGTATTGTGTAAATGTTTGTTATATAGATATTATTATGGATAAGAGTTGGATTGATCTTCCAAATCGAACGTCTAAAGAATATTTCAATGGAATTATGCAGTTTATTGACTTCACCAGTGGATTTGAAAGTGACTATATTAGTTGTCCATGTAGAAAATGTGCTAACAGATATCAATTCACATGAGATACTATGAGGGAGCACCTATTCTTTAATGGATTTCTAAAAAATTATAAGAGTTGGATTCTTCATGGAGAAGAATATGTTCGTTTTAAAAATACGGATGCAGTTCAGATGGATGTTTATGCAAGGATGAATGATCCAATGCATGAAATGCTTACTGAAATGGTACATGGGTTGGATCCTGAAGGCATTGACATCCAGAATCTTGAGACCGGTGAGATAAATCTTTACTCTGGTGCAGATCCTGATTCGAGGAGGTTTTATAAAGCACTTGATGATGTGAAAACAGAATTATATCCTAGATGTACTTCTTACCATAAACTGTCATTTATCGTGGAGTTGTTGCATTTGTAGACTTTGAATAATTGGTCAGACACATCATTTGACATACTTTTGGTGTTATTGAAAAAGGTTCTTCCTGTCGATGCTAAGATACCCGAGTCGTATTACCATGCTCATAAGTTGATAGAGAACTTAGGTTTTACATATGAGACTATATATGCATGTGCAAACAACTGTATGTTGTTTAGAAAGGAAATTGTCCATTTGGATATTTGTACGGTTTGTGGTGCTTCCAGGTGGAAAGAGAATAGGGAAAATCAGACTCATCAAAGTCAGATTGCGATACAGGGGAAATCGATTATCGTAAAGCAAATGCGTTACTTTCCCCTTAAACTGAGATTTAAAAGATTTTTTATGTCATCTAAAGTCTCTAATTTAATGATCTGACATGCAGAAAGAGTTCATGAAAGTGATATGTTAACCCACCCGGTAGACTCTCATACATGGAAGGATTTTGATAAGAGACATCCCAACTTTGCTAAAGATGTTCGTAATGTCTAATTGGGATTGGCAGCAGATGGTTTCAATCCATTCGAGTCTATGGTTGGTGCAACTCATAGCACATGGCCCGTGGTGTTTGTTCCATATAATCTTCCTCCGTGGCTTTGTATGATGCAATAATTTATATTACTTTCCACTCTTATTGATAGACCTAAAAGTTCGGGGGATAAGATTTATGTTTACCTTTAGCCATTTATTGACGAGTTGAATGAATTTTGGGGTGATGGTGTGATGACTTATGAATGTGAAATGAATGAAATGTTCAAACTGCAGGCTGCTTTATTGTGGACAATAAATGACTTCCCAGCTTATGAAAATTTATCATGCTGGAGTACGAAAGGGGAATTTTCTTTCCCTTGTTTCAATAAAAGTAAAAAATCTATATGGATTAAACATTCCAAAAAATGGGCATACATGGGTCACAGATGTTTTCTCCCCCCTCAGCACAGGTTCAGAAAGGACAGAGTGACATTTGATGGTTCTAGAGAGTTCAACCCAGCACCAAAGATCAGGATAGGAGTCAAAATGTTATCGTAGATTGAGGAAGAAAACATCCACAGAGTATATGAAATTAAGGATTTGGTGGCTCCTCCAGTACGTAATATTCATACTGCGGGTAGGCAGCGCAGTCACAATTGGAAAAAGAAAAGTATTTTTTATAGTCTTCTGTATTGGAAAACTAACATGCTGAGGCATAATTTGGATATCATGCACATTGAAAAAAATGTTTGTGATAACATATTGTGGACCGTTTTAGGTGTCAGTGGAAAATTAAAGGACCATGTTAATGCACGTCATGATTTGGAAGAAATGGGTTTAAGGAAACAGTTTCATTTAAAGTTAGCTGAGGGAAACAAGGCATATATGCCTGCTTCACAGTATACGATGACTACAAAGGAGAAAGAGACATTTATTTCCATTTTGAATATGCTCAAGGTTCCTGATGGTTACTCTTCTAATATTTCAAAGTGTGTGAATCTGACGAGAAAGACATTGCAAGGGTTGAAAAGTCATGATAATCACATACTACTTCAGCAGTTGATTCCAATCACAATTTGTGATTGTTTATCCCCCAATGTTGTTCAACCGTTGATTGAGATGAGTACTTTTTTTAGACATCTTTGTTTAAGAAATCAATAAATGAGTGATTTAAAAAGTTTGCAGGACCGAATTGTACTTACGCTTTGTCACATTGAGAAACTTTCCCCCCCTCACTTTTCGATGTTATGGTCCACTTGACAGTGCACCTAAATGATGAAGTAATGGCTGCTAGTCTAGTGCAATTCAGGTGGATGTATACTATTGAGCGGTATTTGAGTACATTGAAATTATTTGTACACAACAGAGCTCATCCAGAGGCATCAATAGCCAATGGTTATTTGATGGATGAGTGTACTACTTTTTGTGCAGAATATCTTAAGGATGTTGAAACAAAATTAGATAAACCCTCTCAGATTCATGATGGTCCAATTGGAGAAGGAACCACATTTGATATGGACAACATCGAGTGGATACAAGCACATTAATATATCTTGTTCAATACTCCATCAGTTGCACCATTAATGTAGTAAGTATATTATCACTTTTATTGTTTAACTTTTTCATGTTTTGTTTGCATAAGTTGATCATTTAAACATCGCATTATCATTTGCAGGAAACACATTAATGAGATAAAATAAGGGATGTATCGTGCGACTGAGTTTCAAATTCAACAATCTCATTAGGCGTCATTTCAGGATTGGTTCAAGGATTACGTACATATAAATTGATTTTAATTATGAGTGAAGTATTATACTCATTTATTTCTGCATATATTAGTATTGAATTTTATAAATTATGTAGGTTCATAAGCTGAGGGAGTTAGGGGACCCCATGCTAACTAAAGAATTTATCCAACTGGCTGAGGGTCCATCTATAACGGCTCGTCGTTATAAAGCTATAGATGCTAATAGTTTTCAATTTCACATTAAAGATGTTGACGACAAACAAGAAACACAAAACAGTGGCATCAGTTGTCCATTTGTTGATTCTAGTTATTACTATGGTCAATTGATAGACATCATTGAAGTTGTATACACACATGGGTTAAAGTACATATTGTTAAAGTGTAATTGGGTTGATCCAGTGCATGGATGTAAAGTCGATAAATATCAGTTTTCATTGGTGAATTTTAACTATATGTTATACAGAAATGAACGAGTTGATAATGAACCTTTCATTTTGACATCACGAGCAGAACAAGTATTCTTCATTACTTTGACTTCGAATCCAAGTTGGAAAGTTTTTGTCAAAATTTATTGGTGAGGAGTGTTTTTATTTGAAGAAGATGAACCCGAGACTGTTTCATTTGATTCCCAACAGCTTGATCAACATACCGTAGTTCAATGTGAAGAATATATTTATTGGTTCATAGCGGCTGTTGAAGGAGAAATGGTCTATTTTCATGCTTAATGAAAGGTATAATTGTTTTCCCACTATTTAGTATTGAATGTCCTAGGATATCATAAATTATCTAACCATTTTATAAATCCTTGTAAGTTCTAATCCTCGCTTTTGAAAGTTTATTCAGTTATAAATATTTTGGGTGATTTAACTCTTGGTATATTGATGTTATTGTCAGTGTATCTTCCCATTGAGGTATTCTTCATCTGGTTCATGTGCTGCTTCAATTTTTATTAATTCAATATAAAATTTGGCTATGCATTGATTGGTTTTGTACATAGTTTGTATATCTATTTTGTTAACTTTATGATTTTTTAAAATTCATTCACAACTAATTATTCAATCCCTTTTTGTTTGATTAACAACTGTACAAGTTTGATTTTTTTAAGAACAATACAATTTATCTTTTGGACACTTTGGATAGTCCCCTTACTAATGTTTTCTATGACTGCAGGCATGTCAGGGGAAGAGGCAGCAGATCCACATCATCCATCTGAGGCATCTATATCTCAGGGTCGAGGTATGTTTGAATGTCATTGTCTCTATTTTTTATGTAATTGATAAACATATATATATATATATATATATATATATTTATAACATATGTCAAATTATATATAAAATTGTTTTCAACAGGATCAGACTCGATTGCTTCTTCCCCTCGCAAGAGAGGCCCTGGTCATGGCATTTTATCATGGAATTCCGACACGACGATTGACGTTTCCTTTGATGAGGTATTTCATCCTGCGGGATTTAATGCCCCTGCATTTATTCGTCAGCTGGGTCATATCATATATGACCCACATCGATTTCCATTGACCACGCGTGACTGGGATTCTGTCCCTCAGGACACATTAGATCGTCTTTGGAGGGAGGTTCAGGTAAGAAGACCATTTTACTTTATTCTCTATGTATAAAAAATTCTAATATGTGTGATTTTTTTCTTTAATAGAAAAATTTGAAAGTATGCCCCGATGAGTTTCGGCCCGTGTGTATGAGAAAATGTTGTAAGATGTGGAAAGACTATAACGGCAAAGTGAAGAGGGACCACTGAGTACCAAATGTGGGTGCCCCAGACATTCTGGAAAAAGTCCCAAGAGGTGTCCTCCCAGCTCAGTGGCGTGAATTAGTTGCATATTGGTCTACTGAGGGTGTTGCGGTTTGTATATTTATTTTGTTATATATATTTTCAAGAATGTGTGATTTGTTTGAAATTTGAATGAATTGAATGTTGGAGGTGTCAGAACGCCATTCTGAGAATCGAGCGTTGCAGGGACCACCTCACAGGCTCGGGACTCATCACGTGTCTCAGATCCAACATGAGGTATTTATTATTAATTTTTTAATTTATTAGTTATTATGGTTTTGTGTTTATATTCTATTCATATACAGTTATGGGAGAAAGGTGCACCGACTGAGAAAATGTTGGTGTGGATGAGGAATTGTGATCACAATGATCCAGAGGCTGCAGCATTGATAGTAAGTTCTTGTACTTACCAATACTTACATAAATCTGTATGTTAACATATATATGTATATATATTTAAATATTTAACAGGATCAATTTGAAGCTGAGTTAGAACATCTACCAGAGGACCAGCGACAACTTCCCATGTGAAGGGATGAGATCTTTCATCGCATTATTGGTTGGGATGGGCATGGATATAGTTTGACCTATGGAACAAGGATTCCTCATTCTATAGTGTCACGCGCTGCAGTTGTCGGTCCTGTTGTTGCTCAGATGACACATCAGTTGTCAGATTTCGAGGCACGGCAGCACGCTTCCGAGGTGGTAAATGCGCAATTGACCGTTGAGGTTAGAGCACTGTGGGAATATGTGTGTCCAGGTGATGGTGTAGGGGATCATACGACACTGGTTTATACTCTATTTATTTATTTAATTTATATTTTTTTGGATATGAAAATATTCAAAATGTTTATTTGTTGTAGGCCCCTGGCCCACCGGATGGATGTAGCAGTCATGACCATGCATGACACATCATATTCACGAGGTGTGTTTCTGTTTTTACTGGTGGGGTTGTTATTGATGTTTAGGTTGGGTTTCTAGTGAGATTTTTTGTGATTTGGGGGTATCATGTGTGTTTTAGCCTGATGCAATGTTTGTGTGCATGAATTGAGAAATAACCATGAAACTGATTAATGATTTGGATATTTTTTGTTCATTTAATTCTTTAATGTTTTAAATTGCAAGTTCTGTAATAGTTTTAAAAAAACCATGTGATTCCTAATATAAACCATGAACCTTTTTTTTGATGATTGAGGTCAGGTTCACTATTTGTAGTCCCCAAACATCCCCCCACCCCCTCGCACCCCCGGACAGCACCCCCCCGCCCCTCGGACAGCCCCCCACACCCCAGACAGCCCACCCCACCCCCAGACAGCGCCCCCACCCCGGACAACACCCCGAACAACACCTCGCCCCCTGACATCCCCCCACACCCCGTCTAGCCCGCCCCACCCCCGGACAGCCCCCCACCCCCGGACAACCCCCCCACCCCCGGACAACACCCCCCCCCCACCCCGGACAACCCCCCCCCCCCACCCCGGAAACCCCCCCCCCCCCCGCACCCCCTAACAACACCCCCCTCCCCCGGACAACCCGCCCCACCCCCGGACAGCCCCCCCACCCCCGCACAGCACCCCCACCCCGGACACCCCCCCCCCCCCCCCCGCACCCGGCTAGCCTGCCCCACCCCCGGACAACCCCCCACCCCCGGACAGCACCCCCCACCCCGGACAGCCCCCCCCACCCCGGACAGCCCCCCACACCCCCAGATAGCCCCCCTGCACCCCCCGGATAGCCCCCCCCCCCCCCCCCCCCCCCCCCGCACCCGGCTAGCCCGCCCCACCCCTGGACAGCCCCCCACCCCCGGACAACACCCCCCAGCCCGGACAGCCCCCCCAGCCCGGACAGCCCCCCGCACCCCCGGATATCCCCCCTGCACCCCCCGGACAGCCCGCTCCACCTTCAAACAGCCCCCCCCCGCCAATTTTGCAACTATACAATAGACCAATTGGCCGTTAGGCTGTTAGGCCATTAGGGAAATTGGCCAGTTGGCCAATTGTTCAGTTGGATGTTAGAAAAAATGGCCATTAGGCCATTATGCCACTATTCCAATTGTACAACTATACAATTGGCCAATTGGCCGTTAGGCCAATTAGTTTGGCGCACTCTAAAAGGGAGCATTAGGTGGTCAAAACCACCCAAACGACCTCAGAATAGCATTAAATCATACTAAAAAAACCATCGTGTGAATTGTGAAATGATCGGGCAGACGACACGTCAATCAGATGTGCCGTTTGACCGCGGTGACTGGAAACGCGTTTCCAGAGTCATAAAAGACCAAAACGGTGTGTCACGGTTGAATTCAGAAACGTGCATCGAATGACCTGAAACCACACAAAAATGATAGTAATATTATTCGTAACATGTAAGAGGATACGACACATCCATCAGATGTGCGGTGCATGCGGTACAACCAAATGTGTCGTTTTCAGCAGTTCGGCGCGCACTAAAAGGGCACGTTGGGTGGTCAAAACCACCCGAACGACCTCAGAATTCCATGAAATCATATGACAAAAACCGAGGTGTGAATTTTAAAATGGTCGGGTAGAAGACATGTCAATCAGAGGTGCCGTTTGACCGCGGTGACTGGAAATGCGTTTCTGGAGTCATAAAAGACCAAAACGGCACGTCGCGGTCGAATTTAGAGCAAACATGATCCGAATGACCTAAAACCACAAGAAAACAATATGAATATTATTCGTGACATGTAGGAGGAGACGGAACATCCATCAGACGTGCGGTGCGCGCGGTATGACCGAATGTGTCGTTTTCAGCAGTTCGACATGCTCTAAAAGGGCGCATTGGGTGGTCAAAACCACCCGAATGACCTTGGAATGCCATGAAATAATACCAAAAACAACTGAGGTGTGAATTTTAAAATGGTCGGGTAGACGACACCTCATTTAGAGGTGCCGTTTGACCGTAGTGACCGGAAACGCGTTTCCGGAGTCACAAAAGACCAAAACGGCGTGTCACGGTCGAATTCAGAGAAAACATGCTCTGAATGACCTGAAACCACACAAAAATTATAGGAATATTATTCATGACATGTAGAAGGGGATGGCATGTCCATCAGACGTGCGGTGCGTGCGGTACGACCGAATGTGTCGTTTTCAGCAGTTCTACACGCTCTAAAAGGGCACGTTGGTGGTCAAAACCACCTGAATGACCTCAGAATACCATGAAATCATACAAAAACAACTGAGGTATGAATTGTGAAATGGTCAGGTAGACGACATGTCATTTGGAGGTGCGTTTTGACCGCGGTTACCAGAAACGCATTTCCAGAGTCATAAAAGACCAAAACGGCGTGTCACAGTTGAATTTCTGAGAAAACGTGCTCCGAATGACCTGAAACCACACGAAAATGATAGTAATATTATTCGTGACATGTAGAAGGAGACAAAACATTCATCGGACCTGCGGTGCATGCGGTACGACCGAATGTGTTGTTTTTAGCAGTTTGACACGCTCTAAAAGGGCACGTTGGGTGGTCAAAACCACCTGAACGAACTCAGAATTCCAGGAAATCATACGGAAACAACTGTGGTGTGAATTGTAAAGTGGTCGGGTTGACAAAACGTCATTTGGAGGTTCCGTTTGACCACGGTGACCAGAAACGCGTTTCCAGAGTCATAAAAGACCAAAACGGCTTGTCACGGTCGAATTTAGAGAAAACGTGCTCCTAATGACCTGAAACCACACGAAAACGATAGGAATATTATTAGTGAGATGTAGGAGGAGACGGAATGTCCATTAGATTTGTGGTGCGCGCGGTACGACTGAATGTGTCGTTTTTAGCAGTTCGATGTGCTCTAAAAGGGCATGTTGGGTGGTCAAAAACACCTGAACGACCTCAGAATGCCATGAAATCATACAACAACAACCGCGGTGTGAATTTTGAAATGTTCAAGCAGAAGACATGTTATTTGGAGGTTCCATTTGACTGCAGTGACCAGAAACGTGTTTCTGGAGTCATAAAAGACCAAAACGGCGTGTCACAGTTGAATTCAGAGAAAACAATCTCTGAATGACCTGAAAACGGACGAAAACGATAGGAATATTATTCGTGACATGTATGAGGAGACAATACATCCATCAGACATGCGGTACGCACGATACGACCGAATGTGTCATTTTCAGCAGTTCGACGCGCTCTAAAAGGGCATGTTGGGTGGTCAAAACCACCCGAACAACCTCATAATGCCATAAAATCATACAACAACAACCGCGGTGTGAATTTTGAAATTTTTGGGTAGACATCACGTCAATCGGAGGTTCCGTTTGACCATGGTGACCAGAAACACGTTTTCGAAGTCATAAAAGACCAAAACGGCGTGTCACAGTCGAATTCAGATCAAACGTGCTCCTAATGATCTAAAACCACACGAAAATGATACGAATATTATTAGTGATATGTAGGAAGATACGGAATGTCCATCGGATGTGCGATGGGCGTGGTACGACCGAATGTGTTGTTTTCAGCAGCTCTACGCGCTCTAAAAGGGCACGTTGGGTGGTCAAAACCACATGAATGACCTCGTAATGCCCTGAAATCATACGACAACAACCGCAATGTGAATTGTAAAATGGTAGGGCAGATTTAATGTCAATCGGAGGTTCCGTTTGACCGCGGTGACCGGAAACGTCTTTCCGGAGTCAAAAAAGACCAAAACAGTGTGTCACGGTTGAATTTAGAGCAAACGTGCTCCGAATGACCTGAAACCACACGAAAATTATAGGAATATTATTCGTGACATGTAGGAGGAAACAACACATCCATAGAACGTGCGTTGCATGCGGTATGACTGAATGTGTCGTTTTCAGTAGTTCAGCGCGCTCTAAAAGGGCGCGTTGGGTGGTCAAAACCACTCGAACAACCTCAGAATGCCATGAAATCATACATCAACAACTATGGTGTGAATTTTGAAATGGTCGGGCAGAATTCACGTCATCCAGAGGTGCCGTTTGACCGTAGTGACCAAAAACACATTTCCGGAGTCATAAAAGGCCAAAATAGCGTGTCACGGTCAAATTCAGAGAAAACGTGCTCCAAATGACCTAAAACCACACAAAAATGATATGAATATTATTCGTGACATGTAGGAGGAGAGGGCACATCCATCGGATGTGCGGTGCACGCGGTACGACCGAATTTGTCATTTTCAGCAGTTCAGCGCGCTCTAAAAGGGTGTGTTGGGTGGTCAAAACCACCTGAACAACCTCGGAATTCTATGAAATCATACGACAATAACCATGGTGTGAATTTTGAGATGGTCTGGTAGGAGACATGTCAATTGGAGGTTCCATTTGACTGTGGTGACCAGAAATGCATTTTAGGAGTCATAAAAGACCAAAACGGCGTGTCACGGTCGAATTCAGAGAAAACATGCTCCGAATAACCTGAAACCACACGAAAATGATAGGAATATTATTCGTGACATGTAGGAGGAGATGACATGTACATTGAACGTACGGTGCGCGTGGTATGACTAAATGTGTCCTTTTCAGCAGTTCGATGCGCTCTAAAAGGGCGCGTTTGGTGATCAAAACCACCCGAACAACCTCAGAATTCCATGAAATCATATGGCAACAAATGAGGTGTGAATTATGAAATTTTTGGGTATACGTCATGTCATTAGGAGGTGCTGTTTGACCGTGGTGACCAGAAACGCGTTTCCGGAGTCATAAAAGACCAAAATGGCGTGTCACGGTCAAATTCAGAGCAAACGTGATCCGAATGACCTGAAACCACATGAAAACGATAGGAATATTATTCGTGACATGTAGAAGGAGACGGAACATCCATCAGACATGCGGTGCATGCAGTATGAACGAATGTGTCGTTTTTAGCAGTTCAGCGTGCTTTAAAAGGGCGCGTTGGGTGGTCAAAACCACCTGAACGACCTCATAATTCCATGAAAGTATACGACAACAACCTCGGTGTGAATTTTGAAATGTTCGGGTAGACGACACATTAATTGTAGGTGTCGTTTGACCGTGGTGACCGAAAACACATTTATAGAGTCATAAAAGACTAAAATGGTGTGTCACTGTCGAATTCAAAGAAAATGTGCTCTGAATGACCTAAAAACACACTAAAATGATAGAAATATTATTCATGACATGTATGAGGAGACGACGCATCCATCGGACGTGTGGTGCACGCGGTACGACTGAATGTGTCGTTTTCAGCAGTTCGACGCGCTCTAAAAGGGCGCGTTGGGTGGTCAAAACCACCCAAACGACCTCAGAATTCCATGAAATCATACGACAACAACCGCGGTGTGAATTGTGTAATGTTCGGGCAGATGGAATTTCATTCAGAGGGGTCGTTTGAGCGCGGTGATCGGAAACACGTTTTCGGAGTCATAAAAGACCAAAACGGTGTGTCACGGTTGAATTCAGAGAAAGCATGATCCGAATGACCTAAAACCACACGAAAACGATAGGAATATTATTCGTGACATGTAGGAGGAGACGACATGTCCATCGGACATGCGTTGCGCGCAGTACGACCGAATGTGTCGTTTTCAGCAGTTCAGCACGCTCTAAAAGGGCGCGTTGGGTGGTCAAAACCACCTGAATGACCTCGAAATGCCACGAAATAATATACAACAACCGTGATGTGAATTTTGAAATGATTTGGTAGATGGAACATCATTTGGAAATTCCGTTTGACCGCGGTGATCGGAAACACGTTTCCGGAGTCATAAAAGACCAAAACGGCGTGTCACGGTCGAATTCAAAGCAAACATGCTCTGAATGACCTGAAACCACAAGAAAATTATAGAAATATTATTCGTGATATGTAGGAGGAGACGACACATCCATCCAACGTGCGGTGCACCCGGTACAACCAAATGTGTCGTTTTCAGCAGTTCGACGCGCTCTAAAAGGGTACATTGGGTAGTCCAAACCACCCGAATGACCTCTAAATGCCATGAAATCATACGAAAACAACCAAGGTGTGAATTTTGAAATGGTCGGGTAGACGACATGTCATTCAGAGGTTCCGTTTGACCACGGTGATTGGAAACATGTTTCGGGAGTCATAAAAGACCAAAATGGCGTGTCACGGTCGAATTCTGAGCAAACGTGATCTGAATGACCTTAAACCGCCCAAAAATGATAGGAATATTATTTGTGACATGTAGGAGGAGACGACACATCCATTGGATGTGCGGTGTGCGCGGTACGACCGAATGTGTCCTTTTAAGTAGTTCGACGCGCTCCTAAAGGGCGCGTTGGGTGGTCAAAACCACATGAACGACCTCAGAATTCCATGAAATCATACAAAAACAACTGTGGTATGGATTGTGAAATGGTCAGGTAGACGGTACATCATTCGGAGGTTTTGTTTGACCATGGTGACCGGAAATGCCTTTCCAGAGTCATAAAAGACCAAAACGGCGTGTCACAGCTGAATTCAGAGAAAACGTGCTGCGAATGACCTGAAACCACACAAAAACAATTGTAATATTATTCTTGACATGTAGGAGGAGACGACACATCCATCAGACATGCGGTGTGCACGGTGTGACCGAATGTGTCATTTTCAGCAGTTCAGCGCGCCCTAAAAGGGCGCGTTGGGTGGTCAAAACCACCCGAACGACCTCAAAATGCCATGAAATCATACAACAACAACCGCAGTGTGAATTTTGAAATGTTCAGGTAGAGGACACATCATTCAGAGGTGCTGTTTGACTGCGGTGAGTTGAAATGTGTTTTCAGAGTCATAAAAGACCAAAACGGTGTGTCATTGTCGAATTCAGAGAAAACGTGCTCTGAATGACCTAAAACCACAAGAAAACGATAGGAATATTATTCGTGACATGTAGGAGGATACAACACGTCAATAGGACATGTGGTGAATGCAGAAAACATTCCTTTTTAGACAACAAAACACTTTCAAAAACTAAATCAAAGACTCTAAAACAAGAAAAAAAAATCTAAAATGATAACATTTCTTAAATTGGGGGATTAAAATTATTATAGCACCCATGAGATGTCAGATTTAATTTTATTATATGTATATAATGACTGAATAAATATGTCAAATTTACGTTTGTTTTGTTTAGTTGTTTTCTTTGTATCTTATTGTAGGTTTCTAAAACAGATGGATGTGGATCGTTGAAGCACGTCTATCATTTATTGTTTATGATGATCTTGATGTTTATGGTGTTTGGATTTGTTTTCCATTTTTTATGATTTATATGATATTTTTTTTGATTCTGTACCATGAATTTTTTTTTAAAAAATATTTCCAGTTTAGCGACCGCTAATGGCGGTCGCTGTAGGCCAGCATTTCGGCCAGCTTCAGTGACTGCCAATGGCGGTCGCTGTAGGCTGGAATTTCAGCCGGCTTCGGCGACCGCCAATGGTGGTCACTGTAGACCGGCATTTCGGCCTGCTTCAGCAACCTCCAATGGTGGTCGTTGTAGGCCAACAACATTGGGCCTAAAGCGACCGCCATTGGCGGTCGCTATGCGGTCTCTAGAGGCCTATAGAAACTGCCATTGGCAGTCGCTATAGGCTGAATTTTTAGTAGTGGTGCCTATACATTTTAGTGCTTCTAGGATGTATAGAGAAAGTAGAGTTATGAGCTTCATCCATCAACTCCTTCTCTATTTCTAGAATAGATGGAACACATTGCCTTGTACAAAATTTCAGTACACCTTCTTGATCAATATTGAACTCAGGAAACTTCTTATTCTTCATATCCTCTCTCTTATTCTAAAATAAAGGATCTTCCCTTTGATATTTCTTGATCTTCTCAAGTAATGATAGTTGAGAAATCATTTGGGATAGGGTTGATAATGTCCCTTCCCTTACGATTCCCATGTCCATTTTTACTAGGTCTTTGATCAAAGGATCTCTTTTAATCTTCGTTATTTCTAGTACAATAGGGTATTTCCTACTTAATGCATCAATGAATTTGTTTTCTCTTCTAGTATGATAATTAATTGAACAATCTTAGTCTTTAAGAAGTTCTAACCATCTCCTCTATCTCATGTTCAATTCCTTTTGTCTAAAAATATACTTCAAACTTTGATGATCTATTTATATATAACATTTCTCTCCATAAAGATAGTGCCTCAATATTTTTAGTGCAAAAGAAACTATATATAGCTCCATATCATGCGTAGGATAGATCTTCTCATGAGGCTTCAACTATCGAGATGCATAAGCAATCACCTTATTATTTTTCATAAGGATGCACCCAATCCCTTTAAGAGATAAAATACTAAAAATAAAGAATCCTTCTCCGATAGAGGGTAGTGTTAACATGGGTTCAGTAACCAATCTCTTCTTCATCTCTTAGAAACATTCTTCGCACTCTTTTTTCCAGATGAACTTGAACCCTTTTCGAGTTAACTTGGTTAGTGGATTAGAAAGTTGTGAATTTTTTTTCACAAACCTCCTATAATATACTGCTAAACTAAGGAAACTACGAATCTCAGTTATTATTGTAGGATGAGACCACTCCCCCACAACCATTGTCTTTGTAGGGACAACTAATATTCCTTCAGTGGTTACAATGTGGCCCAATAAAGCAACTTCCTGTAACCAAAACTCACACTTTCTAAACTTTCCAAATAACCTCTCCTTCCTCAGAGTTTTCAATATAACCCTTATAAGATCCTCATGATTTTTGGAATATATCAGAATATCATCAATAAAAACTACCACAAAAAATTATCAAGGTAGTCCTTAAAGACTCTATTCATCAAATACATTTAAATAGTAAGAGAATTAGTCAATATGAATGGCATAACAACAAACGCATAATGCCCATATCTTGACCATAAGGCGGTCTTTGGAATATCTCCTTTCTTCAACCTCAATTAATGATAACCAGATCAAAGATCAATCTTGGAGAAGAATTGCGCCCCATGAATCTGGTCAAATAAATCATCAATTATTATAAGAGGATACTTATTATTCACTATGATCTAATTAAGTTCTCTATAATCAATGTATAATGGCATTGATCCATCCTTCTTCTTCACAAAGAAAACAGGTGATCCCCAAGGAGACACACTTGGTTCGAGAAACCCCTTCTCCAAAAGATCTTAGAGTTTCTTCTTTAATTCCTCCATCTCCACATTCTCAGTTCTATACGGGGTTTTTGAAATCAGCTTGGATCCAGGCATAATTTAAATGGATAACACTACCTCTCTTTCTAGGGGAGGTCCATGAAACTCCTTAGGAAATACATAAATTTATTCTTGAATTATGGGAACATGTTATATTCTTATACTTTTATCCCCTTCTTTATAATCACTGATCTACTTAATAAAGAAGGCTATGAGTGTTGCTTATAGACAAAGATCAGATCAATATATCTATCCTTTGAAGATAACCACAGGTTTTATGCTCAATACTACTGATATTTCCTTACTTATGAAGTTTATTTTAGCATTATACTTTGAGATCCACTCCATCCCTAGTATAATGTCGAATTCCAACATGGGAATGGCTACTAGATTAGAAATGATATTGTGATCTCTAACGTGAATACTCAAGTTTCTATACATTGATGATGCATGGATAATACCTCTAGGAGTCTTGACTGATAACTCTACTTCTAGAAGTTCGGGAATTGATTCTATATTCTTTGCAAACTTGGAGGAAACAAAGGAATGTGTAGAACCAAAATCAAACAAAATACTTTATATTTTTGAGATAACAACGAGAGTACCTTACACCACATCATTTGGAGCTTCAACTTTATCCATCATGATAGAAAAATAATGAACTTTCTCCCTTGTCCAATGCTGAGGCTGATGGTGATTCCCCTCCACTACCCTCAGATTTGGATAGTGATTGAAAAAGTGCCCGAGATTTCCACACTTGAAGCATTGGACTTCAGGTAGGTCCTACACCATCTTCCCCTTGTCGTTAGTGTTGAGAAGTTGAGGCTTCACCTCACCATATAAATTTTTAGCGATATGTACATCTCTTCCACACTTAGAACATTTCCCACTCTTATGAAATAAATTCCTTGAATACTTCTTCCCACGCATGATACATCGGTAATGTTTCACTTTCTTTCCACCTCTCCCTTGATCAAAGTTCCTCCCTAGGTTTGGATCTAGAGATATATTCTTCTCATTTGATTTGTGAGACCAATATGTCTCAAAAAACTCTAGTTTGACCTTTATATCACTCCGTACAATTTCCTCATAGCTGTAATAGTCTCGGTTGGCTAAATTATTCTATAAATGAGGTCTCAGTCCACCGAAGAATCTATCAACCTTACCATTAGGATCAATTAAAAAGATAGAGGTATAATGGGAAAGTCTTGTGAATTTCATCTCATAGATTCCAATAGATTCATTCTCCTTCTACTTCAGTTTGAGAAATTCCTTCTCTATTTTCATTCTCATTGAACAAGGGAAATACTTATTGAAGAATATTACCCTAAACTATTCCCACTCCATAGCTTCAATATCCCCTCTTAGCCTCATGTTTTTAATAAGTTCCCACCACTGATCAACTTCTACCTCTAAACGGTACACAAAAAGAGTGAATTTATATTATTCTAAATAATAAAGTAAAAAAAATATCTTTTCTATAGAGCTTATCCAATATTCCGCAATCAACGGGTCGGTAGATCCACTGAATGTTGGTGGTCATTGATGCATAAAGGACTCAACATAAAGTTGTTCCCTTCTTGGTGAAACTAATCTCTCATCATGATTCAAGTTATTTCTCATAACTTGAGTTAGTTGATTTATCATTCTCATGAAGTTTTCCATTCCGGCTTCTATCAGTGGGCTATCAGTGCATGGTCTGTTATGCTCACCATTTACACAGTTTCTCTTATTTCCGAAAACTTTTTAAAATAAGTAAACCTTAGTGAGAAACATGTTACATTTAATAATCCTATAATTCTAATGGAATTTCATGTATTAAAACATCATGCTTAAAATTTATACTCATTAACAACAATTAAATTTTATATAAATCGTTCATAATAGTTCATAAAAATCTTGTGAGTAACCAAAAATATCCCCTGTGAGTGTCAAACCAAGAGTGCATCAAGGCCTATTTTCATGCACCGGTTCCTATTAGAGTCTAGATAAAAGTGGTGTTTTCTGGTTTTACCCCTAGATACATATGTTCCAGAGCCACATCCACTTGTTCATATCCAGAAAAGGATTTCATTGTTTAGAAACCACATACTTAATATTTCACAAAAATATTAGTATGTTTTCCTATATTTAAACTTTTCTCTAATGTTCTTCCTAAAGTTTCAAAATAATAATTTCTATAAATAATTAAACCATCCTTTGATACCAATTATGGCATCCTGCCTTTTTATTACATAAGTTTACATATAATTTTACAAACAGATGATCTTTTAAAATTTAGTGTCTTAGAAAAAAGGAAAATAATAAATGAAAACTTAAATCATTATTCTATTCCTATTTAAAGGGTTATTCAAGGATCATCCTAAGTACATTTATTTCATCTCATAACCTGGGGGAAAAATCAATGGAAAGGGTGATCAGAAGACCCTGTAAGGGAAAACAATTGAAATAGTTTATATGTGATCTTGAGAAATATTGATAAGAAGTTGAAAAATATCAATATGGAATAAAAAAATAGAACATGAGGCATGTCATAAATAAAAGAACATTGAACATAACTTGGAAATGTGTCTACAACATTTAATTGAGTCATTCATAAGAATATCACCAAGGTTTATCATTGAGGTGTCATAAAAATTACCAAGGTTATTCACCAAGCTATCGTAAAACTTGTTATCTATAGAAATTAAATTCTTTACCCAATGCATTGGTTCACTATTAGGGAACACCCTTTATATGTATTAATTAATGTGAGCCAAAAATATCGTAATAAAACTTATTAGACACTGAAAGAGGCTAATATTCATTTATTATATTATAATATTCATGTGCTTTATTAATCATAAAAACTATTTTTAGTGCATTTTACACTTTGAACATTATTTCATATTATGATTTCAATTCCCTCTTAAAATGCACTATTTCATGGTACATTCTTGAACACCTCATAAAATAACAAATGGTATTGAATTTATTTTCATATTTTATTTTCAGGTCTCCCATGCTATAAAGAATAATTCATGTTTTTGTATCACTTTAAGATTCATATGGAAGACCACCGAAGTGGGCCTTGAACGAACAACATTATGGGATAAGTGAACTGGACAACAACCCAATAAAAGTATTGTATAGGCCAAGCTTCAAGCCCAATGATTCTAAAAATTTAACTAAAAATAGAGGATATCATGGGGAAAATTTCATTAAATAGTGGACCAATCTAATTCGGTTATTTTAGTGGAGTTCTAGGTGGCCCAAGTTGGAGATAAAATTATGCACCAGATTCTACAGCCCAAAAAAATAGTCCACCATTTTACATATATCCTGAAAAAAAATATCCATTTGGGATTAAATTTTAAAAAAAGTCAGGGGATATCCTTATATTCATATTTTTTTTATATGGCCCACCCAAATTTGGTCATCTTGATGCTCGTTTGGACACACCTATCAAAGGCATAAAAGTTGGATCCGTTTTTTGTCAAGGGTGGAAAAGTTTACTCTCCCTCAACTTTCCACCCACCTTGGCCTACCGCCATTAATTGAGGAGACTTGGACTGTTTGTGTCTCGACCCAAGGATTCCTAAATTTTTATTTAAGGCAGTATTGGTGGAGGATTTTATCATATTTTGTTCTTTATTTAGTTTTAATGGTATGCTATGATTTTGTTTCCTTGAGTTTGTCTTTCTCGTGTAATTATTTCAATTCACCTTAGTTTATTAATAAAAGTTATTATTCTCCTCTTATTATGCTCTTCTTTATATAACGTTGATACTGTTGGCTCAAGATGTGAATTTATTCACACCAAACCTTGTGAAATTATCACACAACAGTGGAGTGTTCATTATTTCATTGTTTTTTTACTTCTTCAATTCCTCCCTCATGAGTCTACTTCTCGGTTCCATTGAAACCATAGCATCAATGGAGGGAAAACCCACTTATGGTTTGATCCAAGAGAGTAGAAAGGGACTGTATTGGATGTTATTTCTCACTCTATTAATTTCAAATCACTTCTTTTAATTAATAATTTTGTTTGACGATCTTTAAACTCCTTTGTCCTTGTTGAATTTAAGGCCACACTTCAAGTGCTAATACAAAACTTTACCTTAGAATGCTCAAAATTTTGATCCTTCAAGTGTATATGTGATTAGTATTAGGGTGTGTAGGTATTAAACCAGTAAGTGATGATGTTTTTTGATCTTCTTAAATGAACCCATCTCATATATAAGAAATTTAAATAGTTGAAAAAGGAATTCATCCAATACACCCCAAGTGATAACCTAGGATCAACTAATTATTTTAAATTGAATTCACTTAAGTCTCTTAGAGTTCACTTAAACCCAAATAAAATCAACCCAAGTTGGCCACTTCATATCCCAAAACAATCCATATAATATATGTTTCCATAGGTTACTTCTTAGGTCTCTGAGGATTCGACAGCCCAAGCTAAACTACAATCGACCACTTAACCCTAAAATCTTGGGTAAATTTGGGTGAGAGAAACTTTCGGCCCCATTTCCAGGGACCCAAGTAATTTATCTCAAAACCCATTATATTCTCCCCTATTTCTCTTTTCTCACCTCAAATTCTCTTGTCTTTTTCCCTTTATTTTGTTTTTCACTTTTCTTGGTGCATGTCTGCCTATACCTATGACCAATCAAATCATATTATTAGGGTGGATAGTCTAGGGGTTGGGGAGTCAAGAACACCTAGAGGTATATTCCCATTAGATCCAAATATTCCTAATACTCTAGATTAAAAAAATTGATCCAATTTTAATGGAGGGTCTTAAAAGAAATCAACTCATAAACCCAGGTGGGAATCAAAATGGAATTCCAAATGAGGCAGCCCCAAACTTGGGGAATGTAGTCAATCAAACCATGAATGACTACCTCACATCTGTCTGGACTAATGCACCCTATTTAATTAGACATGATTCCATAGGATAAGTCTACTTTGTCTTCCAACCTCATGTACTAAACCACATTCCAACCTTCCACAGGATGGAGTCGGAAATTCCATACCTTCATGTCAAATAGTTCAACGACATTGTTCAACCATGTGCCCACCACATCAACTTGAGTCAGTTAAGATGAGGATCTTTCCATTCTCACTTAAGGATCGAGCAAATAATTGGTTAAAAAATCTAATACCTACATCATTCCACTCCTGGGACCAATTGTAAAGATAATTCTATTAAAAATACTTCCCCCATCACAAAAAATTGTACTTAAAAAGAGAATCCAAAACATTTTCGAAAAAGAAGGGGAGTCATTTTATGAAACATGGGAAAGGCTCAAAGACACACTCAACATGGTACCTCACCATGTATTTCCAATCCTAAAACAAGTTCTAAATTTCTATGAAGGTTTTGGTCTGGGAAACAAACAATTCATTAACATGATGTGTAATGGAACCCTAAAAAACAAAGCCCCAAATGATGCTTATGAGTATCTAGAAGGACTGGCCGAACAAAACCAAACATAGGGAACATCACCTTACTATGAGAAGCCAAAAAAATATGGTTGAATTAACACACTTAGGGAGGAGTAAATCCTTATGGTGAAACTTTCTACACTCACTAGGAAGGTTGAGGAGATTGATCTTAGAAAGGTCCATGAAATTCAAACTGTTGACCCTATTTGCACAATTTGTGAAAAACATGACCAAAAGACTGAAAACTTCCCAACCATACCTTCCATTAAAGATGTTCATTTAGGAGGACCACCATAGGAGGTTAATTCATTAAACTTTCAGAAGCCACACTGCCCAAACAATTTAAATCCAAGGTACAATTACCATCCAGGATTCTGTTGGAAAGATAACCAACAACCCAACCAAGAACCTAATCGTCCACAAGGACCAAACCCCTACCCTCCCCAAAATTTTCAAAACCATAACCAATTCCAACCAAAACCAGTCCAATACCAACACCCTCCTATCCAATACCAACAACCCATCCAGCAACCCATGCAACAACCAATCCAACAACCAAAGTATCCTCCTAGGATAAACCAACCAACATAAGCCCCTACCCAATATGTCCCTATTCCAATCCTTGATCAGTTTTATAAACAAATGGAGAAAATGAATTCATAATTATCATCCCTTAAACATGATTTAAAAATCATTAATACCAGGAAGGCACCCATGCCTACTCAGGCGGTACCATCCTCAACTTTAAGGGGAGAATCCAGTTACACACAAAACTCTCATGAATAATTCAAAGCAGTGACTATTTTAAGAAGTGGTAAATCCATTGAGAAACCTGAAAAATCCATTTTAGAACCATTAAAATATTCAACAACGCATGAAAATGATGAATAATGACCCACATATTTTAACAAACCCAATGAGAATGTGAATGAACCACAACCACACCAAATACTCAAACAACATGATCCCTTCCCTCAACACATGAGAGGAAAATATAAATAAAAAATGAATGAAACATTGAGGGAAATATTCTCTCAGGTTAAGTTGAACATTCCCCTTCTATATGTAATCCAAACCACTACTTCCTACTCAAAGTACATTAAGAACTTGTACACTTTTAAAAGGAAATATTCACATGAAAACCAAGTCCTTTTGGATACTAATGTGAGTACCACCATTAAAGGGACTATTCCTCTAATGTTGAAAGATCTAGGATGTCTATGCATCAATGTTGAGTTAGGATAGAACAAAGTTGTCAAATCCCTTTGTGATCTAGGAGCTAGTGTGAACCTCATTCCTTATTCCATGTATTGTTAGTTAGGTCCTGAAGAACTCCAAACCACATCTATCACTCTTCAACTTGTTGATTGTAGTGTTCAAGTTCCTAAGGGAATCTTAAAGGATGTTTTGGTGAAAGTTGAAATTCTCATTTACCCTATTGACTTCATTGTCCTCGACAATCACCCAAGATCAATTCCTAGGGAGAAAACCCCAATCATCCTTGGTTTTCCCTTCTTAGCAACAATCAACCCAGTCATCTGAGTTAGGAATGGGAACATGACAATATCCTTCAGAAACATGAGTCTTGATCTGAACATCTACAATTAAAACTCTCAAATTAGGGATGATGAAGAGATAAATGAAGTAAATTGGAATGGTAGTGAATTAAAGGAACATCAATGAATTGTTGAAGGATGTTTAATTCAAGAAGATATTGATTTCCTTTGTTCACATGAGGGAAATTTGTCTCCTTAGCTTGAATCTCTTTCCATCCATCCAATGGCTCGAAGGCCTTCATTTTTTATTTATTTTTGATAATCCACCACTAAAGGGGTGAGGTGGAACCCTTACAAGGCCTGTAGGCATAAGTATTACATGGCCCGTAGGCCTTATAAGAATTCAGTGCCCGTAGGATTCAAACATTACATACAACCCAGACTAACTACTTCGAACTTCTCCTCCCCAACATCTTCATCGTGAAATAATCTCTCCACCTTTGCATGGTTGTTCAGCTAGGCTTTCCTATGCATGTACAGGCTTGTCCTGATGGCAGGTTCCATACCCTCTCATTCTTGCAATCTGTTTAGCTTCTGCATTGGTGAAAGCTCCTTGCCCGTCCTCCTCCTTCAGCTTGAATCTCTTTCAGGTAGCTCATTTGAAGATTTTATAAAATAACCAGTGAATGATACCATTGGTAAAATCAATAACATTGATTTAATACTCATTCATGACATTGATCTATCCAATTTAGTGGATGAAAATTCTATTCACAAGGAACCAATTCTATCAAGAAATTTGGACAAAGAAACTGAGTTCAATAAAAGTCCCATCCTTCCTTGGAAAGTGATAACCAATCTGATCTTGAATTTAAGGTCCTACCTTCATCACTCAAGTATGCATTCTTAGGGGACAATTGAGTCTTTCCTGTTGTCATTTCTTCCTCTCTTGAATCCAATCAATAGATGATGATTCTATATTTCCTAATAAAGCATAAGAAAGAAATTGGATGGACCCTTTCTGATATTCTTGTGATTATCCCACTCATTAGAACACATATGATTGTTCCTAAATATGAATCCAAACCATGTCATCAACCTTAGTGGAGACTCAATCCAAATCTTATGTGTAACGTCTCAACTTGGCTCACCTCTAAGATGGTGGACAGACCGGTGGGCTACATGACCTCAAGCGCATCTCCCCGAACATCAGAGGCTGCCGACTAGCAGCGAGGGACTTTTTTGTGTCTGTGGGGGAGACCATGCCCTCATAAGTAATAGGTAATATCACAGCAGAAGTAAAAGAAATTAAATAATAAATAGTGGAAGCATATAAATGAATAAATTGCAGGAGAAGCAATATACATAATCCAACTGAATAATAATCAAGTGCGGAAGCTCACAAAATGATGTCACGCCATGATGTCTGTCTAAACCGAAGGTACGAAAAACAAAAACTCAAGCATACTGTCAACTAAAAGAAAAGACACAAAGAAACAACTGCATCATGATGAAGGCTTGGTCCTCTGCCCCAGTCTCTATACTAAGCAGCAAGAAACAATCAAGCATCAGAAGTAGCACACTTCCCTTTGTCAACACCTGCAAGCATGTAATCTACTTGGGTGTCAACGAAGTCAGAGTAGAGTGTAAGATAAAATCCCAATAGGCCGGCACTCACGGTGTCTAAACCTTTCAATTTCGTGCAATAATAAAATTCAGTGTGCCAATATATAACAATTTCATATAATTAATTAAGTGCACTTAAATAATAACTCGGTCCAGATTCCCAACGACACTCGTCCCTAATCACCTACTTCGGACTAAACTGGAAGTCTGAAAGGAGTACTTATAGGTAGTATACACATATTCATATATATAAATCCTAGAAAATCAAGGTAAAATAAGGAAGAGGCATAACCCCAAGCTTGTGCTTTAAGTTGGGGTCAAAGTCATGTGTCAACCAGGTGTGCCTCAACATACCAGAAAAATATCACAAATCTCAAGAGGCTCAAAGTGACATTAATACAAAACTTCAGTGCATCATTATTAAGGGTTCAAGTTAAGAGTTGGAGTCTGAGCTCATCCGTAAGGTATAACTACATAACATCCTTTAATTTATCCAATACCACAGAGTCCGTACAAGCTAATCTTTCGAAAGATCAAGTATCACTTGAGGCATGACTTTACCCTGAGTCCGTCATGATCTCGCAAAAAGGGGTCGAGCATCATCTGAGGCTGGCTTAGCCACATTTCCAATGGATCCATCCCCAATGGGACCTTTTGGAACCATTATCACTCATAAGTATTAGAAAGCCTGAGAAAGTCTCAGTCTGGCGAAGCCAAAGACACCGCCCCCCGACACATAGTGGTAACCAGTCAAGAATAGAGGGTCTAAGTGTGACCCTTAATATGAGACTCACCTTCTTTATCCACCCTGAATTTAATTAAAGTTTTAACAGCAGTAGATATGACATAATAAGCATATGAAATTGTAGCTTGAAAACTAAAAAGATACACCCATGAATCACAAGGTATAAATTAAATATTGCAGCATATCAATCTTAACAAGGCAAGATACCACATCAACATAAGAAGATAAATGCACCTTTTAATAAATAAATAATTCAGCACAAACAACTATCAAGGATCCATCAATTCAAGTTCATAATTAATCTAAATTAATTATTTAAATTAAACACAATAAAATAGACTGTGCAACATGCGCAGTTAATTAAATTAAATGATCGGGAATGCACATTTAAATAAATAAATAATTCAGCACAAAAAACTACCAAAGATCCAACAATTCAAGGTTCATAATTATTCTAAAATAATTATTTAAATTAAACACAACAAAATAGGTTTTGCAACACATGCAATTAATTAAATTAAATGCTCGAGCATGGACATTTAAATAAATAAATAATTCAGCACCAAAAACTACCAAATATCCAAAAATTCAAGGTTCATAATTATTCTAAAATAAATATTTTAATTAAACACAATAAAAATATGTTGTGAAACACATGCAGTTAAATGAATTAAATACCCAGGCTAACAGAATTTATACCAACCACGTCGGCACACCCAAAGGGGTGTCTGACCATGTTGCAACAATTTAAACAATTTAATTTATAAAAATTAGGGCTGTAACAATTAAGTGGAATAATTAAATTAAAGAAGTTGGTTGAATTTGCACAAAGTCGGTAGACAACGACTAACGACACAATGATGAATTTTTATAAATCACAAAAAAATGAAGGGAAAGAGAGTAGAAACACAACCTTATGGTCGCCAATGATCCTATGATCCGTGGTAAGCTTTGATTTGACATAAAATAGAAGAAAACAAATGATTTTAGAAAAACTCCAAAATATGGCAAATTTTCCACAACGAACTGCGCAAAGGATAGAGAAGGAGATCGTACGATTCTTGGTGCGTGGGATAAGTCTTACTGAGAGGTTCAAATCACACCTAACAATGAAGAAAATGGATGACTAACGGAGGCATGACAATATTCCGAAGAGAGGAGAAGGTGGTGCGCACCACCTAGGGAGGGGGGTGCGCCACACATAGGAGAGGAGGAGAGGAGGAAAAAAAAGAAAGAAAAAAGGAAAGGAAAGAAAAAGAAAAAGGAAAACTAAAAAGAAGATAAATAAATAAAATAATAGAAATATAAAGGTGGAATAAATGAAATAAATAATTAAGATGGGTTTACCCCATTTTAATTATTTTTTAATTTCTCTCCAACCGTATCTATTTTATTATTTATTTTTATCCCTCTTTAAATTTCATTAATTTATTTTAAATTATTTTTATTCTCTTTAAACTCTTTTAAAATTATTTTTAGCCAGAACGCAGTGTTAGGGCATGATGTAAAAAATTTACAGAAACCTCGAGCAATTATTTAATTAATTTAATAGCTACCCGGGACCCGCACCAGGGTGCGCAAGCACGCGCCCTGGGTCGCTTTAAGAATTTAGACAACAAAAACTTAGATGGTATGCACCATGATTTAAGTCGAGACATTAAAATAATTAAATTTTTTATTATTTAATATAACTCATCAATGACACCATTAATATTTTAATGACAAAAACCATAAAAAAAGATAACAATTTTTAAATTAATATTGATTGCACATTTGTATTTAATTGGAACAATTAATAATATAACATTTATTACATTGCTCGGTTATTATTTACACTGCTATATAATTTATTAATTTTGTAAGTTCATTTTTTATTTGTTTTTTTCAATAAAAATAATAATATTAATAATAAAATTATTATTATTATTTCTAACGGCCAATAAAAATATTTATAACCTAATTAAGTTATCTTCGGGTGTGATTTGACAAAACGTTCGATGCTTGGAAAATTTATACCATGCCTAGGGTAAACCCCACGTCCCAGAACTATCGGTCATCTCATATTTATCATTCGAAGCTCCGTTTGTGAGAAAATAATTATTTATTATTAAAAATCATAATAATAAGTTAATTAAAAAGAAAGAGCGTTTTATCATGACCGAGGGTGCCAAACACCCAATGCGCATCTAGGTATACCCTGCTTAGGGTAAACCCATTGTTCCGGACTTAACGGTGGTCTCATATTTCTCATACGATGCACCATTTGAGAGTTATTTCATTTTTTTAAAGAAAACACACACACGTATGAATAAAATATAATTAAAGATTTTTATTCTATCAACGCTGAGGGTCTATGGGTCTTTAAACCCCGCGCTGACTCATTGCCTAACTCTGAAAACATTTCATGGAATATTTCAAAGTTTTAAGGAAGACTGTTACCCTTCATTTAATTTATTTAAATTTTAATTTTAATCTAACTAATTTAATAAAATTTATTTAAAAGACACATCGCAGTGTTAACTATCAGAAATAAAAAGTTATGACGCCTGATTTTAAAATATAACTACCCAGTTAATGGAAAAATTTTATTTCCTATGTTTTTTATCCTGTTCAAAACATGGAACATTACAACCTTCCCACCTTAGAACTCCTTGTCCCTGAGAATCCTTTGGGAACAATTTAACCTTCATCCGATACACAAGGGTCTTGAAGTCTCATACAAAAGATTATGTTGAATCTCCAAACTCTCAACGCACGTTCAAACATTGGTTAGGAAAGCGGCACAAAAGCCATTAAGATCTGAGGAAACACTCATTTTCCAACTGAAACACCGAGACATTACCTATCCAAACACGTTCAGTTACAGACACGGCCATGTCATCGTCTCATTAACTTCTATCCAAAGTTACTTCCCACCTTAGGTTTTAAAGTTAGAAAGAGGTAAATTCCAAGTCATGAAACCTTCTAGCATCATAATTTCATATAAGGCATTCCCTTAAGTATTCTACCGATGTTTCTCGCATGATTTCAAAAATAGATAAAATAGTCGATTCCCATTGACCTAAAATCCCAAGTCAGACCATATTTTTATGAAAAGCCCTGGCCAATCCAAACCACACTCGTCTCACTTGACGAGGCACCATAAAAAGGTACTTCACTTACCACTTCATTGAACAAGAGAGAAAACTAGTCAATCCACTCTGAACGACCATTTAAGAAGACTCTCAGCTTAGATGGTGGGAATTTTACAAACTGAACTATGATGTATTCTTCAAAGGTATCTCACATTTACTGCGAACACGTCCACCAAAGTTCATACCTGACCTCCGGTGATGTTCCTTGATTTAGGCATCCCCGATCTCGACAACAAGTCTAGGGTGACCTCAGATCGACATGACATGAGTGTAAGGAACTAACCTAAGATAGTCCATACACCATGTTTATGAGTGAGATATTGGTATAAGGATAAGATGTCCAAAAATAGGTCATTGACTGAGCCCAGAGTGACGTCCACCTGGTGGTCACGTCAGAAGAAATGACTGGTGTACAAGAGTTCATCCAATGAATTGCTACATGGAAATCCAAGGGTCACTCAATACTAAACAAAACCTTAATAAGAATAATGCGTTAGCGTGCAACAATGATAATACCACCCTAAACAAGCCCAACAACTTTTAATGATTTAGCATGGTGTAAGACCGATGCTCTCTTAGTGCATCAAGGATGAAGGAAAGATATGGGACATTCTTGTCACTTAAAGAAGAGTACATTAAGAGGATTTAGAGATTAATAGAAGGAAAATGTTTAAACAACTAGCATGAAAGCCCAAAAAAACTGGCTGGTGTTTCAAAACACCTGAGTATCTGGAAGTTATCCTAAGCATTGGGATGAACTTGATTATTTTAACATAGAAGTAATTGTACTACATAGATGACCTGAAACATATTTAATAGTGCATGAATTGACGATTACACTGAACTCAAACAATTCATCACAACGTTAATCACTTGATGGCACCGCATATGTGAACACATACTTCCCCAAGGTGATACAGAAGCCAGATGACTTTTAACTCAGATGATGACATACCAAGTCTTCCATCGCTGTGGAGTAGAGAGGGTCAGACGACCTATGAAGCAACTGACCATTCCTAAGGCTTTCCTAACCTAATGGAAATGAGTATTACTCAATGATCAAGCCCGAAACAAAATTCAAGGAAAACATAACCACCCTTCTAAACAAGGGTTTCATTTTAAGCAAGGGGGTCCGATTAGGCACAATGACTTGTGAAAGGTTTTGTTCCAAAGCAACTTAAGGAGAAACTCAAACTACCATTATACCAAGGTCTTAAGTAGAGGACATCACTATAGGTTCCATATCAAATCCCTTTATATTTAATCACATTTAATCTTTAATCATAAAAATATTTAATCAAAACATCAAGTACCATTTTTCAAAACAAAACACAAGGTATTCGATCTTAAACAACACCTTAAGGTAAAAATAGGAAAGTTTTATAAAACTCCATTTTAGAACATTTTACATTAATTGACTTCCCATCGTTAATTAGGAAATCTATCACATAAATTTACTTTTAAGAAGATAAGGCGACCTATAAGGGTCCCACTAAGATGAAATGGGTTCATTAGAATACAACCCCCCAAAAAATAGTTGTTTAATTATTAATAGTCACAACACCCATATCGGGTTATCTCATACGAAACATGAATCAACTAGCCTACTTGGTCCTAGTTGTTCCTTTAGGTATTTAACCAATTTATTTGAAATTATAACATGCTCAAACACATATCAAACCAGATATATGGGTTGATATCAGCCTAATAAGTGACTGTACACTTTATCATTTTTGGCATTTGGATCTCATTCAAAGGCAACCAATAAATTTTTTGCAAAGCAACTAATTACATAAAAAACAAGCTAGAAGGTCATTACAAAAATCTAACAGAGAGAGACATCTTGCAATCAAATAAGCATAACATTTTAATCACAGAGACATACTAATAGGCACAAAATCATGATACAAGGCTAACATGGTATTAAACAAGAAGCATGGCAATCGACTAGCATGCTAAATATATCACTGAAACATGGTTTCTAAAAAGTCATGATAAATAATTAAAAGGCATGGAATACATTCAAGGCACACAATTTGAATCAATAGGAATCCTAAAATGCAACTACATGGCATGGCACTATACATGGAATGTGAATTCCTACATGCCTATTATGATGCATGCAATGCTTCATCCATACCTTGACAAGCCAAGGGCAAAATTTCATAAATTTCATAAATTCATAAGCAGCAGAAATTACACCAATCACTCAAAGTGAAATCATATCAATTGTAATAACAAAAAGCATGAGCAGCAATCCCAACCCTGACCACTTGGTCATTTCCTATACGTGGGGTGATCAGTCCCAGGAACGACTATTAACCAAGAACCAACACATTCCTAGTCTCCTCTCAACCAACCCAAAATATTCATATGAAGGAAAATACCACCTTTGATACCACTTTGTAACGTCCTGACCCGGCTCACCTCTAAGACGGTGGTCGAACCAGTGGGTTACATGACCTCAAGAACATCTCCCCAAAGGCCAGAGGCTTCTAACTAGTAGCGAGGGCCTTTTTCGTGTCCATGGGGGTGACTATGCCCTCATAGGTAATAGGTAATATCACAGAAGAAGTAACAAAAATTAAATAATAAATATCTGAAGTATATAAATGAATAAACTATACCAGAAGCAATATACAGAATCCAACTGAACAATAATCAAGTGCAGAATCTCATAAAATGATGTCATGCCATGATGTCTGTCTAAACTAAAGGTATGGAAAACAAAAACTCAAGCATACTATCAAGTAAAAGAAAAGACACAAAGCAACAATTGCATCATGAGCAAGGCTCGATCCTCTGCTTCAGTCTCCATCCTAAGTAGCAAGAAACAATCAAGCATCATAAGCAGTACACTTCCCTTTGTTAATACCTGCAAGCATGTAATCTACTCGGGAGTCAATGATGCCCGAGCAGGGTGTGATATAAAATCCCAGTAATCCAGCACCCATGGTGTCTAAACCTTTCCATTTCTTACAATAATAAAATGAAATGTTCCAATATATAACAATTTTAGATAATTAATTAAGTGCAATGAAATAAATAACTCAGCCCAGATTCCCAACAACACCCATCCCTAATCACCTGCTTCGGCCTAAACTGGAAGTCTGAAAGGACTACCTATAAGCAGAATACACATATGCATATATATAAATACTGGAAAAGAAAGTTAAAACAAGGAAGAGGCATACCCCCAAGCTTGTGCTTTAACTTGGGGTCGAAGTCACGTGTCAACCAGGTGTGCTTCAACATACAAGAAACATATCAAAAATCTAAAGAGGCTCAAAGCATAATTAATATAAACCTTTAGTGCATCATTATTAAGAGTTCAAGTTAAGAATTGAAGTTTGAGCCCATCCCAAAGGTATCACTATAGAACATAATTCAATTTATCCAATACCACCGAGTGCATCCAAGGAAATATTTCGAAAGACCAAGAATCGCTCGAGGCATAGCTTTACCCTGAGTCTGTCCCGATCTCGCAAAAAGGGGCCAAGCATCATCCGAGGCTGGATTAGCCACATTGAAAATGGATCTATCCCCGATGGGACCTTTTGGAACCGGTATGACTCATAAGTATTAGAAAGCCCATGGAAGTCTCAGTCTCGTAAAGCCAAATACACCACCCCTCAGCGCGTAGTGGTAACCAATCAGAAACGAAGGGTCTAAGAATGTACCTTAATATGGGACTCACCTTCTTTCCCCGCCCTAAATTTAATTAAAGTTTTCGCTGTTGTAGATATGACATAATAATCATATGAAATTTCATCTTAAAAACAAAACAGATAAACCCGTACATCACAATGTATAAATTAAATATTGCAGTATAGAAATATTAACAAGGAAAGATACCACATCAGCATAAGTAGATAAATTCACTTTTTAATAAACAAATAATTCAGCACAAACAGCTACCAAGGATCCAACAATTCAAGTTCATAATTAATCTAAATTAATTATTTAAATTAAAAACAAAAAAATAGGCTGCGCAACACATGCAGTTATTTAAATTAAATTCTCTAGCATGAACATTTAAGTAAATAAATAATTCATCTCAAAAAAACTACCAAATATCCAACAATTCAAGGTTCATAATTATTCTAAAATAATTATTTAAATTAAACACAACAAAATAGGCTGCACAACACATGAAGTTAATTAAATTAAATGATCAGGCATGCACATTTAAATAAATAAATAATTCATCACAAAAAACTACTAAATATCCAAAAATTCAAGGTTCATAATTATTCTAAAATAATTATTTAAATTAAACACAATAAAAAAAGGTTTCGCAACACATGCAGTTAAATGAATTAAATATTCAGGCTAACGAAATTTATACCGACCATGTAGGAACACTGAAAGGGGTGTCTGACCATGTTGCAACAATTTAAACAATTTAATTTATAATAATTAATGCTGAAATAATTAAGCAGAACAATTAAATTAAAGATGTTTGGTGAATTTTCACAAAGTCGGTAGGCACCAACTAATGGCACAACTGTGCATTTTTATAAATCACAACAAAATAGAGGGAAAGAGAGTATACACCCTACCTTATGGTCACAGATGATCCTATGATCCATGGTAGGCTTTTATTAGAACTAAAACAGAAGAAAATAGATGATTTTAGAAAAACCCCAAAATATGGTAAATTCCTTCCATGGCGAACTGTGAAAATGATAGAGAAGGAGATCATATGATTATTAGTGCATCGGATAAGCCTTACTAAGAGGTTCACAGTTCACCTGATGGAGAAAAAAGTGGACGATGAATGAAGGTGAAACAATCGTCTGAAGAGAGGAGAAGGTGGTGCGCACCACCTAGGGAGGAGGAGTGCGCCATGCACAGGAGAGGAGGAGAGGAGGAAAGAAAGAAAGAAAGAAAAAGGAAAGGAAATAAAAAGAAAAAGAAAAAAGAAAAAGGAGATAAATAAATAAAATAATAAAAAAATGGTGGAGGAAATGAAATAAATAATTAAAATCGGTTTACCCCATTTTAATTATTTTTTAATTTATCTCCAACCGCATCTATTTTATTATTTATTTTTATCCAGCTTTAAATTTAATTAATTTCCTTTAAATTATTTTTATTCTCTTTCAACTCTTTTAAAATTATTTTTAGCCTGAATGCAGTGCTAGGGCACGATGTAAAATTTTTACACAAAGCCCGAGCAATTATTTAATTAATTTAATAGATACCTGAGACCCGCAACAGGGTGCGCAAGTGCGCACCCTGGGTCACTTTAAGAATTTAGACAACAAAAAATTAAATGGTCTGCACTATGATTTAAGTCGAGACGTTAAAATAATTAAAATTATTATTATTTAATATAACTCATCAATGACACCGTTAATATTTTAACGAAAACAACCATTAAAAAAAAGATAATAGTTATTAAATTAATATTGATTGCACATTTGTATTTAATTGGAACAATTTATAATATAACATTTATTACATTGTTAAGTAATTATTTACACCGCTACATAATTTATTAATTGTGTAAGTGGATTTTTTATTTGTTGTCTTCAATGAAAATAATAATATTAATAATAATATTATTATTATTATTTCTAACGTCCAACAAAAATATTTATAACCCAATTAAATTATCTTCAGGTATGATTTGACAAAACGTTCGATGCTCGCAAAAGTTATACCCTGCCTAGGGTAAACCCCACGTCCTAGAACTATCAGTTGTCTCAGATTTCTTCTTCGATGCACCGTTTGTGAGAAAATAATTATTTATTATTAAAAATAGGAATAATAAATTAATTAAAAATAAAAAGCGTTTTATCATGAGCGAGGGTTCCAAATACCCGATTCACATAAAGGTTATACCCTTCCTAGGGTAAAACCAGTGTTCCAAACCTAATGGTGGTCTCATATTTCTCATACGATGCACCGTTTGAGAGTTATTTCATTTTTTGAAAGAAAACACACACGTGCATGAATAAAATAAAATTCAATATTTTTATTCTATCAACGCTGAGGGTCTATGGGTCTTTAAACCCCACTTTGTCTAATTACCTAACTCTAAAAATATTTCATAGAATATTTCAAAGTTATAAGGAAGACTTTTACCCTTCATTTAATTTATTTACATTTTAATTTTAATCTAATTAATTTAATAAAATTTATTTAAAAGACACATCGCATTGTCAACTATCGAAAATAAAAAGTTCTGACTCTCGATTTTAAAATCGACCTACCCAGTTAACAGAAAAAAAATTCCTGCATTTTTTTATCTAGTTCAAAACAAAAAAAGTTATATTATGGATGTGGTAATGAAAGAACTTCTTAAGTTGTTGAAAGTAGGTATCATCTACCCCATTGCTAAGAGTGAGTGGGTAAGCCCAATTCATGTTGTCCCAATGAAATCCAGAATCACTATGATCACCAATGAGGATGGTGAACTTCTCCCCAAAAAGGTTAGTAGTGGATGGAGAGTCTGAATTGACTATAGGAATATCAACTCATGTAACAAGAAACACCATTTACCATTTCCATTTTTTGATCAAGTCCTTGAGTGAGTGGCGGGTCATAAATTATATTGCTTCCTAGATAGATTCTAGGGGTATAATAAAATCAATTTCTCCTTAGAGGATCAAGGAAAAACAAAATTCACTTGTCCATTCAACACTTTTTCCTTCAAGCGCATGCCCTTTGGGTTATGTAATACCCCTGGTACCTTCCAGTGATGCATGATGGGAATCTTCTCGGACATGGTGGCAGACTGTTTAGAGGTATTCATGGATTACTTTTTCATATTTGGGGATAGTTTTGAGGGATGCCTTCTGAATGTTGAAAGGGTTTTTTCAATATTCGAGGATAAGAATATCATCCTAAATTGGGAAAAATACCATTTTATGGTAAAGGAAGTACTTTTTCTAGGTCATATGGTCTCTAGTATAGGGATTGAAGTTGATAAAGAAAAGGTCGAGATCATTCGTCACCTTCAATCTCCTAAAACTATCAAGGAAGTGAGGTCCTTCTTAGGACATGATGGTTTCAATAGAAGGTTCATGAGGAATTTCATCTCTATTTATTGACCACTTTGTGCTCTATTGGTGAAATATGCTCCATTTTTATGGACAAAAATCTATGATGAATCATTCTCTACACTGAAGTCAGTTCTTATATCTCCACCTCTCATGCAATCTCTAACTTGGAAACTTCATTTTGAGCACATGTGTGATGTGAGTGACTTCCCTATAGGAGCAGTCTTAGGAAAATGGTGTGAGAAAAATACATGTTTCATTGATTGTGCAAGAAAATATTTAAATAATGCACAAATTAACTACACCACCACTGAGAAATAGTTTCTTGTTGTTGTCTTTTCCTTAGAGAAATTCAGGTTCTATCTCTTAAGATCACCCATCATTGTCTTCACTGACCATTCAACCTAGAAACACCTTTTCCAAAAAAAATATGAGAAGGATAGATTGATTAGGTAGGACCTTCTTATTTAAGACTTTGATTTAACCATTAATGATAAAAAGGGTGTTGAAAATGTGGTAGGTGATCACCTCTCTAGGATGGAATTTAAAGACAACTCACATCACCTTTTTGTGTCTGATTCATTTCCCGATGAGCACCTCTATTCTGTGAGTGATTGCCCATGGTATGATGACATAGACAACCATTTGGTGATGGGTGAAATTACAAAATTCCTAGGGACCCAAGATAAGAGGAAATTCCTTTCTGATTTCAAACACTATGTGTTTGATGATCCTTACCTCTTCAAGTTCTGTCCTGATCTAATCATTAGGAGATGTGTTCTCGAGTCTGATCAAGAGTCCATTCTAAATTTTTTTCATAGAGAGTCATGTGGAGGTCACTTTTCCATAAAGAAAACCACTTAAAAGATCCTACAAAGTGGTTTATATTAGACTAACCTCACTAAGGATTCCTTCCAATTCAGAAAAAGATGTCCTCAATGTCAATAAGTAGGATCCATTACCAAAAGGAATCAAATTCCCCTGACTCCCATTCTGGTCATCAAAATATTTGATTGTTGGGGAATTGATTTCACGAGACCCTTCCCAAAATCTAGGGGATACCTCTACATATTCTTATCTATGAAGTATGTCTCAAAATGGGTTGAGGCCATTCCCACCAAGTCCAATGAACATCATGTTATGATCCGATTTCTGAAAGAGCACATATATTATCGATTTGGAATTCCTAGGGATATAATTAGTGATCGATGAACCCATTTTGGAACTTCCCATTCTCTTCACTCATGTATAAGTATATGATTTATCATAAAGTTTCCACTGCATACCATCCTCAAACCAATGGTCAAGCTGAGTTAGCGAATAGGGAGATTAAGAAAATTCTTAAAAAAACTGTCAATCCCTCTAGGAAGGATTGGCCTGAGAAACTCTTGGATTCCCTTTGGGCATATTGTACAACATTCAAAACCATCCTAGGAATGTCACCATATAGGTTGGTTTATGTAAAAGCATGCCATTTACCTATTGATATTGAGCATAAGGCCTTTTGGTCAGTAAAAAAAAATGAACTTTGAAATTTCTTTGGCCAAAGAAAAGAGGAAATTAGATCTTAATGAAATTGAGGAACTTAGAATGGTGGATTATGAAAATTTATGGGTAAATAAATCTAGAGTTCAAGCCTACCAATCTAGGAATGTCAAAGTCAAACACATTGAACTGAGAAAATTTGTTCTCTTGTATAGTTCAAAACATCATTTACACCTAGGAAAGTTGAGGTCCAGATGGTTAGGTCCATACATAGTGCATAAGGTGTACCCCCATGGGGTTATAGAAATTCAAGATCCCACCAATGGTCAAATATTTAAAGTTAATGGTCATAGAGTCAAACCATTCATTGAACCATTCCAAAAACATGAAGTTTATGAATACTTGTGTGAACCAATCATAAACGAGGAAAATACTTAAACAATTAAGGGTCTAAGTCGAGCTAGAGATGTTAAACAAAAGCATTGCATGGGAGGAAACTTGTGGTTTTCATGTTTCCAATCATTGTGAATCATCTTTTTCTTCAAACAGGATTAATGAATGATTTTGATATTAAATTAAATACTTAATCAATAAACTCTAAATATTATAGTACCTTATACTGTTGACCTAATCTTCTATTATGAGTATGGATGAGAATGAAAGGGGAGCGCCGTATTCATCCGTGTCACGTGGTGTGATCCCAGAGTAATACCTTACCTAGAAATTTAAAAAGAAGACAATGAATCATAAGTTTATTTTATTTTATTTTTATGTGTTTGTAGGTTAAAAGAAAAATACAAAAAAATAATAATAATTAAAAAAATTAAAAGGACAGATCATAGGTCATAGAGAAAACCCTGTCACAACTTGAGAAGCCGTGGGGACTTGAACCCGAGACCGAAGGGAGATAGGGGAAAATGCTTTCCACTGAACTATAACTTAAAATTATTCCTTCTTCTATATTTTTTGTATATATAATTATATTTTACATATATATATATATATATATTATTATTTTTTTGTTTGTTTGTTTTTCATTGTTCCACTACAGAACTCTACGAGTGACATGGATATCAAAGGATTCCATGATCCTCATTTTCAATGTCCTCTTTCAACTGCTATCCTCTACCCCCTTATAAGTTTTCTTTTCTTTAAACACTGCAGACATTGTTATTCTAAGTTGGGGGGTGAAAAGAAAAAAATTACCTTTGTGTGCAAAAAAAATGCGTGGAAGGAAAATTTTCTTTAACCTTGAACATGATAATACAAATTTCACACTTTGAAATTTAATATGAAATAATTTTTCGTTCCTTGATTTTGATTTTAATTCATGTTTAAGTTCATGTGCATATATTTTGGAAAGTGCGGTTGTTCGATATGATTTTTCACAGTTTATATTTTCATCCATTTAATAACAAAATAAAAAATGAACTTCCTCTGTATTGTTGGGTATTATTTTGAGTTATTGGGGTCCCATAATAAATGACACAGGTTTTTTGATCATTTTAATTTTAACATTAGTATTCAAAAAAATCAGGAAAAAATCAATTACGTGTAGAGAAATGGATTGACCTAAAGTGTGGCTTTTGACACTTGGGGATCATGACTTCATTGTTTTCTGGCCCAAAGTTGGGAATTTTACCTCTATTTGTGGTAATTTGAATTTGTTTTTGATTGAGTAAACTTGATATGATTCCTGAGTATGTGAGCTTCACTTGGTTCCCTAAGGTCTTTGATCTTGGGAGTCATCGGCAAAGTCTTGCTATATGGGTTGAATCAATTGAGTTCAATTTCAATTAAAATAGAAAAATTGTAACAAAAAAATATATAAAAATTAAAAATAGAAAAAATGAATACTCATATGAATATTAAAATGTGATTCCACATAGCACTTCCATCTTTTATCTCTTGAATAAAGATGAACCCCCATGTCTATTGTGACACACAACACTTCATCATGCTTAATTGAAATTGGAAGAAATGTGGTGATAAATTTGAAAAAAGTAATGGGCTTGAGCTTGGGATATTCCTATGGACCTATCTTGTTTTAAATTATTTTGATGGGTTTCATAATTGTTTGGTATGAGATCTTTTGGTGAGAATTGTGTGTTAAAATGTTTTTGGAAAAGGGAATTCAAATTTCATAATTTTGAGAAACATTTTTCTCAGGACTAGAAAAACTGAAGTTGTGGATGTGATTAGACACTAAAAGAGGATAATATTCATTTATTATATTATAATATTAATGTTATTTATTAATCATAAACACTATTTTTAGTGCATTTTACAATTTAAACATTATTTTATATTATGATTATAATTCCTTCTTAAAATGCACTATTGCATTGTACATTCTTAAACACCTCATAAAATAAAAATGGTCTTGATTTTACTTTCATATTTTATTTTCAGATTTCCCATGATATATCAAACAATTAATGCTTTTGGAGCACTTTAAGATTCATATTGGAAGACCACCAAAGTGGGCTTGAACCAACAACATTCTGGGAAAAGTGAATTGGACAACAACACAATAAAAGTACTGCATCGGCCAAGATTCAAGCCCAATGAATCTAAAAATTTATCTTAAGATAGATGAAATCATGGGTAATATTTTATTCAACATTAGAATAAGCTAATTCTGATATTTTATTGGAGTTCTAGGTGGCCCAAGTTGGAGATAAAATTCTGGGCCAGATTCTACAACCCAGAAAAATAGTCCACCATTTTACACATATCCTCCAAAAAAATATCCATTTGGGATGAAATTTTACAGAAAGTCAGGGAACATCTGTATATTCATATTTTTTTCTATAGACCACCCAAATTCGGTCATCTTGATGCTTGTTTGGACACACCTGTCAAAGACATGCAAGTTGGATCAACTTTTTTTGTCAAGGGTGGAAAAGTCTACTGTCCCTCAACTTTACACCCACCTTGTCCTACCACCATTAACTGAGGAGACTTAGACTATTGGTGGATATACCCAAGGATTCCTAAATTCCTATTTAAGTTAGTGGTGGTGGAGGAGTTTATCCTATTTGGTGATTTGTTTAATTGCAATGTTATGCTACAATTTTGTTGCCTTGAGTTTTTATTTCTCATGTAAGTAGTTCAATTCACCTTAGTTTCTTAATAAAAGTTCTTATTCTAATATTATTCAGTTCTTATTCATATCATGTTGATAATTTTGGCTCAAGGTGTGAATTTCTTTACACCAAACCATGTGAAATTATCACACAATGGTGGAGTGATCGTTATTTCATTGTTTTTTTACTTCTTCAATTACTCCCTCATGAGTCTACTTCCCACTTCCATTGAAAACATAGAATCAATGGAGGGATAACCCACTTACGGGTTGATACAAGGGAGTAGAAAGGGGAAGTATTGGATGTTATTTATCACTCCATTAATTTCTAATCCTTCTTTTAATTGAGAATTTTTTTTGACGATATTTAAAATCCTTCAACCTTGTTGAATTTAAGGCCACACACTTCAAGTGCTAATATGAACATTTACCTTGGAGTTCTAAAAAAATTGATCCGTAAAGTGTATAGGTGATTAGTATTTGGGTGTTTAGGTATTAAACCATTAAGTGATGATGTTTCTTGATGTTGGAAGCAGGCATACAGCGGAAGCCCCAAACAGGTGGGTTTTTAAAAAATTTCCACCGACGGTCGATGTAAACATGTCAACGTCGGAGAAGAGTAGCCCGATCTTAGCTGAGGACCACACATGAAGGATTTTAAGCAAAAAAATTAAACTGTAAAATACCTGGATTAAATCTGAAGCCATGCACGATGTCTGCTCGTCGTTGGCGATCACTGCTCAAAGAATCTGAAGTCAAATTCCTCTAGATCGTCCACACGCACTTCAAGGAATCCGTGGGAGCGTTGTTCGTCATAATCCGAGTGCTAGCGCAGATTTGCGACGATGCCTTCAACGCTCCAATGACCACCGCATCGCATCGCTAGCGATGCCCAAGAGAGAGCTCCATCTGAGCTCCTTGGATCCAGAGCATCTCTCTATTGAGTGTGGGAGAGAGGAGAGGAGAGATAAGCTCCATGAATAGTGTTTGGAAAATTCCCCTCCTCTTCTATTTATAATACTCAATTAAAATACCCGGTATCGCCTCGCTGACCCTGAATACGTAACGCACAATCAATGACATTTTATGACTACTAAAATGAGCCATAAATATTATTATCATTTACTTGTAATATATTAAAATATATTACATGATAATAATTAAGTCATTAACCAGACTCATCGCTCCCATAAATATTAATTGAACCTTGATTAATTTAATATTCGTCAATTAATATTTTTTCATGTATTTACATAAAACTCGTAAATACATTTAATAAATAAATTCAATACTCATTATTATAAACTCGAATAATATGAATTTATCTATTTCATTGGTGATCATTTAACTTTGGAAAAATCCCGGACCCCTGTGGCGGGGCCCACCATGTCCAAAAATCATATTCAATTGAATAGATAAGATTCTTGAATACGCTGTTGTGTGTGACCCTCTAGGCCCTTATTTTGACAGTCATGAATAGTATTCACAGACCAAGAGCGGGATCTAGCAACCCATCATGGCCCCTGAAGAAATAAGGATTGTCACAACAGTGACAACCAACCTACAAACACGCACTATGTAATATAATCTCTTTGTCTATAATATCTCATAAACAGGATGCACTCTTGTGTCATCACCATTTTCTTGCTTTATTGTTTTTTGATGTAACTGGATGTATTTACCCTCGACTTCCATGTCCATGGTCTTATAAAGGTACTTCCATCCATATCAACATGACCAGAGATATATTACTTCCATAACCCAGAAGCGACAAATCCTTTCTTGACCATTCAACCAATGTCATTCCACCAATGACGCAACCGACACAAACTACCTCGCCACGACTTCATTGCCATGGTTTTCGTCTTGCATCAAAATACATAATCAAGTTACATACATTGGTAATGATCACATTTCCGGAGACCATCACACACAATCGTAGATAGGAACATCCAATGACACCTGAAACATGTGGTGTTCCTATTGGCGGGTCAGTTCTCATGATCTCACTACTAGAGATCACCAAGTGAAAACTTCATGAGAAGAAGTCTCAATGCTTATGAGCCCCCATAACCTGATGTTCAGACATCTACTATATCCAATTAGTAAGATGTATCTAGACCATTGAACATATATTTAAGATTAATGTCATAGTATCTAGAGGTTCTCATTATAGCCTGGGAACTGCTCTAACCTTTCAATACGACAATTAACCTTTGGAAATTACCATTTCAATAGTGGAAGCAGAAAATTCTACATTATAATGGTAAGATGAAATCATGTATCTCTAACTGTATACACAATATGGTAATCAAAAGCACTGAATAGTTGGGTCTAGGGAACCCACTATTTCAACGCTCCCACTTGCACTAGAGACAACTTGCTAACCAAACTTGTTAGATACTCACATGATGAACATCATGTTTCTACTGAGTAATGGATTTAGCTAATGGGTCCGCCACGGTTCCACTGCATGGCTATTCTACTATAGAAACCTCATCTCTTTGAGTAAAACTACTCAAGAGATGGTATCCCGAGTATATCTCAATTTTTGTCCACTGTCATAGCTTGACATCTTGGCTAGTAAGAATATCATAATCTACATTATGATAATACTTTTCTCACCAGGTGCATTTCCAAGAACTGGAACAAATCATTGCATTTAACTGCTTCTTATATATCTTAGAATCTGCAATGTACTCGGGTTTGTAGGTATGGACACCACAGGATGATATGAGCTTGACTCACTCATCGCCTTTAGCCTAACTGCAATACTAGATCACATTGATCAATGGAAGACTAGTTTATATCCCCAAAAACTAGTATCCTTTCTTCTCCACTTACCAGGTACATATCTTTTGTACTTGTCGAAGCACAATTAGATTGTTCTGACTACATCCCTTGCAGTTCTCCTAGATATAACTGATATCTACCCAAAAAACCTTGGCAATACTAGTTCTTGTACATATCTTGGCATGCGTGATTGATCCATCGCTCCGATGTATGGATTTCAACTCACCACATCTATCTCTTCCCATGTCACATACAGGTCAACATGGGGAGATTATGCCTTGTAAAATAAGCAACCATTCATCTCTTGAATTGTTTCAACTTGTATTTTTCAATACAATTTCACTATATGTACGATTGACTAGGACCAAGAAACCTATAGATCTACCTCAATAGATCTCGTTCCCTAGAACTTAGGTTGATACTTTAAGTCAATCATTAGAGAATAAATTTCATTTTGGTCTTAACTTACTGTGAGACCAATGTCTGTTTTCCATATGTTTCCGAACATATTTTTCATGGAAAACTTTAGCGCTCCCACTAACCTCTAGTAGACACATGGAAAACATTGTTTTAAATTTATATACTATGATCATGTTGCTTACGTTAATCCTAATCCAGATTTTAGTAACTTGCAACCTTTATTAGCATTCTGTGATGTGACCATCCCTTTCTCGTTGCGTCGTATAGACACCATCCACAATTGGTGGTCATGACATCCAATGTTAAATAAATTGATCACAGATTTTAGCTATGCTAAGTAAAATTCTAACAGATTTAGGCATAAAAACTTGGTGAAACCAATCAAGCCTTATTGTTACTAATCTTGTACCATCCATGTATCAACTCACTTGAATACCCACCACAATATTCAAAATAATATCCCCTTTTTTCACTTTGATACATGGAATCCATTAATTGAATTTTAGTTGGTCTTATCAATTTTAGTTAATTGCCATACACTGCTTACATGTAGGAAATTTTATTCACATTGAAAAATAGATCACTAAACATGGTGAATATAAAAACCATCACCATGGTTTTATCCTTCCTACACAGTATGTGTCTCCGGAACATACTTTGTTCCACATGCGCTTGTAGAACTAGATCCTATTCCAACTACTTTTGCATTTTGTGCATTGACTAAACACAAGCCAATATAGCTCCCACTATCTCTAATAGAGATGTGCACCCTTATATAGAAGTTTAGTCTATTTCTTGACTACCTAATCTTCTATCTTATGGATTTATGTAACATCCTAAACAACTGTTAGTATTATTACACTAAATACACAATGTGTTTGTCTTGACACAAGTTCGTTTATGTCCTAACAAACTCTTTGCATCCAAACACATGTTCTTATGACATAATGGGTTTACATCATACTATGGATCATATGATATCCATTTGTCATTATAGTTGGAATATGGTTGTGGGATATCATTTTTATTTGAAAATCATTTCATGAAATACAATGGAAGTTTCTCTTAGTTGCAACATTGATATTACTTACATCAATATTTTGATGTATAACATATGTGTTTAGGAATTTCTCCACGCTATATGTTTATTGATCAATGTTTATATGTAAGACTTGATAATCAATCCTCCTCATTAACATCAATGTTGTGATGTCGATAAGGTAATGTGTGTTTAGGAATTGCTCCACGCTACATTATCTTGATTGATTAATGCTTGGTCGAGATATTCTTCAGTATCCCAACCCGAAGCAACTCATATCTCCTGACCAAGAAAATAATTCACTTTGATATTCCTTAATTACTTAAAAGAATCTTATGAAGTATATATACCTCTAGCTTATACTTGGAATAGTTCACACCTTCGTGTTGAACTATTTCCAAAAGCTTTGTGACGTACCTTTATTTCTAAAGGCTCCTTTGTCTAAACTAAAGACATCAATAATACCAAAAGTATTTAGTTTTTCCAAGCCTAAATACCTTACTTGGTATATTCATGACGTCCATTTTTAGTATTACTTGACAAAGAATTATCCTGCCACAACTGGGTATAAGTCTTACAATTATATTCTTAACTAATTGCCTATGATTCATGTATCACTGAACTAGTGATTGAGTTTACCAAAAACAACATTCATTCCAAAAACTGAAATAATGTCTCCTTGCATCCAAGGACACATGAGTTTAATGTTTGTGGTTATACTCAACAATAGTTCAACACGAATCTTTCACTTGGAAATTAAAGAAGTCGTGTACTTCTCACCACTGGCCTAGGTATCACCCTTTCACAGCCACTTGGAGAATACACCTGACTTCTAGTAAGGTTTATATACTAACTTGTTTATCATATTAGAATACACATATGTTACTAGCATATTGTATTTAATACCCAAGTAGTAAAAGGAAACATCACATTGATGAATATGCCTGATGTAGAAGCGAAAACTTGCTTCTTTAAATCAGTTTATTTCTTTTAAACTTCCATAGTATTATTTTATAATATGCAATGAAAATAACCTCTGTTAATGCCTCATTAATTGAAGGATGTTGCAAATATTTCATTGGCATTAAATGCCTTTGACCTTTTCACATTGTCTTTCAATTTATCCGCCATAAGAATTAAAGCTTAATTGTCTTTTATTCTTATTCACTTTGTGAACCTTACCTAAATTGGTAATGAAGCGTTTACTCAATAATTGTTCGTTTTGTAACTTAAAACGATAATTGAGTAATGTGGTGAAAATTATATTTAAAGATCATGATTGATCTTTCAATTTACACATGTCGGTGTAAACTTCGTCTTATTCATATCATTGTTTCACTTTCTCCTTGCAAACATCTCAGAGATGAGACTTTATGTTATATCATCTATGTCCTGGTGTACTGACCGCAACTAACACTGGACATTGATGAAAGCATAATGATATAACTATCATATGATTAGTACATTAGTCTCCTATAATCATTTTTACCCTCGCTTCTTGAGGTATTTTAACAATGTTGGGGACACTGACACCTTGATTTTCCTATATCACAGTACTATACGCACGCGCCTGTACTATTCATGGATACTTGTTTCAGTGTGGACATTTAATTTGTCCAATATTTATCACAATTTAAACTTGTGGTATAGATTTCCAATTTTCTACAAAAATAATTTTAGCAGATTAGTGCCATTTATCTGAATTACTAGTTAAGACATTTTTGATTAATTACTTAAATCATTTTATGTCTCCCACTATTTTATTGGATTCTAGGAACCCTCTGTGCTTGAATCAGAATACTCTATCACTTGAGTATTCTAGTGGAAAGGATCCTGGAACCACCCCTCATAGTCTACAAGCTAAGGCTACACCACTACTTGGAGGGTTCTAGGTAGACTTTTGGCTGGACGACCGCTTTAACTTGCGGTTCCTTGATCTGTTGAGTGAAGTCCCAGCTTCTTAAAATCAAAATTTGATTTACTCAACACTTACCTCTAAAATGATAGCAAGTTAGCTATGGATAATCCTTACTTTCACTTTATTTAAGTTGACCTATCATTCTTATAAGGACTCCCCAGTAGTAAGAGGCACCCTCAGCTGAGGCATGATCGACACCCCAAATAGCTGGTTTTGTCCAAATTTGAATGACAGAAGGCTGTTTAGACTTAATATATCTTTGAGGGTTTTATTTTTTTTAGTGTGACGAAAGAGATCATTTTCTAATTTTATAAGCACGTACTATGTGATCGCACTCACAACTGACCGTGCAAGAAATAGAAATTTCATCGCGTCACATGTTCATTTTATCTTGCATGCTTGTTTATTATTATACTATGTTATCGCGCAATAAATTACACATGCACGAAATTAATAAAACATGCAGAAATAAAATGAACACCTAATCATGAGACGGTACTATTGGTTGATTCGTTGAGTGAATAACGGACCAAACGAAACCCTAGGGGTAAGTACCTTTTAGTCGCATGGCTTGCAACTTGAATAGAAATGTCTGCTCATCCAATGCATCCAACTCCTGTCTGGTGTGTCGTCGTCACTTGGCGTGAAATGCGTCACCGATCGTCTCTTCAGTATACAATTGTACTTGCACGCAGGCGAGGGGGTCTCAGTGTATAAATGTATAACTCTGAGAATGGGCACGTAGGCCCTTATACATATAACGACTCTGAGACGACACACATATCACCTTTTTATTTAAAATAATTATTACAAAACCACATGAAATAATTAAATAAATAATTAAAAACGCACCAAAAATTTATTGGTCGGTCTTAGCTCATGATCAGACATATACGCATTAAGCTCACGTATATTCAATAAATGCAGAATAAAATTAAACTTGCATTAAAATAAACTTGAGGGCTTTAAATTGAATTAAAAATTTCACTCTAATTTTTAATTCAATAAATACGTCATTCGGTCCCATTTAATTAATTTAGTTTTAAAAACTAAAAATTAAATTAATTAATTAATTTAATTATTCTCCTAAATAAATTAATTACGCCGCAGTCGTTATTAAATCAAAAATTAATAATTAATTAATTTAATTATCAACCATAATTAAATTAATTATCTTAATTAATTTTTGATTAATTAAATTATATATGGGCCCCAAAAACCGGGCGGGGCCTCTGCAGGTCAGGGCGAACCCACAGAGGCTCAGTCTGTGCCTTTCAAACCTCGGGTAGGGGTGTTCTAGGCTGGAAAGGTCCGCCCATGACCATTTCTGGCAGAGCAGACCCATCTGGGCCCATTTTGAGGTGGACCTACCGGAAGGAGTCGGGTGTGTTACACCTCATGGAGGCATGACACACAAGCAGGGAGGCCTTGTGGAGAGTAGCCCATAGCTGGTCGAGGTGTCCACAGTCTGATGGGACGTGGCGCAGCGGACAACCCGGAACGCCAGAAAAGGAGTACACGGAGGGGGTTCCGTTGTGGGTTTCTGGACGGAAGGTGACTCGCCGGACTGGAGCCGGAGCCTGCCTGGTCAGGGTATGGAACCTATGAGGGATACACGGGGAAGGCTATGGGAAGCCTGTTCTGGTAGGGTGTGGCACCAATGCCGGGCTGAGGGGGTGACGGCCCGGGTATGCCGGCCTTGGTGTGGTGTGCTCTGCAACGCAAGGAAGAGCAGTATGCAACTCGACGGGGATCGGGAAGCGCTGCAGCTGAGGTAGAAGACCCTGAACATGGGTGGAGCGCTGGAGGGAGATGCAGACCAGCCACTGGCTTCTGTAGTACGCCGCTTCAAGAGGCGCTGGGGTCTCGGGCGAGGCGGTCCAGAGGGTCCCCGCTGGTGTGCGGGGCACTGGGTGGTGCCCTGGTTTGGGAGTCCGTAGGTGGCGGACTGCCATATATTGAAGGAGTAAGGAGGGTCGGGCGGCATGGAAGTGGATTGCTACTACAGCACCTGGCTGCACACTGATCCAGGAAGGGAGGACTGCGGGGTGCTGCTGCTGTGTGCTACAGTGTGCTGGATAGGAGGTGCCTAAAAAACATTTCCCTTTTTTTTACAAAAAAATGATTTTCTACTCCCTCCTTTTTTTAACGTAAATATAGACTTGAAAAGTATTTCCAACCCCTTTTTTAAAATATTCCAAGACCCTCTTTGCAGGTCTTTCACCCAAATTATTATTTTTTTATTATTTTCTTTCTTAAGTCTATGTTTAGACTTAGAAAGTATAAAAACTTATAATAATAAAACATTACTATAATAGATTTATATAAATAAAATTATTATTATAATTAAACTATTATTATTATAATTAAATTATTATAATAATAATCATTAAGGTTCACATGAAAACACTATTCTGTTAATTGGATGTCTACTTGGTGATCAAAAAACAACCGGTTTAATTCTAATTTTAAACTTCGGATGACTGCAGATGGGTCATCCGATATCGGATTCAAACGCAGTCTATGGCGTTGGGACTGTAACAATTCCCTTCATTATATTTTATGAAAATTTAATTTATTTGGCTTAAAATCAACACATTCTCCCTCTGATACCACTTTTTGGAACCAGGAATACATCGAAAGCCCCAAACAGGTGGGTTTTTAAAAAATTTCCACCGACGGTCGACATAAACATGTCGACGTCAGAGAAGAGTAGCCTGGTCTTTTCTGAGGACCACGCATGGAGGATTTTAAGCACAAAAAATAAACCGTAAAATACCTGGTTTAAATCTGAATCCATGCACGATGTCTGCTCATCGTTGGCGATTGCTGCTCGAAGAATATGAAGTCGAATTCTTCTAGATTGTCCACAAGCGCTTCAAGGAAACCACGGGAGCAACATTCGTCATAATCCGGGTGCTAGCGTGGATTTGCAACGATGCCTTCGACGCTCCAACGACCACCGCATCGCATCGCTAGCGATGCACGAGAGAGAGTTCCATCCAACCACCTTGGATCCAGAGCTTATCTCTCTTGAGTGTGGGAGAGAGGAGGGGAGAGATAAGCTCCCTGAATAGTGTTTGGGAAATGCCCCTCCTCTTCTATTTATAGTGCTCAATTAAAATACCCGGTATCGCCTCGCTGGCCCCGAATACAAAACGCACTATCAAGGACATTTTATGACTACTAAACTGAGCCATAAATATTATTTTCATTTAATTGTAATATATTAAAATATATTACATGATAATAATTAAGTCATTAACCTGACTCATTGCTCCCATAAATATTAATTGAACCTTGAATAATTTAATATTCGTTAATTAATATATTTTCATGTATTTACATAAAAATCATAAATACATTTAATAAATAAATTCAATACTTGTTATTATAAACTCGAATAATATGAATTTATTTATTACATTGGTGATCATTTAACTTTGGACAAATCCCGGACCCCTGTGGTGGGGCCCACCAAGTCCAAAAATCATATTCAACTGAATAGGTAATATTCTTGAATACACTATTGTGTGTGACCCTCTAGGCCCTTATTTCGACAGTCATGAATAGTATTCATTGACCAAGAGTGGGATATAGCAACCCATCATGGCCCCTGAAGAAATAAGGATTGTCACAGCGGCGACAACTAACCTACGAACACACACTGTGTAATATAATCTCTTTGTCTATAATATCTCATAAAGTAGGATTCACTCTCGTGTCATTGCCATTTTCTTTATTTATTGTTTTTTGATGTAACTGGATGGATTTACCCTCGACTACCATGTCCATGGTATTATAAAGGTACTTCCTTCCATATCATTATGGCCCAAGATATATTACTTCCATAACTCGGAAGCGACAAATCCTTTCTAGAACATTTAACCAATGTCATGCCACCAATGATGCACCTGACACAAACTACCTCGCCACGACTTCATTTACATGGTTTTCATCTTGCATCAAAATACATAATCAAGTGACATAAATTGGTAATGATATCAAGTCAGGAGACCATCACACATGATTGTAGATAGGAACATCTAATGACACCCAAAATATGTGGTGTTCCTATTGGCGGGTCAGTTCTCATGATCTCACTTCTAGAGATCACTAAATGCGAACTTCATGAGAAGAAGTCTCAATGATTATGATACCCTAACACCTAATGGTCAGACATCTACTATGTCGAATTAGTAATATGTATCTATACAATAGAACATATATTTAAGATTAATGTCATGGTATCTATAGGTTCTCATTATAGCCTAGGAACCGCCCTAACCTTTCGATACGACAATTAACCTTTGGACATTACCATTTCAATAGTGGACGCAGAAAAGTGTACACTATAATGGTAAGATAAAATCATGTATCTCTAATTGTATACACAATATGGTAATCAAAATCACTGAATTGTTGGGTCTAGGGCACCCACTATTTCAACACTTGATCTTCTTAAATGATCCCATCTCAAATATAAGAAATTGAGATATTTGAAAAAGGAATGCATCCAATCCACCCCATGTGATAACCTAGGATCAACTCATTATTTTAAATTTAATTCACTTAATTGTCTTAGAGTTTACTTAAAACCATCTAAAATAAACCCAATTTTTCCACTTCATAGCCAAAAACAATCCATAGAATTTATGTGTCTTTAGGTTACTTCTTAGGTCTCTGAGGATTTGAAAACCCAAGATAAAATACAAGCGACCTCATAAACCTAAAATTTTGGGTAAATTTGTGCGAGACCAAAAACATTTCTCAAGTAACCCATGAAGAATAAAATAAAGGGGTTTCATATCAAAATCATTGCGTTTTGGAAAGTACATAAAAACATGATACTTTTTTCATTTTAAACCCATAGAAATGGATGGAGGGTTTCATGTATTTTAATCCCAGAACTAAAATAGATAATTTTTACATATATGTGAATACCCCTAGAGAAGATAGAGATTTGGGTATTCATAAATAAAATAAAATAATTTATTGATTAAAAGAATGAAATTTGGAGGTGAAAATATGACAGCATAACGGGTATGAAACATGGTTTTAGAAAACATTAAAAAAAGATGGGAAATGGGTATACCATTCATAAATGAATATTAATAAAGTAAATGGATAGAATAAAATGTAAATAATAACATGGTATGGAAATTTTAAATACATACCACATAAAAAGTAAACATTAAAGGAAAAGAGAAGTTGAGAGTTCCCTTACCTTGAATAGTGACTCCTAAAACTCGAAGATCGGGACCTTGGGGGATTTAGGAAACTTTGGGAGGACTCCTTGTGAGGTAATACTATCAGATCTTCATTGGGATAGAATTTGGAATGAAATAAAACAAATTAAGGGGTGGGTATTTATATCAAAATAGAGGGAGTTTTTTATTAATTTCAGAGGACACCTTAGTAGTGGTATTTGCAAAATCATGGGCTTGCCCATGGTATTTTATCATAATTTTGGAAACTTGGGAAACCTATTGAGTTACTTTAACACATAATAGTAGATAAAAAATTTAAATTAATCATTACATCATTATGAAATATCTATGATTTCATTAAACTTACTAAAAATTTCAAATTGTATTTTTACTATTCACAAAAAACTAGAGTATTTTATAAAATTCTCATAAATTCGCCATGACTTAATATTAAAATTATGAATTCAAAAATGATATTTATTTTATCATAATAATTATAAAAATATGATAAATTTTACTTTTATCTATAAAAATACTTAATTATTAAAAATAACAGCAGAAAGAAAATGCATAGTAAAATGCATAGTAAGATTTTCAACACTTAAAAAATTAAAATTATTTTATCATTTTTAATTAAATTAAAATGTTTTGATAATAATATTTGATTATGATAAACATTATTAATAAAAAATTATTTTAATATAGTAATTTATATCTCTCATAAAAGTACAATTTTTTACCCAAAAAATCAATTTATCAAATTCTATTTCAATTTTTAAGAAAAACTATTATTAAAATAAAAATGATGAAATAAAAATTTTATTGAAACAAAGATATTAAAATTTAAGTGACTAAAGCCTTGACACATAACCCCTTATGACACCCTCATATGACCTAAGGGTAAGGTGTGTGATTGTGATAGACTCTTAGAGCGGCTCAGATTACATGGCCCGAGTGGTAATCTCCAATAACTTGCACTTCTCTTGTAGGCGATTTCATTCAAGCTTAACATGTTGAAGCTAAGATTGGGATTATTCAAGAGTGAAGACTAATGACACTACCTCTATCCCAAGTTCTAATAAATGGGCTTCGTACGACGTGATTCTACTGAATGAGTTCATCGACTCTTCTTTCTACATTAATTAAACATTGTCATTTCTATTTATAACACTTATTATAACATTAAAAGTATTGTTTGCAATGGTCATGTTGAAAAATTGTCATAATTGACCAGTGATCATATAATGGTCAAAAATCAATGGTCACATTTCAATTATACTCACTTCATTATTAAAGGGATATAGTTTTTTTGAGTACAAAATAATATAACACACATTTTGATGAAGCAATTATCATTTGAAAAGTTTGGGTTGTTACAGAGAAAAAACTTTCAGAACATTAGTTTTACTAACTATGTTTTAATTACTATAAGGGTATTTATGATTAGATTTATAACTTTAAAATGGGATTTCACAATTATCAAAAAATCATTATATTGTAATTTCAAATCATGTTGTATTTTTCTAGAAAAAAATGAATTATAGAATTTTAAAATTATTTTGGTTGATAGAATCATTTTTTTAAGATAGTTAAGAGTTTATGACCTTGAAATGGAATAAAAATGATTTTAATGAACCCGAGGGGATTACAATATTAAATGGATGATGTGAATTGGTTTATCAAATTAATTTTTTAATATTAAAGTGTGAAATGTGATTAGTGTAGTAAATGAAAAATAATGTAATTGCTAAATGGGTTTGGACCTTACTTTGATTTTCTTGGTTAAGACCCCCAAAATTGTAAACTGCTTAGCTCTTATGTTTTCCCATGAGTTATGGTTTATTAATGGAAATAGAAAATGTTTTTTTATTGGATATTAGTTTTCCTTTATAGTTAAACTCAAGGTAAATAATACCCCATGGGGGACACAGCTTGATGGTTAAACCCTTGGTGAACATGTCCCCCATGTGGATGAGAGATAATGGTTAAACCTAGTGTAAACACATCCCTTAGGTGGATGTGGGTTGATGGTTAAACCTGGGGTGAACATTACCACCATGTGGATGTGGGATGATGGTTAATAATGGGTTGAAGATAGCCCATGGGTATTTGTTCGGGCTCTAGGGATCGATATATTACCCCTGGATGTCCTTTTGCTGTCAAGGATAAGTATATTACTGTAATGATCAACATTTTGAACTGAGATAAAATGTGAAGGTTTTTGAACTTTTTTAATTGCTGAATAGATAATTTTTAAAATAAATCCTTATAATGGAATTATGAGAGTTGTTTCACTTAAAATTAATTTTTTTTGGAATGGGGTGAAGGCTCGTTAAGTTTCTTAGATGGATTAAGAGGTTTCAAGAGTACCAGACCCATAGAATATTTTTTAAAGGGGCTGCAGAGGGCACATAGTTTGTCAGAAAATCATGCGTCCTATAACAGTAATCATGTGACCTTGTTTAAGGGGACATAGAATTTTCTCATGGTCTACACATGTATTTCAAAACCGTATGCCTAGCCCATGCGGGGTGATTCATATTTCTAGTGGAAGACTCATGGTTGGTGCAAGGTTTTCCAAACCATGCGTCTTAACCCTGCGTGACACCCCGTTTTTAGAAATTTAATTATTTTAAATTAAATTAAAATAAAACTAAAACCTAAAACTAAATCCTCACACTCTCCTCCATAAAACCCACACAATGAACCCCAAGAGGTTTCCCCCTCTCTATGCGCACGAACTACCCTCCCTCAGATCTCTTTTGATCTTCGATTCTGGCCCAATCTCTCTCGATTTATTGCATGATCCCATAAGGCAAGGTCTCCTGAACCTTCTCCTCCCTATTTCCAGTCTAATTTAAGCCTATATATCTCCACAAAGGTTTCATCCAAACCCTAGGTCTTTTGGGTTGACCCAATTTTGGTTTTCCATCGATGATGGGTCATACGAATGGTCTATCAGGACCCGTAGGTCATCGTTCCGGCAACCGCCGTTAAAGGCGATGCAGTTTGGATGGTTTTTGTCTGAAAATTTCATCTTGGGGTACGTTTTATGTTTACCTATTGGTTTTTCACCCTCCAAATTAGGTTATTTAAGTTTTTAATGGTTCCTTTCAATTATTTTGTAGTGCGTTGGTCCCTGCCATGTGATTTTGGGTCACCGGGTCTAAGGTGACTCTCCTACAAGTGCATAGGTAAGAAAATATATATATTTGGGTTCCCCCATTATGTGTATAATCATACATGGTAGTGGTTATACATGTATGGGGATAGGTGTTCCCATGTATATATATGAAAATGCATATGTAGGTGAGTGGAGATAGATATATGCATATACACATATATGTAAGGATCCCCTTTCACATTCTCATAGCCATGAATGTGTGTGCATAGTGGATAGGTGTCCTTGCATGCATGTGAAGGTTCATATGATTAGTGTGGGAGCATAATATTTTAGTTAGAAAGTGTAAAGAGCTAAAGTGGATGGCTTGGATCCACCCCGAGGTAGGGTCCCTTTCCATGCCCTTTTTATCTATCTTAATGAATTGGTTAGTAATTATTACATAGATTTTAGTTTCTAAATAATGTAGTATGAGTATAATTATATACTTTTTTACTTAAATACCTTGGTTCCTCTTATATTCCTTGTGTATGAATTTTCTATGTTGAGGAAAAGTGAATGAGTTGGCTTATAAAGGGAGGGCCACATGTGACAGAATTCCTTTCCATGACATAGTCTAAATTACCTTGAGCAGGATGGGTTATTCCTAATGTAATGTTTCTCTTTGAAATTCATCAAATGGTTTATAAGTGAAATGAACCTTTGGGTATGGTAATACCATTCCCTATTTAGTCTTAATATATTTTTTCCTTGTGTTAAATGGATTAGATGAAGTGGTTAAACTTAAGATATAATGGAATAGGGTAGTATGACCATGCCTTGGGTTAATGTGATAATCATGACTTTTGATAGTGAAAAGAAACTAGTTAACTTGACACACATGGGATGATTTATTCCACACCCCTTCCTTATACTTTATAAATCACCATATGTAAATTGAATCCATATAAAGGGAAATGGGAATAGCCAATAGCATGCGTGAGACGGGTTTGTCTCATGATTTGAATAGAACATGTGACCATGCCTTGAATGAGGTTTAACTTGAAATGTATAAGAAGGTTTTGCCTTATGTTTCTTGTCATAAATGTTTAAAAATATGGTACTTACATTTGAAATGCATAAGTGGTACTGCCTTACGCATTATATATTGAAATATTATCTTCTAAAGATGGGATTCAGTTTTACCCCATGCCTATATTAAAAGTGTTCCCATGATGATTCCACATAATGAACTAGTATAATCTCTTATGGATGAGAGGCATTCATACCTCATTCCATTTATATAATCTTCTATGGATGAGAGGAATTTATACCTCATTCCATTTATATAATCTCCTATAGATGAGAGGCATTCATACCTCATGCCATTTATATAATATCCTATAGACGAGAGGCATTCATACATCATTCCATTTATATAATCTCCTATGGATGAGAGGCATTCATACCTCATGCCATTAATTTAATCTCCTATGGATGAGAGTAATTCTTACCTCATGCCATTTATATAATCACCTATAGACGAGAGTCATTCATACCTCATGATATTTATATAATCTCCTATGGATGAGAGACATTCTTACCTCGTGCCATTTACATAATTTTCTATAAATGAGAGGCATTCTTACCTTGTTCCATTTACATAATCTCCCTTGTACGAGAGGAATGCTTACCTCATGCCAAGGATAACCCCCCCCCCCACCTCTCTCTCTCTATATATATATATGTGTGTGTGTGTGTGTGTATGAAGGGATGAGAGGCATGATTACCTCATCCCAGTGATAACCTACACACACACACACATATTTATACTTGGTAACTTGATCATACATTCGATCCATGGGCTAAAGTAGGTATCTCCATTAGGTTTCCCCTAGGAACCTGTATGGGTGTTGTATATTTATTCAACTCTGTCATTAATACTACATACCTGCACATTGTTTAATTTATATTACATTATCTGGATAAGGCTAGACACTGGTGGTGCCGACCTACTGAGTCTTATATCTTACACCCTACTCAGGACTCCATTACACTGGGGTACCCGAGTAGACATCTCTTGTTCCCAGGGCCTTTAACCTTGCTTGTTGTTGTGTGCTTGAACCAGGAGTTAGGAGCAAAGGACCAAGCTAGTGTTTGGGATGCTCATAAAGATTTCCCATGGGGCCTTGCTATCTTTTATTTATTTTTATTGTATTGTAAATCATGTTGTTCTGTTTAAAAATTTCATATATGTATCCATATCATGACATGATTTCATCCATTTTATAAACTGGAATTGGCTTCTTTGATTAAATTAAATATGTTTTCCTTCCACTACTCTACTATATGTTTATATAATACTTTCGCTATTTACTTTTGTTTATTCTCTAATAACACCATTGTGCACTCTGATATGAGGTTATAGTATCTCCACTCTCACCTCAGTATACCCTCATTACTAGTCAGAAACCTCTGACATATGGGGAGATGCGCTTGAGGACACGTGACCCATCAGTCTGACTACCGTGTTAATGGTCAGTCGGGTCAGGATGTTATAAAGTGTTATCAGAGGAAAAATTTTCCTTTGTCTTACTATTTTGTGTTGGTATAAATGAGACTAGGAATGTGTCAGTGCTTGGTTAATATCCTTTCTTGGTACTTATCACCCCACATATAGGAAATGACCAAGTGACCAGGGATGGGTTTGTTGTTCATGATATTATCTCTTAAAATCGATATGATTTCACCTTGAGTGATTGTTATATTTATTCTTCTTATGATTTAGGGAATTTATGGAATTTTACCCTTGGCCTGATATGGCAAGGGAGTTTCATTGTATGAATAATACTAGGCACATAGGAAATTAACATTCCATGCATAGTGTCATTCCATGTAGTTGTATTTATAGATTTCCCAATGATTGGGTTTTGTTCCTTGAGTGTTATGCCATGCTTAATGTTTATATGACATGCTAGGTTCTTAAATAACATTCTTAGTTATACCTTCTTAGGTAAATTTTTATAAATCCTTCTGTGTTTAATTATTATGATAGCATGTTTTCCTTATATATCTGGGTTGTGAATTATTAGGATCCAATTTTCAATTGTAAGGTGTATGGGCGCCTTATAACCGGGAAAGGGTAAACAATATATTCAAACCATTTTTAGCATAATATTAATAAATTTTAAGGTTGTTAACAAAATTTAAAGGTTTCTAAAGTTTAAATTCAAAGGTAAATTGGTTTTGATTAAAGGGGAGTCAAACTCTAAAATGTAAAGTGTATGGGATATTTATAGGTTGGTAGATGGACACCTCTCTAACTTCACCATTATATATATATATAGGCATGTTTCATTCTATAATCATATCATTATCTATTAATGGGAGTCAAATTTCAATCCATGGAGTGTATGGACGCTTCATGAATTAGGAAATGACAACCCATGTAATTGAACTATGTTATGTTCTGAAATGGTTATGATTGTAAAATTTGTTTAGCTTTGATTTGAAGTTAATTGGATCAATGGACCCTCATAGGTTTCCTACTTTTTAAAAATTAATTTTATGGATAAATTTCCTAGAAATGATGGGATATCAAAAATCTATTGAATGTTTAAATGTTTTCAAAGGTATTTTGATATAACTTTCCTGTTATATTTTAAAATGGGTACTTGATTTTTGTTTAAAACCTTGTAAATTTTTAAATATTAAATGAGAAAAAAATTCAAAGGGCTTGGAAATAGAATCTATAGTGGTATCCTTGTTTGAGACCCTCATGAAAGGGTACTTTTGAGTTTCTCTTTGATTTTCCTTGGAATAAAACTGTAGGTGTTTTCCATAGGCATTGTTTATTTAGTGATGGCTTAGAGGTTAGGCTCGTGAGCCTATGACTTTTTTTAATGTGACCCAGCGTTAGGGTCGACGTTTGTTCTTTATTAGGGGATAGCCCATGGTAGGTAGCACCCCTAGAACATGAATTCATTTCTAAATACTGTGATCTATCTAATTTTTGGTGCCGTTTGGGTGCCATTGTCCCTTGTAGTACTTGCAATTTTTAAATAACACCCTTGATCTGATGGGTGGTCATGTTTTCCTTGACCTTGTTATGGGATCAAGCACTGGGTAATTCTTAGTTTCCGTTGGTTAGACATGCCTCAGGCAGGGTCAGTTGTTTCTTTGGTTGTTTGAACCCTTCTCTTTTCCTCAGGTAGTATGCATTTATATAGATGATACCGTTGAGTGTTAAATGAAATAATGAACCTGTTGACTTCGATTGAATCATTGATTTTTGTGCCTATTAGTGAAGTTTTGATTCATCTCTGTAGTAGAGTAGCATGATGTTAAAGAATCAGTTTCATCCCAATTTACGGGATGGTTTTTGGGAGACTTGGGTGTTTTGACACCCCAATATTGTCATTTTACATATTTTATATGTTTTAACATTGTGATCATGGATCAGAGGAGCGTCACACATCCGTTTGTATTGTTCTGGTCTAGTGCACTCATGAGCGGCTAGTTATATTTTCCTTCATTGCTAGAACACTCCTATGACAGGGAGAATCGTATCAAATCTAGTAAATGTGGAAGTCCAAGTAGAAGGGATGCAACCAAAAAAATCCTTTTGTAAATGGTTGGTCTATGATTGAATTACTTTTAGGCTTGTGAGTTTTAAATACGTGTCAGTGGTTGCTCAACAACACAACGTTCTCATGTTTGGTTGTGTGTGCAACCCTTGATAAACACCATTGTCCTAGGATGAGATTCAGTAGTAATTTAAACGATCCTAGAATTCATTGGGTAGAAGAGTCATGTGTTTGTTTAAATGTTGATGTGTCGATAGGTGAATTTAAGTTTCCTCCTTATAGTCGACCAGTGGTGGTTCGACTCTTCTTCCTTCCAGTAGTCGGGTTTGTTTGACTGGAATTCGTTAAAAATACTCTAAGTGTATTCTTCTAAGTGACAAGCATGTCCCCCATATTTTCTTCATCCTAGATTCAATAAGAGAGCATCGGTCTTACACTACGCTAACTCTTTGAAGCCCTTGGGATTGTTTGGGTGGTTCTCTTAAGGATTTGTACATGGGATGCATGTTTTCTATTGTGGTTTGATCTTAGAAATATCATTAGAAGTCAGGTATGGGATTTAGTGAATGTGTTTGTCCAAAAAGCGAGCTTCCTTGTAAGAAGGAATCATGGTTCAACTTTTAAAATGGTGGTCATCTAAGTTGGGAATCTTCTTAATTAGTCGACTATAGTGGCTTGACTCTTTTCCTCTCTTGTTAAGTGAATATGGTTGGTGAAGAACCATTTTAAGGCATGTCGTCAGGTGAAGATGAGTGCGGTTGGTGTCGGCTGGGGCCTTTCATGAAAAGATGTATAAACTTGGTCTTTGGGGTTAATAAGAAACCGACCATTTGATCATTTTAAAATCACACCAGGAACATCATCAAATTCAAAGGGCGTGCTTGTAATGACAATTATAGTGGATTTTGAGTGGAAGTTTGGAATTTTCCGCTTAATGTTAATGCCTAAGGTGGGAAGTACCTTTGGCTAGTTTCTTGACGAGATGATGATAGGATCATGTCTCTGGGTAGAAGGGCTCAGGTAATTTCTTTCTAAGTTTTTTAGTTGGAATTCTAGAATTGGATCGATTTTAAATGACTTAAGTACCTTTTACCTTTGAAAATATTACAGGTACATTGGGAATTTGGGAACACAACACTACCATTTGAATGAATCCTCACAAACCTTGTAGGTCGGGTGAGGTGTATGTTGTTACTAAAGGATTCTCAAGGATGATAAGTTCTAAGGTGGGAAGGTTGTAATGATCTACGTTTTGAACCTGGATAAAATATAAAGGTTTTTGAACTTTTTCAATTACTGAAAAGATCATTTTTAAAACCGAGCCTCAGAATATAATTCCGAGATTTGGGTCACTTCAAAGTGATTTTTTTGGACTGGGGTGAAGTCTCATTAAGTTTTACAGGTGGCTCAATAGGATCTAGGAGTATTGGACCTGGAAACTCGGTTTTTAAAGGGGTTATAGAGGGCACACGGTTTGTCTAAAAATTGTGTGGCCTATAACAGTAACTGTGCGGCCTTGTTTAAGGGGACAAAGGATTTTTTCACGGGTTGCGCATAGTTTTACAAACCATGCACCTAGCTCGTGTGGGGTGCTCCAGATGTCTAGTTGAGGACATGTGATTGGTGCATGGTTTTCTAAACCATTCGGCTTAACCATTCTTGACACCCAATTTTTAGATATTTAATTATTTTAAATTAAAATAATTCTAAAACCTAAAACTAAAGCCTCTCCCTCTCCTCCCTCAAACCCACACGATGCACCCCAAGAGGGTTCCCCCTCTCGACGCACACAAACCCCCTCCCTTGGATTTCTTCTCATATTCGATTCCGACTGGATCTCTCTCGATTTCTCACACAATCCTTTAAGGTAAGGTCTCCCACACCTTATCCTATCTGTTTTTAGTCATATTTTATCCTATCCTTATCCCAAAGGGTTTTTCCAAACCTATGTCTTTTGGGTTGACCCGATTTTTTTTCCTTTAATGATAGTTCATGTGAATGGTCTCTTGGGACATGTCCGACAATGTCCGTCGAAGGTGAGGTGGTTCAGGTGGTTTTAGTCTTCCAATTTCATCTCATGGTAAGTTTTATGTTTACATATGGGTTTAATACCCTCTAAATTGGGGTCTTTAAGTGTTTAAAGGTCCCTTGCAATTAATTTCTAGTGTTTTGGTCCCTACCATGTGATTTTGGGTCACCGGGTCTAAGGAGACTCGCCTGCGTGTACATAGGTAAGTAAATATGTCTATGTGAGTTCCGTTGTTCTGTGAATAATCATCCATGGAAGTGATTATAAATGTATGGGGCTAGGTGTTCCCATGTATATATATATGAAAATGCATATTTAGGTGAGTGGAGACAAGTACATTCATATAAGAATATGTGTAAGGATCCCCTTGGACATGTTCATGGCCATGTGAGGGTGTGAATAGGGGGTAGGTGTCTTTTCATGTGTGTGAAGGTGCATATGCTCAGTAGGGAGCAATAAATTTTAGTTAAAAATCATCAATATCCGAAGTGGATGGCTTGGATCTACCCTGAGTTAGGGTCCCTTTCCATGCCCTTTTGAATAATATGAATGCATTAGTTAGTAATTATCACACTCCCTATAGTTTCTAAATAATGAAGTGTGACTATACTTGTATACTTGTTTTCTTAACTACCCGGGTTCCTCTTATATGCCTTATTTATGAATTTTCCCTATTGAGGCAAAGTGAAAGAGTTAGCTTGTAAAGGGAGTTCCACATGTGGTAGAATGTCTTTCCTTGACATGTCTAAATCCCCTTAAGCATGATAGCTCATGCCTAATGGAATACTTCTCTTAAAAATGTATCAAATGGTTTATAAGTGAAATTACCCTTTTGGTATGGTAAGACGATGCCATGTTTAGTCATAATATATTTTTGCCTTGTGTCAAATGGTTTAGATGAAAATTTTAAACATAATATGGAATATAATAGGGTGGTATGACCACGCTTTGGGTTAATGTGATAAGCAAAGTTTCTAAAAGTGAAAGGAAACTAGTGAACTTGACACACATGGGTTGATTTAGTCCATGCCCCTTCCTTATGATTTATAAATTACCATATGTAAATTGAATCCATATAAAGGGAAATGGGAATAGCCAATAGAATTCATGAGAGGGGTTTTCCAAATGCTTTGAATTGAACACATAACCATGCCTTGAATGAGGTTTAACTTGAAATGAATAAGATGGGTTTTCCATATGTTTCTTGTAATAATTGTTTATGAATATGGTTCTTCCATTTGAAATGCATAAGAGGTACTGACTTATGCATTATATATTGAACTATTATCTTCTAAGGATGGGAGGAAGTTTTAACCCATGCCTATATTAAAAGTGTGAACATGCTGATGACACATAATGAACTAGTATAATCTCTTATGGATGAGAGGAATTCATACCTCATGCAATTTATATAATATCCAATGAATGAGAGGATTTCATACCTCCTTAAATTTATATAATCTCATATAGATGAGAGGCATTCGTACCTCATGACATTTATATAATATTCTATGGTCGAGAGTAATTCATATCACATTCCATTTACATAATCTCTTATGGACAAGAGGCATTCATACCTTATTCCATTTATATAATCTCCTATGGACGAGAGGCATTCTTAACTTGTTCCATTTATATAATATTCTATGGATGAGAGGAATTCATACCTCATTCAATTTATATAATCTCTTATGGATGAGAGGAATTTTTGCATCGTTCCATTTATATAATCTCATATGGATGAGAGGCATTCTTACCTCGTGCCATTTATATAATCTACCTTGAATGAGAGGCATGCTTACCTCATTTCAAGTATAACCTCTCTCTATATATATACACACGTTAAGCGATGAGAGGCATGCTTACCTCATACCAGCGATAACCTACACACACACACACATATATTTATACACGGTAACTTGATTAGACATACCAGACATGGGATGAAGAAGGTATCACCATCAGGTGTCCCCTAGGAACCAGGATGGGTGTTGTATATTTATTCAATTCTGTCATTAATACTACATACCTACACATTTTTTAATTTATATTACACTATCAGGATAGGTATAAACACTAGTGGTGCTGACCTAATGAGACTTATATCTCACACCATACTCGGGCCACCATTGCACTCAGGTACCCGAGTGGATCTCTCTTGTTCATAGGTCCTTGGAACATTCTTGTTTCTGTGTGCTTGAACCTAGAGTTAGGAGAAAATTACTGAGATGGTGCTTGGTGTGCTCATGGTGATCGCTCGTGGGGCTTTTCTATCTTTTCTTTATTTGTATTGTATTGTAAATCATGCTATTCTATTTACTTCTTTCCAATATGTATCCATACCATGTCATGTTTTCATTCATTGTATAAATTGACATTCACCACTTTGATTAAATTGAGTATGTTTTCCTTCCGCTACTCTACTATCTGTTATCTATTTATCTACTGCTTCCACTTCTTCCTTTTGTTTATTCTCTGATAATACCGTTGTTCACTTTGATATGAGGGTATAGTCTCCCCACTATCACCTCCATAGACCATCACTACTAGTTGTTATCCTTTGGCTTATGTGGAGACTCTCTTGAGGACATGTGACCCACTATTCTAACTACCATGTTAATGGTTAGTTAGGTCAGGACGTTACAATTACCTCCATCAGAATATAGTCATCAGGGTATTGGTGGAATGCTTAGAGACACTCAAACATTGGTTGAAGCATGTATGTACCATTATTGGGTGTCATCAAGAAGCTTAGGTCATTTTTTATTTATGCATTTAGTTTTAAACATTTCTAAATTGTTTTATTTATTACTATTAGTTTGAATGCTTATACATGTGCTTTTTATGGACTGATTATATTTAGGTATATCATGGGTGGTGTCCAAATCAGTTGTTCTAAAACCTGTCTTTGGCCACCATAGAACTTGGGTACCTGAGAAGATAATAATTTTTTTCATGTAAAAGTTTTTGTAGAGGCCTCGATGATGGGTATCCATTTGGTATTCTAGTATAGAGAATGTGATGTTGGGACATGGCTTGGACTCAATACCATTTTAGTGTTTTTATTATTTGTCTTAGTATTTTGGGATTCTATATATATCCAATGTTGTATGAATATCTGGGTTGTATTGGATAGTCTCATATTTTATATCATGGTTTATTGTGATTAATATTGGGAAATTACTTGATGTAATTCTTTTACTTATTTATCTAGATGTTTTGTGAGATATGTTTTATTTATTCCATTTCTTACTCTTATATGGGGGTATAGGCTCCACAATTTACAAATTTATACCCACAATTTCTAATTAGAAGCCTTTGGAATAGGGATTGGTTCACCAATGGTATTGAATTGTTCTTCATATCTGCCACCTGTCAGTGGTCTATAGAGGTAGGATGTTTTATACATCATTAATTGTGCATTACTTTGTAATAGATTTTACAATGAATCAAAATAATTTCATATAAATTTTAGATATTAAGTAATACATATATGTTTTAATATATGACTTCATTTTATTTGACTTTTATAAATTTCATAGGACTTCAGGGATTTCATATGATATTAATGTTATATGAAATGGTGTTCTTCCATAGTTTATATCTTTAGTACTTATTAAAATTTCTATTAAGGGTTTATAGAAGAAAATATTAGTTTCTAGAATTTAAGTGTACTGGGAAAATAAAATTTGATGATTTTATAGCTAATATTTGATGACTAAAACATCAAATTTATAATGCAGTTCAGGCTATTTCAAGTGAGAAATCAAAATTTGTGATCTCTGTGAATATCTTTTTAGATTTTCAATATTATTTTATTTGAAATATTTTATCTTGTATTTGAATCTTATAAAAATTAATAAGAACCATTAAAAATTAATTATCATATACTAATGTGATAATGATTTAATGTTTAATAGATTATATAATCTTTAAAACTATATTTTAAGTGATTCAATATATGATTTTGAGTATTTATATTCTTGTTACAGAGTTAAAATATGTCGTGTTATTATGCATTCAAAAATATGAGTTTGAGATATTATGTCTAATAATGATGATGGGTGTTTTGTAAACTCAAAAATGTATTATTTTTTAATTATCTTTAGTTTTTTTTGAGTTTTTATGTTTTATCATGTAATTATCATTTACTGATTTTGTAAAAAATAAGTAAATTGGGGTATTTAGGGGATTGTGCTTGATAAATTAAATTAATTAATGAGAAAAATATTCTAATATTTTTGTGTATGAAATTGAGAAAAACCAAATACGTAAATAAGGATATCATAGACTACGTTGTATTTGTGGAATAATTGAGAAGGTGTGAGTCACAAAAAAATTTATTGAATAATTTTTAATTCTATAAAATCACGGTACAGATTTTATTTTGATTTCAAAGATAATGAATTTTAAATGTAATTTAGTATTGATAAATATTTAAGTGGTTGTGAGTGAAGAAGAGAGTTGGGTGCCTAATAGTATGGTTCCTGACACATCAAAAGAACCTTTGTTAGGTAATAAATCAATAAATATTTGGACATAGAATTTTCTAGAACACAAATATAGGATCTTTCAAGTTAAATATATAATTAATTTATTTATAATCTGATGAAATGGTTGGCTCATCATAGGAACTTTCTCTGATGATGATTTTTTTGATCATCCAAAAAATCCCATTTTCAGATTACCAATGTTATGTTTAAAGGATCCATGTATAGAATCCCTTTAGAGTTGATCCACACATAATCCTTTTATTTCAGAATACAGCCAATTAATTTCTGGGTTATAGCATGGAGAATCAATTTTCTTTCATTTTTCATGTTGATCGCTTATAGTTCCTTTAAGATTAAAGGAATCTCTCAAGCATTTTTTGTTCTAGAGAGGAAGATAGGAGGTAGAATAGAGAGAGAATTTCATTGTGTGACACATTTCTTAAATCTTGATTATCACTACACAATTGAAATAACCATCTTTTTATAGATCTAGGATTTAGTTTAAATATTATATAATTTCTTACAATCCCTTAAATAATATAGTAATCATTATTAAACCCCATAACATATAATAATAAAAATAATAATATTATTATTACTATTTTATTGTGTTTGCTAATTCACACTATGCTAAATATTATTTATCATCTTGAAAATAAATATCCATTGCACAAAATAATCTTGGTCCACTCCAATTCCTCGACATTTATTGAATACCCAAATAAATATTTAATTAAATATTTCATTTTTCAATAAAATAAATATTTTATTCACAATACAGCAAATAATTATTTATTTAATATTAAAAAAATAAAATAAATTATTTATTAATCAATAAATAATTATTATTTACCTTTCAAATACAATATATCAATATATCTTGGATAAAATTATTCCTCGTTCTTGAGAATAGTATGTATTCCATTAATTAAATTCAAATAGAATTTAATTGAGGTAAAAAACACATAATGGGTGGCCTTCTAGGATTCTTTATCATTGTCATTAGATGAGATTGCCTAATTCCCAAGATTACTATCTAGAAACAAGTCAAGTCACCCAATATAATGAACTTAATCTTTCAAATATTAAAAACAAAAATGAGCATTCATTGTATAATATAATCTCTTTATCACAATATCTCATCAATAAGGTTAAACATACATGCTATGAACCTATATTATCTATAGATATTGAATTTACAATCTAATATAAGAATGTCATTACCCCATGGATATGGAATTTTGTGTGATGATTTTATTCCAATCAAAGGGATAAGATATCAACTTCTATAAATATATAATAGGAAAATTCTTCCTTGAATTATTTATTAAAATGACATAAATCATGAGGAACTAAACATATAAAACTTCTCTATAGACTTTATTATCATGGTTTATGAAATACATCTAAGTGTGTGAGTTGAAATATGCATTAATAATAATCTTAAAGTTTAAGGACCATCACACACATTCGCAGGTAGGAATATCTAATGACACAAAAGCATGTAGAATTCCTACTGGTGAGTATGTTCTCATAATCTCCCATCATAGAGATTAACATGTGATAACTTAATGAAAAGAAGCCTCATCTACATATGAGTACTCACAATTGACATTCACATTCTATTTTTCCCATCATATAATGTTATCTGACTATAGAAATAAATTTTAGAATGTCATCATAGGATTTCAATGTTCAAATTATAGAATGTAACTACTGAATCCTTATCAATGAAATAGATTATCTAGGATATTATTAAAATAAATTAATATAGAACAATTAGAAATATATAACAATAAATTTTATTATTATTTATATCATCTAATATACATGAAATCAATGTATAAATAGTGGGTCCTAGGAAACCAACACTAATAAACTCTCACCTGGACTAGATCCAACAACCCTCGATTATCATATTGCTATACCTCACATGATAATCTTCTTTATGACAAAAAAATATATTATTCAATTTTTCCATTAGGTTTTATTCCATGTAAATACTATATCCTCACCACTTTTAGAATAATGCCTCAATAGATGATACTTCTTAAGTATGTACTTCATCCACTAATGTGACTTTGGGTATTTTTTGATAGCCACCACTATAGTATTATCACAATAGAGTGTGATGGGATCTTTACTACAAGGTACCATGTTGAACTCTTGGAAAAATATTCATATCCATACTGATTCTATAACCATCTCATAAGATGAAATATACTCAGATTTCACTATTAAATTTATGAAAACATTCTACATTGAACTATTCTAACATAAAAAACCTCCATTAAAAGTTAAGATGTATCCCGTTTAATATTTTATATCATCTTGATATATTTTTAAACTAGAAAATTCATATCCTATTTTTACAAGTTCTTCATATCCTCTATATACATGGAACATTTCCTTAGTATTCCTTTGATACTTAAGGATAGTCTTTACTCCCATACAATGGTGGTCACCAAGATTAGATTGATATAATTCTACCACGCTTAAGGAATAGGTAACATATATCCTAGTTCATATTATAATATAAAATACTAACCCAATCCCTGATTCATATGAAATCTTTTCTATAATTTTTCTTTCATCATGTGAATTCGAACTCATTTTCGAAAAAAGATGAATGTCATGTGACACTAGAAATAATCCCCTATTGGATTTTTCTATACTGAATATCTTTAATATCTTGTTAAAATATGTACCATGACATAGGCATATAAACCTATTTGATCAATCATAATGGATCTTTATACCATGAATAAATACTTCTTCACCTAATTCCTTCATGGATAATGAATTATTCAACCAGTCCTTAACAGATTGTAAGACCGATATTTCTTTTCCAATACATAATATTTCATAAATATGAACTATTATCATAATGATATCATATTTACTGAACTATAACTAAACCATTCATATAAATAAAATAAAATATTCATATTTATGAAATCAAATTCTATTTTGGCCTTATCAAAATGAATTTTCCAAGACATGGATGCTTTATTTAATTAATAAATTTATCTTTGTAATTTTTACACATTATTGGCGTCCTTTGAAGTCAAAAACCCTTCTGTTATTTTCATATAGACATATTCCTTAAGGTTATTATTAAATATGGCTATTTTGAAATCCATTTTCCAAATATAATAGTCCTGAAAGGCCTCAATGGATATTAGAATTATGATGGATTTTACATTGAAAATGCTGAAAAGGTTTTGTTGTTGTCAATGCCTTAACATTATTTTAACCCTTTTTTAACTAGTCATGCCTTATAGGTACTGATTTATTCATCCATTTCTAGTTTTATTTTGAATTCCCATTTATAACCAATGACATTTACATAAACTAGAGGATCTACAAATATTTGAACTTTTCTTTGGTACGTTGGATTCAATTTAGAATTCATGGAATATTTCCACTTGGAAATATTTTTCCCACTTAATACTTCCACATTGGTTTGATAATAATTATTTTCCACTAAAAATGAGTCCCCATCCTTGATCACTAGAAAGCCATAATATTCCAGTTATCTAAACTCCCTTATACTCTAATGCAATACATGTGTGTCTGGATCATCATACTTTATGAGGATATGTGTAATTTTTTCATGTGTAAACTCTTGTGTATCCTGAGACTGCACTTCATCAAATTTTATATCACCCCATAATGACTTTTAGAGATATGATTCTTATTAAGGAATGTGGGATTCCTTTCAACAAAATCATTTTTTTATAAAGAATTGTATAGGTAGTATCCTATTATTTCCATAGGATATCCTATAAAGATACACATTGTGTCTCGATGTGCATGTCTGTTACCTGAAGTGGCCTTAACAAACACTTCACATCCCCAAACATGTAATTAGTAGAACATGGGTTTCTTTACATTCCACAATTGGGATGTAATAATATCTAACACTTATTTTGGAACTAGATTTAGTTTGAATATTGTTGTTTAAAATGTGTATCTATAGATGGATAATAGGAGACTCACATGAATCATCATTGATCTCACCATGTCCTAAAGGTTTGGTTCCTACATTCTCTTACAAAATTCCATCAGGGTTTATAAGGAGGATTTAGTTGGGATAGGATTCCAAAATCTAGTAAATATTCAAGGAGGGATTAAATATGATATTCTCTACCATGGTTTAGTAAGAGATTCTTAATCTTCTTACCTATCTAGTTCTGAAAATAATTCTTGTATTATTTGATTTCCTTAAAGGAATCTGGATTATACCTCATTAATTAGACATATACATATCTATAAAAATCATAAGTAAAATTCATTAATTATGAATACCCACCCCATTATTCAATTAGAAATGGTCCACACACATCGGTATGAATTAATTCAAGATGTTATTTTTCCATTTAAAATTTTCCACTAAATTGGGATTTGGTCATTTTACCTTGTCAATATGTGTGACATATACCAATTGGATTTCATTCAAAATAATCTAAATAGCCATCTTTGTGAAATTAATTCAAAATAAATTCATTTACATGACCTATTTAGTGATTCCATTGATGGGTGTGGTATGAATCATGATAATAATTTTCATTATTGATTTACATTACATGGTTCATGTAATATAATAGATAAAGACCATTGTTTAAAAGTTCCTTACCATAAAAATGTTATATTTATAAGATAAGTAATATTTATTACTAAAAATGAAAAAAAAATCCATCTGTATCAAGTCTAAATACAAATATATTGTTTAAGGTAATAAATAGTACAAAATATCAACCTTTTAAAAACAAGATCATTCTTGTTGGCAATATGGGGTGTTAAACAACGATAGTTATAACATAAATTTTAACTTTATTAGAAGCTTATGGACCACATCTCTATGGTTAATCATTTTGAATATAAATGATTCATTTCTTTTAATATACATGTCAAAACTATAAGCTACATCTAATAACAAATCTATATAATAAGATAAATTTAAATTGACAACAAATTCCGCTGAAGCTTCCACTTTCTTCTTTGGTGGGGTGTGTTTTTTATTTCAGCGGACCTTTATACCATAATTGAAATAGAAAACATCATGTTCCATATCATTCCCCTAGATCATTCACTTAATATAAGTGATTTAGAAAGAGGATTCAGGCTTAGATATATTTTTATGGCATTTATGTTTGTCCACAATAAGTACAGAAAATGTTTCATGATTCATATTTTTATATAATTGGTGAAAAAGATTAAGATAATATATGAGAGACATATCAATGCCATGCATGTTAAAATTAACAACAAATCTAGATAATCTTAGTGGTAACAATTCAATAATGATGTATATATATAGTTCATCTGGGTTGTTTAATCTCTTGAACCTCTAAGCACTCATTGTAGCCAATGAGATTTACTACATGAGCCCCGAATGGTCCACCTAATCCAAGATTTTTCTAAAAAATATCCTTGTATATCTCAAACTATTCATGTATGTATTTCTCCTAGTAAATACAACAGATATGCTTGATCATGCTATAAGAATCCACGTTTTCGTGATACTTCATGAGTTCACTAGACATATATGATAGCATCAAACATTGAACATTGATTTAATCATTCAAATATTATTCAAAGTAACTCTTCATTACTTCCCTCGTACAAAGCAGGAACCGATATTGAGGATTATAACGTGTAATATTTTCATTCAGATCACAACATCACCTACATGCATTTAAATAAATCCTAGATGTTATTTTCAAGGATAAGATGACCTTTATCCAAAATATATCATAGAGAAAATGTAGATGAAAAACATGAAATTATTATATAATTAAAATATTTTATTATTATTACTTTTCTTGACTAAAAATAATCTTAGAAATAATCAAAATTATTATTTTTTATTACTAAATCTCCCACTTTTTTATCAACTCTCAATATCCCTCACCATTGAACATGGAGTGTCTAGTTTTATTGAAATTGTATTCACAAGGATCCATATTTCCTATCTTAAAATCCAGACGAAGACATGAAAATTACTTTAAAGTATTATAGTAGGTGGGATTTCCAACTACGGGCTTTCACTTCTTCAATCAATTTAGTAGACCCCCAATCCAAAACCATGACTTGGATTTTCTGAAAATTTTCCTCCAAATTTGAATTAAAAATGGAGTCTATTAAACTCAATACATATTCGGTTATGTCGACCGATTCTTATAGTAAATACATATAGATAATTTAAATTTCCCCTAGCAGAGGGTGAATCAAAACATAAACTATGGGTTCATCTTAATTCATATAATGTAAGGCTTAATGGCATAATATTTACTTGAGGGATTTTGTATTATTATGTGTAGTTTTTTTCTTGTTTTATCTTTTATATGTACTTTTAATAATAATTGTATTTTACATTATTGATTAAATATATTTTTATAAAACATTTACTCATAATGAATTTAATTATATTACATCATTGCACATTAACCCATTAATTTATGCGATCCTGATCTTTCATCCTTGAAAAAAATAATGCCTAAAATAGAAATAAATAAATAAATAAATAATCCTATCATAAGATAATATAATGGATGATTTACTGATAGGACAATAAATGAACCTCTAACCTTCCAAAAAAACTCATTATTATAGTGTTGGCATGAGTTACATCAATCCACCTATCTAACTGTGTGATATCTATATTGGAATAATATTGGATCCTTCTTGAACTGGCTCCACACACCTTAGGATACTCCATCTATTACAAGTATTTATATCTCATATTTAGTTTATGTGAACTAAAGGATTGGTTATGGGGGATTATATAAATAACCTTTGGAACATAGGTCCCACATCACAAAAGAGGGAGGTATGACATGTAGGTCATCATATCTAATTTAATAATTAATAATTTCAAACCCATGAAATAAATTAAATTAAATAAAACTAATGCATACCTAGGTCTAGGTCAAGATCATTAATGATAATACACATTCAACTCATACATGAAATTAAAACCAGTAAACATTCAATTATATTCATTCTCTATTATTATATAAATGCACTTTTATAAAATAATTAATTAACCTTCATCTTGATGACCATATAAATTATCTTAGAGATACCCATCATTAAAGGCATTCATGGAAAATAAATATTAGAAACAACAATAACTAATTATTATAATAAATTAATTGAGGATTTAACAATTATGTAAAACTATTATTAAATTTTCAAACACAATAGGATTCAATCAATGTAATAAGGTTTTAATTTCATTACTAATAATTTAAAGTGATTTAATTATTTACAGTACTGATAGAATAAATGGTGTGTGCTTATGAGATACAGTTTGTGTGCCGTGTTGGCCATCTATCCAAGATAAATTCCTAGGGATTTGGCGTGTACCTCACCTAGACTACACGACATGTACCAACAAACTACATTCCATGTGTCATTATTTTCGTGTTCCTAGGTACATGCTAGGGTCTTTAGAATCTATCTCAAAAGATTACATATCATGTACAACCCACCTATATGTTGTGTGGTCCGAATTCCAAATGTTGGTTAAACACGCCTAAGTACTTAATGAGTTCATCATATATGAGACTACCACATATAAAATCCTGCTATATGTCATGTATCTAGCATGTTCCGTATCCAATTTACTCTCCAAATAACTCATCATGTATTTTGGATGCATAAATTAATTGAATAATCAGTGTGTACTTAGGATACATATCATGTATCTCATTAATGGACCAGTTTTTTAGCCTTATGTGGTTTGACCATGTATTTGACCACACGACTTATGTGAATTTCCCTACTAAATTGTGTAGTCTACATGACATGTATGCTAGATACATGACATGTAATCTGAAAACCCATGCGTTTGACTAAGAAAATCTACACATGGTGTGAAATAAATACAACATGTTTAGTTAATTTTTGGCATGATGTGTATCCTAGGGAACGTCTAGATACAATTCCCTTGGAACCATTGTTCATACATTATCTAAAATCCATATAACCCAGTCTTACTAGTTAAAAGTTTTTGAAGATCTTGATAGATTCTCTATTCATTTTTCTTTTTTTCTTTTCCCTTTAATATAATTAATCACTAAGTGATGATAATTAAAATATCAAAATAATGTTAATTAAAGATTATAATAAAAAAAGGATATTCTTTAAATGAAATATCTGACCACTATTACATATTTAGATAAAAAATCAAGTCAATAATTATACATTTGAAATGTTCCTGATCTAAAAACACTTAAAGTATGTGAGCACAAAACAAGATTAATTTATGGGTGATAAATAAAAAAATATTTCTACTTACTGTTACACTTGGGTTTTTGAGTGTTACTTCATCTTGGTTTGTTTTGGTTTATTGGTCATTTTATCAGGAATCAGGTCTGACATGTTTGCAATTTTGGGGCATTATTTCCTCCTATTCTTGGACTATATTTCCCCCTAGATTTCCCCTAGGCTCCCCATGTTAGTTGTGGAGAAAATGGAACTTTTTGGGTGGATAGAACTGGGTGCACAATTTGGATGCACCATGCAGCTAAACCGTGCACATTGTCCATGTGTTAAAAAAATTGTTTTTGACCATTTTCTCTTCTGGAAATATACCTAATGCACACCTTTCTTCCCCCAGTCAACCCTAGCAGCCATGGGAGGTCTCCAATCTCCCTCAATCTCCCTTGGAACCCACTTTTGAAGGGGGATTTTGTGGGGAAACTTCAAGAGACATCAAGTAAGTGAGTTTTTCTCTACTTTCCTCCTTTTCCTTAGGGTTTCTTTCCACTTTTATTGTGGTTTCATGTTTCCAGCACCTAGGGTTTAATTATTATGATTTAGCCTTGGGTTTTTGGGTGAAATATTCTTGGTTTGGGTTTGTTTCTATATGCTTGTGGTGCGGTTGAGGTGCGATTGATGTTTCACACCGGTTTTTGGGGGGTTTGACATCAAAAGTAGGTGGTTCCATCTATAAAAAATTATTTGATGAGTTAGTTTCCTTGTTTAATTTCTTTATCACTTTATTTGAATTATATATTGGGTGTGAAAGTTGTTTTGAAAGATATTGTCATGTGTTTGATTTTTATATGGAATTTTTATATGAAATGAGGTGTGTTTTTGATGTAAACCCATTTGGTATCACTTGGTAATGTTTTATAATTTGTGAAAATTGTTTATTAAATGATCAATGTCTGAAAATTTTGTTTTGGTGTGGTATTAGTGTGTTTTGGTTCAAAAATATGGAATTTGGGAATAATTTTGGTGTAAGTCCTTGTTATGTTTCTTGGGTTTTTTATAAGTTTTCAGAATGGTGTATTGAATGATATAAGAGGTGAAAATATTATTGGAAAACTGTTTTGGTTGGTATATGTTTTTAAAATGGTTCTTTTGAAGTTCAAGGGATGCTTTTGATGTTTACCGATTTGGGAATGTCTCATAAAATTGTTAAAACCATATTTTTTGGTATCATTGATTAAATGTTTAATTTTAATGTCACATTTTGACATGGAATTGGGTCCTTTTCATGTGAATTCCATGATGTATCATTTGGAGTTATTTTATGATTCATGAAATTGATTTATTAAATGGTTTTAGGGATTTTAATTCTGGTTTTTTAGGGTATTGTTGGGAGTTTGGCCTTAAAAGAGTATTTTTGAATGAATTTTGTGTGTAAAGCCTTATAACACCTCTTGAAGTTGTTTGTAAAATTTTTATTGGGTTTAATGAACTATATTTAGGGTTTGAAACATTTTTAGGGTCCTATTTTATGTGTTTATGATTTATAAATTGATTTTTGATGTGAAAATGGTATTTTATAACATGTAGAACTTGTTTGAGCACAAAGAAGGAAGCCCGAGTATCTAGGTGGGCGAACTTGGACTACTATGCTAGTGATCTAGTAGTGGCTTCATCCCTGTTTCACTTAGAAATATTGATGATGAAAACAATAACTAAGCTATGATGATGTTTTCAGACCACTGGGCCATTGATGTTTCCCCTCCTAGTGGCTCGTGCATGAGAAGGTTATTGGTTACGTTTACTTTTACACTGAGATATGATGTACCTAGGGCCCCACAGCTAGATAGTTCCTAGGGACATTCCCATGACTAGTGTTCATTGATTATATTGTACCTATTTTTGAAATATGATGTGTTTGGATGGTAATTTTAGAAACATGTGTTTTTTCTTTAAAAATTTTCATTCTTTAAAGTTTCCCTCCTGAACATAGCTTTTATTTAAAGTTGCACCCCTTTTTAAAAATTTTACTGGCATTTCCTGTTTATGAAAAATTATAAGATTTTTGTTTTGTAATGTTTATAGCATGAAATATTTTCCTTGGGTGGAATTCTACTGGGCTTAGTATCACACCCTACTTACACATTTGGGTGTAAGTAGACTTGGTAATGTTTGACATTGTTAAGGGCAAGGTCTTTAGAGATGGTGGTTTGTGTTGTCAGCTTCCTTTCTCGGTGCAATTTTGTGGAGATGGATTAAGGGTGATTACCCCTTTCCATGTGGTAGTTATTGGGATAGAATTACTCCTCCTTTTTTTGTGGTCCTCTTTGGTTTTTGTTTTAAACTATGTAACTAAATTCTGAATTTTTGTTAATACTTTTTGGCGTAAATTTTCAAATTTGGTTTATTTATTTTTTTTGGTTGTTTTATGATTAAAAACTTGGGTGAAATCATTCCCAAACTTTATTCATGATACCCAAGAATTTTTTTAGCTCTTGGGGATAGGGAACTACCTTCAGGCCTTGCCAAAGATTGGGTCGGGCACCGGTTCAGATGACGACTGTCCTGGTTTGTGAAAAAATGGTAACAAAGGAGGTTTTCCCTTTGTAGGTCATGTTATTTTTGGAAAGATTCCGGGCAGAACAAAGCTAGGATTTTCAAGAATCGATGTTCTGGTTACGAGTAAGGTGCCTGACCACCAAAAATCATGGTGGGACTTGAGTTACCAAGGGAATTCAGGATCCATCTAAGTCTTTCAGTCCTTGTGGTTGCTTATTGTTTGGGAAATGAAATGGGAGTTGGGTCAACAGTCACAATGAGATCACAGGGCCTATAAAGCCATGTAGAGTTAGGGATATAGTCTTAGAACACTCTCTATGATGGTGGTGTGACTGGTGTATGGATTCCAACCTTATGTCTGAGTCACCCACTAAGACTAGTTTCCCTCTTTTGAGAATCATCTTGTGTCTCTTTCAGTTTTGGAAATCATTTTAAAAATCCCTTATTTTGGAATCATAGGGACTTGGTTTTAAGGTAAAAAGGACCTAGTTTTGGGAAAGGGGAAAATTAATTTTTATAATTTACCAAAAGTATGTTTGGAAATGTGAATTTTCATGAAATTATTTTCAAGTAAAGAATAAATGGTTTGATTTCTGAAAGGGTGGAAATGAATTTTCAGAATTGTTTTGACAAAAAGGGATTAGGAAAATAGATTTTTAGGAAGTAGTTTTTGTGTAAAATCAGATTAGATTTGAAGTCTATAAATATGTGGTTTAATGTGATTAATTTTTTTAAAGCCTTAATTATGTTAAAGTGGGTTTTTAAAATCTATTTCAAATATATTTTACTAAACTATTGAAAGGTGTTTTGAATGATATGGAATGTTTTGGAAGTTATGTGTGGATTTTGGAAATGTATTTTTATTTGGTAACTAGTGACAATTTGAAAAATTTTATGAATCTTTGGAACCTTGCTTTAAAATGAGAAGAGTTGATTTTTTAATTTAATGGTTATTGATGAAATGTAGTTCTTCATGAAATCAGAAGTGTTTTGAAATGGGGTGAAATGTTTTGATAACTGGTGTTTGCGAGGGATGTATTATGTTTTTTGGGGAATGTGGCTGTGGGATATTTTGAGTTTGAGAACCCCTATTATTTTAAAGAATATTTGGGTTTGTGTTTCATTGGAAAGTTGGGTTGAAGTTTTGGTTAGTTGTATTTTACGAGAAATGTTTCGGGAAGCCTTGGCGGTGGTTCCCCTAATGTGTTTTAGTTCTGGTTTGTGGTATGTTTTGACTAATGGACCAGCTTGGTTGGGTCCTTGGGTTTTTTTCTAGGGTACACCCCCAAAAGGAGTTAATTCATGATGGAAGTATGACCACAGGTGATTCTCCATTGGAAGATCCTCTAATTGATCAACATAAGGATTTTATTCTTGAACTTAGGAGATTTAGTCTACCCCTATTATCTTTTTGGCCAAGTAGATCCTCTTGTAGTAGGTTAGTGGTTGTGGAATGTTTAAATAGACCTTATTCTCTCAAGTTTCTTGAGTTGTCAAAGGTGAAGTTTGACACCGTTTTGGAGATAGGCTTTATCTGGAAGCGGTGATGGGAATTCCATTGAGGAATGGTAAATATATCTACATTTGACGGTGTTGGATTTAGTATTTAAGGTTCTATGGGTATTTCATTAGTCTATTCAAATCAAGGGTTCATGTTAGGCCACCAGGGTGAAAATTTTGGTCATGAGAGGCTGTTATGGCTGCTTATAGGAATTATGTGCCGTTCGGGACTTAGTTTAAGGTTTCTTTCTATGTAATTCCTCTTAGGTTGAAATGGTCATGATCAATGGAATTTTACAGTGTCATTTCCTAATTCTAATGCAAAGGTGGATGTTTCAAGACTTTTGATAACTTTGTTTTTAGAAGAAACTTGTTTTCTTCTGAGAATTCTAGAAATTATCTATCTTGAATGAAGGTTTCTTCCTTGTGTTCCTTCTTATGCTATTTCTTGTTTAGGGGTGAGAGGGGAAATGATTATGCATCTTTGAGGCCCATGTCTTGATGAAGGTGTTGTGGTAGAGTAAAATTGCCTTTATAGTGTGTTATTTCCTAGTGGTTTTTTCCTAGAGGAGATGTGGTTTCTAGTGGAACCAGAAGGAGAAGTTTTGATCATGGGGTTTTCAATGCCTGACTACGAGGTAGGAGATGATTCAATCATCTGAGCTCCAGCCATATATCCTGGAGTGAAGCTGGTGAATATTCCATAAATCCCCATGGATGTAAAGGATCTTGGTTTAAATTCTGTATCACGTGTGGGAAGTGGGAATAATTTGAGGTTTTTATGAGGAATTTTCCTTTCAAGTTGTCTGGTGTGGTGGAAAGGGACATGCGGACCTTGTCCATCGGGGTTATAATCCATATCGATGGAAGAGTCCCACCTTGGTTACATGTAGGTGTGGTGATTTTTTCTTCTCAAAACCCCAGTGATTTAACCCTTGTGGGTGCAACTCTCAATATGGTTGATCATGTATGAATAACCTTGTAGGTCCATTTCGATCTCGGTTTTTTTTGGAATCATATGAGGTTGGTAATTCTCATGGGATTGGTGAACTTCATAGTGTCTTTATTGGTTTGGAGTTATGTTGAATGAGCCTCTTGTGGTGGGAGACTAAGTTGTTAGGGAAGCACCCAAGTTATCCCATGTTGGGTTTCTTTATCGGTCTATGTTGGTTGGTTAATATGGTTAGTTTTTATGGTGGGGAAACAAACCATGGGTCTCATGTATGTTCTTTTAGAATAAGTCTAATGTTAGTTTATCCATTATTGTGGGGAGTTCTTTCAGGCCTCCCCATGTTGGTATTCTGGTTCAGTCTCGGGTGTTAGTATATTTCTTATGGTGGGGAGTCCATTTGGGTCTCCCCGTATCAGTAATTTGGTTGTGTTCTTGGTGTTGGATTGGCGATAGGTAGTCTTGTTTGAAGCTATCTAACCATAAACTTATTTCTTGGGTATATATTGGGATTAGAACGTACCCAATAGTTTGGTTGAAGTATGGTTGTGGTAACCTCATTCGAATACATTGTTTGTTTCAGGTGGACTGTTTAAACTTCTCAGGAATATCTAAGGTGCTTGTCTCAGGATGTCAGTTTGAGTGCGGTGAGAGTATCATTTCCTTTGTTTGATCAACTGCTGGTGTTTTGGCTTTTGGGGGTAGGTGAACCTTAGCGGGGGAGTCCATCTTGGTCTCCAAAATTAACTTGTATCCCTCTTTTCCAATTGGTAGTGTCCTTGTTGTCTTTCTGTTTGGAATTCGTTAGGAACCCCCAATTTTAACTTAGAAATTGTATCATTTTTGTTTTTTTCATCTGGATTTGTCATGGATTTCTGGGGGCAGAAAGTGTTATGGTGTGGAGAATTGTTACACTCAAGTTTCTGACAGTCACTTCATTCCAGTTTGGGTTGGGTTATTAATCATTTTCTTAGGAACCAGGTGTGACATGTTTGAAATTTCAGGGCTTTATTTCCTCCTATTCATGGCCTATCTTTCCCCTTGGTTTCTCCTAGGCCCCCTTTTGAGTTTTGGAGAAAAAATGGCACAATTTGGGTGGACAAAACTGGGCATATGGTTTGGCCGCATGGTTTACTAAACTGTGCAGCCAAACTGTGCACAATTTCCATGTATTAAAAAATGATTTTGACCATTTTTTCTTCCATAAATTAACATAATGTGACCCTTTCTTCCCCCATTTGACCCTAGCAGCCATTGGAGGTATCCAATCTCCCTCAAACTCCCTTGGAACCCACTTTTTAAGGGGGGTTTAGTGGGGAAACTTCAAGAGACGTCAAGTAACTGAGTATATATCTAGTTTCTTCCTTCTCCTTAGGGTTTGTTTCCCATTTTCTTCTGGTTTCATGTTTCCAGCACCTAGGGTTTCATAATTATGATTTAACCTTGGTTTTTTGGGTGCAATATTCTTGGTTATGGTTTGTTTTTACTTTCTTGTGCTGTGGTTGAAGTTTCACACCGGTTTTTGGGGGTTTTTGATATCAAAGGAAGGTGGTTCCATCTATAAACATTATTTTATGAGTTATTTTACTTTCTTAATTTCTTTAGCATGTTATTTTAATTATATATTTGTTGAAATTTTTTTTTGAAAGTGATTACCATGTGTTTTATTTTTTATATGGCATTTTTATGGGAAATGAGGTGTGTTTTTGATGCACACCCATTTGGTATCACTTGGTAGTGTTTTATAATTTATGAAAATGGTTTATTAAATGATGAAAGGGGTAAAAATTCTGTTTTGGTGAGGTATTAGTGTGTGTTGGTTCAAAAGGGGTATTTTGGGAATGTTTTTTTTGTAAGTCCACACTGTATTTCTTGGGTTTGTTTTATAAGTTTTAAAAATGGTGTATTGAATGATATAAGAGGTGCAAATATTATTGGAAAACTATTTTGGTTGGTATATGTTTTTAGAATGATTCTTTTGAAGTTAAAGGGATGTTTTTGATGTGTACCTCTTTGTAAATGTCTCCTAAAATTGTTAAAACTATATTTTTTATAGCATTGATTAAGTGTTCAATTTTAAAGTCACATTTTGACATGGAATTGGGTCCCTTTCATGTGTATTCCATATTTTATAATTTGGGGTTATTTTATGATTCATGAAATTTATTTATTAAACGGCATTAGGGTTTCCAATTCTGGTATGGTATGGTATTGTTGTGAATTTGGCCATAAAAGAGGTTTTTTGAATGAATTTTGTGTGAAAAGACGTGTAACACATCTTGAAGTTGTTTGTAAAAATTTTATTGGGTTTAATGAACCACATTGAGGGTGAGAAACATGTTTGGGTTACTTTTTTGTGTGTGTGTGATTTAGAAATGGATTTTTTATGTGAAAATGGTATTTTATAACATATTGAACTTATTTGAGCACAAAGAGGGAAGCCTAGGTACCTAGGTGGGCGGACTAGGACTGGTATGCTAGTGATCTGGTAGGGGCTTCATCCCTATTTCACTTAGCAATATTTTTAATGACAACAATAAATAAACAATGATGATGTTTGGAGACCACTAGGCCATTGGGGTATCCCCTCCTAGTGTCTCATGCACGTGAAGGTTCACTAGTGCAAAAAACATTTTTTACGTCGATTTTTTTAGTTTTTCACGTCGTTTTTAGGGCGACGTTGTTGCAGGAAATGTAAAAAATGTATTTCTTATGTTAGTTATATAAAAAATGATGTTAAAAAATAATATATTCATGGTTTTTTAAGTTATTTATTTAATAACCAATGTTAAAGATGCTTCGGTAAAGGTTTTTCACATTGGTTATTTAAATAACTGACATAAAAAATATCCTACCACATAAGTTATATAAAAACCAACATGAAAAAACCCAATCCTGATGCATTTTTCACGTCAGTTACTAAATAACAGACATCAAAAAAAAGTTTTTCATATCAGTTCTTTAATAACCAACATAAAAACCTATATACCACGTCGGTTATAAAAAATGATGTGGAAAATTGATTTTTTTACATTTTAACATCGGTTAATAAATAACTAGCATAAAAACAAATTCTTTTAACTAATTTATTAAACCCTTCCTCTCCAATATAGAACCATACTTGAAACAACCAAAACTAGACCACAAACCAGACCAGAAAAAAGCACAAACAAACCAAAAATAAGAAAAACCCGTAGAAAAATTACACATTAACATTTACAACATTCAAAAATTATAATATTATCTAAAAAAAACCTTAATCCAACCAAAATAACTACCAAATACACATTTAAAATTACAACATTCAAAATTAAAATATTCACTAAATACATACTAAAATCCAATAAAACCTATAAAATAATTTTACAATTGTACTTGTAAGTGTTTGAGCTCTTGTGAACTATAAGGTTTAGGGTCATCAAATAGATAAAAATTAAAAAATAAAGTAGTTAACATGTATAATGAATAAAACAAGTGAAATATTAATGAATAATTTATAAGGAAATCTTACCTGTTCGAACTTCATAAATGTTACAGTTGTAATTATTTCATACATAAATATTAACATATAATACCTGCATTCGATGATGCCTTATTGTTTATAAAAATTCTGTTTAAATGAGTTTTTCAATTCAAAATATCATTTTTATGTAATCCAAAATGTACTAATTATAAATGGATATTCAACTTTATTTTTATATATTTGATCTTGGCACTCTTTTTCTTTGTGGATCTTCAAAATAAATCCCATCCCCTATTATAAAATAATATTAATGAAATAAATTTAAAATTCATTATAATATAAAAAAATATTAATAAATTAAAACTTAGTTTTCCAATATGTTCTTAAAATTTCCTCGTACATCACTATGGATTGAGCATATCCAATAAAGTGTTTTCTTCCTTGGACAAAAAAACCTAACATCCAATGATCACTATTATGAAATAAAATTTAATTTTAGTGATTATTATTTTAAAATATAAATAAAAATTTGTGAGACATATGTTTTATACCTCTCAACAAAAGGAAACATCCAAAAATGTGTAATTATATTCTGTTGAAATATTTCTGCAATATAAACTGCTTTTTGTTCCACTTCCAATTCATGTCCTTCAGGTGAAATCAACTATGGGTCATTCAACCAATATACATATGTCTTCTCATTAATCTCACACATTTTATAACAATACCTAATAAAAAATATATAAGTATAAATTTTCAATAAATTTAACACAGGGAAAGATTTGTGTTAAGACGTAGAAGGAAAAAACTTTCACCGCGTTGATGCTCAACTTATCTCCAGTAACAAGATCCATGATATCATTTTTTGGAATCCGCACATCTATTTCACATCCAAAAACATGGTCTTCCATTGGAAATATATAATTACCCACCAAAAAATTTGAATATCTTGATAATCTATCAAGACTAATAGAATCTAAATCTGATGTCACATCCCTTTGTATTTATTGTTGGTTATACAATATTTCTTTACCTTTAAAGTATTCCTGTAAATAAATAGAAAAATATATTAAATTTCAAATGCTAAAAAAATTTAATATAAAAATAAAATAAAAGATATAACATACACATAGGTTTATGGTATGGGTTGTAGAAGTCTAGATGACCAAACTAAGAAGTTGCTGATAATTTTTCCACCTATCATCACCTCATTTGTAGGTAATAGTACTCCAGATAAAATATCTATAATATCTTGTACAGTGACCCTATATTTCTCTACCTCTAACTGTTGATTATGAATTGTATCTCTTATATAATATATACTCCCATATGAAACTATATGGCAGTGAGGATCATCAACATACAACTCACAATAACTAGGAAACTATGGAGGAGGGGGTTTGGGAGTAGGATAAAAAATGGGGTCTGTAGGTAGAGGTGGAGGATAAATAATGGGGTCTATAGGAGGAGGATGAGGATAAATAATGGGGTTTGCAGGTGGAGGTGGGGGAGTGGGAGATAATGGTGGAGGTGGAGTGAGAGATGCAGTATGAAATTATCATTGCATGTCTACAAACATAGACTGTACCAACGGTCTGATCATTTCCTCCATCATTTCATTAATATTGTGAACTTTAGCCTCTAAATATTCTATTTTTTTTATATATACCCTCCATGGAATAAGTAGAAGAATATGGTAACACTTTTCTTATCGATACACCCATCGGGTATCCTCATACATGACTTGGGTGTTTGAGATTTTCCAATGCAACAGATAAAATATCATGCCTCCCATCAGCTTTAAATACCCTCAGTGTGCTCTTCTCCTCAATAAAATCCTGTATGAATTATTTGAAAAATTATTTAATGATTAAAAGTATATAAATAATTTAATTTACTTAAATAAATAAAATAAACTTATAATCCTCTCAACTACGACCTTGAATTCTTCTGTAAGATATTTCCCCTTTTTCCTCATCTGAGCCCTCTTCAATTTTTCATGTCAATATGAATGAGATAGAGTGGAAACCTCTCCAAATATAGAAGACTTAACTCTAATTTTTTGTAATTTTTTAGCTATCATTTGTTCTTCTAATAATGTATACCCTCCCTGAGATAATCTATGAGGGTATACGTTTTTGGATTGTATCTTCTGATGAGCTCTCCTTAATTCCTGTAAATTAAGAATAAGAAATCATTAATAAGTCATTAATAAGATCATTAATATAATAAAAATTCTAAAAGTTTACATTGCAATTACCAAAAATTCTTTTTCTATTCTACTTTTAACAAATTGTTTCCATGTTTCTTTATCTATAAAAGGACATATATGACATGGACTATCATGTTACCTATCCCCAAAAATGAAATCATATGTGAGGGTTGATTTGAAATCCTCCCATCTCCTAACAACCATCGATAAACATTTCCTCCTGAATCCTAAAGTATCAGGTATATCAAATTTCATCTGATAAAGAAGAGGGAAAATATATTATACAATAAAAATATCAGGATTAGTCAAATAGAAGAAAAAGAGATTACCAAAATGGTCTCCCTCAACTGAGCTTGTGTTTTTTTGTCAACACATCTTCAATTATTAAACAAAATAATGAATTTTATTTTACCCTAAGTTGATAAAAAACTCTTGAACTATTTTGTATTAGGACCTCTTGGAACATCATTATCATAAAAGTCTACAACTATCCTCTGGTCTGGGCTACGAGCAACTAATAATTTTGGTAAACATGTGTTGCCACTTATACCAACCCTTAAACTCTTCATTGTTATTGTGGGAGAACATGAAGAAGATTGAGGAACATCAAGAGAAGCATGTGGATATTCCTCCCCAAAGGTATGATCATGAATCTCATATCCAGAAGTTTGTGGTTGATTATCTGATTGATCTGTTATTTTCTTTCATATCAAAGAAACAAACATTTTGTATACAAAATATACAAATTCACATATTATAATACTAATGTAAACAAAAAAAGAAAAACTATGAAACACAAATGTAAACTAAAACTAAACACATTATTATTCATATTTGTTATAGTTAACTAAAATTATGACAATAATAATGATATATGAAATTTCATGTAAATTAATGAAAACAAATCCAAAATTATTATAGGAATATTAAAAATGGTCCAACCTGATAAATCAATTTTTTACACAAAAAATAATATTTTTTAACATATAGATTTAAAATAAATTTCATTCAAAAAAATCAATAAATATATTAGTTACATAATGGTAAACATTGTAAACTAAACAAAACTAAACAAAACTAAACTAAAATAAAAAAATAAACTAATTCATTTTAATACATGTTTTAATAAAGAAAAAAAATACAATATAAAATTTTATGAAATTAATAAAAGTAAACGAGAAATAAACATATGTTACCTGTAATATTATGAATGTACTAATGGATTGTTTCCCAAATTCCTTCATCATGATCGTTCCTTATGGAAAAAACCATGTCTATAACATACTCATCATTATTATCTATTAATCTTTCAATAGAAGTAGGGATCTCACATAAATATACATCTTTATTAAGTTTTTCATCACCAACATATTGTTTTTTTACTTGTAAAATAATAGATCACTGCATATTGGATTGATGAGGAACAAATAAATCTTTTTTCTTGTGTTTCCATTATAACAGAATCATTTGTGTCTTCCAATCTATTCATATTAAAAAGTGTCATTCCAAATTCATCATGTCTGGAATTTTTTGTTACCGATAAACCATTTGTAGTTAAACACAAAAAATTTAATTTTAATGTAACCAACCTACCATATTTCTTCAATGACTCCATAATATGCACTTGATGCAGAAATTGAATTTTTTGTCTTCAGAACTCAAAAAATGCATTGCTTCTATGAACACCAATACACCACTATTCTGAACTGCACTACTATTTTCCCAAGCTTTCATATAAAATGTATGGCCATTAATGCCATATCCAGACCATGTTATCACATTTAAACTTTGACCACCCACTAACCATCTTAATTTCTCTGATGCATCTTATCTACCAAGCATGGTCTTTTTAAACCATGGAATTTTTTTTTGTTATGCTCATTAAAAATCCACATTTCTTTCTTCTTTTTACGACATTGTTTCAACTCATTAATATGAAATATTATATATGGTTTATCATTAGACATGTTATTCAAGATGTATAAATGTACCTTATTCATCTATTCACCTAAAAATGATTTGACTTTCAAGCCATGAATCCACTTTCCCTCATTATTAACTCATTCATGGAGAGATTGAGGAAAACCAATCTACTCTGCTGCAGACAAGTAGCTCATACAAAACTCGAAAACCTCTTCAGAAATATACTTTTCAATACTGGAGGCTATAGGTAGATATGGATTCTTAACATACCCCTTTAATAACTTCATATACCTTTCAAAAGGATACATCCAATGTAGATATACCGGTCCATAGAGCTTTATTTCTCGAACCAGATGACCCATTTTATGCACCATTATATCAAAAAAATATGGAGGAAAATACATTTCCAATTGAAAAAGTATATAAATTTCTTCATTTTACAAAATGTTAAAAGAATCTAGATAAATAACCTTATTAAAAATTGAATTGAGAAAATGAAAAACCTTCATGATAGTCTTTCTGGCATAGATGGGAAATATTACACTCAATGAAACATATAGAATTTGTTGCATCATGATGTGACAACCATGAGATTTCATACCTGTCAACTTCAAATCCTTCAAAGAGACAAAAAAATTTACATTTGAAGAATAACCCTATGACACTTTGATATCATGAAGACACTGAAAAATCTAATTTTCCACCTCTTGGATAATTTATGAAAAGATGGGGGGAAAATGTTTGTCTTCTATCAGGTGTGGGAGATAACTCCAATTGTATTCCCATTGATAGTAAGTCTAATCATGCATTCAATCCATATTTTTCATTTCCTTTAATATCTAACCATGTTTCAATTAAACTGTCACATATATTCTTCTCCATGTGCATGACATCAATGTTATATTTCACTTTATGATATCTCTAATATGGAAGCTCAAAAAATATTGACTGTTTCTTCCAAATACGTCTATCTTTACCAGATTTATTGACCTTTCCCAATGTCACATCAAGGTTTTGAACCCTATCAAAATAATCATCAGTGGATAAAGGTTTCAGAGAAATATCAAATTTTTTTGTTCCATTGAATGCCTTTTTTAATCTTCTATAAGAGTGATCCATAGGAAAAAAACTTTCTGTGAACCATGTATGTTGTTTTCCTCCCATGATGTAATTGACAATATGAAGTCCGTTGTTTTTAAATTGGAAATTCTCTATACCCCTTAACATTGTATCCATACAAATTTCCATATGATGGGAAGGCATTTATAGTTAACATAATCACTACATGCAGTTGAAAATATTATATTTTATAAGAATCATACACCATAATACCATCCTCCCATAAGAGTTTCAAATCATCAATTAATGATGATAAGAAAAAATCAATATCATTTCTGAGCTGCTTTAGTCAAGAGATCATTAAACTCAACATGACTTATTTACACTTCATACAAAATTTAGGAGATATGTCATAAATTACCAATAAAACAAGCCATGAACTATGTGTGCTACTAAGGCTTTGATATGGATTTATTTCATCCATGAACAACCCCAAGTCTAAGATTTATAACTTTATTTACAAATGTAGTATACTTCTCATCAATTTTCTTCCACTGTGGAAAATATGTTGGATGACGTATTTTTCCATCACATATTCAATCATCATCATGCCATATTAACCTTTTTTCATCATTTGAATTAGAAAATAAATATTTCAAATGAGGAATTATAAGAAGATATCAAAATACCTTGGCAGGGATATTTGTAATCTCTACATCAGCCTATGATTTTTCTTCCAACATATACTATGATGTACCACATTTAGGACACTCTGACAGAAATCCATATTCCTTCCTAAATGTCACACAATCATTCGAATAGGAATATATTTTCTTGTCTCCCAATCCTATCGGGAATAATATTTTCTTGGCCTTATAATGTGAATCTAGAAGATCATTGTCTTCAAGAAGAATGTATTTCAATAATTTTAGCAGCTCTGTAAAACTTTTTTCACTCAATCCATGCTTTTCCTTCAGGTTAATAAATCTAAACACTGACGATTAAACCACAAAATCTGTACAACCAGGATACAATGGTTTTTCAGAATCAACATATAGACGCTCAATTGTCAGTTCTTTCTCAATTTTTTCTTCTTCAATATCACACATCATTTATTCAATTTCATCAGAGTTACCATATTGCAAGGAATCATCATCAATAGATCTAAAATTATGCCTAGTTTCACCATGCCAAATCCAAGGGATGTAACTTGGATTAAAACCATGAAAAATTAAATGATATTTTATCTTGATACTTTTCAACATATTCATATTTAAACATTTTAGGAATGGATAGAAAAATGTGTCGTTGTTTGGAACATTTCATTTAGAAAATTACAAAAAAGCATCAACACCTTCCCCATATTTATCACTCATTATATGTTCCATAATAAAACTTGGACTCATTATTAATTATAAAAAATATCAAAATTATACATCTTGTTAAGATAATACAATTTTATATTTATACAAAATATTTCATAATTTGAAAGTTACACGATTTTGAAATATAAAACAAATATACACGTATTCAAAAAATATAAAACAAATATAAGCGTATTTGAAAAATATAATTACAAATTCTACACAATAATGGAAGATAAGTTTAAATATAAATGATAAATCATAAAAAGATATGCATGAAAATAATTTTAAAAATAAAATATAGTTAGATTTTATATTTATACGAAATATGCCATAATTTTAAAGTAACACAATTTTGAAATATAAAACAGATATATTATTATTTGAAAATTATAAGGATATTTTTTTGAGCAATAAGATAGAAAACCACTAAATTAAATTAATATTGACCATATTAGTTTTCATTTTACATTAATAAAAAATATATCATTTGTGTAGTATATAATCCTTGGATATGAAATTCCAAAAAGAATATATGATTTTTTACTAGTTTATCTAGTGGGATATGTAATTCAATGTATCTATATTGAATATAGATAAATATATTAATAAATTATTTTATATAAATTTATATGAAAATTCCAAAATAGTTAAATTTTTACCCTACTCTAAAATGATTTGCAGTTATGATAGCCATGTTTACTTCCACTGTGTGTAAATTGGTTTCCATAAACTACATGAATGTTTGTTTATATGTAAGAGAGGATGAAAAACCATAGTGAGTGAAATTTTATAATGTAGTAAGAAAATACCAACATTTTTATAGATATCTATAAATTCCAGTATAAATTCCATCAGTATGTTAGTAATGACACATATAATATAATAAAATTATTATCATAAATATGATATAGTCATATGTAAAAGATCAATACCACATGGAAGAATGTCATATATATATTTAATTAAAAAATAAGATCATCTACCAAACCTATTTTGATAAATTTTTCAATACCATCTCATAGATTAAGTTAATATCCTCATCTAAATAGTCCAATGTAGTTCTATTTTACAAAGAAGTTCCTATAATATTTTTGTCTTATTAGATATTATGTTATTTAAGCAGGTTGTGAGTAGAACATAATAGGGTAATGAATCTTGTAGACAATACCATTAAACACAAGTGCATATATACTACGATATGATCATAATTAAATGACATAAAATGATAGTAATATATATATAATTTTTAGCCATGGGTTTTACACATGATTCAAAGTGAAAAAATCCTTATTTTATCCCTGGTATCACTAACTACATTACATGAATAATGAATTGGAATCATATATCACTTTATAAGAATGGAAATAACAAATAGTGAAATATATGATGAAATAAATCGCAAAATGAGATTTAGGGCATCTTCGAATGATAGAAATCAAAGCGTGCAAAGCTTACTTGAGAGTTTAAAGTCAAGAAGATAGATGCACCAATGAAAAAAAGATTAACAAAGCTGTCAAAATGAGTTTGGAGGAAACGATATTAAAGAATCGATGGTAGGGTTTCCATGTGAGAGAGACCAATTCGCTGTCGCCTGAAATAAAAACAATAGAATAACTCGAAAAGTGACTTCATAAATTTTTTAAATGATTTATTACATCGGTTATTTATTAATCGATGTGATAATGAGTTTTTCTATTACATTTATTTTGTCGATTATAGAGTAACAGATGCGATAAACCCATTTTTTACGTCGGTTATATAATAACCGACGAAAAAATAGGCTTTATCATGTCGGTTATTTTATAATCAATGGGATAAAGAGAGATACTCGATTTATCTTGTTGTTTATTATATAATCAACGTGATAAATTAAGATAATGAATTTATGACGTCGGTTATAATATAAACGACGTGATAAATCAATTTTTATGGTTTTACACATTAGTTATTTATAACCAACATAATAAATTCCAATGTGGTAAATACTATTTATACTAGTGGTTATTGTTTATGGTTACTTTTACACTAAGATACGATGTACCTAGGGCCCCACAGCTAGCTAGTTCCTAGGGCTGTTCCTATGACTTGTTCTCATTGATTATATTGTATCTACCATCAATATATGGTGTGTTTGGATGGTAATTTCAATAGCATTTGTGTTTTATTTAATATTGTTCATTATTTAAAGTTTCCCTCTTGAAAATTGTTATTATTTAAAGTTTCACCCCTTTTTAAAATTCTTACTCACATTTCATATTTATGAAAACTTGCAAGATTTTTGTTTTATAATGTTTATAGAATGGAATCTTTTCCATGGGTGGAATACTAATGGGCTTAGGATCACACCTTACTTACACCTTTGGGTGTAAGTAGACTTGGTAGTGTTTGACAAAGGTAAGGGCAAGGTCTTTGGAGATGGTGGTTTGGATTGTTAGCTTCCTTTCTCGGTGTGATGTTGTAGAGATGGCTTGAGGGTGATGCCCCCTTGCCATGTGGTGGTTCTTGGGATAGACTTGATGCTCCCTATTGTTGTGGTCCTCTTTGGTTTTGTATTTAAAATATATAACTCAAATCTGATTTTTTTAAGACTTGTTTGGTGTAAATTTTTAGATTTAGCTTATTTATTTTTGTTGGTTATTTTATGATTATAAAATTGGGTGAAATTGTTCCCAAACTTTATTTATGATACGCGGGCACTTGTGCCAGCCCATGGGGATAGGGAACGCAATTCGGGCCTTACCACAAACCAGGTCAGGGGCTAGTTTGAATGATGACCCGACCTGGTTCGTGACACTTACAATTTCCTCAAACCCAAAGATAGGGTCTTTCATATTAAATTTATAATTAATTTATTTATAATCATAAGAAATGGTTACCTCATATTTGGATCTTTCCCCATCATAGATGCTGTTGATTTTCTAAAAAACCCCTTTTTATATTTCCTTCATTTCACTATAAGGATCCAAGTATATAATCCCTTTAGAGGTGATGCACATGTGATCCTTTCATATATGAATGATGCCAATTGATTTATAGGTGATAGTGTGGTGAATCAATTGTCTTTCCTTTCTCATGTTAATTGCATGCAATTCCTTTGAGATTTAAGGAATCTATCTAGATCATCTCATTCATTATATCTATAGCTAAGGAGGAATGGAGAGATAATTTCATTGTATTCAACAATTCTCAAATCTTAATAGACCCTATATAATTGCTTTGAACTTCATTTTATAGATTAATGGTTTAGGTAAAAATATTATTTAATTTTGTATCAGTCCTTAAATAATATAATAATACATATTAAACCCTATAAAATATAATTATAATAACATTATTATTATTTTATAGCCTGTTCTAACTTCCCCAATGGTAAATATTATTTACCATCTAGCATATAAATATTCTGTTGTACCTCTCATATCCCCTCGTGGTTTAATTTTCATGATCACAATCACTTTCTTATTTATCTAACATTGTTTTAAGTGTTTTTGTTTTATAGGCAAAAGATTGCCAAGGAAATGGGCCATGAAGCACATCAAGTGGACTGAAACTCAGTCCACCGGCCAACCGGTGTGATAGCACCGGCCAGCCGGTGGACCTGGCAGAGGCATTGCCCACTGCCAGGCTCCACCGGTCAGCCAGTGGCTTGACCACCGGCCAGCCGGTGGCATCCAGTCAAACAGTGGTAGCTACTGTCTGCCCACCGGCCAGCCGGTGGCTCTGGCACCGGTCAGCCGGTGGTGCCTGGAAAAGAAGAATCAGCTACTACCAAGCCACCGGCCAACCGGTGGCCCATCCACCGGTCAGCCGGTGGATCCAAGACTCGAAATCTCCAAAATTCCTCAAGCACCGGCCAGCCGGTGGGACTGTACCGGCCAGCCGGTGGAGCCAGTCAAACTAGCCGTTGCAGTTTGACCAGGCTGGCCCACTTGGCTCCCAACGGCTCTTTAAGCCTCTCCAACGGCTCCGAAGACTCCAAAAGGGTTCCTTGCCTATAAATAAAGGCCAAGGAAGCCCCGGACACCCACCAGATCATATACGAAGCCAACGGACATATTTTGTATCAATTGGCCAACCTCCGACGACTTCCTTCAAAGGAACCTCAAGTGCTCCAACAACTTCCACATCCATGGAGCTCCACCAAAGAAGCTTGGAAGCGGCCTTCAACATCTCCAATCATTCAAAGGCGCCCAAGGCTTCTTCTCATATACGGTTTTTATTGTATATTTATTTTGAGCTTTAAATTTGGGTTTGTGCCTACAAACCCCAAACTCTTTCTTCATCCCTCTTTCTTTTGGGTTTCACATCACCATTAAGGTGTGAAGAGGTTTTTTCAAGCCTTTCCTTTTAAAAGGCTTGTGTCATAGGTGAGCTAGCCTTCACCTGTAAGAAGGCTAGTGGGTTCTTGCTCAACCATTAAAAGCAAGTGGGTTCTTGCTAAACCAATTCAAAAGCAAGCTGTAATAGGTCCTAGTGCTACCTCAAAGCCTAGTGGATTTCTTTCTAAAACCATTGAAAAGAAAGCGGTAGGAATCTCTCAACGGTTTAGTTGGGAGCGGAGACGTAGGCCGGGTTTTTGGCCGAACTCCGTTATCAATTCTTGTGTCTTGCCTCTTTATTTCCGCTACACATTCATAAATTGTTTTTAATTTGTTAATCATTTTTTAAAAAGGCAATTCACCCCCCCTCTTGCCATCACTCCCTTTTTCTCCGCCCATCAATTGGTATCAGAGGTTAAATTTGAGTAATACCTTCACCGGTTTCAAATTCAAGATCTTTTGTGATGGCCTCAACCTCTTTCGCCCCCGAAGGCTTTTCATTGGGTCGTGCTCCATTTTTTGATGGAACCGACTATAATTATTGGAAAACCCGCATGACCACTTTTCTTAGAAGCATAGGATATCCCATTTATAAAATTGTCATGCAAGGTTACACTCTCTCTTCCCCCGATGAATCCAAATGGACCCAAGCCGATATTAGAAATTTCGAGCTTGATGGCAAAGCCATGAACGCTCTTCATTGCGGCCTTGACCGAAATGAGTTCAATCGAGTTTCCACATGCACCTCCTCACACGAAATCTGGAAACTTTTGGAGGTTACCCATGAGGGGACCAACAAAGTCAAGGATACTCGATTGGACATGTATCGTCAAGATTTCGAGTCTTTTACCATGCATCCATCTGAAAATATTACTGAAATGTTTACGCGTTTTACTGATGTTTGCAATGGGAGAAAGTCCCTTGGTGATGATGTTTCTGCAGAAACGATGGTCAAGAAGATCCTATGGATCCTTCCAAGCACATGGGCTCCAAAAGTCACGGCTATTCAAGAAGCCAAAGACATCAAGAACATGCCGGTAGAAGAGCTCATCGGATCCCTCATGACTTATGAGATCACCATGAGGAGGAAAGCTCAAAAGGAGGGCACACCAATCAAGACACCAAAGAACATAGCCCTCAAGGTACAAAAAGAAGTAAGCTCCTCCTCCTCCTCATCATCTTCATCTTCTTCATCATCAAGCGGCGACTCGGAAATGGAGAATCTCGCCTGCCAAATGCACAAATTTATGAAGAAGCACAAGAAGAAGAAGAAATCTCGCAAGGCGTGAAAGCAAGAACCCACCGCAAGATCCGAGCCCAAGGTAAAATGCTACGGGTGTGGCCAAAAAGGGCATTACAAGCCCGATTGCCCACTCAACAAAAAACGGGCCACGCAAAAGGAAAAAGGAAAGAAAAAGGTCCTCAAGGCGACATGGAGTGACACCTCATCATCCTCCTCCTCCTCCTCCTCAAGTGACCAAGGTACAAAATGCCTAATGGCAAAACATGAGGTATCATCATCCTCTTCCTCTTCTTCCTCCTCTAGTTCTTCTAATTCTTTTAATCATTTATCATATGAAGAACTCCAACATGCTAGAGACCAATTAGAAAATGGTTTTCATGAACTTTCTTCTAAATTTGTTTCTTTGAAAAATAATTTCAAAAAACTTTCCTCCGAAAAAGAATAACTTCTCAAAGAGAAGGAGGAACTCTCCCTAAAAATCCAAAATTTCCCAAATGTTGATTCTTTGGAATCAACCATCAAGGACCTTAGAAAATCCTTAGCCAAGTTCACCCAAGGTGAACAAAATTTGACCAAATTATTGGGTTCTCAAAGGGTTTCTAGGACCACTCAAGGACTTGGCTATACCAACCAAGCCTCCTCCTCCCATGCACCCACTGTTTTTGTAAGGGGGAGCTCTAGTTATAAATTTTGTAATTATTGCAAAAAACCCGGGCACTTAATCTATGAGTGCAATTGCAAAAATGCCCGGTATGGCCGCCCCAAAACCATTTACTTTTCGGACGAATTTTATAGGAGAAGACCCGCCATGAAACAAATTTGGATTGAAAAATCTCTTTTGGCAAGTCTCTCCAGGCCAAAATTAGTTTCGGTTCCAAAACCCTTTCCCCGATGATTTTTTGTTTTATTTAGGGGGAGAAAGTTTCTTTATTTGTTTTCAAACTTTCAATTCAAACTGTTATTCAATCTTTCAATTTCAAAACTTTCAATTCATTTTTTAATTTAAACTTTCAATTCAAACTTTCATTTCAAATTTCTTCAATTTCAAATTCTCATTTCAAAATTTTATTCAAAACTTTCAATTCAAACTGTTATTCAAATTTTTCAATTCAATTTTCAAAAATTCCAATTGATCTTGATTTTCAATTTTCCCTCAATAAAATTTTTATGCCCCACGCTATTTTGATAATCACAAAGGGGGAGAAATTTCTTGATTGATTGGGGGAGAGTATTTTCTATCATGCTTTGATTTATTTTCAAATTATCCTTTAAGAATGTCTTTAATTTCAGTATTTTACTTTGATTGTTTCGGTGATTGTGATCATCAAAATAGGGGGAGATTGTTGTACCTCTCGTATCCCCTCGTGGTTTAATTTTCATGATCACAATCACTTTCTTATTTATCTAACATTGTTTTAAGTGTTTTTGTTTTATAGGCAAAAGATTGCCAAGGAAATGGGCCATGAAGCACATCAAGTGGACTGAAACTCAGTCCACCGGCCAACCGGTGTGATAGCACCGGCCAGCCGGTGGACCTGGCAGAGGCATTGCCCACTGCCAGGCTCCACCGGTCAGCCAGTGGCTTGACCACCGGCCAGCCGGTGGCATCCAGTCAAACAGTGGTAGCTACTGTCTGCCCACCGGCCAGCCGGTGGCTCTGGCACCGGTCAGCCGATGGTGCCTGGAAAAGAAGAATCAGCTACTGCCAAACCACCGGCCAACCGGTGGCCCATCCACCGGTCAGCCGGTGGAGCCAAGACTCGAAATCTCCAAAATTCCTCAAGCACCGGCCAGCCGGTGGGACTGTACCGGCCAGCCGGTGGAGCCAGTCAAACTAGCTGTTGCAGTTTGACCAGGCTGGCCCACTTGGCTCCCAACGGCTCTTTAAGCCTCTCCAACGGCTCCGAAGACTCCAAAAGGGTTCCTTGCCTATAAATAAAGGAAAAGGAAGCCCCGGACACCCACCAGATCATATACGAAGCCAACGGACATATTTTGTATCAATTGGCCAACCTCCGGCGACTTCCTTCAAAAGAACCTCAAGTGCTCCAACAACTTCCACATCCAAGGAGCTCCACCAAAGAAGCTTGGAAGCGGCCTTCAACATCTCCAATCATTCAAAGGCGCCCAAGGCTTCTTCTAATATACGGTTTTTATTGTATATTTATTTTGAGCTTTAAATTTGGGTTTGTGCCTACAAACCCCAAACTCTTTCTTCATCCCTCTTTCTTTTGGGTTTCACATCACCATTAAGGTGTGAAGAGGTTTCTTCAAGCCTTTCCTTTTAAAAGGCTTGTGTCATAGGTGAGATAGCCTTCACCTGTAAGAAGGCTAGTGGGTTCTTGCTCAACCATTAAAAGCAAGTGGGTTCTTGCTAAACCAATTCAAAAGCAAGCTGTAATAGGTCCTAGTGCTACCTCAAAGCCTAGTGGGTTTCTTGCTAAAACCATTGAAAAGCAAGCGGTAGGAATCTCTCAACGGTTTAGTTGGGAGCGGAGACGTAGGCCGGGTTTTTGGCCGAACTCCGTTATCAATTCTTGTGTCTTGCCTCTTTATTTCCGCTGCACATTCATAAATTGTTTTTAATTTGTTAATCATTTTTTAAAAAGGCAATTCACCCCCCTCTTGCCATCACTCCCTTTTTCTCCGCCCATCATATTCATCATTGCATATGATCTTAATCATCTCTAATTCCTCCAAATATATTGAATACCCTAATAATTATTTAATTTAATATTTCATTCATTAATAAAATAAATATTTTATTCACAATATAGTGAATACATATTAATTTAATATTCACATAATAAAATAAATTATTTATTAAGGAATAAATTATTTATTTATTACATTGAGAAAATTAGTGATCTATAAAACATGTATAAAATTATTCCTTAGTCTTGAGAATAATATGTATTCCATTAATTAAATTCAAATAGAATTTAATTGAGATCAATAGACACACTTACTGTGTGACCCTCTATGATTATTTCATGTTGGTGTTCGATGGGATTGCCTAAAGTTAAAAATTTCTATCCTATAAGGAGCCAAGTAACCCAAGTGGAATAACATAATGTCGAAACTATAACCAACACATACAAACGCTTAAGGTGAAATATAATCCTTTTATAAAAATATCCCATAAATGAGGTTTCACATCAATATAATCAACATATATGCTTAATAAGTTTTTTTACTATCAGAAAGAAACAAATCATTATACAATTTCTAGGGAATTTGATGTTACTATTATTTTCAAATCAAAGGTTCAAGATATCAACTTCAATAAAGTTGGAATGGAAAAATAATTCATCAATTTATTCATTAAAAACACATCACTCATGATTCACCCAACATATGAAACAACAACATGAACTATATTATCATGCTTTATGATATAAATCAAAGTGCGAGAGATGTAATATTAAATAATAATAAGAATTTCTAAATACCATAACACATATTCACATATAGGAATATCTGATTACACCAAGACATGTAGACTTCCTAGTAGAAGTTCATTTCTCATAATCTCACATCTTGGAGATTACCATGTGTGATCTTCATGAGAAGAGGCTGAATACACTTATGATTACTCACATATAACATGAAACACCCCATTATTTTTAAGAAATATTTCTCATTAAATAATTTGGTTTCTTTGATTGCTTTCATTGCACGCAACCGCGAGTTTAAATGAACCGTATAATATTCCTAAAATATTATATGTCCATTATAAACTATCCATTAAATTGGTGGGAATGAATAGTAAAAACTAATTTATGAAATAAATATAATATTACAACTCAATATGAATTTATTTCTATGTTATTAGAAAAGGATCACAAATTTTTTTGTAAGGAATTTTTATTCTTCAAAATTATATTTTTCTTTAAAAATGAGTTTTTATTATTTTTATGAGTGAATATTAATTTATAGAAGTTCTATAAAATTCATTTGAAAACATTAATTTTATTTTCTAATTCATAATTCAAAAATTATCTTACAATGATTTTATTTATAATTTTATAAAAAACATTTATTTTTCAAGGAATAGTGAAAAATATAGATTTTTATTGACAAATATATTATCTTTTAAAATTTTTAAATATAAAAATTATGTTTTGTATTAGTTTTGATTTATAATTTTTTTAAAATAACCCAATTAGGGTTTTTGAAATTGTTGTTTTACTTGAATTTTGTTTAATTTTTTTATATTTTCAAAAAGCATTTTTACGAAAAAGATGTTTTTCATTGCATTTTTTTGTTTAATTTAAAATTAATTTCTAAAAATTTTGTCTTTAAAATTTTAAAAAATTTATTTCATATTTGGAATTAGTAGGTCTAAATTTTTTAAATGGGTAAATTTTATTTTTTCCAATATGGATAGTAACCTTAGTAAATTTTGTTACCGCAGTAAGGGGTAAAAAATTTAATATTGATTAAAATAAGCGATAAGCCCATAATTTTTCATCTTATTTTTATGGGATGAATTTAATTTAAACCTTACCATATAAAGTTTAAAATGGAATTATTTAATGGACACTTTTCCATGATAATGACTTAGATATTATTAAAATCAAACAATATGACAAAATATCTCACTCTTATTTATAATTAGTATAATACTTTTAATATGGGGTTAACTAGAATATATTCTCAACTATAAATATTAATTGAAAATATAAAATATTTATATTCATCATGGAAATTCATTAATAATTTTTATTAATTAAATAATTACCCTAAATTCCTACACAACATTTATGTAGTAATTATTCAATTAAATGAAAAAACAAATAGATGATATTAAAAATGTTAAAAGAATAATTTCAAAAATTTATGGTTTTAAATAATAATAATTATTATTATAAAATATTAGGGGTGTAGAAAATTATTTTTATTGAAGATATCTTGTTGTCTTGATTTTATTAAGGTTAAAGGAATGAACAATGAAAAAATTGACACTAATGATATTTTATAGAAACAATATTTTATTAAATTATTCAAAATCCATAAAAATATTAAATAAGAACTAATGGGACAGTTTATGGTCTAAAATGTCATAAAAGTTCCATCTATTTTCCAATTGAAACATTATATCTAAAATTACATCTTTTTAATATAAAAACTTTACTAACATAGTTAAAATTTAAATATATTAAATATGGGTTAACCAAAATGATATTGTTTAAAATGAAACCAAAATAAGTATAAGATATGTTTGATTATTATATTGAACCCTTATCTTATCTTATCTTTAAATCCATTTTCATTTCATGGTATATTTATTGAAAATTAATTTATTATAATTTATTCTTTTGAGAAATTCAAAAAGCGCCCCTCAACTCAATTATAAAAGGTAACCTCCACCCTCACTTATTTTCACCACATTGAGACTTTTGGAATGACCATAATCTTCCAATTTATCTTATCCACTTACCTATAGAAGTTTTATAGGTGAATTTATTCTCAAAATTATAACCCTAGAGTCCTTTAGAGGAGATCCAAAGGAGGCGTTTTGAAGAAGAGGTAATCACTCTAACCGATCAATTTATTTTTCTACTCTTTCTTACCTCCCTAAATCTATGATTTTTATCATAAAATAGTAACATAATTATTATTAATTTTATTAAATGATATTATGATTGTAAAAAATCCATTATACACCCACTTTCCCACCAAACAATAAGTGAATGTATCGCTTGTGCGTACATACATGTTACTGTCTCCAAGAAGTGATAAAATTCATTTGTAATCACAAGTTATTATGGATGGGTATTATGATGATTTTAATGAATATATATTATATAATAATTATTCAATAAATATTAATTATTATTTACCTTTCCTTTATTTTGTCAATAAAAAAAATGAAAATATCATTCATGCGTACGTGCGGCCTACCATCTCCATGAACAGTGTAATTAATTTTTCTATTTAAAATTTATATGAATGATTATAAATATGTATATAATTATTATAGATTATTTTTATACCATGATTAAAATTCTTTAAATGATGATACCATGATAAATGTATATGTACCAAGACTTACAAACTAAAACCTTCTTGAAAAAAAAACAGTTATCACCTAGATTAATTATTTAATAACAAATTATTAATAAACAGTTGGTAAGATGTTATAAAACCTAATATATTGTATAATAGTTATATTATTATAGAATAAATGTATAATAAATTCATATTTATTATACATGATGTTTCGATGTGAATAATTAAAGTATAGACTTGAGGTAAGGGTTTATTTCATATTCTCATCATTATTTGGGATCGTTTATGTTTAAGATTCCAATGGGGAATATTTCTCTTCCACGTCCATGTTTTCTAAAAAATATTTTCAAAAAAAAGTTTTTATATTTAGATAAAATTATTTGGAATTATTTTTCACCATGATTTACTTTTTTAAAGGAATCTTTTCATTATTTTTTTCTAAAAGAGGTTTTGTGTGCCTTTTTAAAAAAAATAACAAAGTAATTCATTTTTAACTAATGAAACATGAAAATATTTTCCCACTCTCATTACACTTTAATGATTTGAATATTCCATTATAATATTACAAGGTTATTTTAAAATAAAATTTTTCTCCTTTAAAATTGTGTGGATTTTAAAAGAAATGGTCTTCAGAATTGAAAGGATGTTTTCCTCAAGAATTATTTCAAGTGATCTTTCGAAATGATTTTCTATATAAGAAAAAATTATTTTATGTTAATTATGAATTAATGGGGATACGATCCAAGGATCCACCTTAATCTTTATCTATATGGTTTTTGTTTATGATGGCATGTTGTTTATCAATTCCGTTACTTCTCCATGGTTATAGAATGATAAAATATTGATAAAACTCATTTCTTTTCATTGGTTATGATATAATGAATTATTTATTTTCATGAAAAACACATACACATGATTTTAATTATGTTATGGGTGGGAATTATATATCCCTCCAATGCGGGTAATGATTTATATCTCATGGCATATATAGGAATGGAACAAAGAGTGAAATGAGTTTAGTAATATAGGGATGGAATGAGAAGTGAACTCGGTTCAGTAATACATGGATAGAACTGGAAGTAATCTCAGTTGGGTAACACAAAGATAGAATGGGGAGTGAAATAAGTTTAGTAAATTAATTTGTCTATTATGATGGTCTTGGTAGTGAGCCTTGAATAATATGAAAATGTTTTCCTATGCTTATGTGCATCCAATAAATTCCATGCCTTATGTTAATATTATGCTCTCACAGATCATGATATTTGATTTCCATATGATTCATATCATATTAACTACAAAGATTTATTCCATGACACATGATTATGATCTTTGATATGCATGGTATAATTTTCAAATGTTATGTTCATGTACTTTCATGCTTATGTTCATGTTATGATTGATATCTTCCTTATTTACCCTTAATGATCATCTAAGTTAATACCTTTATTATGTTTCCTTTCTCCATGTCATGAAGGATGGTTTTAAGTTTTATATGATTGTTAATAGTACTAAAGGGTAAGTTCTTTATGGGATACTTTGAATATATTTCACCAAGTTATGATATTTTGTTTCAATATTATGAAGACACTAAACTATTATGGTCCTTGGGTATGCACTTTTGTAATGTGTTGAATATTTTTTATAAAAAGATACAATATGCATGTATGATAATCTTACGTATCTATATTTGGTACCAAAGTATAGTTTTATTCAACCTTTGGAACTATTATGAGAAAGAATTAGTGATATACCTAGGGATATTTCTAAGGATATCACTAAGGATAAGTCTAAGGATGTGTAAAAGTATAAGAAAATGTCATGGAATTTTGGTAAAGGATAGAGAATGTGGTTTCCAAGAAATTATATCCCTATCAAGATATTATATGTTTATTTGGATCTGGAATAGATGTACCTAGGGTTAAAACCCCTGAAAATACCATATTGAGCTAGAATTGATCGGAAAATGGTGTATGACATTGGGCCTTTCTACACACTTGTTTTTGAAACTCCTGGGGGATATTCTTAAAAAAATTACAAAATATAATTAAAATATCATGAAGTATTTAAATAGATGGTGATCATGGATTACCTAAGTTAATCCTAAGGTTTCATATATTTAAAATAAGGTGTCATGATTTAGACATCATATAAGTAATTATTCATGAATATGTGGTTTTATGGTATGATAAATGTTTCTTACACCATGCTTTCTAGTTTTAGTCAATGGAAAGAACCAGAAGGAATTTTTTTATGCTTTAATGTGATATAAAATGTGATAATGAGATGTAAAATGGGATAACGACTGAAGTGAAATACGTTTTAATTATTCCTAATCAATTTTCATGGAACATGATTAACAATGTATAACTTAACCAACTCTAATACTCACCAAATAAGATAAAGAAAGAGTTTATTGAGATTTTAGGTAGTGGAGACCATGGTGGAATGAATATTTAGATTCCTGTGTGTCGAGAATGTGGTAAGAAACACCTAAAGTAATGTATTTGAGTAATAGGAATATGTTTTGATTATGTAAAAGAAGTAAAAAAAGCATGTAACTACAAAGGAAAAAATGAAGATTTTGGTTAAAAAAACTGATAGTAATATTGGTAAATCTAAGGTATTATCAATGTATCAATGATGTAAATGTGGAATGTACAATAATTATGAAAATTTATGTCCTTGGGGAAAATATTCTGATGAAAATCATAAAGGTGGTACGTGTAATGGTTATATTGATAATGATGAATAGAATACAAATGAAATGTTAAAGGAAATAAGTGTTAAGTAATAAGGTGAAAAAGCGTAGTTAATTGATTGAGTAATAGGTGTGATGAGTGATTTATTTATGTATTATAATTCAACGATTGTATTATCTAATGTACGAAATATATAAGGACTATTTTGTATAATTTTTTCATTAAAAATTTGAAAGAATATGTTAAATGGTAATGATTACCCAGAAATGTGATTTCACGGTATAATTATATTTTATTGAAAATAGATGATTAATGAAAGGAAAACATAAATATGATCATGATGTTAAGAAAATTGTGTTTAGTTTTGATAAAGAGATGATTTAAATGAATAAAGTAAATTGGATTTTATTGTATTGATGACCTAATAACTGTTAAATTATTTATTGACAAAGTGGTTTATGCAATCATGGATGGATTTTTTAACATTTTTGTTTTAAGGAATATTTCCAATAACCTGTGTTCTATGTAAGTAATGGATAAGAATGTATGTTTTCAATATGGTTTTATGGTAATTAAGGTTATTACCAAGTTTCAAAATAATACATGATGAAGGTATTCAAATGTTTGATATGTGGAAATCAAGATGTACTTTATGATATATGGGGGATGAATATTAAATTTATCTTGAGATAATTTTGTAATGCTCTTTATCAAATTTTTGATTTTAATATTATAAAAGGGTCATAAGTTTGTCCATTTATGAAATGTTTTATATTTAAATTTGAGTGAGGCTTTAGATATTATTTTATTACATCACCATATGAAGATTTATGTGTATCAAATAACCTCTGATAATTGTATTGTTATGATGATAACTAGATATAAAAGGAAGTAATTGTCAACCCACTATGGATCTTATGATCCACTAGTTCTTCTGGGATTACAATTTAATATTAATTTCTTAAAGTAAGAGATAAAGAATAAATTGATCAAGGAACATTGTAAGAGTGAGAGTGTACTTATGAAATGAAATCAAGTATGTATATCTTATAAAAGGATTTTAAATAAAATATTAATATATTATCATCATTTATGATGATATTAATGAACTTTTCCAAGCCTATTTGGTCTATGGTTTGGTGGTCATTAACCTTATCTTTACCATCATCTCTATCACTCACTATTAGTTCACGGGGATTGGTTTTCTCTTCAAAATAAATATTTGAATTTTTTTCCATCAAGGTTTTCACTATGTGGAAACCCAATTATGCATTACTTTAGGTAACATTTATGTTTCCATCTTTCCCTTTTCATGGTAAGTTTTAATATTCATTTGTATGATGAGGGTTTCTATGAATGAATTATCAAATGTTAAACCTTTGATGATTAAGAATAATTTAAAGGGTGAAATTAATTTTAAGGAGGGTATAATTTAACACCATAATATTTTTATGAAATATTTCATATTAAATAATTTACTACCCTGGTAGCTTGTGTTACACGCAACAATGAGTTTAAATAAACCACATAATATTATTAAAATATTATATTTCAATTATAACCTAGATATTAAATTGGTGGTAACTAATAAGAATAAATAATTCATCAAAGAAATATAAAGTTATAGATCAATATGAATGTATTTTTAAGTTATTAGAAAATAATCACATATTATTTTTGTAATATATTTTTATTCTTCCAAAATATCTTCTTCTTTAAGAATAAGTTTTTCTTATTTTTATAAGTGAATATTAATTTATAGAATTTATATAAAATGTATTTGAAAAAAATAATTTCATTTTTTTATTCATAATTTAAATATTATTTAAAATAACTGTATTGATAATTTTCTAGAAAACATTCATTTTTCAAGGAATAGTGAAAAATAATGATTTTTATTAAAAATTATATTTTCTTTTAAAATATTTATAGGGTTAAATAATTTTTTGGAATAGTTTTAAATGTAAATTAGTTCATTTTGATTTAAAATAATCCTATTATGGTTTTTCAAATCAATTTTATACTTGAATTTAGTATAAAAACATATTTAAAAATTTAAAGGGCATTTCCATGAATTTTTTTCCATTACGTTCTGCTGGTTTTATTTTAAATTAAATTCTTAAACTTATGTGTTTTCAATTTTAAAAAATTTATTCCATATTTGGAATAAGTGGGTAAAAATTTAGGAAATTGGTAAATTTTATTTTTGTTCAATATGAATAGTAACCTTAGTAAATTTTGTTACCTCGGTTAAGGGTAAAATAGATTAATATAGACTAAAAATAATTGATAAGGCCATAATTTTTCATCTTATATCTATTTAGATACATTTATTTATACCCTTAACACATAAGGTTCATAATTTAGTAATTTAATGGATAGCTTTCCATGGTATTGACTTAGATATTATTAAAATAAAAAAATGTAACAAAATATCACACTCTTATTTTTAATAAGTATATTTTTTAATATATGGTTAACTAAAAGAAATTCTCAACTATAAATAATAATTGAAAAGATTTATGATTTATCTTAATCATTTTAATTTATTTATAATTTTTAATAATTAAATATTTACCCTAAATTCTTACACAACGCTGATGTGGTAATTATTCAATTAAATGAAAAGTCAAAAAAATTATTTTAAAAGTATTAAAAGAACTAAAATTTGAATTACTTAAGGTAATTAAAGAATTTTATACATTATTATGAAATATTTTGGGTGTATTAAATTATTTGTATCGATGATAACCTATTAACTTAATTTTCTTAAAATCAAAATAATGAATTGTGTCAAAACTGACAGTAATGAAATTTTATTGAAATAATATTTTATTAAATTATTTAAAAAACATAAAAATATTAAATAAGAAAAAATTAGATAACTTGTGGTCGAAAATATTATAAATTTGGAACTTATGGTCCAATTTACACTTTATATGTAAAAATTACAACATGTTAATATTGAAAAATGTGTTATCGTAGTTAAGATTAAAATAGGATAACTAAGGGTTAAGAAAAAAATAAATATTTAAATTAAAAAAATATATCTAAATTATATTGGATGATGAGATTATATACTTATATTATTTTATCCTATAATACATTTCCATTTGGTAATACATGGATAGAAAATTAAATTATTCTAATTTCTTCTTTTGAGAAATTCCAAAAGTGCCCCACACCTCAATTATAAATGGGCACCTCCTCCATCAATTATTTACACCACATTGAGACTTATAGCTAGACCATACTATACCAATTTCTATTATACAAGTTGTATAAAAATTATATAGGTTATGGTATTCTCAGAAGACTAACCCAAGAGAACTTTAGAGGAGATCCAAAGGAGACATTTTGAAGAAGAAATAATTGCTCTATCTGATCACTTTCTTTTTCTAATCTTTTTTACCTACTTTAAATCTATGATTTTTTTCATAAAATAATAACATCTGTATCATAAATATTCTGAAATTTTATTATGTTTTTTAAACACCATTATACATCCTATTTCCCATAAAATAATAAGTGAAAGTATCGCTCGTGCATACGTACGACTTACCGTCTCCATGAAATGATACAATTCATTTTTCATCGCCATATTTTATGGATGGGTATAATGATTAGTTTAATGAATATATATAATATATATTACATAATAATGATTTTTTAAATATGAATTAATATTTACCATTCTTTCATTTTATCAATCAAAAAATGAAAATAGCGTTCACGCGTACGTATGTCTTACCGTCTCCATAAACTGCCCAATTCATTTTTCAATTTACACTTTCTATAAAAGATTATAAATATGTGTATAAATATTTTATATGATTTTTATACCATTATTAACATTCTATAAATTATGATACAAGATCAAAGTATAAGGTCCAAGGCAGCTGAATTGAAACATGCTTGTAAAATGAAGTAGTTATCACCCAGAACATAGATTCTAATGACAAATTATTAATAAATGGGTGATAAGATATTATAAAAAAACCCTACATACTATGATAGATATATGGTTTTGGAATAAATATATAATAAATTCATATTTATTGTATATGAGGTTTCAATTTGAAAAAATTAATTCGATACTTGAGGTAAGGGTTTATTTCACAATGTCATCATTAATCAGGATTATGCATATTTATGTCTCCATTGGGAAATATTTCTCTTCCATGTCCAATATTTCTTTTTTTTTCAAAAATCATTTTAATATTCTTGTAATTTTTTTAGAATCATTTTTAACCATATTTTACTTTTTGAAAGGAATATTTTCATCTCTCTTTTTTCTAAAATGGGGTTTGCGTGGATTTTCTGACAAAAATATGAAACAAATGCTTTTTCTAACTGAAACGGAATGATCATATTTTTACACTTTCATGACACTTTAATGATTTTAAGCTTTATTTACCATATTGCATGGTTCTTTTGAATGAAAATATCTTCCTTTATAATTATGTGTCTTTTAAAAGAAATAATTTTCCAAATGGAAGTGATATTCTCCTCAAGAATTATTTCAAGTGATACTTCAAATTAAATTTCCATATAAGACAACATTTTTTACGTTACATATGAATTATTAGGGATATGATCCAAGGAAACCATCCTTAATCTTTCTCTGGATGGTTTATGTTTATGATGACATGATGTTTATGAATTTTGTTACTTTTCCATGGGTTATGAATTGAAAAAATGTTTATGTAACCCATTTTATTTCATGAGTTATGATATGATGAATGATTTATGTTTATGTGGCACACATATGTATGGTTATAATTATGTGATTGGTGGGACTTATATCTCCCTCCAATGCATTGGGTAAATATTTATATCTCATGAGATAGACAGAACTGGAATGAGGAGTGAACTAGGCTTAGTAATACAGGGATAGAATGAGAAGTGAACCCGGTTCAATAATACCTGGCATGAATGGGATGCAACCTAGTTCAGTAATATAGGGCTAGAATGGGGAGTTTACCCGGTTTAGTAAATGACTTTGTCCACTATAACAGTCTTGGTAGTTTTTCTTGGCTAAAATGGAAATGATTTTCTATTTTTATGTGTGTGACACAAATTCCATGTCTTATGTCAATATTATGCTCTCATGGAAAATGATCTTTGATTTCCTTTTGATTCATTTCTGGTGAACTTCCATGACTTATTCCTTGACTCATGATTATGATCTTTCATATACAGGGTATAATTTTAAAATGTTATGTTCATGTACATATAACCTTATGCCCATGTTATGATTGATATCTCCCTTATTTACCCTTACCGGGCATCTGAACTCACCCCTTTCTCATATTTCCTTTCCCCAAGGTATGAAAGAAGGTTTTAAGTAGGATATGTTTGTGAAACGTACTACACTACGGGAAAAATAGATATTTGTGACTGGACCCTCTCTCCATCGCAAATAACTAATTATTTGCGATGGGCAGATGGTCACTGTCGCAAAAGGTTTGGTGCGAGTTGAACGCCAAACTGCGGGAATGATATTTGCGATGAGATTTATCTCTCGTCGCAATTTGTATGTCAGCAGGTTGACATTTGCGATGGGACCCATCGCAAATACCTTTTTAATCGGGTTAAAATTTACGACGAGACCCATCACAAATAATACCATTTCAAATAATATAACCTATATATATATGCTCATCCATTTTTCTCATTTTACTCCTTTCTCTAACCCTCTCTCCCTCTCTACTTACATTTTTTCTCTCAAAATCTTTCAAAGTTAAACATTCTAAATCAGCTCTGAAAGATTCAGTTTTAAGGTATTTATCTATTTCCTTTATTTTTTAGTTAATTCATTTTATTTAATATTAGTTATAATTATTGTTAACTAGCTGCAATTAAATTAAATTAGAATTAGATCATTTTATTTTGCATTATTTTTTTACAAATAATTACACGTGATTAGTATTAATTAGTATTAATTAATAGTTATAATAGTAATTATTATTAATTAGTAGTCATTAGTATTAGTTAGAAAAATTATTACAAATTATTAATAATTAGTCATAATTAGTAATAATTAGCGATAATTAGTAAAAATTAGCGTTAATAAGTTTTAAATTGAAATAAATATTTATAAATAATAAGAAATAGTAATAAATAGAAATAATTAGTAATAATTAGTGATATTTAGGAATAATTAGAAATAATTAGAAATAACTAGAAATAATTAGTAACAATTAGAAATAATTAGTAATAATTAGTAATAATTAGGATTAATTAGTAATAATTAGGATTAATTATTAATAATTAGGATTAAGTAGTAATAAATAAGAATAAATAGTAATAAATATTAATAAATATTAATAATTAGTAATAAATGACAATAATTAGTAATAAATGGCAATAATTAGTAATAGTTGTTAATAAATGGTAATAATTGTTCATAATTAGTAATAAATGGTAATAATTGTTAATAATTAGTAATAAATTGTAATAATTCTTAATAAATGGTAATAATTCATAATAATTCGTAATAAATAGTAATAAATAGTAATAATTAGTAATAAATAGTAATAAATAGTAATAATTAGTAATAATTTGTAATAATTTGTAATAATTAGTAATAATTAGTAATAAATAGTAATAATTAGTAATAATTAGAAATAAATAATAATAAATACTAGTAAATAGTAACAAATAGTAATAAATAGTAGTAAATAGTAGTAAATAGTAATAAATAGTAATAATTAGAAATAATTAGTAGTAATTAGTAATAAATATCAATAAATAGTAATAAATAGTAGTAATTAGTAATAAATAGTAATAATTAGTAATAACCAGTAATAATTAGTAATAATTAGTAATAAATAGCAATAAACAGTAATAAATTGTAATAATTAGTAATAATTAGTAATAATTAGTAATAAATAGTAATAAATAGTAATAAATAGTAATAATTAGTAATAATTAGTAATAATTTGTAATAAATGGTAATAAATAGTAATAAATTGTAATAAATATGAATAATTAGTAATAATTAGTAAAAATAGTAATAAATAGTAAAATTAGTAATAATAAGTAATAATTAGTAATAAATAGCAATAAATAGTAATAAATATGGATAATTAGTAATAATTAGTAATAATTAGTAATAAATAGCAATAATTAGGAATAAATATGAATAATTAGTAATAAATATGAATAATTAGTAATAATTAGTAAAATTAGTAATAAATAGTAAAATTAGTAATAAATAGTAATAAATATAGATAATTAGTAATAATTAGTTATAAATAGCAATAATTAGAAATAAATATGAATAATTAGTAATAAATATGAATAATTAGAAATAATTAGTAATAATTAGCAATAATTTTTAATAATTAGTAATAATTAGTAACAATTAGTAATAATTACTAATAATTAGTATGAATTAGTACTAAATAGTAATAAATAGCAATAAATTGTAATAAATAGAAATAATTAGGAATAAATAGTAAAATTAGTAATAAATATGAATAATCAGGATAAATTAGTAATAAAGTATGAATAATTAGGATAAATTAGTAATAAATATGAATAATTACTAATAAGTAGCAATAATTAGCAATAATTAGTAATAATTAGTAATAATTAGTAATAATTAGAAATAATTAGTAATAATTAGGAATAAATAAAAATAATTAGGAATAAATAAAAATAAATAGCAATAAATAGAAATATTTAGTAATAAATAGTAATAACTAGGAATAAATAGTAATAGTTAGTAATAAATAGTAATAAATAGTAATTATTAGCAATAATTAGTTTTAGTTATATTAATTAGTAATAAATAAGAATAATTAGAATTAAATAGTAATAAATATGAATAATTAGAAATAACTAGTAATAAATAGTAATAATTAGGAATAAAAATTAATAATTAGTAATAAATAGTAATAATTAGCAATAAATATTAATAAATAGCAATAAATAGTAATAATTAGTATTAAATAGTAATAAATTGTAATAACTAGTAATAATTAGTAATAAATAGTAATAATTAGTAATAAATAGTAATAATTAGTTGTAAATAGTCATAAATAGTAATAAATAGTCATAATTAGTCATAATTAGTCACAAATAGTAATAAATATTAATAATTAGTCAAAAATAGTAATAAATAGGAATAAGTCAGAACAATTTGTAATAATTCATAATAAATCGGCACAATTTGTAAAAATAAGTAATAAATTGGCATAATTTCCAGTGGATTGGCATCAACTATTTTTTCCAAAAACTCATCTCCTTGTAACTTTCTCCCACTAAAATCACTATGAAAAATCTGGTATGGTATACAAATATCCATTTTCGTATGCACAAGAATAGAGAGCAGCATGGTGAAGCCTCCCTACTCCCCATTCTTATGCAGATAAAATAGATTTGTGTATATCAGAGCATTTTTTCATATTTATTTCAGTCGGAGAAAGTTGCAAGGAGACGAGTCATTAGGAAAAAGAGTTGTCGACAGTCTGCTAAAAATTTCACCACTCGTAATTAGTAGTAATTTGTATAAACTAGCTGTAATGACTAATAATTAGTGTTGATTAGTATAAATTTGAAAACAAATACTATAAATAACTATGAAGCAATAGAAATTATTATAAATTGCTAGAAAATAAATTTAATTTTATTATCTTTTTTGGAAAGTGTTTTTCTTATAACAAATTATTCAAAAAAACTAATTATTTTATATTTTTTAGAGAAATATGGAACAAGGAAGTCAAGAACAGTCATTATTAGATGATCATGCTTGGATAAATCAGCATAGAAATCCAAATGTTTCTCATTTAAATCCTATATATATTGAGGGTGTTGATGCTTTCTTATCATTTGAATCATCAAAACTAGAATTTTTTTTATAAGTAAAAATTAAGTTTCTATTAAAAATTGTGATATAAGGACGTTTGACACATTTGACAATGTTGGGGGTCATCTATTTCATTTTGTTTTTCAACCAGATTATGTTTTTTGGTATAAACCTGATGACCATATTTCTAGAGAAGATACTAATTATTTGGTTCCAGATCTATCACAGTTTCAAAATTTATTACATGATGTTGTAGGTCTATCTTTTCAACGAACTAAAACTCAGGATGATATTGATTTAACTCATAAGTTAGAACCATCTCAATTTTATTAGTTGTTGAGGTCCACTAAATATGCCTTATATACTGGTTGCAAGATAAGAAAAGTTTAAGCGGTTGAAAAATGTATGGCTATTAAATCAGATAATGGAATGTAAAATAACTCTTTTGATTAGATATTCTCTTTTGTGAAAACACTATAACCTGAAGGAAATGTGTTGCCTAAAATTTTCTATAAGAGAAAGTGGATGGTTCGTAATCTGGGTCTTAGTTATCAAAATATTCATGCATGTTCAAATGATTGCATCTAATATTATGGTGAAAATGAGTTGTTGGATAGTTATCCCACATGTGTAAAATCGAGGTATAAGGTGGATCAACTAGGGAAGTCTGGATTGATTCATGTAAAACAGTTAAGATATTTCCCACTTACAATGTGATTGCAACATTTATTTATGTTTCAGAATACAATGACATTGATTTTTTTTTGAAGAAGGTGACATGAATTGGTTTCCCAATTCATGCTGAATGGAATTTATTAAAATTAAAGTTTACAATGAAAACACAAGGTGTAATGGATTTACACCATCCCAAAACAGAGAAAACAACAAAATACATATAAAACCTTAATTTACCGAGTAACGTGTCTTCAAACAGGCTCAAATAAGATCCAACGAGATTCCATGACCTCCACTGCAGGTGTGCAGTCTGGACATGCATTATCCTCCATTCCATGACATTTCCTGCTTCAAAACTGAGACTTCATGTGAGTGTTACTTCTTTGAAAGTGAGAAAGATGCTCCTCTCATAAAAATTCACCCAAATAAAAAGAGATGCATCCATCCGTATAGATACCATCATGGCTTCATTATCACATAGAACATGAAGACAATCGGGGCAACATTCCAAAATGTTTCAGCATGCTGGAGAAGAAATAATTCCATCCAAACAAGCTGTTATACATCAGTAACTCTGTACTGGATAGATGAAGTGCACAGTCTATTCTGTAGAGCAATCCAGATGCATACTTCCATGGAAAAAACAGGAACCAGCCTTCACGCCAATAGAGTAAAACCATGCTATTGGGAAAGAAAACCAACATCAATCCAGAATTTCCTTCAGTCGCTTCAAAGCGAAGGAACATTGATGTCATGGAAAAAAATTAGTATTTCAACTGGTAAAAGCTTAAATAATAACTTTTTTGGTGATTCATGGAAAATTTTTGAACAAGTACATCTATATTTTTCTTTAGAAGCCCAAAATGTGTGATTGAGTATTTCAAATGAAGATTTCTTTCCATTTGGTTCTTACAGTAGTTAGTATTCATGTTGACCTATATTTATAACTCTGTAAAATTTACCTCCTTAGATGTTGATAAAGGATCCATATATCTTTTTAACCTTATTAATTCTAGGACATCTTAAAAGAATATTGATGTTTATTTGAAATAATTGATTGATGAGTTAAATTCATTATGGTGTAATGGTGTTAGTACATATGATGTTGCTTCGAAACAAAATTTATTATTGAAAGATTCATTGATGTAGACAATTAGTGACTTTCCAGCATATGAAATGTTATCTGGACAGAGTAAACATGGTCCAAAATCATGTTCATAATGTATAAGATACAACAAAGTGTTTATGTTTATCAATGGAAAAAACCTTGTTTTTTGGAATGTAATCACAGATTCCTTCCAACTGTCATCCTTTTAGGTGGAACAAATATAACTTCAAAAAAGGAATAATTAAAAGAGATTAACCTCCAACAATGATATTAGGTACAAAGTTAAAATAAATTGTCTCTTTATTACCTTCCATCACATTTGGACCAACAATAAAACAAAAGAAAATTGATGGATTTGGGAAAGAACACAGTTGGATAAAACAAAGCATTTTTTGGGATCTTCCATATTGGTTTGATTTGTTAGACCATCACATGTTGGATGTCATGCATATTGAGAAGGATTGTTTTGATAATTTATTTCATACAGTTTTGGATATACTAGGTAAGATCAAATATAATCTAAAGGCACAATTAGATCTTACCCAAATTTGTAGGTGACCAGAACTTGAACTGTTTGAAAATGTTAGATCAAAAAATTAATGAATCTAAAAGTAGATTATATATTGTCTAAAGAAAATTGATTATTATTTTGTTAGTGGATTGTATATTTAAGACTTAAAGATAGTTATGCATCCAATTTGGGTAGATTTGTCAAAAATGGTCATATTACCAGATTAAAAAGCCTTGAATGTCATGTTATAATTGATAGACTTATGAAAATTAGATTAATATATTTGTTGAATTATATGATTTAGGATGCGATAACAGACATATCATATTTTTTATGAGTTATTTGTGTAGAGACAATAGACTATGATGCACTAAGAAGACTGCAAGAAGATGTTGTTTTGATTTTATATAAATTGGAAAAAATATTTTTACCGGATTTTTTTGACTCAATGGAACATTTGATATTACATTTTTCACATGAAGAAAAATGTGGAGGTCTGGTATAGTTCTGATGGATATACACATTTGAGAGATGAATGCAAAAAATGAAGAAAAAATACGTAAGAAAGCATCAGTTGAAGGCTCAATTACAGAAGCTTATTTTCAAGAATAAATTTCTTTTTTATGCTCTCATTATTTTCAATCTGAATATCCCTCAAAACACAACCGTATGGGCCATAATGAGGGAAATTTTGATGATGAAATTAGAAATCAGTTATCAATTTTTAATCATCTTAAACTTGGATTCGGTGGAGTTCATAAATGATGGATTTTAGATGATGAACATCATAGAGCTCATACATAGGTTATACTAAGTTGTGAAGAAATGACACCATTTGTATTGTGATTGCTCATATCACTTATTTTATAGTCTTTTTTATAGTAAATTAATCTTATTTTATTTATTGTTTATATGATAATCATATCAAGAAACTACTTCCGCAAATTTCAGTAGTTGCTCTTGAAGAACGTCAACAAAATAATTTTTCTTACTAGTTTCAAAAACTGTTAACATAAATTATTTATCATTTAACATATAAAATAAATTTATTATTTATTATATTGATAATTGTATTAAAAAAATTTAGGTATCTCAACATGCTGATAAAATTGATAATCTATTGTGTGTATTGAGTAACCCACCATCCAAAATGGTTAAATATTATAATTTATATGTGTTGAATGGTTTTTTATTTCATACACATACATATGGGGAATAAAAAAACAATGAATAACTGTTTTTTCTTATGAGGATATCATCATAGAGAAACTAAATGTGGCTTTTACGTTATGCTGGAAGAAATTATTGAATTATGTTATCTGGGGCAGAATTACATAACAATATTTAAATGTTAGTGGATGGATATTGAGAGAGGCTTTTGTGTTCATCCAACCCATGGAATCATGGATATTAAATATAAAATTATTCTTGAAGTAAATGAATCATTTTTATTGGCTCATTAGGCACATAAAATTTATTATGTAAATTACTGTGATACTTATAGAGAGTTGGGTGATTGGTGGAGCATAATAAAAAATAAATCTCAGAGAAATCAGTTTACTCAAAGTGAATGTGGTTCCAATGAAATGCAAGGAATTAAATTTTTTTAAGAGACTTCTCCAAATATATCTTTTTCATGAAGAGAAACTAATATTGATGATAACACCCCATAATTAAGGTTCAATGGTGAAAATGATGTTAATAATGTTATAAATAAATTTGAAATTACAAGAGATGATGGAACTAAAACTCATATGGAAATTGATGATGCTGAGGAGGAATATAAAGACATTGAAATCATTAGATATGAATATAAGGATGAAGATAACATTGAAATAGTTATATGATGATTATAATCATATATAATATATATCTATATATAATAGTTGTTTTCAATTGTTTTCTAACAACAATCATTTTGTGTTTCAAATGGATGAGGATCTGTTTCGTCAGTTGCAGGAGGCTGATCTACCTTTGGACGAGCAGGTTGTTGGATCATCTAACCCTCAGACTACTGAAGGTTTAGGGAGTACTTAAAGGGGGAATGGTCTTGTGCGATTGATGATTCCTGACCCTATCCCCAAGCGACGTCCACGTCTTGGCTTCAATCTATGCATATAGAGGTATGTTTACCCATGTATTTTAGTTATCTTTAATTAATTTATTTATATAATAATTGTCTGATTATATTTTCTTTTTTTTCACATATTTTTGCATATAGCTATTGGATAGGGGATCATTATATTGTGTAATTATTTTTCTAAAGCATTGGTTACATGGGATGAGATTCTCGTTGATGTTAATGCACCACATGTTCGATCATTGGCTGGTACATAAATAAATAATATTTATTTTGAAATTTATTTAACTAATAACTTGATATTATAAATTATTTGTAGGGTTTATGGTATCCCATCAATGAGAGCATGCATGATACTATTTGGAAGTCATGGGAGGGGTTTATGCATGAGCGTTTCTGTCAGTTTTTTCACAATTTGAGAAGTAAAAAAACTAATTAAAGGAGTGACAGAGTTTGATTAGTCTTGTCCCACCCACCGACCTAATTAAATTTAATCTCAGGGTTGGGTTGGATTATTTTCACACTAGTTGGGTGGTTATTTTTAGAGGAGGTCATCGGTAGGTCAACAAAACCAGGGGAGACAGGAGGTGACACAGTGAGCCGGTAGTCGTATATTCAGTAAGCATGGGGAACATATGGTAAGTACTTTTTTAAATAATTTATATAACTTTAAATGTAAATTGTTTAATTTATATTCATATAGACTGTCAAACAAACCGATATTACAGAGTTCGGTGTTCATAGGAGGATGTAAAATAATCTAGTCACTAGAGAGATTAGAGGTGATCGCCAGCGTTAGATTGTGGTTAATATATTTTTTTTGAGTTTTAAAATTAATGGAAAATAATATTTTAACTATTTTAATTTTAAATTGTAATTAAAAGAGTCATATGAGTCTATGATGTCTCAAACAAAGACTGAAAGTTAGACCATAACCGATGATCAGACTAGTGCCCACCAATTTGATGAGGCATCATGGATGCAGGTGACCTAGTATGTATTCAAGAAAGGATGAGTTATTGGTATCAGCTCTCGATTGATGCCTGAGAGTTATTATGGTACCGTTACGATGTCGGTGTCCAACTTGAGAGGATCTCATGAAGAGTCATCATCATCTTATGCATAACATCAGGAGCATCAATGAGCTCATGGTGAGCTTATAGAGAGTATTAGTATGGAGTAGGAGGAGATGCGTCATTGGCAGCAACGGAAGTAGGAAGAGCTCCAACGACAACAACCACAACAACTGCAGGAGATGCATAAATGGTAGCAGGAGTATCATGAGCAGATGAAGTACACGCAACATCTGACTCATGGTTGAGGGATAAATTTCTCTCCATTATCTCCTCCATCTCCTCCAGAAGACCCTCCCCCTCAAGGATGCATTTATTTTTTATGATAAAACATTTGAATGTAATTTTTTTGTAATATTAATTATTTATATTTCTATAGTGTGTTTTTATATTGGTGTGAATATTGCATTTTTACTATTTATTTAATTTTTTTTATTTTTTACTTTATTTAATTTTTATAGTTTTTTATTTTTTTATTTATTATTTTTCATTATTTTGTTTTTAATATTATTTTTTTATATTTTTGAAAATATTGAGATTTTTATTATTTTATGATTTTTTATTATTTGACTGATATTAATATTAATATTTCCTTAATAATAATAATATTATTATTATTATATTATTAATATTATTTTATTATTATTATATTAATCATATTATTAATGATATTATCTTATTATTTTATTATTATTATTTTTAATAATATTAATATTATTATATTATTATTATTATATTATTATTATTATATTATTATTATTTATATTATTAATATTAATACTAATATTATAATATTATTTTATTATTTTATTATTATATTAATATTATTTTATTCACTTTATTTTTTTTTACTTTTTTAGGCTATTTGCGACGGGCTGTTGCAATAGGGTTTTTTTAAATATCGGGAAAATTATTTACGACGGGACGTGGACTCATCACAAATAGTAATTTTTTTGTGATGACCCATCACAAAAACCTCTATTTGCTACGGGGTCCCCTCAAAAATGCCCCATCATAAATATTTCAATTTCCAATAGTGCTAAAGGGGAATAAATTTATGGGATATGTTGAAGATCATTCACCTAGTTATAGTATTTTGTTTTATGTTTCCAAAGACACTAAACTATTATGGTCCTCATGCATGTACTTTTCTAATGTGTGGAATAATTATCTAAAAAGATGAAATATCCATGTAAGAGAGCCTGTATTTCTATATAATACACATTCTATGTTCTCAATCATAGAGTGTAATCCAACTATAAAACTAAATTTATGAATATCGTTATATTTTTTCAAGTTTATAATCATAGTGGGGAACTTTTACGACCTTATCAATGAAACAAATACTCTTGGAAATGTTTACATTGAATCCATTCAGAAAAAATAACTTAATGTCACAAGATATTTTATTAATATTAAAATCATTGAATGTACATGTAATAAATCTATAAATAGTAAGTCTTAGGACCCAAATCTAGCCTAAAATTCAAAAGATATCATCTATATCTTCTTGTTCTCAAGCATTTTGTAATTTGAAATGAGTTTTGAGAATCAATAAGGAGAACAACATCTGGTTCCACATAGAGTGATCAAGATATATTTAAATATTCTATAGTCTTATGGAGGAAGATCACATTTTCTATTCTTGAATAAACTAAACCTTCAAAGAGTTCTTTCTCATTTTGTTTTTATATAAGTGTTTTAGTTTTATGAAGATACTCATTCTAGTTTGACACTATATAATCGTAGTGAGAAGCTATACTAATGTTGTAAGCTAGTAAATAATTGTTCTTATAGTGATGAATATATGGTTAGGGAGAATAACCATCCGTGATAAGAAGGGGTTTTCACATTAAGGGTCTGAACCCTATAAAAAATACATTGGTTCATTGACCATTCATCTTCTTTATATATGGGCAGGGCTGAGAGTTTACATTTGAGTAAATCAGACTTTAATAGGTCATAGGTGCTGATTTTAATGGAATAAAATTGTAAAAATTGATCTCAACTAATTCATCCCCCCTTCTCAATTGAGAAACCTAATCCTAAACACTTTAATTGGAATAAAATCAACATCTTTATGTTTGTTTCAATCTAGTTTTTAGAATGGATAATATGAATTCTATGAATAGTAATGATGTTCCAAAATTTTATTGTATGAATTTTCGTAGTTGTAATAACATGATCTTGTTTTATCAGTTATCCCTTGTATTAGATGTTAGAGATGTTATAGTTATGGGTTTTACACCACTCTATAATGATGAACCAATGACCTTTACTAATAAAATGAATATGGATTTTTACAGTATGGAAAAAATGATACACTGATATCATTGTTAGTAAAAGTTTACACCAATGTGGTGGGTATTCCATTAACAAGAAAATCCAGGATAACATGGAATATAACTATAAGGTAAATTTGAAATTCATGGGGGCTAAGATATATATTTTTAGAATCCAATTTGAAGACATAAAGATAAATTTATAATAGAACATTGATGATTATTTTACAAGGTTTAATGAAATTTTTAGCGATATTTATAGATTTTGTGAGAATTTTTAGTATTCTACCATTACCAAAAAATAATGAGAAACTTTTGATTCAAGATCTACCCTTAAATATAAACTCTATAAGGTATAGAAAACCTCTCACCTGATAAATTTCATAATAATCTCTTATCATATTTGAAATGAAAACTTTTTTCATTTAAGAAGATTGTTAAAGATGCAATGGACTTTGAGGAAATTATAATTTTGAATATCAAAGAAAATATTGATAATTCATATTCATGTGAATCTGAAAATGAATAAGATGATGGATATTATCAATGAATCATTTTAATTATTTCAAAGTGGTTAATAATATAATGACCATGAACAATGTCATGTTTCCTCTTAGATATCAAAAATTCAATGCAATTCGAAATTTTTATATTAAATGTCATATACAGATGGGAGATGATTTTGAATATGAAGATGATGATAAATATCAAAGAAAAAAGTTTGATAAAAGCTAAAAAAATCAATAAATTATGAAAATGGAATGATAATATTTTTTAGAATAATGAGGGAATTTATTTTGTGAAAAAAAATAATTTGATCATTCATATTGTGGTTAATTTAAAAGTAGCATTAGTGGTAAATTTAAAAATTTTATGGATCATATTATAAAAGACATTGACACATCCTGAATAAGAGAATATGAATCATAACTAACTGGACTATTACATGAAATAAAATATGACCTTGAATATTATTTTTTGATTAATTATATGCACGTGAAAGAAAAGAAAAATCCATTGAAAGACCATAAAGATGGATGAAGAGAATGATGATATCAAAAAAACGAAAAAACCTTTATTGATAAAATAAAAAAAAAAATCTATTGAAACAAACTATACATTTAAATATGACAATAGGTATTTGAGAAAAAAATTCATTGAATGAGGTAGAATAATATAAGACACAATCCAAGGGTATTGAGGCTACGAATGATCCAAAGAAGGTAAGGAAGATTTAATAAATTCAAATTCAATTTTAAATCCTCAATATTATCTAAGAAACCTCTTATAAATAGTTATGATAATTATATTTATGATTTACCTTCTAGTAATTATATTTTTTTAATAATGTAGTTCAAATTTGAATTATAGTCAAGTCTAGACCATGAAAAATAAGGGAAAACAAACACCCATTTCAGTTGATAATAGGAGGATATCTGTAGGACCAATGACTCCCAAATAGAAACAATCTGAAACTCAAGTAGTGCAGTAAAAACCAAATTATAGATATCATTTGATGTATAACTTTATTTAAAAAATGGAGATTATGGCTCTAACACTATTTATGGTGATGTGGTGTATTTGGTAATAAGTCATACATATGATGGTAAAATATTTCACTACCTAGAATTATGTATAATGTCAGGGGGATTTATTAAAAAGAGATGAAATAACATCTTTAGAGGAGGAAAGCAATGAAGAAAAATATTTCCAATTTTTCAAGTTAGAATAAATTTGATTGTCTTGATGTAATATGTAGAAGGAGTGAATAGAAAGGAAACTATTTTGATATTTCCATGAAAATCTTGGTATAATAGTTTCTTCATATCGAGAAAGGGTAAGTAATTTTGAAATCCAAAGAGTAAATTACAAATCAAGGAGATGTTTCTTTCATGTCTAGAAGAATAAAAATGTTTTGGATTATTAATACTCAATTATCTTCCCACATGACATGTAATATCAATATTCTAATGAATATTGAGATGAATTAAAGTGGATCTATCACTATTATCAGTGATTATTCTCAAATATCAAGGGTGTTGGTTAAACTATAATTGATTCAAAAAAATGTAAAATCTAATATTATTTTATATATGGAATAGAAAAAGCATAGTCTCGTAAGTTTCATTTATCTCCATAATGATGGGAATGGTTTTTTTTTCAAAAGGAATCATGTATTATTAAAATGTTAAATATGAAATCCTAGACCTAATCATCTTGTAATTACATGAAATAAAGAAAATGTTTCCTTACAATACATTTACAAGTCCTTTAAGGTTTATAGTTTAATAGAATATGGATAAAAAATTAAATAACAAAACTAATTCCCTTAAAAAATGTTATTTTTTCCCACTCTCTGAGAAACTACTTAATCCATAATGAGTCATCATCATCTCCCTAATTTTTTCATATAAGAAACCATTATATGTATTATATAGTAATATCTTGGGATTTTTGTAGGTATTTACTTGTTTATTTTTTTGACTTAAATACTTATTTTGGGTTAATTAAAAAATTTTCCTAATGTATGAGGAGGTTTGGGAGTGTTTGGGGGTTCAGGACGTGAAAGAAAATGGAATTGGTCCATTCTATGCAAGTCGTATGGTTTGTGCACTATTAGTGGAAACTGTGTCCGGGGGGAACCAAACCATTTGGTTTGAGAGAGTGGCATTCTGAACAGTTGGAACAAGGTTTGTCAATCCGTGTGGGAATCCCCAGGTAATTGTGTGACCTTATCCCCTCTTGGATAGTGGATGGAGTGCAATTTGGGAAACCATGAGGACAAACCACATGCCCCATTAAAATGTGAAAATTTACAAGTTTTCCCCCTTTATATTTTTAGAATCTCACCCAATTACTCCCTCATTTCATCCTCTCTCAACCCTAGGAACAAACCAAAACGACCCAAGCTTCATAAGGGTGGTTCTTCTTCGATTCTTGGCCATTTGGGGTGTCGTTGGTTGCGGATCGAAGCTCCGTGTGAGTCTAATCTTCATATTTCTTCTCTTTTCCAGATTTGGGCTTGTAGATTTTTTCATCCTAATACAAATCCCTAAAAACCTATTTTTCCGGTGGATTTAGATTGGGGATTCAAGGGGTTCTTAAATACGGATCTAAGGAAAAGGTTCAGGGTTTGTTCTTTATCATATATTAGGTAGGTGTTCTATAAGTTATATCATGTGGTTTTGTTATATATCTATGCATGTATAATTGTGTTATTGTATTTCATCTTACTTTGTTTTTGGTTTCCTTGATGGGTTTGGTAAAATGGATGGATAAATGAATAAATAGAAATCTCATGATCCATATGGGATGCACTGAGGATGATTTAACCAGTCTAGGTCCACCCATGTGTTGCCCCAACATTCCCAAACATAGAGCATGATAGTGTTAAGCATGAAATTGACTTACACTAAAATAGATTCCATGATAGATTTGTTGAATTCTTATTTTTAATTATAACAGGCACTAATGGTGATTGTACCTAGTGGTTGATATTTCCATAATGGATCTTTTTTGTCTTAATAAGAATTTACTGGGACATAATAAAGAAATCATGCTAAGTGATTTATGAAATGTACATGAAATGAATAACTCGGTTAATGAATAAGAAACGGTGAATATGTTAAATGGTTAAATGATTTTGAGTTTATAAATGTGTTAAATGGGATAATAGTAGATAATTGATGAATATGTTTAGGGGATAATGTATAGGAATTGTTAAACATTCCAAATGAGTTAATGTGTGGAAATTGTTAAACATGCCAAATGGATTAATGTATGAAAATTATTTAATATTTGAAATGATTTAAGATATTGAAAGTGTCGAATATGCTAAATGGTTTAAGTAATGACAAGGGAAATGTGTTAAATGAGTTATTCTAAGTAAGTGGTAAATGTGTTAATGGGTTCAGGCATAAAGATGATATATTTGTTAAATGGAATGTGAAATATATATGTTATATGTATTGATTGTGCAAGGTTTGTGATATGGTATATGTAGTAAATGGATAAATTATCATATGCACATGGATTTTTAGTTTTTGGGTATTGTACTTGAGGATATATGACCATGGGTCTGGTTAGAGTGAGGCTCTAAACCCCACCCCATAATGCATGGGTTAGATAAGGGTACTAAGGCTCTATACCTTTATCAGATTCATTTGATGAAACTACCTTGATCGAGGCTACAAGGTAAGTGTGGTTTGAATGTTATGATTTTTTTTATCCCTAGAGAGATAAGGAACTTGATTTATTCCCTTATTATTAGTAGTTGATTGGCTTATGCCATTTTGTAAATAATGTAAATTCCTAACCCAAGGAACGTGTATTGGAAATGAATTAAGTGACGAAGATGAACTAAATGAAAAACATGAAACTAATGTAGTAAATGGGTAAATTAAACATTGTAACTAATGGAAACTGATTTGTATTTCTTACTTAATTATTTATTTAGTTCTTTCATGCACTATCTATTTAGACTAATTATTTTGTAGACACCATTAGTGGTGTCATACCAAGTTGTGCTCACACCCTGCTCAGGCCGTCATTGGGTACCCGAGCAGATTTCATGGTTGCAGGTCAAGACAACGAAAAATACCATATATTGGGTAGTTGATTTGGGATTTGGAGTGTATAGATGAGGATCCAAACTTGAAGTTAGGACCCATTTTGGGAATTTAGTTGTTGGTATTTATTTTGGGTTTTTCTTCACTTTTTGCACTATTAACATGGAATGACATATTGGATATTTGGTTGTGATTTGTACCCCATTTATAAACTAGTTGGAAAGAATGTTTTTTATTTTTGGATTATTGTTTCCTTATTTAATATTTTATCTATTGTGTATTACTATGGTAAAGAGGTTATAGTCTCCCGATGTGACTTATCAGACTGTCACCACTAGTCAGCAACCTCTAGAGAATGGGGAGGTGTGCTTGAGGTCATGTGGAGACTCGGATCAGAGCATCGTTTTAGTGTATTCTTAGTTAGGGATGTTTGAAAAGTTGTATTAGAGGGGTTATTTCTACAGTCTTAATATTTTTCATGGTAGAAAAGACATTAGGATGTTTCGGGCCATATAAATGAGGTTGTGTGTCACGACCCCCTCCCACCAAAGATGCCCCTCCTAATCTCGCAATGGTGAAAGGGAGATAGTGACCCCCCGAGTCCCACCTCTAGTAGGCCCCGGAGTGGCGACTATCACCAAGGGTATGAGTTTTCACAAATATGGGAGGCATTTCCCTTTTTATTATTTAAGATCAGGAAATAGGGTGAGTCAAACACCAAAAGGAAAAAAGAACAAGTAAGTGAAAATAAACCAATAAAAAAACCCATATGCATGTTTTATACAGTATTGAAACAAAAGTAAAAGTATAGAAAATCTCCAAAGTACTATACCAAAAAGTAAAGGAAAACAACAACAGCAAACAACAGCAACTCCCCCTACCTGACTAGTAAGGTCTCGCACAGTCCCTGTAGTCCTCCTGAAAACCTGAAATCAAACGTAGGGTGAGCATACAAGTATACTCAGTAGGGAAACCTAAAGCTCTCATGCACAAGTGGGGAGACATCCTAATGCCCCGTGAGAAAACATAAGAACCAAAACCTAGCAAGGAATCTATCCACCCAGCCTCACCAGTCACACTCACCAATTAACACAAGTCAATAGAGTATAGTAGTAATGTTATCAAAGTATGGGTACCCCGCACCACCTTCCCACTGGATAATGCTCAAGCCATCATGCCTAATGCTCTGATGCTTCCCCCTCTTCCTGAGCTAGTGCCGCAACTTGGCCATACAAAGCACGACCTAGTGCCGCAACCTGGCCATACGAATCTCATAGTATCCCGTCGGCACTCAATCCTCGGCCATCATAGTATCCTACCGGTACTCAATCCTCGTCCATAACCACATCTCATCCTGAAGACACCTGGGAACCACATCACATCTCATCCTGAAGACACCTTGGAACATATCACATCCTCATCCAAAAGACTCTTGGGAAACATCTGTCATAACCTGCCCGAAGGATCTTGGGCTATAGAACCTGGAAGAGGGAGCACATGGAAGAACAGTAACCAGCCATCCTTTAAATGTTTGAGAATCTCACCCTCCCATCCCACGGGTGTTTGGAATGTAGTGCTCAACATGGGTGGGGTGCGTAAAGAAACATAAAATGTATAGATTTATATAAGTATAACAACCACTCAGCCCATCCTAAGGCTTCTACACAATGATCTGAGTATGAGCCTTGGCACTGCTACTTCGAGAGTATGCACACAACAATCATTCCCAAAACCCAATTTAATGTTTTCATGTTTCAACAACTTTAGTTATAATTTTCTTAACTACTGGGAAACTATCAATAACCAAGCTGGATTAAGAATTCATAAAACATATCCCTATCATCCAAAAATCAAGTTAGGAAAAAACAAGCAACACAAACAAGTCCCTTCTTATTAACCAACCAAACCCATTGATTATTATTCTCATTCCATTACCATGCCCCACCATTTATTAACTCTTCTACTTTTATTTATTATTCACAACCCATAGTTCGTTTTTCAACTTTCCACTTTCTTTTAACATCACAACCCATTACTGCAGCCCTTCTTCCATTATAACCACATCTCCACAACCACATCACAAACATGGCTCATGCCACATCATCGCCCCTTTAATACCATTTACCGTAGCCCCGCTTCACATACTATTCTTAATAACCCAGGATTCACCCTCCCCCCTTCATACACCACGTAACCAAGCCAAAACCCACATGTTCATTATTCCATTTTGTTCAACCGGGGTGATCACACAAGGGTTCCAGATTTTAATCAGCCAACTTTACATGATTAACCAAATTCCACATTCCAAAAAGTTCCATCCACAAAACGGTCTAGAAAGATAGGGAAACATTTAATTTCGCAAGAAAAGGCCCCCAACGACCATGATTTTCAGTTGGCATAAGCCTATTCAATTCACAACATAACAATATGATAAATAAAGATAAACATAACAACTTCCCCATCCCCGTTCTTTAACCAATTATTATCTTTATTTATTGGTTAAACCGTTTCTCATGAAAATAAGAGGATACCCACCCCGCATGATGCACAAAAGAGAGAGACGAAGGTAAGATCCTTACCTCAAAGGTTTTTGAAGAAACCACAACGGTCGAAGAATGCTCAAGAAACCGGGTCGATTCTCCGAAACCCCGCCTTATATCTCTCCTCCTAGAAAGATCAAGACCAAGAATCATCATAAAAAACATCCACACACTTAGATATACCCATAACGGTCATAGATCTAGGATCCCAAGAGAAGAGGAGGAGTAGATCTTCGTAGATCTAAGAAACCAAAAAAAAGGATCACATACCTCGATAAAACGGCTTCGATTCGCGAAGAGAAGCCTCCGGATCGCCTCCAAAATTCTTGGGAGAGGTTCTTCTACCTCCAAGGAAAGGTAATCCAGAGTTATGGCTGATTAGGGGATTAAACAAGGTGATTAAAGGCAAAACGAGTTAGATCCACAATTTTAGGATCTAACTTTAAGTGCCCGCATGGTTAGGCCACACGGTTAACAAACAATGCGCTAATTGTGCGTTAGCTTCTGCCCTGACAACAAACCTCACACGGTTAGGCCGCACAGTTTGTCCTAACCGTGCACCTCCCGTGCGAAGGCTAATTCCTCTAACACCAACCTCGCATGGTTTGGCAGCACGGTTTGACAAATCGTGTGCCCCTCGTGCGAAGGCCATTACCCCTTTAGTTTTCCTTAAAGGTCCACCCAAACGCACCCCCAAGTCACCTTGATTTACCAAAACACCTCTAGCCCCACATTTTCACAAAGGAATGGACCGGAGAGGTTCAGGCCATTATATTGTGTTTGGGAGTATCTAACCCATGTATGAGGGAAAACCCAAGTGTACAGGGTGGGAATTGTTGTTCTTGATGTGTGCTGTTATAGTTGAATGATATTTCACCATTAGGTGATGCACTTGTTGTGTGATGTGACTATTTTACAATACTTTCCTTATGTCCATAATGGCATGAGGTTGTATATTCATTCATCATTTTAGGTATCTAGGGATATGGGTTTCATGCATCATAATAGGTACACATGAGATGGGTGTGTGGGACATGAAGGGTGGAATTCATTTTAATTTCATGAAAATTTGAAGAAAATGGGTTCTAATAAAAATGGTGAAAATGAGTAAACAAGAATAATTTTAATGAATGGTTATAATTTTTTATTTAATGAAGGGGTGTAAATGAATTCAAAATGTTCGATATAATGAGTTGTGAATAAGATAAAAATGTTAGTTATACTGAACTTTAAGTATATAAATATGTCTAAAGAAGAATTTTTTCCATTATAAGTGAGAGAATGGTTTTAAAATTTTGTTTAATGAAGGATTTGTGTCTTAGTATGTTGGTATACCCATGTTATACATGACCTATGATAGAGATGATATAGGGTAGTGTTGTAGGTGTGATGATGTTCATTGGAATAGTTCATGTGAGATGAGTTTTTATGGCTAGTGCAAAGACTTTTTTATGTAAATTATGGAAGCCCTATGTTATATGTTCTAAGAATCATTCTAGGAATTATAAGAATATTTCTCCACATTTATGGGTTTTAATCGGGTGATTAGAGGATGTCACTGATAATGCTCCTCCTAATGTGGGGTAGGAAGTTTCGATAGTTCAAGGTAACCAAGTGGAGGAGAAGTTCTCAGAGAAATTTTCTTATTTTATATAGATTACTGTAATGAGACTCATTGTGGGTCATGAAAATCATGTCTGATATGACCAAAGAGTTTCATTTTCAACACCCTCCAATGTTTTCTGGAGAGAGTGGACCTGAGGCCATGGAGTTCTGGATAGAGTTTATCCAGACGATTTTAAACCACATGGAGACTCTAACTGAGAAGAGGGTTAAGTTGGAAATTTAAATTTTTTAGGGACCAGGGAAGAAATGGTGGGATATATTGTTTTAGATCTATTAGGAAGATGGTATGCTACAAAAGGAATTCCAGGAAAATTTTATAGAACACTTTTATCCGGAGACTTTGAGATGAGGGCGGGATACAGAGTTCATGAGTTTGAGCTAGGGAATGATGTATGTGATGGATTATGTTGGATGTTTCATGGATTTGGAATTACTCATTCTGTAATTGTTAGGATAGGATACCATTATGGAAATATGTGTACAGGATGGGATTAGAAATGAGATTAAATTTTATGTAAACATATTATATTTATAGAGGTTTGTAGAGGTGGTGGATTAGACCCTTATTTCGATGGGAATTTAAAGGAGGATTAAGGATGTAGGTTCATGGCTCTAGTTTCACAAACAAGTGGTGCGAATTCTAAGGGTAGGAAGTGTCATTTCAGAAATTCTCATCAGGGTGAAAGTGTGCATTGTGGTCCAAAGAGAGGACTGACCTCTCAGAGTGGCGATCAGGTGTTTTTATTTCAGTGTGGAAGACGGGGGCATATGTGTATTCAGTATCCCTGACCAACAGTTGAGTGCCGAGTGTGCGGATGGATGTGGCATGTGTAGAGGTTCTGTACGAACCCTCTACATTTGAGCACAATTAAAGGGGCAAGGTTTCTTCCTACTGCAGGTAGGGTATTAGTTACCCCTTATCAGACTATTATTTGGAGTTGTAATAGTCGTATCAGTAGAGGTGGTGGGTGTGGTACTCCAGTGCAAGAGTTCCCATACAAGTAGGGTATTTCTGCACTGTTAAATTAGACTGGGGCCCAGGGAAGAGGGGTAGGTCAGCTTCATGTATTTTAGTCTTCACCTAGAGGTTGCAAGGCTAGGAGATCAATAGTTCGAGGTATAATCCTCATATATTACATTCTTTCTAGCACTTTATTTGACGCAGGTTCCTCACATTCTTTTACTTCTACTCATTTTTTAGCTGTGTTAAGTATATCATTGGAACATGTGTGTGGGGTCATATTGATTGATACACCATTATGTGTGTCATCATAAAATATTTGGCAGTGTAAGGGGTGTGTGCTCGAGGTTGGTGGGTACCATTTCTTGTGGAACTTGTTCATACTTGAGATTTCAGTATTTGATCTAATTTTGGGTTTGGATTGGATAGTGTTATACCAATCCCATATTGGATGTTACTACCATAGGTTAATATTCACATATCTTGAGAGAGACACGTATATCCCTTGTGGTAGATGGAATGTTCAGGCAGGCTGTGCAGGGCAGTTTGTCAGAAGTTTGGTGAAGTCATAGCCCAAGTGGCTTGTATTATTCTTGATGATGGGGAAGAAGTGAATATTATTATTCCTCCCATGGTGGATCAGTTCCAAGATGTGTTTCCTAAGGATTTATCATGGATTCCACCCGATAGGGATGTTGAGTTCATGATAGAGTTATTGTCGGGAGAAAACTAGTTTTTATTCCTCCAAACATAATGGCACCGAAGGAAATCTAGGAGGTTAAATATAAATAGGAGGAACTATAGAATATGGGGTTCATTCCCCCTAGTACGTCACCTTGGGGATATGTGGTGCTGTTTTCCAAGAAATATAATGGGTCATTGTAGTTGTGTTTCGATTATAGGAAGCTGAATTAGATGGCAGTTAAGAGACGAAACCATCTTCCTCTAATTGATGATCTATTTTACTAGCTGAGTGGTGATTCAGTGCTCTCTAAGATTGATCTATGATCAGGGTATCATCAACTAAGGGTTAAATCCTCTAATATATCGCAAACTACCTTCAGAAGTAGGTGCTGGTTGTATGAGTTTTTATTAATGTCGTTCAAATTGACCAATGCACTAGTAGTGTTTATGGCTCTAATGAATCAAATATTTCATCCGTATCTAGACCAATTTAGGGTTGTCTTTATTGAATAATTATTAGTGTACTCTAAAACTCATGTCGATCATGTAAATATCTTTACATCGTCTTGAGTACACTAATAGAGCATAGGATATATTCCAAGATATCCAAATGTCATCTCGGTATTGACAAGGTGCATTAATTAGGGCACATAATCTCAAAGGAAGGTGTCTTTGTGGATTTATAGAAGGTACATGTAGCTGTGTCTTGGGAGAATCCTAATAATGTTTTTGATGTCTTAATTTTTTTGTGTTTCTATGCAATTACTAATGGTTCATTAAAGAATTTTCCCGTTTGGAAGAACCACTTTTGGGTTTGACCAAAAGGGGTATTAAGTTTGAGTGGTCTGAGGCTTGGGATAATTCCTTTCAAGAACTGAAGAGGAGGTTGAAAACTGTACCGATTATTATCTTAATTGATCTAGGTAATAAGTTTACCTTGTTTTGTGATGCATCTGGTGTTGGGTTTGGAGTAGTGTTGATCCAGGATGATCAGATTGTGACATATGGGTCACATTAGTTAAGGCCTCATGAAAGAAATTACCCTACGTATGATCTTGATTTGGTAACGGTGGTTCATGACCTGAAATGTTTGTGGAATTACTTGTTGGGATAATTTTCTATGGTGAATACTGATCATAAAATCCCAAAGTACATCTTCTCTCAGCATGATTTGAATCTTTATCAGTGAAGATGGGTTAAATATATTAAATCCTTTTACTTTGAGTTTCTTTACACACTAGGAATGGGAAACAGTGTTGCAAATGCCTTGAGTTAGAAGAATCTGAATTAGGTGGTTCAATAATCGTATTTAGAGTGGAATATGGTGGCTTCTTTTGCTGAGATGCATATGGAAGTGCAGGATAACCAATGAAAGGCAACCCTTGTATCCTTGGAAGTTTAGTTTTCACTTCCGGGCTAGATCAAGGAGAAACAACATGAGGATTCAAAGTGTTTTTATTTGAAGGAAAATATTAAATGTGGGGAGTCACCTTCTAGTTGTACCATTAGTGATGATGGTATTTTTTATGTTTTTGGTTGTGCTGTTGTGCCAACATGTATTCTAAAAGAGTTTATGCGTGAGTTTCATGCTTCAAATTGGGTTGTACATCCTAGTCTAACAAAAATGTATCAGTACCTTCGTAGGTAGTATTTGTGTCCAAGGATGAAGAAAAGGATTGTGGGTGTCATGGCATGATGCCTTACCTTTTAGCAGGTTAAGGTTGTGCATCAGCAACCGGTTGGTTTGTTATAACTCGTTCCCATTCCAGAATGGAAGTGAGATTATGTAACAATGGATTTTGTTATGGGTCTTTCGAGGATACTTTGTAAGAGGGATGTAATCTAGGTAGTCATTGATCGGTTGACTAAAGTGGATTTTTTATTTCTGATTTGAGAGGCTTTCACCATGGAGCAGTTGTGTGAGTTGTATGTTCTGTAAATGGTACGGTTTCATGGGGTACTGCATAAAATAGTTTCAGATCAAGATCCACATTTTACATCATAATTCTGGTAGAGATTACAAAGATCACTTCTTACTCGGGTGTTTTTTAGTACAGATTTTCACCCATATATGAATGTGCAGTTGAAAAATACTATTCAAGTACTAAACATCATGTTGAGAGCTTGTATCCTAGATTTTGGTGGATCATGGTAAAACCATATCGCACATTTTGATTTTTCCTACAATAATATTTACCATGATATAATTCAGAAGGCACCATTTACGGTGCTCTTTAGTAGGTGTTGTAGATCTCTATTGTGTTGGATGGAAGCTTGAGAATCAGAATTATTAGGACAGAGTATCAAGTAGGATATGTCAGAATGATTTTAGTTGATTCAGAAACATATGGAAACAACCTAGAGTAGATATAAGTCCTATACAGATAGGCATCATCAACCTCTTGAGTTTGTGGTGGGAGACCATGTTTTTCTTTGGTTGTCACCAAGATTAGGTCACCATATAATTTATAAATAGGGTGAGTTGGTGCCCAGGTACAAGGGGCCATTTGGGATCATGGAGAGGATTGGACCGGCGACATACTGATTGGATCTTCCACATCATTATAGTGGTATGCATGATGTTTTTAATGTGTCTCAACTTTGATAGTATCTCCATGACCCATCTCATGTGATTGATGTTGATGATGTTGAGATTCAAACGATGCATCCTTTGAGGATCATTCAGTTCGTATTGTATATCGTAGAGAGAGATAATTATAGGGAAAGAACATATTGTTGGTTCAAGTTTTTTTAGTAGCATGGAAATGTTCAAGAAGAAACTTGGGAAATGGATTCAGATATGTGGGATTGGTGGCCCAATATCTTTGCTTTAGAAGTTCAGTGATGCTCAGAAGGAGTGTCTTGAGGACAAGCTATTATAAGGTGGGGAGGTTGTAAGATCTCATTCTTTGTGTGGGTATTTAATTATTTAAATTTTGGTTTTAATCTCATGTTTTTGTTTACTGAAATATTTTTCAGACGTATGAGGAGTTTTGGGAGTGTTTCGGGGGTTTGAGACATGAAATAAAATGGAATCATGTCATTCTGTGGAAGTCTCATGGTTTTCACATGATTAGTGAAAAAATTTCAAGGGGGGAACCAAACTGTGTGGTTTGGGATAATGGCATTCCACACGTTTGGTGAACGAGTTTTCAAACCAAGCAGACCTCCCCAGGTAACCGTGCGACCTCAACCCCTCCTGGACAGTGGCTAGAACATGGTTTGTGCATGGTTTGGAAACCTGTGCAGCCATATCGTGCACCCAATTAAAAAGTTAAAATTTAAAAGTTCCCCCCATAGGACTTTTAGACCCTCACCCAATATCTCCCTCATATCTTCCCCTATCAACCCTATGGATGAACCAAATCTACCCAATATTACCAAGGGTGTCCCTCTTTCGATTCTTGGATCTTTGCTATGTCATTAGTTGCAAATTGAAGCTCCGACTGAGTCTAATATTCCTCTTACTTATCCATTATGAATTAGGGCTTGTAGATATGTTAATATTCTTCCAAATCCCTAAAACCCATTTTTTATGGTGGATCATAGATTTTGGATTCAAGGGGTGCTTAAATATAGATCTAAGGAAAATGATAAGGGTGCATTCTTCATCGGATGTTAGGAAGGTGGTCTACAAGTTATATCCCATAGTTTTGTTTTAGATTTGTGCCTTTATATTTGTGTTATTGGTTTTCCTATTATTATGTTTTTGGTTAACTTGATAGGGTTTGGTAAAATTGTTGTCTAAATTAATAAATGGAACCCTCATAACCCCATAGGATTCATTGAGGACGATGTGACCGGTTTAGGGCCACCCATGGGGTGCACCAGTGTTCCCAAACATAGATCATGGTAGTGTTAAGCAATAAATTGACTTATATTGAAATAGAGGCCATGATAGAAGTGTTGACATGTTAGTTTTAATTATAACTAGAACCAATGGTGGTTATGTCTAGTGGTTGATATCATAATAAGTTATTTTTTATTAACATGAATTGAGTGGGACATAATAAAGAAATTGTGCTAAGTGATTTATGAAATGTACATGAAATGAATAAGTGGTTAATGAAAATAAATTTTGAATATGATAAATTGGTAAATGGTTTTTATTTTATAAACTTATTTAATGAGATAATATGAGATAATTGATGAATATATTAAGGGGGTAATGTATAGGAATTTCTAAACAAGAAAAATGAGTTAATTTGTATAAATTGATAAACATGCTAAATGGAATAATGTATTGAAATTATTGAATATGTGAAATGAGTTAACATATGTAAAGTATTGAATAAGATAAATGGGTGAAGGAATGATATGGTAAATATGTTAAATGAGTTATGCTAAGTAAGTGGTAAATGTGTTAATGGGTTAAGGCATAAGGATGATATATGTGATAAATGGAATGTGAAATGTTTATGTTATGTGTATTGATTGTGTATGGTTTTTGATATGGTATATATGGTAAATGGATAAATAAGCAAGTCCACATGGATTGGTAGTTGTGGGGTATTGATATTAAAGATCTATACCCATGGGTCTCTTTAGACTAATGATTTAAACTCCACCCCATAATGCATAGGTTAGAGAAGGGGACCGAGGTTCTATACCTCTAATGACTGCATTTGATGAAACTACCTGGACTGAAGCTTCAAGGTAACTGTGATTTGAATGTTATGAAATGTTTCTCCCTAGAGAGAATGGAAAATTAATTTATAACCTTATTCTGAATAATTTATTGGCTTATGACATTGTGTAAATAATGTAAATTCATAACCCATGGAACACATATTGGAAATGAATTAAGTTGTAAATATGAACTAAATGATAAACATAGAACTAATATGGTAAATAGGTAATTTAAACATTGTACTTAACAAAAAAAAGATTTGTCTTGATTACTATATTATTTATTTAGTTCTTGAATTAACTCTTTATTTAGACTAGATATTTTATAGACACTATTAGTGGTGGCCTACTGAGTTGTACTCACACCCTGCTCAGGCCGCTATTGGGTACCCAAGAAGATTTCATTATTGTAGGTATGAAAAGGGGAAAGGCCCTATGATATAGAGTTAGGTTTGTATTTGGAGTTCATGGGTGAGGATACAAACTTGGAGTTAGGACCATTTTTGGGGATTCATCTATTGGTCTTTATTTTGGGTTTTCCTTCACTTTTAACACTATTAACATGGCATGACATATTGACTATTTGGTTGTGATTTGTACCCTATTTATAAACTATTTGGAATGAAAGTTTTTTGGTTTTTGGATTATTATTTACTTATTTCATATGTTATCTATTGTGTCTTACTCTAGTAAAGAAGTTATAGTCTCCCCATGTGACTAATCAGACCCTTGTCGCTAGCGGCAACCTCTAGTATATGGGGAGGTGCTCTTAAAGTCGTGTGGAGAATCACATTGTAGCACCAGTTCAGTGGATTATAGTTTAGGGATATTACATATATAATATTATTTTATTCATAACTAGGGGAAATGGAAACATAAGATACATGTGAGCCAAACTGCTCATTAAGAGTAAAAATAATCGATAACAATCAAAGATCATAAGTCAGCATTAGATGATCATGTGGGTATAATCAAGATACATAATAAAATAATACACAATAATAGTTAGGTTATAAATAATGACATAAATATTGATTAAAATAATACACAAATTTAAAGAGTGAGTAAATAGTCATGATCCATGATATCATAATGTAGTCAGGATAATAAGGAAAAAAACATGGAAACATCCTTCTAATATAGAAAATAAATAAGTATATAAGATATTATGAAAAAATATTTGTGCATCGTGTTAAAAAAACCTTGAGAAGATCTTCTAGAATCATATTCACACATAAAACTTGTAAAAAATTCTTCTTATATCTCATTCACACAAAAAAAAATCTGAATAAATCTCCCCACATCTCATTCTCAAAACATTTAATCATCTCATATGATATAAACATTAACCAATGAATTATAGGGTGATATAGGACCCAAAATGACATTAAATATATATATGATTTCCAATTGAAAATAATTATTTATCACATCACAAAGAACCCATGATAATAAAACATTTTTCACTTAAAGACATCGTAAAGAAACCATGAAAAGAATATGGGTATTGTTCAACACATGAAGTAACATTATATATAACTACTATTCAGTCATGATAATAAAGTATATGGTATTTACAACATATTGATATAGGGTATATGGTTTATAAAATAATTCTACCTAATCAATTGATCCATGTAATCTAGGTGAAAATCCCTCAATCAAATGAATCATGTATGCACAGAAGAAAGAAATTAGAAGGAAAATTATGGTTATACATAAAAATAATTGGTAAAAACAAAGGAAATTATGGATAATTACTCTAATTGGGGATATCAAAACATAATCCATCCAGACAAATAACATGGATGGAATCATTTTATTAATATCCCTAATCAAGCATAACTATATCAAGTGACGTTGACTTAGATGAAAAACATTATTCTGAAGTTTTAGAAATAAAATCAATTTTGAAATGAAAACCCCATTTGATCTTTTGAAAGAATATTAAAATAAATATTTTATAAAAGTAGTAGAAAATTTATTTTTATAAATCCTCAAAATGTAGAGAGGATGTTTCATGTAAAACGACAATGAAAACAAAAATATACATTCACACGAAAATGTCAAAAGTGATTTTTTTGTAAAAATGGTGTATATAGAAAACATTATGTGATTTTATCTTAAAAAAATTCAAAATAATATCAAGGTAGTTAAAATGAACTATATCAATTTTTGAAATAGATATAGAGATATAATAAAATTTAGATTTTATCCTAAAAGGAAATCCATTTTTAAAGAAATTTTATTGAAAACCACATCTCTTCAAAATATTATAATTTTTTTAGTTTTAAAAAAGGTAAATTTATGACATGTATTACCTAGAGTAACTAGATTAGAATAAAATTATTTTTATATTAAAATTAATTACTATAGAAATTTCCTAGACCCTTTATCGTATTTTTTATATTTTAATTTTAAAATGAGCTTCGAAATACAACCCTTACAACTTGAGTGACATTTAAAAAAATTGATGAGGGAAAGATTTAATTTGAATGGAAAATAAAATTTAATAGCGGTTATTTCATGATAAAACATATAAATTATCTATTATATACACCACTAAAATGTAATGAGGTTTATAATACAAAATGTATCTAAAATAGAGTAATTTGAGATGAAAAACCATTACCTTGTTTCCCCGCATAGTCAAATGAACTCTAAGATCCTTCATAATAAACATGGATATTTAATTTTCCTATGAATGAATAATTTAAATATAAAAATCATTTTTAAACATCATTTATATTATTTATTTATTAACTATTTTCGATGTTGAGTGTGGGTAATCTTGATCATTTTGAAATAATTTTATAATAGTTGTGTCAATATTTATTTTTCTCCAAATGTTAATCATTAAATTATCAAGAAAGTTACTATAATTTATTACTTATAATGACTTATGAGGTTAAAATATCATTTAATTTGTACTTAAGACTTTATTTTATAAGACAAAATCGATAACAAACATTTTTCATGGGATTTTTAAGCTATAAATGGAGATTTATTATTTACTAAGTTAAATACTTATAGATCGATTACATAAACAAAAAATAATTATTTACATATTTATATCATATTATACCATTAATTATTTTCTTTATACTCACACATGATAAAATTTCATATAATTTTTCATGAAGGTGGTCAAAGTGACCCAGACATTGACATACCATGATTGTTTATGATTATGAGGAGATATAGTTTGAATATAATTACTCCAGTAGAATAATTCAATAATTTAGTGTTTATTTGTATCATATTGTTGAAATATAATGAATATATAATATGTAATGGATATGAAAATATTATATAATTTTAATTAATGATTTCCCTCTTAGTATGCTTATAATAAACGATTAAGTAAAAAATAATAATTTGTTATGAATAATAAGTTCTATAATTTTTTATAAAAAATAATAATGTTATCATAAAGAACATATTTATAAATTAAAATCATTCTCATTAACATCCATGTAATGTGGTGAAGAAGAGAAAAATGAAAATTGATCATTCCATGGAGGTGGTAGTCTACACGTACGCATGAATGATGATTTTGTTTTCCACAAAATGAGGAAAAAGTGTAATATTTTTTAATCATTTTAGAATCTAAAATATGTAGTAAATATAATAATTAAAAATTAACTTCCCTAACACTAAAAACCATTTATAATGGTAAAGGAAACAATATAGTGCCTTGTGTAAGCACTAGTCTGCACAACGCATGATTCATGTTTTTTCTTTTATTTAATGGAAAATGGGAGGGTAGTTATTTCTTGTACCATAATTTAAATAAAAAAAAATATAATAATAACACTAATGGTATCAATATATAATTATGAAGAAAATTTTTGGGATAATAAAGGAATATATTTTTTTTTAAAAGAATGGTTCATAACATACACTTCTCTTCTTGAATTTTCTCCTTCGAGAAGGAATTTAATCTTTTAGGGGATGGTATTTTTAGAATACCAAAACCTCATTATGAATCATAGGATTTATTAGTATAGTATTTTTAAGAGTTTAATATAAACTATGTGGGTTTTTTGTGATTGGAATTGGGGATAAGAGTGACACTTTATAAGTGAAAACAGATAGAATTTTTGAAAATACCAAAACCATTGAATAATGGGGAGCCACTATCATGGAATGGAGATAAAAAATTAAGAAATAATGGATTGGTGAAGTGAAAATTTTTAATTATGCCTCAACCACTAAATTAATAACAATTTTTTTAAATATTAGACCCCTAAACTTTTTTGTTTCTCCTTTATTCCATTCTAGTTTTCACCACAATATCTAGTTTTTACCTAGGTAATTTATGATTTATGAATAAAAAATTATGTTTTTACATAATTTAAACCTAATTATTCCAAATTTGAAATCCATTATTATTTATTCAAATATTTAAAAGTGATAAAAATTAAATTTTCAATACTAAATGTATAATGTATTAAAAACATTTTTTAGAAAATATAACTTAAGTTATAAAATGTAAAATATGGGTTTTTAAATTAAAAATAATTTTGTTAAAATGATAATACCACTTATAAAGTAGTTATTTGTTCTCTAAAATAACATCTTTGGTTGAGGAAAGAAATGAATAAAAAATATTTCCAATTTTTCAAGTCGGAATAGATTTGATTTTCTTGATGTAATATGCAGAAGGAGTGAATAAAAAGGATATTATTTAGATATTTCCATGAAAATATTGGTATAATAGTTTCTTTATGACAAGAAAGGGTAGGGAATTTTGAAATCCAAAGAGTAAATGTTTTACTAATTTATGAGGAGGTTTTGGAGTGTTTTTGGGTTCAGGACATGAAAGAAAAAATTGGGCCATTTTGTGCAAGTCATACGGTTTGTGGATGGTTAGTGGAAAATGTGTGAGGGGGGAACCAAACTGTTTTGTTTGAGATAGTGGTATTATGAACATTTGGAACATGGTTTTTCAATCTGTGTGGGACTTCCCATATAACCATGTGATCTTAACCCCTCTTTGATAGTGGTTGGCTTATGGTTTAGGAAACCATGCAGACAAACCGCATGCCCCATTAAAAAGTGAAAATTTACAAGTTTTCTCCCTCGGTATTTTTATACTCTCACCCGATTACTCTATCATTTCATCCCATGTAAACCCTGGGGACAAACTAAATCTACCCAAGATTCACAAGGGTGGTTCTCCTTCGATTCTTGGACAATTGGAGTGTCATTGGTTGTGGATCGAAGCTCCAAGTGAGTCTAATCTTCCTATGGATTCTCCTTTCCATATTTGAGATTGTAGATTTTTTCACCATAATATGAATCCCTAAAACCCTATTTTTCTAGTGGATTTATATTGGGGATTCAAGGGGTTCTTAAATCTTGATCTAAGGTAAAGGTTAATGGTGAGTTCTTTATCATATTTGAGGTAGGTGTTCTATAAGGTATATATTGTGGTTTTGTTATAGATTTGTGCATGTATAGTTGTGTTCTTGGTTTTACTCTTATTGTGTTTTTGGTTCCCTTGATATGGTTTGGTAAAATGGTTGGATAAATGAATAAATAGAACTCTCATGATCCCTTAGGGATGCAATGAGGACAACTTAACAGGTTTAAGGCCACCCATGGACTGCACCAATATTCCCAAATATAGAGCATGGTAGTGTTAAGCACAAAATTGACTTATACTGAAATAGATCCATGATATATTTGTTGAATTTTTATTTTTAATTATAACAGTCACCAATGTTGATTATTTCTAGTGGTTTATATTTTCATAATGGATGTTTATGTCTTAACAAGAATTTAGTGGGACATAATAAAGAAATTTTTCTAAGTGATTTATGAAATGTACATGAAATAAATAACAGATTTAATGCATAAAAAATGGAGAATATGCTAAATGGGGAAATTATTTTGATTTTATAAATGTGTTTAATGTGAGAATGAGAGATAATTGATGAATGTGTTAAGGGTATAATGTATAAGAATTGTTAAATATGCCAAATGAGTTAATGTGTGGAAAATTTTAAACATACCAAATTGATAAATGTATGAAAATTATTTAATATGTGAAATGATTTAACATATTGAAAGTGTTGAATATGATAAATGGGTTAAGGAATAAAATAATAAATGTGTTAAATGAGTTATTCTAAGTAATTGGTAAATGTGTTAATGAGTTCAAGAATAAAGATGATATATGTGTTAAATAAAATGTGAAATATTTATTTTATGCATATTGATTGTGTAAGGTTTGTGATATGGTATATGTGGTAAATGGATAAATAATCATGGGAACAAGTATTTATAGTTTTTGGGTATTGGAATTGAGGATCTAATCCAATGGGTTAGGTTTAATCGAGGCTCTAAACCCCACCCTATAATACATGAGTTAGAGAAGGGGACCGAGGCTCTATACCTCTATCATATGCATTTGATGAAACAACCTGGATCGAGGCTCTGATGTAAGTGTGATGTGAATGTTATGAATTTTTTATCCCTAGAGAGATAAGAAACTTGATTTATACCCTTATTAATTCCATTTTGTAAATAATGTAAATTCCTAACCCATGGAACATGCATTGGAAATGAATTAAGTGATGAAGATGAACTAAATGAGAAACATGAAACTAATGTAGTAAATGGGTAAACTAAACATATTACCTAATAAATCCCAATTTTTCTTGATTAATTTATTATTTATTTAGTTATTTCATGCACTATCTTCTTAGAGTAAATATTTTTTTGACACCATTAATGGTGGCCTACTGAGTTGTGCTCATACCCTGCTCGGGCTGCAGTTGGGTACCCGAGTAGATTTCATGGTTACAGGTCAGAACAACAACAAATGTTATATTCTAGGTAGTTGAGTTGGGGTTTGGCATGCATAGATGAGGATCCAGACTTGGATTCAAGACCCATTTTGGGGATTCGTCTATTGGTCTTTATTTTGGGGTTTCCTTCACTTTTATCACTCTTAACATGACATGACATATTGACTATTTGGTTGTGATTTATACCATGTTTGTAAACTAGTTTGAATGCATGTTTTTGGTTTTTGGATTACTATTTAATTATTTCATATGTTATCTATTGTGGATTACTATGTTAAAGACGTTATAGTCTCCCCATGTAACTTATCAGACCCACATTGTTAGTCGGAAACCTCTAGGGAATGGGGAGGCATGCTTGAGTTCATGCGACGACTTAGATCAGAGCATCAGTTTAGTGTCTTCTGATTTAGGGGTGTTTCAAAGTTTTATTAGAGGGGTTGTTTCTATGGTCTTATTATTTAGAATTTTAGTAAAGTAATTATTATGTTTTGGACCTTGTAAATGATCTTGTGTTTGGGTGTGGCTAACCCATGTATGAGGGAAAACCCAAGTGTACAAGGTAGGAATTGTTGTTCTTGATTTGTGTTGTTATAATTGAATGATATTTCACCATTAGGTGATTCAATTTTTGTGTGATGTGACTATTTTATGATAGTTTCCTCATATATATAATGGAACTAGGTTGCTTATTCATGCATCATTGTAGGAACCTAGGGATATAGGTGGCATGCATCATAATAGGTACAGACAGGATGTGTGTGTGAGATGTGAAGGTTAGAATTCATATTAATTTATTGATAATTTGAAGAAAATAGTTTCTAATAAAAATGATGAAAATGAGTAAAAAAGAATAATTTTAATGAATGGTTAGAAGGTTTTTTTAATTAAGTGGTGTAAATTAATTAAAAATGTTGGATATAATGAGTTGTGAATAAGATAAAAATGTTAGCTATAATAAACTTTGAGGATAGAAATATGCCTAAAGAAGAATGTTTTCCATTCTAAGTGAGGGAATGATTTTAAAAATGTGTTTAATGAAGGATTTGTATCTAGTTATGTTGTTCTACCCATGTTAGATATGAACTATAATAGAGATGATAGAGGTTAGTGTTGTTGGTGTGATGATGTTCGTTGGAATAGTGTATGCGAGATGAGTTTTTATGGCTAGTGAAAAGACTTCTTTTATGTAAATTATTTAATCCTTATGTTATATGTTCTAATACTCATGCTTGGAATTATAGGAAGATTCCACCACATCTCTATGTTCCTGTTAGGCAATAAGAGGACATCTCTGAGCATGATCCTCTAAAAGTGGGGCAGGAAGTTTCAATAGTTTTGGCTAACCAAGGGAGGAGTAGTTCTAGGAGAAATTTTCTCATTTTATATAGATGATGGAATTGGACCCATGGAGGTTCATGAAGATCATGTTTTATTTGAACATAGAGTTTCATTTGAAACACCCTCCAATTTTTTCTGGAGAGGGAGAACCTAAGGCTATAGAGTCCCGGATAGAGTTCATCCAGATGATTTGGGAACAGATGGTGACTCCAACTAGGAAGGGGGTTAAGTTGGAAACATACATGTTATAGGGAACAAAGAATCTCTGGTGGGATATATTGGTTTAGACCTAGCAGGATGATCGTATTCTATGGAAGGACTTCCAGAAAACCTTTTTGGAACACTTCTATTCAGGGACTTTGAGACGAGAGTGGTCTACAAAGTTCATGAGTTTGAGTTAGGGAACGATTTCTGTGATGGATTATGTTGGATTGTTTCATATATTTGAGATTATTCATTCTATAATTGGAAGGATAGGAGACCAAGATAGAAATATGTTTCTAGGATGGGATTATAAATGATATTAAATTTCAGGTAAACATGTTCTATTTAAAGAGGTTTGCAGAGGTGGTGGATGAGGATCTTATTTCAGAATTGAATTTAAAGGATGCTTCTGGAAGTGGGTTCATGGCTTCAGTTGCATGAACCAATGGTGTGAATTTTTAGGGGAGGAAGCATTATTTTAGAAATTCTCATCTGGGGGGAAGTGCGCATTGTGGTCTGAAGAGAGGACCGACCTCTCAGAGTGGTGATCAAGTGTTTTTCTTTCAGTGTGGAAGACCTGGGAACATGCGTGGTCAGTGTACCTAACCACTAGTTAAGTGATGAGTGTGTGGAAGGATGAGCCATGTATAGAGGTTCTGTATGAACCCTCAACATCCAAGAACAAGTGAAGGGGCAAGGTCACTTCCTAATGTAGGTAGGGGATAAGTTACCCCTTATCAGATTGTAAATTGGATTTCGAATGGTCGTACCGGTAGAGGTGGTGGGTGTGGTACTCCAGTGTGAGAGTGTCCATACCAGTAGGGAAGTTCCACACCAGGAACTTAGACCAAGTCCCAAGGAAGAGGGGTAGGTCAGCTTCATGTAGTTCAATCTACACCTAGGGTGGCGAGGCTGGTCTATCAATAGTTCGAGTTACAATCCTCATAGATTACATTATTTCTAGTGCTTTAATTGATATAGGTTCCTCAAATTATTTTATTTTTTCTCATTTTTTAATTGTGTTTGGTCTAGCGGTGAAACATGTATGTGGGGTTATATTGATTGATACACCATTAGGGGTGTGGGCATAAAATATTTGGCAGTGTAAGGGGTGTGTGTTCGAGGTTGGTGGGTATTGTTTCATGTGGAACTTATTCATGCTTGAGATGTTGGGTTTTGATCTGATTTTGGGATTGGATGGGATAGTGGTATACCTATCCCATATTGGTCGTTACCGCTATAGGGTAACATTCACATATTTCGAGTGAGACATGTATATCCATCATGGTGAATGAGATGTTTGGGCAGGCCGTGGAGGGCAGTTTGTCATAGGTTGGGTGAACTCATAGCCCAAGTGGCTTGTATTATGCTTGATGATGAAGAAGAAGTGAATATTTTCGTTTCTCCTATGTTGGATTAGTTCTAGGATGTGTTTCCTAAGTATTTCTCATGGATTCCACCCAAGAAGGATGTTGAGTTCATGATAGAGTTATTTTCTGGAGTAAAACCAGTTTCCATTCCACCAAATATAATGGAACTGGAGGAAATCTAGGAGCTTAAATATAAATTGGAGGAACTAGAGAATATAGGGTTCATTCCCCCTGGTATGTCACCTTGGGTATCTTCGGTGCTATTTTCCAAGAAATCTAATGGGTCATTGGAGTTGTGTTTCAATTAAAAGAAGCTGAATCAGATGATGATTAAGAGCTGATACCATATTCCTCTAATAGATGATATTTTTGACCAGATGAGAGGTGATTTAGTGTTCTCTAAGATTGAACTGTGATTGGGGTATCATTAGCTAAGGTTTAGAGCCTATGATATACTGTATACTACCTTCAGAAGAAGGTATGAGTTGTACGAGTTTTTTGTAATACCTTTCAGTTTGACCAATGCACTTGTAGTGTTTATGGATATAATGAATTGAATATTTTATCCTTATCTAAACCAGTTTGTGTTTGTATTTGTTGATGACTTCTTAGTGTTCTCTAAAATTCATGTATATCATGTCAAACATATTTATATCATCTTGAGTACATTAAGAGATCATAGTCTATACGCCAAGATATCCAAATTCCATTTCTGTATTGACTAGGTGCATTTATTAGGTCACATCATCTTAGAGGAAGGTGTCTCTATGGATTCATAGAAGGTACATGTAGTTGTGTCTTAGGAGCATCCTAAGAATGTTTCTGATGTCTGGATTTTTCTAGGTTTTCAAGCTAGTACTTAATATTCATTAAATAATTTTCTCATTTGGAAGTAGCACTTTAGTGTTTGACCAACAAGGGTATTAATTTTGAGTGGTCTGTGGCTTGTGATAATTTCTTTAAAGAATTGAATAGGAGTTTAAAAATCGTACCGATTCTGATCTTACCTAATATAGGTAATAAGTATACCTTGTTCTGTGATGCATTTGGTGTTGGGTTTGGAGCAGTGTTGATGGAGGGTGATCGGTTTGTAATGTATGGGTCATGGTAGTTAAGGACTCATGAAAACAATTACCCTACACATGATCTTGATTCGGTCTTAGTGGTTCCTTCCTTGAAATTTTTGTGGAATTACTTGATGGGAGAATGTTTTATAGTGTATATTGATCATAAAATCCTGAAGTACATATTCTCTTAGTGTGATTTGAATATTCATCAGCAAGGATGGGTTGAATACATTCAATCCTTTTACTTTGAGTTGGTTTTCACACCATGAAAGAGAAACAGTATTGTGGATTCCTTGATTCAGAAGACTCTGAATTAGATGGTTCACAAATCTTGTTCAGAGTGAAATATAATGGCATTGTTAGCTAATATGCATATGGAAGTGCAGGATGACCAACCACAGAGGACCCTTGTATCCTTGGAAGTTGATTTCATGCTTCTGAGCTAGATCAAGGAGAAACAACATGAGGATTCAAAGTGTTTGGATTTGAAGGGGAGTCACCTTATAAATGGACCATTAGTGATGATGGGATTTTTTATATCTTTGGTTATGTAGTTGTGCCAATGAGTACGATAAAAGAGTTTATGGGTGAGTTTTATGCATCTAATTGGGTTGTACATCCTTGTCTTACAAAAACGTATCAGTACCTTCATAGGAAGTATTGGTATCCAGGGATGAATAAAAGGGTTGTGGGTTTCATGGCACGATGCCTTACCTTTTAACAGGTTAAGACTAGGCATTAGTGACCGGATGGTTTATTATAATCGCTTTCCATTCCGGAATGGAACTGAGATGATGTAATGATGGATTTTTTTGTAGGTATTATGAGTATGTTTTGGAAGAATGATGTTATGTGGGTATTCATTGATGAGTCGACTAAAGTTGATTTTTTCTTGCTGATTTGAGAGAATTTTACCATGTACCATTTGGGTGAGTTGTATGTTCTAGAAATTTTATGACTTCATGGTGTAACAAAGACTAAAGTTTCAAATCAAGATCCACATTTTACATTATTCATCTAGTAGTGATTATAGAGAGTGCTTGGTATTTAGGTGTTTTTTAGTACAAATTTTCACCAGCAGATGGACAGGTAGTCGGAAAATGCCATTAAAGAACTAAAGGACATATTGAGAGCTTGTATCCTAGATTTTGGTGGATCATGGGAAAATCATCTCGCACTTTTTTGAGTTTTCCTACAACAATATATACCATGATATAATTTTGAAGGCACCATTTGAGGTGCTCTATGGTATGCCTTGTATATCTCCATTATGTTGGATGGAAGCTAGATAATTATAATTATTGGGACTGGGTCTGAGGCAGGAGATGTTAGAATGAGTTTAGTTGATTCAAAAACATATTGAAATGGCCTAGAGTAGGAAGAATTCCTATACCTATAGGCATCTTCAACCGCTTGAGTTTGTGGTGGGAGACCATGTTTTTCTTTTGGTGTCACCAAGGTTGGGTCACCATCGAATTCATAAACTGGGTAAGTTGGCATCTAGGTACTTGGGGCCATTTGGGATCATGGAGAGGATTGGACTGGTGGCATACTAATTGGCTCTTCCAAAGTGGTATAGTAGTATGCACACTGTTTTTAATGTGTCTCAACTTTGACAATATCACCATGGCCCATCTCATGTGATTTATGGTGATGATGTTGAGATTTAGGCAATGCATTCTTTGAGGAGAATCTGGTTCATATTGTAGATCGTAGTGAGAAACACTTATGGGGAAAGACCATACCCTAGGTTCAACTTTTGTGGTAGCATGGAAATGTTCAGGAAGAAACTTGGGAAAGGGAGGCAGATATGTGGGCTCAATGGCCCAATATGCTTGCTTTAGAAGCTCAGTGATGCTTGGAAGGAGTGGCTTGAGGAAGAGCCATTATAAGGCGGGGAGATTGTAAGATCACATGATTTTTGTAGGTATTTACTTATTTAAAATTTAGATTTAATATTCTATTTTTGGTTATTAAATGTTCTCTGGATGTGTGAGGAGGTTTGGGAGTGTTTTTAGGGTTTGAGACATGAAATAAAATGGAATCGGGACATTCTGTGCTAGTCTTATGGTTTGCACACGATTAGTGAAAACTATTTGAGGGGGGAACCAAACCGGTGGTTTGAGATAGTGGCATTCTGCATGGTTGGTGCACAATTTTCCAAACTAAGCGGACCTCCCTAGGTAACTGTGTGACCTCAACCCCTCTTGGGCAATGGTTGGTTCATATTTTTTGCATGGTTCGGAAAAATATGTTCCCATATCATGCACCCAATTTAAAAGATAAAATTTACATGTTTTCCCCCTCAATATTTTTAGACCCTCAACTGATATCTCCCTCATATCTTCCCCTATCAACACTATGGCTGAACAAAATCTACCCAAGATTCCAAAGTGTTCTTGTCCTTCAATTCTTGGCTCTTTGTTGTGTCATTAGTTGAGAATTGAAGCTTTGGGTGAGTATAATCTTCCTCTTGCTTCTTTTTTCTGGATTAGGTATTTTAGATCTATTCATCTTCTTTTGAATCCCTAAAACCCATTTTTTATGGTGGGTCCAAAATTTTAGCTTCAAGGTTAAATCCAGATCTAAGGAAAATCTTAAGGGTGTGTTATTCATCGGTTGTTAGGAAGGTGGTCTATATGTTATATCCCATATTTTTTTTAGATTTCTGCATTTATATTTGTGTTCTTGGTTTTCCTCTTATTATGTTTTTGGTTCCCTTGATAGGGTTTGGTAAAATGGTTGGCTAAATGAATAAATGTAACCCTCATAACTCCATAGGATTCATTGTGGATTATTTGACTAGTTTAGGGCCACCCATGGGGTGCACCAGTATTCCCAAACATAGATCATGTTAGTGCTAAGAAATAAATTGACTTATGTTAAAACATAGACCATGATAGAAGTGTTGAAATGTTAGTTTGAATTATAACTAGAACCAATGGTTGTTGTGTCTAGTGGTTGATATTTTCATAAGGGATTGTTTGGCTTAACATGAATTAAATGGGACATAATAAAGAAATTGTGCTAGTGATTTATGAAATGTACATGAAAAGAATAAGTGGGTTAATGAATAATATATTTTGAATATGATAAATGGGTAAGTGATTGTGATTTGATAAACTTTTTTAATGGCATAATATGATATAATTGATGAATATGTGAAGGGAATAATGTATAAGAATTTATAAACAAACAAAATGAGTAAATGTGTGGAAATTGTTAAACATGTCAAATGGAATAATGTATGTAAATTTTTGAATATGTGAAATGAGTTGACATAAGGAAAGTGTTGAATAAGTTAAATGGGTTAAGGAATGATAAGGTAAATATTTTAAATGAGTTATAATAAGTAATTGGTAAATGTGTTAATGGGTTAAGGCATACAGATGATATATGTGATAAATAGAATGTGAAATGTTTATGTTATGTGTATTGATTATGTAAGGTTTTTGATATAGTATATATGTTAAATGGATAAATAAAAAGGTCCACATGGATTGGTAGTTGTGGGGTATTGGACTTGAGGATCTACACCCATGGGTATGGTTATACTAAAGATTTAAACCCCACCCCATAATGCATCGGTTAAAGAAGGGGACTGAGGATCTATACCTCTGATGATTGCATTTGATGAAACTACCTGGATCGAAGCTTCAAGGTAAGTGTGATGTGAATGTTATGAAATTTTTATCCCTAGAGAGAATGAAAAATTGATTATACCCTTATTCTTAGTAATTGATTGGCTTATTCCATTGTGTAAATAATGTAAATGCCTAACCCATGTAACATGTATTGGAAATTAATTAAGTGATAAATATGAACTAAATGATAAACATGGAACTGTTGTTATAAATTGGTAATGTATACATTATACCTAATGGAACCCAATAAGTCTTGATTACTTTATTATTTATTTAGTTATTTCATGAACTATCTATTTAGACTGGCTATTTTGTAGACACCATTAGTGGTGGCCTACTGGGTTGTACTCACACCCTACTTGGGCTTCTATTGGGTACCCGAGTAGATTTCATGGATGTAGGTATAGAAAAGGGAAAAGGCCCTATGATAGGGAGTTGAGTTGGGATTTAGAGTTTGTGGATGAAGATCTAGACTTGGAGTGAGGACCCATTATGGGGATTAAAATATTGGTCTTTATTTTGGGGTTTCCTTTAGTTTTAGCACTATTAACATGGCATGATATATTGACTATTTGGTTGTAATTTTTACCCCATTTAGAAACTATTTGTAATGAATGTTTTCTGATTTTTTGATTATTATTTCCTTATTTAATATGTTATATATTGTGTCTTACTCTAGTAAAGAAGGTATAGTCTCTCTTTGTGACCAATCAGACCCTTATCGATAGTCAGCAACCTATCGCGTACGGGGAGGTGCTCTTAAGGTCATGTGGAGACTGATATTGGAGCACTAATTTAGTAGATTCCAGTTCACAGATATTACATATATAATATTATTGTATTTATAACTAGGGAAAATTTAAATATAAGATACAAGTGATCCAAGGTGCTTATTAAGTATAAAAATAAGTGATAACAATCAAATATCATAATTCAACATTAGATGAGCATATGGGTATAATAAATATACATAGTAAAATAATACACCATAATGGTTAGGTTATAAATCATGGCATAAATATTGATTAAAATAATACATGGATCAAAAGAGTGAGTAAATAGTCATGATCCATGATATCAAAATATAGTCTTCATAATAAGTAAAAAAAACTTAGAAACGACCTTCTAATATAGAACATAAATAAGTATATAAGATCTTGTGAAAAAATATTTGTGCATCATGTTAAAAAACATTGAGAAAATACTCGAGCATTATATTAGCACATAATACTTGTGAAAAATTATTCTTGTATCTCATTCACACAAAAAACATCCGAACAAAGCTCCCTGCATCTCATTCTCAAAACATTTCATCATCTCATATGATATAAAAATTAACCAATAAATTATAGGGTGATATATGAACCCATATGAAATTAATTATATATAAGAGTTTCAATTGAAAATAATTATTTATCATATCACAAAGAACCCATGATAAGAAAACAAGTTTCCCTTAAATACAACATAAATAATCCATGAAAAGAATGTGGGTTTTATTCAATACATCAAGTAATGTTATATATAAATACCATTCAGTCATGATAATAAAACATATGGTATTTACAACATATAGATATAGGGTATATAGTTTATAAAATAATTCTTCCCAATCAATTGATCTGTGTAATCTAGGTGAATATCCTTCAATCAAATGAATCATGTCTTCATATAAGAAAGGAATCGATAGGAAAATTATGGTTATACATTAAAAATTATTAGGAAAGATAAAGAAAATTATGGATAATTCCTCCAATTGGGGATATCAAAAAATAATACATCAAGATAAATAAGGTGGATGGAATAATTTCATGAATATCCTCAATCATGCATAACTATATCAAGGTATGCTAACTTAGATGAAAAACATTACTTTGGAGTTTTAGAAATAAAATCAATTTGGAAATAAAAAACACACTTGATATTTTGAAAGAATATTAAAGTAAATATTTTATAAAATTAGGATAAAATTATTTTTTTATAAATCCTCAAAATATAGAGTGGATTTTTTATATAAAACTACAGTGAGAAAAAGACACATTCACACGAAAATGTCAAAAGCGATTTTTTTTGTAAAAAATGGGGAATATAAAAAACATTATGTGATTTTAGTTTAAAACAATTAAAAATAATATCAAGGTAGTTAAAATAAACTTTATCAATTTTTGAAATAGAAATAGGGATTTCCTAAAATTTAAATTTTATCCTAAAAGGAACTCCATTTTTAAGGAATTTTTTTTGAAAACCACATCTCTTCAAAATATTATAAATTTTTTAGTTTTAAAAAAGGTAAATTTATGACATTTATTACATAGAGTAACTAGATTAAAATAAAATTATTTTTATATTAAAATGAATTATTATATAAATTTCCTAAACACTTTATCATATTTTGGATATTTTAATTTTGAAATTAGTTTCGAAATACATACCTTACAGCTTGAGTGACATTAAAATACAAACATTTTAACGAGAGAAAGATTGAATTTTAACATAAAATAAAATTTAATAGTGGTTATTTCTTGATATAACATATTAATTAGTTAGTATACACACTACTAGAATGTAATGAGGTGTATAGTACAAAATGTGCCTAAAATAGAGTATTTTGAGACGAAAAACCATTACCTTGTTTCCTCGCATAGTCAAATGCACTCTAAGATCCTTTATAATAACCATGTATATTTAATTTACCTATAAATTAAAATTTTAAATAATAAAATCCCTTTTTAAAAATTATTTATATTATTTATTTATTAACTATTTTTAATGATGAGTGTAGGTAATCTTGATTGTTTTGAAATAATCTTGTAATAATGGTGTCAATATTCATTATTCTCCAAATGTTAATCATTAAATGATCAATAAAGTTACAATAATTTATTACTAATAATGACTTATGAGGTTAGAATATCATTTCATTTTTACTTAAGTCTTTATTTTATAAGATAAAATCAATAAAAAACATTTTTCCTAGGATTTTTAAGCTATAAATGGAGATTTATTATTTACTAAGTTAAATACTTATGGATCCATTGAAAATACAAAAAATATAATTATTTACATATTTATATCATATTATACCATTAATTATTTACTTTATAATCACCCATGATATAATTTCATATAATTGTTCATGATGGTTGTCAAACTGACCTAGAAATTGACATACCATGATTGTTTATGATTATGAGGAGATACAGTTTCAACATAATTAAACCAATAGAATAATTCAATAATTTAGTTTTTTTTGTCTCATATAGTTTAAATATAATAAATATATAATATTTAATGGATATGAAAATATTATATAATTTTAATTAATGATTTCCCTCTTAGTATGCTTATAATAAATGATTAAGTAAAAAATAATAATTTGTCATCAATAATAAGACATCTAATTTCTTATAAAAAATCTTTATGTAATAATAAAGATCATATTTATCCATTAAAATCATTCTCATTAACATCCATGTAATATGGTTATGAAAAGAAAAATATAAATTGATCATTCCATGGAGGTGGTAGTCCACACGTACGCATGGATGATGATTTTGTTTTCCACAGAATAGGGAAAAAGTGTAATATATTTTTATCATTTTATAATATAAAATATGTAATAAATATAATAATTAAAAATTAACTTCCCTAATAATACCAACCATTTATATTGGTAAAGGAAAAAAAATGTTTCATCATGGAAGCAGTAGTCCGCACAATGCATGATTCAAGTTTTTTGTTTTATTTAATGGAAAATGGGAGGGTAGTTATTTATTGTACCAAAATTAAAATAAAAAACAATATAATAATAACACTAATGGTATCAATATATAATGATGAAGAAAAATTTATGGATAATTAATTAATATAAACAAATTAAAAAAATGATTAATAACATACACTTCTCTTCTAGGATTTTCTCCTTTTAGAAGGCATTTAATAATTTATGGGATGGTATTTTGAGAATACCAAAACCTCTTTATGAATAATAAGACTTAATAGTATAGGTTTATTAAGATTTTAGTATGAACTATGTGGGGTTTTCTTTTGTGAGGGAAAGTGGGGATAAAAGTGACACTTTATAAGTGAAAATGGATGGACTTTTTGAAAATATCGAAACCATTAAATAACAGGGAGCCATTATCCTGGAACGAGGATACAAAATTAAGAAATAATGGATTGGTGAAGTGAAAATGTTGACTGATGCCTCAAACAATAAATTAATAATTTTTTTGAAAATATTAGACCCCTAACCCTTTTTGTTGATCCTTTATTCAATTCTGGTTTTCACCAAAATAACTAGTTTTTACCTAGGAAATTTATGATTTATGAATAAAAAATTATGTCTTTCACATAATTAAAACCTAAATATCCCATATTTTAAATCAAATATTTTTTATTAAAATATTTAAAAGTTATAAAAATTAATTTTTCAGTACTAAATGTATAATGTATTAATTTTTTTTAAGAAAATATAACTTAAGTTATAAAAAGTCAAATATGGGTTTTTAATTTAAAAATAACAGTGTTAAAATGATGATACCACTTACAAAGTAGTTATTTGTTCTATGAAAAAGTATTAATTAATTTAAAATTCATAATTATACAATAATAATTTCATAAATGTCATTTTATTTCTAAAAATGGAATTTGGTATGATTCAACTATTTTTTTTAGAAAAATACAATAATTTCATCATAAGATAATACTTAAATTTTTAATCAAAACAAAAAGATTTTTTTTTCAAATTCAAATTCTAAATTGTAAAAATTATCTTTTCAATGAAAACATGATATATTAATAAAACTCATGTTTATTAATGAAATGTCCTTTTTAAAATTTAACAATTTTAATATTCTTTCATATAGATTTCTAAATTATTTAAAATTGATATATTAGTATATAATGTTATATGTTAACTATTATTATAATATTTTAACTATGATCTATTTAATTTATTAAGTAAAAATTCAATAACCCTTTTTTAAATGGTTCTTTGAAAGGCATTTTTTCATTCAAAATATTAATCAATTAAATATAACATTATGTTACTATATTAATATATTGTTATATTTTATTTTACTAATTATTATAATTTTATGGTAATTTTAATATTTCATGGTTTATTTTTTTCTTTTTTGCGTCTGTCTGTTATTTCATGCGAAACAAGATATTCGAGATAGTATTAATCTAAAGGTTCAAAAATATCAGGTAATTACATTCTACCCCCATCAATAAAGTGCATCCTCAGAATTCAAAATATTCCTAATGAATTGATGTTGGTGAGGTTATTATTAACTCATCAATACTTTAGGATATAACCTCTAATATAACATCTACATAACTCTTTAAGGCTATATAAATTTAGTTAATTTTCCAAAACTACTATATTCATTCATACTAGCATGTTCCCTAGTATGTATATTACCCAATCATATATTATTCATAGAATACCTATCCCAAAACCATATGAATATGTAAGACATTAAACTATAAGGATTTATTGTATATTCTCTATAAATTATCATTTTATTTAACAATCAAAACATACTAATCACTAGTTCATAATGTCACACACATGTTAATATATTTCATAATGCAAAAATTGAGCTAAACTTTACCAAACATATCATGGACAGATTTTTCATTAAATGAAAAATAAATTTCAATGTTATAAATACTATCTAACTCACTTTTTTAAAAATCAATTAACCCTTTATTACCTCAACAACATGATAATATTAATCCTAAGAGTTATCTATACCTAAATCATCGGTTCTCTAGCTTTTATAAATAAAAATATAACCTTTTCAAAAAATATAATTTGAAGGTCATTGATTCCATTTAATCTATGTTTTTATACCTTTAATGGAATTATATGAAATTAAAGTCCTATGATGCTTCACATAATCCTCAAAAAAATTATAATATACTATAATTCCATCGATAAATATAAGTCACTATGGAAAGTATCTATGATTCTAATAAATTATTTTTTATTATGGTATTAATCACACTACCTTTAATAAGACTATGAAATTAAAATTTTCTATCATAATAGGAGTATACCAAGTTTCTAAATCATTTATGTATTCTTCGTTATTCAGATAAAACACATAGTGGTTTTTCGATACATACCTTTCTCAACCTCATCTTCGTGATCCTATTTAAAAAATACTTAAACCAAATTGGGACTGAAAACATCTAAAAGAACCAAATTATATGAATATGAAATCTAAAACTTATTATGTTTCCACCAATGAAACCTTATTTTCAAGATATGGTGATTTTATTTCAACTATGTCATATTTGGTAAATCCTTTAACTCTCTTGGTTCCAACTAGGTTACAATAAGTTGTTTTCTCTCACAATACTTAACCAAATTCCTATCAAAGAAATAAATTCTTCATAGTGGTTTATAAAGATAATAGGATCAACCATATTGTATCCCCTAAGTGTATATAGATAGGTGTACAATTATTCCTCTTTATCATGCCTCAGGTCATAGTTGATTAAATACACAACACTCTCTATTCGGGGTTATTACCCCTAAGTATAACCATACCATATCTTGTAACCACTTTACAATATTTAGATAGGGATTTATTTTCTAGTAAAACTACAAAATATATACTTTATCAAAATTATATTATGTTATCCTATACATAAACATTTACCTTTGAATTATCCCTAGGGGTTTTACTAAATTTATCTTATCCTAATCCTTATAATATTACCTCAACTAACCTAATGTGTTTTCTATACCTTATAAATTATAATAAACCTTAACCTATAAACCATATATGACATTTATAACTCCTAATTAATTTGAAACAAATATCTTCTAAATCTATAAATTTATCTAATCTATGTTCTAATACCAACTATGATAACCCAAACGTAATCATCCATTAATTACATGACCTGAATAACATATATTATTATAATACATTCCCATGAAGTTTTAGGTTTAGAGTTTTTTTTAATCAGAAAAGGTATTAACATACAAAACTCATCCCCTTTTAACTAATAGTCCTTTTTACACTATGAGAGAGACTACATAATCTATAAGGAGTACTAAATATCTCCCAAAAATTATACACATAATAAACTCTTCTTGATATAATATACTTTTATTATCTTCATTATCAGGGGAAATGGAAATATATTAAATGGGTTAGCTCAGATTATCAGTAATGTGTGATAACAATCAAATATCACAAGTGATAATAAGATAATAATAAGGGTCTAATTAAGATAAATAATAAAATCAAACTAGATAAATCTTAGTTCATAAATAACGAAATAATGAATGATAAAAAATATATCATGAATTAAAAGAGTTACTTGATATACATGAGACGTTATATCAAAACATATTACTAAGAATAAGAATAAAACTGTGAAACATATTTCAAATATGACAAATAAATAAACAGAAGAAATATTGTGAAAAAATATTTTCAAATAATGTTCACAAAACAAACCATAGATAAATACTCCCACATCTCATTCATAAAAAATTAGGAACGGATCTTCCCATTTCTCATTCACATAAAAAAATTAAAAAAACAATTCTCGTGTCACATTCACACATAATTTCATCATCTCATGGGACATGAAACATTAAAAAATTCATTATAAGGACGTATAAGACCCCACTAATCATTAACCACACTTATGATTCCCACTTAAAAACAAATATTTATCACATAATAATAAACCTATGAGAAGAAAATGAGTTTCATTTTAATACATCATAAAGAACCCATGGAAAAAATGGGTTTTATTCAAAACATCAAGTAACATTCTTGGAAAATACCACTCAATCAAGATAATAAATCATATGTTCTTTAAACAATACAGATATATTTTATATAGTTAAGAAAATAATTCTCCCCCACAAATCGATGTATGGAATATAGGTTAATGATATTTAATCAAAGGAGTAAAAATAGGGTATTCATAGATGAAATTAATTGGAAGAAAAAATAATTTTATTTATCAAAATCTACTAGGAAACAAAAAATTAGTTATGGATCATTCCATTAATAAAGGAGAAAAATACATAATCCTCTCATAGAAGGAATGTGCATAATATCATTTTATTAATATCCTTGACCAAGAATAAGAAATAAAAATGATATTATGACTGAATTTGAAAATAAATATTTTACAAAAACACACCGGATATAGTTTATTTTAAAAATAATGAAAATTTAGAGAATATGTTTCATATAAAACTATAAATATGGAAGAATGATAAATTCATAAGAAAACATGAAAATATATTAATTTTTTGAAAAAAAAACATTTAAAAAACATTAAGTTATTTTACATTAAAAAATTTCCATGAATATCAAGTAGTTGAAAATGGAATTATATATTTTTGAAATAGATACAATGATCTACCAATGAAATTTAGGCTTCAGCATAAAAATAATTCCCTTTTTAAATAAAATTTATTGAAAACCACATCACATTAAAATATTTTAAAACATATAGTCTAAAAAATATGAAGAGATTAAAAATATCCCAAAGGATAACCATATGAAAATAAAACTATTTTAATCTTATAATTAATATATGAAAAATTTCCCAAGTTGGGATATCTTATTTGGGAGGAGTCAATTTTAAAATGAGGTTTGAAATAGAAACAATACTACCCAAGGGACATTCAAATAAAAACCATTTAAGAAGAAAGATCCTGAAATTTAACTTCAAATATCATGAATAAAGTTTAATTCATGTTTCTACTTCTCAATTAGGATGTATATATACCACTTCAAATTAATATGGTGCATTATAAAAAACATTTCTCAGAGATAGTAATTTTATACGAAAAAATTATAGATTGTCTCCGACCCTAGTAAAATTAATTCTACGATCCTATATTTAAAACATAAATATATTAATTATGTATCTAAGAACCATTTTAATAAACATACCCTTTTATATTCATTATTTATAATTATTTTTTCATTTATATCATTTAGTTATTTCTAATTTTTGATTTCGGGTGTGGGTAATCTTGATCATTTTGAACTAGTTTTATAATATTTGTGTTGATATACATTATTATCCCAAAGTTCATCGTTAATAGTTCATTAAATTTACTATAATGGATGAATTATAATTATTTTCAGGTTTAAATTTACTTTCATGTGTACTCTATGGTATATCCTAGAAGTTAAAAATGAAAAAGGACATTTTTTAGTGTTTTTTAACCTACGAAGGTTCTTTTAATAATTAATGAGAAAAATATTATTGTATCCTTTCCAGAACCAAAGATAAATAATTATTTAAATATTTGTACAATATTATACCAATATAACTTCTCATAATCATCCATTATAAAATTTCATATCATTGTACAAGTTTGTTTTCAAACCTAACCAAACAATAACATACCACGATTATTGATTACTATGAGGTGATTTAGTTGAAAGAAAATTACACCAGAAGAATAATGAAATCATTTAGTGTGTATTTTTGTGATATATCATATTTTTAAAAGATATAGAAGAATAAGAGGCAATGGATATGAAAATATTACATAATTTGAATTAATGATTTACCTCTTAGTATACAGGTTTTAAATGACATAATAAATGATAATCATTTGTTTCTTATGTAATTAATAATTTATATAATTTTTCATATATAAATCCCAATGATATCATAAGAATCACATTTAACCATTAAATCCATTCTCATTACCATATATTTAAGTTGGTGATGAAAATAAAAAATTAATGTTGATCATTATATAGGGGTTGTATTCCATACGTACACATGGATGACAATGTCATTTTCTATAGAATATGGAATAATTGTAATATAGTTTATTATTTCATAATCTAAATATGACTAAATATAATAGTTATATATTAACATCCCAATTTTGTCCATCATTGTAATGTGTTTAAATAAAAAGAAACATGTTGCGTTGTGGAGGTGGTAGTTCATACAACACATGATTTAGATTTTTATTTTTCTTATTATAGATGTTTAGGTTGGTTAATGATTATAACTTCATTATAATAACATAACAGTATAATAATGATACTGATGTTATCATTTTGTGATGATGGATATAAATTTGTGAAATAAGAATGTAACATAAAAAATTAGAAAAAATGAAAGAGCGGTTAGGAAATTATACATCGCTTCTTGGATTTTCTTCATTTGGTAGAGGTTTAAGAATTTTATTTATAATCTTGTTAGATAATATGATCCTCCATAAGGTGGATAAGAGTAGTTAGGATAAGATTTGGGTAGTGGTTGGGAAGAACTACTTGGGTTTTGGTGGGAGGGGACATGCAGAGGGTCGATAAAAAATTGAGAAATAATGGAGTGGATAAGAGGTAAAGTTAATCCACACCTCATACACTCAATTAAAAAATGTTTTAAACAAAATAGGCCCCTTACCTCTTAGGTTACTCATTTTTATCATTTTTGGTTTTCACCATGATAACTACTTTTTACCCAGGTAACTTATACCTTATGGATAAAAAACCACTTTTTTACATAATTTAGAAGTATATACTAAAAATTTTATACCCATTTTGTTTAATTAAAAATTTTAATTAAAAATATTAATTTCAGAATACCAAATGTATAATGAATTAAAAACAATTTTTTTGTGAAAAATATACCTTATGTTTTAAATGTAAAATAAGGATTTCAAAATAAAGAAAACATTTTTAAAAGTTTAAATTCAGAAATAAAATACATTTTTGGTCTAAGAAAATGGTTTCACAAATTTAAAATTCATACTAATATGTTAATAATGTCATAAAAATCATTTTATTTGTAATAAATGGTATTTGGGATTATTCAACAAAAAATATATCTTTTTAGAAACATCTCAAAAATTAACCTTAAGCTAATACTAACAGTGTTCATCCAAAAATAAAGTTATCATTATCAAATTAAAATTTTAAAATTTATAAATAATATTTTAAAATAAAACACTATATATTAATTATAACTTGATTTATTAAAAAAATTCATTTCTAAACTTCAAGTGTTATTAATATTATTTCTTATGGATTTGTAAATAAATGAATATATATATATATATATATTAGTTTATAAATATATATATTATATATTATGATAAAATTTTAACTAAAATATTTTTTTTTAAAGTTAAATAACAATTAAACATTTTAAATGGATATTTCAAAGGCATTTTCTAGTTAAAAATATTAATCAAAAAAGAATAATAGGAAATTATTTTAATTTATTATTAAATTTTTATTTACTAAAGATTATATTATTCATGTAATTTTTATATTTTATGCTTTGTTTTATCTAGGAGTTACATTAGTTAAATGTTTCATGTAATATAATAAATTTATGATAGTGTCAATTTATAGTTTCCAAAGACTCGGTCCATTAAATTAATGGATTTAAGAACCATGGAAAAATGATAAATTAAAAAATTTGATATTTTTTAAATTATAGACCAAACCAATTCCTATTATTTGGAAGAAAATGTTGGAGTACGATTTAGCACATGAGGCTTGACAATCATGGACAATGAATCCTAATAAAAGTTAAGAAATAAAAGCTTTTAAGAGATCTTCACAAAATGATAACCAAAAGTAATGTAGTTTTGGAAACATCCCATAAAGGAAAGATGACTCATAAATATGACAAGAATTTTTACATTATTTATATCAGGCCACTGGATCTCATTTATACTTGTAACAACCGCAACCCTAGAATCCTAGAGTTGATGTCTACTTTAGTACAAGAATCAAATATTGAATGACTGAATAGTTTAGTAGTCTTGGAAAACAAGATACATATGTTATCCCAATATTACATCTGAAAATTAAAACATAATTTGTTTTCAAAAAATATCATTATTCCATATAACATATCCTTTCATATAATTCATAGTAAAATTCCTAGATTCTTGGGAATAGAAACAAAATAAAGGTGATCTAAAATGATCAGTACTAATTATGAAAATAATAATCTATAATGATTAATTAAATAATAATCAATAATGAAATATCAATATAGAAATATAAATATCAGAAAACACATGACATTTAATCAATGGCATGAGTATCACGATTAGATAATGAACAATCAATATGAAAAGGTAAATATCTAAACACATATTCCATTTAAATAACATGATTATAATGAATAGATAAGTAATAATCAATATGGAAAGGTAAATAACTGAACATGAATTCCATTTAAATAACATTAATATCATGAATAAAAAAATTTATAATAAATATTTAAAGGTAAATAACTAAAAAAACTTTCCATTTAAACGATAAACTAAGATTGAAAATACATGCATAGATTATATCATTGAAAAACATTCATAAATAATAATAACATAATTTATAATGAAATAAATTATTAATTATTGGAATTCCGGATCTCAGGATTCATAATGCATATACTTTCAAGACCTTTCACAAGATAGTTTAGAACTAACGGGTTTTTATACACCAGAACCCCATTTAGTATAGGATATCAAACTGATTCATCTCATGAGACTATTGATGCATCATGTGTCCATATAAAATATATTTCACCAATATCTTCATTTATAAATTATTCCTAATATATCAAATAATTTATTTAATCCCTGAACCAATGCGCCTTATCAAGAAAAATTTGTATCGAGTAAAGAATAAAGATTACCAATAATTTCTCTATTCAATCATTTAACTTTAAAAGTAAAATATTGTATGTATAAATTGGATATTTTTTATGCAATAAGTATATCCATGATAAATAATATGGATATTTAGGCAAAATTTATTGTCCAATGATGATGATAAAGTGAATATTTCAATGGAAAGTCATTGATTAAAAAAATTAATCAAGAAATAAAATGTCAATAATTTCCCTAGTAAAAATAATCATAAACCATCTAATGAAACAATAAGTATGGTATCAATAAAACTAATACCCAATTTATCATAAGTTAAGTAATGGTTTGATGTCTTTGATGAATAGATTTACCATACAAATTTCATTAAAACATTATTGAGAAAAACAACATTTTCACTTTCAAAAAAAAATTAAAACTAAAAAGTTTAAAAAATATTTTAAATATAAATGTATTTTAAAATTACCATTGAAATGTATATAGGTATCATAAAAACATTAAGTGTTCATAAAAATAGGAAATTGTATACATTCCATAAATGTTAAAAAAATATTATTTTTAAATTCTTTGTAAAATCAAAACAGGGACAGTTTGGAAAATCATATGGAAATTATTTTAAAAATATTATTTAAAAAATAACACATGGGTAAAAATTAATTTAATAAACTATTTTTATAATTTTAAAACCAATTTTGAAACCATTTTTATAAAACTTGGTTTTGGAAGAAAATGTATTTTCAACCGAAGTTAGAAATAATGTTGAATTTACATGAAAACATTTTATCAATAATTTTAAGTACAAAAGACCGTAACATGGTACTAATATTTTAAAAAATATAAATAAATAGAGGAGAATAAATTAAAGGGGTTTATTATACAATTATCAAATAATTTCCTTCAATGAATTTTTTTTATAACAAATTGTGGTTAAAATGAGATTGTGAAATAAACCATTTCATTTATCATAACATTGATGTGATAATAAATTAGTGAATCTATTATGGGTATCAAATTCAAATCCATAAAAAACAAGTGTATATGAAACCTAATATTGTAAAAATTATTTACCCAAAAAATCTAATAATGGAAAATACATCTAAGAATTAGTAAAACCAAACAAAATGAAATTGAGTTATGAAATTCATTGCCACTTGGTAATTTTCTATTTAAATCTCCTTATATGAAATAATTCAAATTTAAACATAAAATAACATGATTTTTTAATTTTTCATTATATTAAATTTAAAAGGTGTATTATATAAACCATATAAAAGAACTTAGGTGCATAATGTTACAATAGGCCTCAATGTAGGTAAATTGAGATGAACACTACCACAAAACAGGGCAACGGAAGCACTGCCTTTTATTAGCGCTAAGAAGAAAGCATTGATAAAGGGGTGGGCCTTTATCAGCGCTAGCTAAAAGTACTGATAAATTTACCTTTTATTAGCACTAAAAAAGTTTTTAACAAAAAATGTTATTAATTTATATAAAATTATTATATTTATATTCAAAAATAATGTTTATTTGTATACATTAAATAAAAAACAGATGTTTATAATTAATATATATATTTTAATAATTCAAAAATATATATATATAATGTTTTAATTTAAAAATTCTTTCTAATATTATAATTATATATATATATATAATTAAATTATTATAAGATTATAATAAATTATATTAAATAATAAATATAATAATTATGTTGCTTATAATTTTATAATTACTTAAATTATTATTTTATAAGTATAAATAAATAAATACTTATTTATAGTTATAATTATAAATATATATATATATATCTTATATATTATTTTAAATATATATATAATGATATAAATAAATTATTAAAATTATACCTTTATCAACACTTTTTTAGTGCTGATAAAGATGGCCATTATCAGCGCTAAAAATGTGATGATAAAAGATGTCTTTATGAGCGCTATAATTTTAGCGCTGATAAATAGGTCTTTTATCAGCGCTTTTTTAGCACTGATAAAGGTATGTTTTATCAGCGCTTTTTATTTTAGCGCTGATGAAACATACCTTTATCAGCGCTTTTAACTAGCGCTAATAAAGGTTCCAACAGGTTTTATAAAGAACCCTAACATGCTCCTCCTCCCTCGCACCCTTTCAGGAATTCGCGGAAGATGTCCCTTGCGTCGTCGAGCCGTCCTATGCCATCGGGCCCTCATCCTCTGTCGAGCCCTCCTTTGTCGAACCCTCCTCTTCCGTCTAGCCCCCATATGTCATCAAGACCTCCTCTGTTACGACCCCTCCTCCTCCTCCGCTGCTACTACCTCCTCCTCCTCTGCGGCCGCCGACTCATCCTCCTATACCGCTGCCACTGCCTTCTCCTCCTCCTCCTCCTCCTCCTCCTCTTCCTCCTTCTCCTCCTCTTCCTTGCATTACCCCCTTGTCTACATGACCTACTCTAGCATGCCCTCCTCATCTGAAGACCATCCCAGCAGCCTCCTCTACAACACATGGATTCCCCCCGGTGAGTCTCTATTGCGGTTTCCCTGGTCTCTATAGGGTTCATAGGGTTTGGTTGAACCCTTACATTAGTTGATGTAGGTATTTATATTTCATTACATTTATTTGATACTTCCTTTGATGCTGGATATTCTAAACATGATTTTTAATTAAATAAATGAAGTACATGTTATCTAAATTTGACTGGTCAAAGATTTTCCATGATCACTTTTAGGTTTTCTTTGACATAATGGTTGTATTTTAATAATTAAATGATACTTTTATTCAAAATTTTGTTTCATTTATTCTAAATTCTTAATAAAATGGAAATTATGTTTTTGTTGAAGATAAATTATTTGTTCATGGTTTATTGGAACAATGAAAATTTATAAAGTGGGGTGATTCTTGGTTTAGGGTTTTTCCATATTATTAAAGGGATGTGTGTTTGATTTATGGAATTATTTAATGACTTCCATGGATTGATTGTGATTTTTGTTTGGTGTTATTTGTGTATTCACTTAGATTTACACTTTTTTCAAATAGTTTTAAATATGTATTTTCAAATGTATGAATACTATATATATAGTAATGTCTTGTTTGGTACTTGATAAAAAGGGTATCTATTTAGTTACTTTCCACCCCTTGATGAGCCCTATGTTAGGATTTGGTGTGATAATTATTTTCTTGGTCAAGTTTCAAAGATCTAGAAGTTCATTCTTTGAAAGTTCACTTGGGAGATCTTGGATAAAGAGAAGTTTACTAGCACTATTGAATTATGAGTTTAGGAAGCTCAATTAAGTTCACTGGAAGTTTAGAAGTGGGATCTATCAGTTCACCTATATTTGAAATTTCAGTTTAATTAAAGTTCAATGAATCCTTAAAATTTTAGCTCACTGGATGCAGGTATCTAGATAGTTCCTTCATTAAATGTTCAGCGAGAGTGCCTTTACTGGAAGTACAGAGTGAGTAGTTGGATGAATGAGTTCATTTGATGGAGTAGAGTGTAGTACATGAGTGAAAATATTGAGGTGGAGCATTCTATGAAAGTACCCATGACATAGGTTATGGATATAAATAAATACAGTGAGGTGAATAGTAGGGAAAGCTACTGGTATTTGAATGAATATTCAGAGGAGATGATGGATGTGTAGAAGTCTATGAGTTCCATTAACTCTAATGATGAGGCATGGGAGTCTCTCCTATAAAATTAAAATGGAATATTTCATCAAGGTCATTAGAGTGAAGTGGACATGGAATGCACTGTTCACTTTTTTGGTGGTCATAATTGAATTTTCTACTAGAAATCAATAATTACTAATACTAATGGAAGGATGCCTAAAATTATAGGAGGGAAGTTGTGACTGGATTATTAGTTTAGGACCACTGTAAAGAGTGGTATGAACTACATGTGTAAGTATATATTATTTTAGAAATAAATGTAAGATATGATTTGAAAAACACTGATGAGGCCTAAGTACTGAAAGTAGGTGGCTATAGTAAGAGGAGCACACTTAAGCACATTCAGATTCCCATAGGTTGAAATTAAAAAGGCTGTGTTCAAAGCACTAGAAGGATCATGGAGGATATGAAATGATTGAAAGATGGTATTGGTGATACATCTTCTTGAAAACTAAGTAGGGTTTTTGAAAATTGACTTTACCATGTAACTCATGCTCTCTCTTTTCAATGGAATAAAAATGTGATTTTGTTGTTCTACCATACACATTAGAATAAAGTATGAATCAAATATTTCCTATATAAAATGTTATTTTAACATTGTCCTTACATGTTTATATATTCTATGTATTCTTGCTCACTTGTATGATCATTGAATTAAGGATACTGAGATGACTAAAAATAGGGGAATCCAAGTTGGAGGGAAAATAGGTGTGGTGGTTAGGGTGTGTGGTCATCCCAGTTTTGGTATTTGAAGTCATGAGGGATGCAAGTATTAGTGGATAATATGAGACATTTGGATGAAGTTCCACTATGTTGGATAATTAGTAGTTAAAACTACTGACGATCGTAAAATTTCCACTTGTCCCCAATAAGTGGTATCAAAGCTTATGTTCCTTTTTTATGTCTCAAAAATTGGTTGTAGTGATCTATGATAGAGCATGAATGTATAGTTTTTTTGGAGTAGTTTTTTAAATAATCCAAAGGAGTTTTGATGAAAGACTATTGGGTTCTAATGATTAGATGGTTTTTTAGATTTTTAGAATAATTTCACTAGAATATGGTGGTAGTACCATGGGTTTTCCTAGATATCAAAAGTATTTTGGCCATAAGTGTCATGCGGCATGTTCTATTAATCAAGTGGAATTCTAGAGCTTTCTGGAAGATTATTTAAGTTCTGATAGTAGTGGATTAATGACATGATTGTGGAAGCTTCAGATATTGGATTTCATTGATTCTCTACTCCTGGAGTATCTTGGTGTTCTATTATACGGGGACATTAGATTGAAGTAGAAAACAATGATCTTGAAGACTATTACAGAAAGAACATGTATTATCAATGGAATATCAAAGATATATTTCACACAAGTTCAAATTTCATAGGTTCCTATAACCTTCATCTGGAGGGAGTGACTAAATTTGTTTCCAAGTGATTTTCCAAGACCAAATATTGATTCTATACTTTGTATTATGGGTTAAAATCAATGAACTCCCATTGAGTGGGAGTTGGTGTCATGTTTTTCAGAATCTTTCATATGTGATGGATGAATATGGACAAATGATTATAAGGTGTGTGGGAAATTCTTTAAAAGAATATTTTATATAAGTATGGGGTTTTGTTGAAGGGTGTGGGAGTTTCACATGGGGGGGATTCAGGGTTATGGGAAGTGCAGACATATTCAAGCTTCAGAAGTAGTATTATTGGAATATAAGGGATTATATGACTAGAAGAATGAATCTTATGTACATGTGTCATGAGTGACCTGTAGTGAGAGGGAATGAAGGATGAGAAATATTAGTTGTGTGAAGTATTGCTAAAAATCGGTGGTAGATGGTGCAATATTTAGTGGTCACAATATAAATACAGTTTTCAATGGATTCTTTCCTGAAGGCCATTATACTTCAAAGTACCTTTCACATTGACTTGGGTTGCTTATAAATTTATTTATACTTTTTTTGTCCTGAAAAAAAGTTCATAAACTGGTTATCTTGTTATAAAATTGTTTATAAACTGGTTGAGTTGTTTATATAATTATTTATAAATTGTTTGATTTGTTTGTACAACTATTGATAAATTGTTTGATTTTTTTTATAAAGGTGTCATCATTTTAGAGTTTTTATGGATTTTTTATGGAAATGATTTGGTGTGTGATTGGAAAGGATAAGGTCCCTTTTGGAAATTGTGAAATGTTTGGGTGTGTGTGTGTTTGAACCTCAAGGGACCATTTGGAACATTCATATGCTTTGCATGTTTTACATTCCCAGCCTCTAGTTTTAGTCTATGATGCACATCCTTGGATGCTTGATGCACCTCTTCTTATTGAACGTCATTATGGAATAACACAACCGACCTAAATATAATTACTTAAACCAACCTTATTCTAATGAAAAATATACAATGAATATTTAAACAGACTGCCAAATCATCATTTCCATCAACATATCCACATCATTCATCCCCCCAGGCTTATCATTTACACATTCCACGTCACTTGTAACTATATGATGAATGAAACCAAACCTATAAATATTCAATGATGTTTGTAAGATATTTCCTCTATATTTTTTCATAGGTTATGAAGTCATCACATAAGTTTTAATCACTTATTAGTTTATGATGTCTACTTCACACACTAGGTTCAAAAAACATTACTACCATACAAATGAGGAAATCCTTAACAGTGACCACTATAATGTCCAATCTATAAAATATTTATCAGATATGATACTATCAAGACCCACCCCCATAGGAACTCCAGTGGAGTTGGGAATATATTACTGTCTGACCCCCATCCTATATTTAAATTAACATGGGTCAGTTACAATTGGAAATGTAATGATACAACCCAGGCTGGTATCATAACCAACAACTGACCTAACTTTACACTAACCTAAGAGGCGTTCATGATCCCTATGGGATATCAACAATCCCCTAGGTAAAAGATACAATTAATGTGGAATATTTTACCCCTAAATTAGAGTAAATTAAAAATGATCTTTATCTTGAAAACCAAACATGTCCCATTCATAAGTTGAACATCTAGGAAAATAGTAGATATACAAAAAATAAATAAACAGGAAGAAGATGTCATAGATGGAAAATAAAATCCCACTATTGACCAATACAACTATTTAACTAGACATTCCCCATTCCTAAATCTCATTAGACCTATTTTGGATAGGTATAACATATGAGTTCTCATTTTATGTTTTCTTTTCAGTTGGAAATCTCCTTTGTCGCACGCATATCCTCCGTCACGAACGCACATTCACCGCACGCTGAACAATACCTTTGTGGTGAGTTTTATGCTCTTAATCATTGGTTTATTCTTGTTTGAAAGTTATTAATATTTTATATTGATGGTTATGTTGTGAATTGTATGGGCTAAACACCCTGCTGAAAATCATGGTCGTTGGTGGTCCTTGTTTGCACACTAAATGAATTGCATGTTGGTTGGTTTCTGTTGAACATTTGAATGTAAAAATTGGTAATTTACATATACTTGTATAATGAATTAATTCCCCAGGATGATAAAACTTCTGTGATAAACCCTGAATTAACAAGCGGAATTAAATAAGGGATACTTTGTAAAATATGAAATTGTGTTTTTTTGGTTTGTATGGTGTTGCGATTGAGAGCACGATTGTGTGTTTGTATGGTGTTGAGGTTGTTGTAATGATTGGTATGCCATTTTTTTACATATTGCAGTTCCTCCACCATTGATTATCAATCCAAAAATTACCCATTTCAATGATACCACCACTTTGTTACTAGTGAAATTCCACTGAATCTTAGCAAATCACTTCACTAGAGGACTCTATGGGACACTTTATAGACATCCTAGTCAAATAACCATAAAAAAACATGTAATTAATCCTTCCACCCACAATAACTATATGGAAAATCATACCATATATTAGTTTAGTACTATAGTTCTTGACTCGAGACATTATGTTTCTAGAGAAACACTAAAAAACCCGTTTACAATAATGCATATAGATCAAATGTGGGATACTAAAACATTATAGTGCCAGGGATTCTCATAGGTAGTTCCATTGATCAGGTGGTTGGAAAGATGGGTTTGATCTACTTTGGACCTAAGTAATGCATAGAGAGGTAAAGGTATTATTTACCATAGCTAGTTCCATTGATTATAGTTGGATGATGACCCTAGTTGAACATCTTTTGTGTAATTATTTTGTTAAATATTAATATTACTCAATCAAATAGGATGAATATTAATAAAGTATAGTTGAATTCCAATTGGTTGACAAAATAGTATGAAGATGGCATGGAAGAGTTTATCATGTTTTCAAAATATCATTCATATGACCCTTATCAAATCTTTTGTCCATGTTTATGCTATTATTATTCAAGAGAAATTAGTCCAGAGGAGTTGGAAGAACACTTGATCTGTCACGGAATATATCAAAGTTATACGTGTTAGAATAAACATGGGGAAAATGAATGTAGGTGGTGACTAAGATAGCACTTCATTTTATGGATCATCTGATATGATTACTAGCGTGAACAATGAAGAAGACCATATGGAGGATGTGATTACACATGTGAATGATAATGAATATTGTATTGAGGAAATGACAAGGACATTTGAAGATGAACTTCATGATTACCCAAAAAATTTTGAGAAGTTAAAGAGTTGTGAAAAGATGCCATTGTATGCTGGTTTCACTAAATATACAACATTGTCAGTTGTACAGAAGCTGTATAATTTGAAAGCAGGAAATGGGTGGAGTGATTCCAGTTTTAAGGAACTACTTACTCTCCTGAATGACATGCTCCTAGAAGCCAATGAGCTCCCGAGCTGAACATACGATGCCAAATTAATGCTACGCTTGATGGGTATAATCTATAAAAGAATAAATGCCTTCCCAAATTACTGTACACTATTTTTTAAGGACTAAAAATCACTTACATAATTCCCAAAGTGTGGTTCTTCTTAATACAAGAAAGTTGAATCCAGTCTAACAAAAGTGGTATGGTAATTTCCAATCATTAAAAGGTTTAGGCACCTATATGAAATTGAGGAGACTACAGGACGATTGACAAGGCATGAAAATACAAGAATTAAAGATGGGAAACTATATCACCCGACAGACTCTCTTTAGTGGAAGAGAATTGATCATGAGTACTCTAAATTTGGAAATGACCCGAGAAACCTTCGTCTTGCATTATCTATAGATGGAGTGAATCCTTTTGGTTTTCAAAGCAGCAGTCATAGTACTTGGCTGGTTATGTTGGTAAATTATAACTTACCACCATGGTTATGCATGAAATGAAAATACATCATGTTATCTATACTTATATCAGGACAAAAACAATCAGGAAATGATATTGATGTTTATATGGATCCAATGATCGAGTATTTGAAATTATTTTGGGATTTAGGTGTTACATTGTATAATGCTTACAAAGATAAAGATTTCACTTTGAGAGCCATGTTGTATGGGATGATAAATGACTTTATTGCTTATAGAAAATTTTCAGGATATATCATTAAAGGAACTCAAGGGTGACCCGTTTTCGAAAAATATATATAGTAAATTTGGTTGAAAAATTCACTGAAAATCGTGTTTCTAGACATTACACATTTCTACCGCGACTGGTATGACTCAAAGTGTCTCTTTTTATTTAAAATTGATATTAATTTTGGAAAAAACACAAGAGACATACTGAAAACTAATAAAATTCATTTGAATTGTTTTGATACTTTAGTAAAATTATCCATGAGTCATTTATGACATTTAAGAATCAACCACACCTCAATTCTATGCATGGTGTGACTGGTATGGCTAAAAGTGTCTGTTATTAGTTTAAAATTGACATTTTAGCTCAAAATGTGTCACTCAATGAAAACCAAGAAAACCCACTTCAATTGTCTTCATAATTCAGGATAATTATTCATAAGTTCTTTGTGATGTGTATGAAGTAGTATCAAATCAAACTAATGCATGATGCGACTGATATGACTCAAAACACGTGTTTTTAGTTTGAAATGACATTTTATTAAAAAAATAAGTGACATACTATAAACTAAGAAAACACATTTTTATTGTTTTGATACTTTAGGACAACGTTTCATAAGTCATTTTTTACATATATAAATTTACTGCACCAAAATTCAATGCACAATGCGACTGGTATGACTCAAAGTGTCTCTTTTTATTTAAAATTGACATTAATTTTAGAAAAAAACACAAGTGACATACTAAAAACCAATAAAACATATTCAGATTGTTTTATACTATAGGAAAAAAATCTATTATTCATTTTTGACATGTACCAATTAACCGCACATCAATCTAACTCACAGTGTGGCCGGTATGGATAAAAGTGTCTGTTATCAGTTTAAAATTGACATTTTAGCTCAAAATGTGTCACTCACTGAAAAAAAAAAAAGAAAACCCACTCCAATTGTCTTCATAATTTAGGATAAAGATTCATAAGTTCTTTTTGACATGTATGAAGTAATCTCATATCAAACCAACGCACAACGGGACCGATATGACTCAAAATGTGTGTTTTGAGTATGAAATGACATTTTAGTAAAAAAACACAACTGAAATACTAAAAACTGAGAAAACACATTCATATTTTTTTGATACTTTAGGAAAACAATCCATAAGTCGTTTGTGACATGTAGGAATCGACTGAACCTTAATTTAACGCATAATGCGACTAGTATGACTCAAAGTGTCAATTTTTATTTAAAATTGACATTAATTTTAGAAAAAAACACAAGTGACATACTGAAAACCAAGAAAACACATTAGGATTGCTTTCATTCTTTAGTACAAGGATCCATGGGTCATTGTTTACGTGTAAGAATAAACCACACTTCAATTTGATGCATAGTGTGACCAGTATAGCTAAAAGTGTCTGTTATCAGTTTAAAATTGACATTTTAGCTCAAAACGTGCCACTCACTGAAAACCAAGAAAACCCTCTCCAATTGTCTTTATAATTTAGGATAAATATTCATAAGTTATTTGTGACATGTATAAAGTAGTCTCATATCAAACCAACACACGATGCAACCAGTATGACTCAAAATGCGTGTTTCCAGTTTGAAATGACATTTTAGTAAAAAAACACAACTAACATACTAAAAACTGAGGAAAAACATTCATATTGTTTTGATACTTTATGATAATGATCCATAAGTCATTTGTGACATTTATGAATTGAACTCACCTTAATTCAACACACAATGTGGTTGGTATGACTCAAAGTATCTCTTTTTATTTAAAATTGACATTAATTTTAGAAAAAAACACAAGTGACATACTGAAAACCAAGAAAACGCATTCGGATTGCTTTGATACTTTAGTAAAATGATCCACGAGTCATTTTTGACCTATAAGAATCAAGCACACCTCAATACGATTCATGGTGTGACCAGTATGGCTAAAATTGTCTGTTGTCAGTTTAACTTTGACATTTTAGCTCAAAACAAGCCACTCATTGAAAACCCAGAAAACTTGATCCAATTGTCTTCATAATTTAGGATAACAATTCATATGTTTATTTTGATTTGTATGAAGTATTCTCATAACAAACCAATGCACGATACGACCAGTATGACTCAAAATGCATGTTTCTAGTTTCAAATGACATTTTAGTAAAAAAACACAACTAACATACTAAAAACTAAACAAAAATATTTGTATTGTTTTGATACTTTAGTAAAAGAATCCATAAGTCGTTTGTGACATTTAGGAATTGTTCGTACCAAAATTCAACTCACAATGCGATTTGTATGACTCAAAGTGTCTCTTTTTATTTAAAATTGACATTAATTTTAGAAAAAAACACAAGTGACATACTAAAAACTGAGAAAAAACATTAAAATTGTTCTGATACTATAGGAAAACAATCCATGAGTCATTTTTGACATGTACAAATCAACCTCACCTCAATCTGATGCACGGTGTGACTGGTATGGCTAAAAGTGTCTGTTATCAGTTTAAAATTGACATTTTAGCTCAAAATGTGTCACTCACTGAAAACCTAGTAAACCCGCTCCAATTGTCTTCAAAATTTAGGAAAAAAATTCATAAGTTCTTTATGATGTGGATTAAGTAGTATCATATCAAACCAATGCATGATGTGAACGTTATGACTCAAAATGCGTGTTTCCAGTTTGAAATGACATTTTAGTAAAAAAACACAACTGACATACTACAAACTAAGAAAACACATTCAGATTATTTTTATACTTTATTAAAATGATCCATAAGTAATTTGTGAAATGTAGGAATCTACCTCACCTCAATTAAATTCATAATGTGACTGGTATGACTCAAAGTTTCTCTTTTTATTTAAAATTGACATTAATTTTAGAAAAAAACACAAGTGACATATTGAAAATAGAGCAAACACATTCATATTGTTTTGATACTTTAGTACAATGATCCATGAGTCATTTTTGATGTGTATGAATCAAACACACCTCAATAAGATGCATGGTTTGACCAGTATTGCTAAAAGTGTCTGTTATCAGTTTAAAATTGACATTTTATCTCAAAATGTGTCACTCACTGAAAACCAAGAAAAACCGCTCCAATTGTCTTCATAATTTTTGAAGATTATTCATAAGTTCTTTGTGACATGTATTAAGTAGTCTCATATCAAATCAATTCATGATGCGATCGGTATGACTCAAAATGTATGTTTCCAGTTTGAAATTACATTTTAGTAAATAAAACACAACTGACATACTACAAACTGAGCAAACACATTCGGATTGTTTTGATACTTTAGGAAAACGATCCATAAGTAATTTGTGACATTTAGAAATCCACCGCACCTAAATTCAATATAAAATGCAACTTTTATGACTCAAAGTGTCTATTTTTATTTAAAATCGACATTAATTTTAGAAAAATAACACAAGTGACATACTGCTAACCGAGAAAACACATTAGGATTATTTTGATACTTTAGTAAAAAAATCCATCAGTCATTTGTGATGTGTAGGAATCAAATGCACCTCAATCTGACGAATTATGTGATTGATAAAAATCCAAATGTGTCCTTTAAATTTGATATTAATTTTAGTAAAAGATAAGTGACAAACTCAAAACCAAGAATACCCATTCATATTGTTTTAATATTTTGAAACAATGATCTATGAATAATTTTTGATGTGTAGGAATCAACCCTACCCCAATACGACACATGGTGTGATCGGTATAACTCCAAATAAGTTTTTTTATTAAAAATTGACGTTTAATTAATGTATTCTTTTATATTAATGTTTAATTTTTTTCATTATATTATTATTAACATAATATTTGTTTTCTTATATAGGTGGAATTTTTTTCTTGAGTTCAGATGCTTTATTCAGCAACTAATACCATAGATGACAATTTTTGAGAGGGGATCACGAATTCCAAAGGATGAAACATTAATTTTTTTAACTATTTTATGGAAAATTTTAATTATAACCATATAAAACATTGTTTGAAATGTATATATCAGTGTGTTTTTTGTATTCATGATGTCAAGTAAATGTATATATAATTGTTTGTAAAACTCTTGTGTGTGCTGTTTCATTCTTCTATGCTTTGTTCGTGTGCAGGAGATGTTTTATGTAGGTGTGCAGGTGTTGGGTGTACTGTTAAATAAACAAAACATCATAGGCCACTAGGACTTTATCAATACAATTTTCAGTGTTGATAAAGGCTCATTTTATCAGCGCTCAAAAAAGAGATGATAAAGGTGTCCCTTTATCTGTGCTAAAAAAACGCTGATAATGGGGGGACCTTTATCAGTGATTTTTTTAGAACAGATAAAGGTCCCCTTTATCTATGCTTTTTAGCACAATTAAAGGGGACCCCCTTTATATTCACCATGATTAGCAGCACTTTTCTAGTGCTGTTAAAAGCAATTTCTAGCGCTTTTAAAAGCCTTATTTGTAGTAGTGGAAGTCCCTTACCTCACACATCATTTTGGTTGATCATGAGTTAAACTCATGTATAATGGTTTTAATAATATTATTAATTTATAAATGAACCATATTAATATTTATTATATCATATATGATCCCCTTATAACATTTTTCCATTTGTTTATTAATAATACATCATTTTTGGCATTGTTTTGGCTGTTAACTGCCTAGTTTTCTCATGCATGTTTTTTCATGAAATTGTAGTTATTTCACATATTATATAGTTTTATCATCTCCATAATAATGTTAATTTTATAAATATCATATTTACTCATTTTATATTTTTTTATATTCATTTTTTTTTGACATGGAAAATGAATCGCATCTCTTCGTGGAGATTGTAGGTCTTACGTATGCACGGGTGACGATATCAACTCATTAACAAGTGAAGGGCATGAAATTGGGTGATATATTATTATTATAGAATCAATATTATTTCTTATATGTCACATATATTGATTAAATTTATCATGTTTTACTTTCCATGTAAATCATATGTGAAAAATGAATCAAATCGCTTCGCTAGCCAATTGGTCGTCGTACACACAAGCATCATTATCGAAGTCTAAATGAAATGTAAAGTAAGATGATATATGTTATATTATAATTAAATAAGTATAATAATATCATAAATATCATATAAAATTGTAAAATACATCATTATATCCAACCTTTAATGGTAGTGTTGGATAACGATATAAATTGGCTCGCAAGGTGGTATTTCATTAACACACAATCGAAGTTTTTTTCCCATTTTTTGGAAGAGTAAAAGTATATAGGTAATTACCTTAAAAAAAATATAAGTATATATAATAATATTAGGTTATTATATAGTCATGGATTAATAATATTTTAGTGTGGTGGAAGAAAAAAAAATAAAAACACTTGTTTAAGAACATTACCACTTCTCCAGACAACTTCATTAGGTTTTCTCAAAAGGCCTTAATATGATGGATTTATGATCAAAACAATGGATATAGTATGTTTTTAGGGTATTAAATAAGTGGTTTTATCTATTATTGGCCAATCCAAATAGATATGGAACTTTTAAGAGGGGATGAGAGTGGGTGGCCATTTATAAGTGGGGGAGAGGAAAGATGTTGAATTTTTTAGAAGAATCAATTACACAAATGTTTTTATTATAAAAAAATCCTAAAAATGGTTCATTATTGAACTATATAGGTTTTAAGGTCTAAATATGTCTATAAAATTGGTTTTTAAAATGTTTTAGGTCAATTTTATCCCTTATATTTGATAGGTCGCTGTCGTGGGTGCCCTCAAATGATTAATGTGATTTTGGGGTTCTTAGGTGCAGCAGAGTGGCTGACCAAGGTCGTCTCTCAAAGGAGGAAGTGAATTTAACAACTTATTAAAGGTATTATAAAACAAATAAAATAGAATATAATAAAAACACTACTTGAAAGGATGGGGGTTGGTTATAGTTTATGAATCTAGAAGAAGTTTTCTGGAAGAAGATTGTATTTTGTATTGTTTTTAGTTTTGAAATGAAGTTCGATTAAAATGACACAACAAAAAGATGTTTTTTTAGACAATATTTAAAAGACGTAATCGATATAAATCTACCCCTTAAATCATTTATTAATCATTATAATTTAAATTAATATTCACTTAATTATTATCCCTTAATTTGTTAAATCTCAAACCCTACGAGAATTAACTTTACCACGAAGATGAAGTGAATTTAACCTTAGGCTAAATTCGGAACATGCAATCGTAACACCCTACTTTGATTGATGTTCTAAAATTAGCTTATGTTCAGTGGTAAATTAAGGCACATAACCACTCTAGAAATGAGGATTAATTGATTTTAGGGATTATATTTGAACTCTACAAATTGATCCAGTGTGGTTTTCAATTACCGGTTAAGGTTGCGCTCTCACAGTTCACACAATTCCCGACCTCACGTGTTTTGTGTTAACTATTCAATTTCTTGCTTAGTTTCATTTAAATTAAAAACTCAATTAATAGATAATTATATGTGAATTATAGTATCTCATTGATTCAAAATAAATGAATGAAGAAGGATAGAGGTCGATCGATTAATAAAAAGAACTACTCTTCCATGGGTGGCGTAATCATTTTAGAAGCGTTTTGCATGTGCAAAGGTTTATAATGGGTATAACCCAATAACACTTCTACTCAAGAATTACACCCCAAAGAGGAATATTAATAGAATAAATTTAAACAAAACAGAATAAAATAGAAGAAATAAAAGAAGAACAACAAAGTTTATTACACAAAAAAAAAATCATTACAACATGAAGGAGAAGAAGAAGGCTTCGTCGAAGGGATCCTTGCTTCAAGAGATACCCTTATTGAAATGGTTGGATAATTGGATTGGATCCACTTATCCTCTGCCCTAAACTTACCAATGCATGTCCCAACCCCACCAAATGAGAAAAACACCAATTTATAGAGTGGTGGGGAGGCTAGGTTCAAACTGATTTCAAGTGTGAATGGGGAATCTCGGCCAAATATTTTATTCCAACTTTCACCGCCCATTTTACCACAAAAATGCGTGAATTGTCTGGCCTTCCAGAGGTATAAAATTTGCGGCTATGGGTCCTCTATCTCCTCTCCAAATTTGGGCTCAATCCAATCCTAGATAAAAGAGTTATGGCCGAAATACAGAAGCTTCTCCATTCTGGCGAGTCCAGCCCAACTTTGAATTCATGTCCCATTTTCAACAACCAAATGCACTTTTTAGCTCTAGTGTACTGAATAAAAGTTTTAGATAATTAAGTTATTAACACTGTTACAAAATTTCAAATTCAAATAATAAATATAAAAATATTTATCTTTGAAATACTACAGTGAACAATAAAGGTTAAAACAGGAATTTTCATCAAATATTCAAATGAATGATCTAATCCCAAATACTTTCTAATTAAACATATTTAACACAATTTGAGGAAATTATATCATTTATTATCAATAAAATATTCAATAAAATAGTGTTTTATCAACTCCCCCACACTTACCCTTTTGCACTCCTGGGAAAAACCTCATATCAAGTAAACATCAATATCAAATCAAAACCAATTTTAAAACACATATCCTTGAGATCAATCAATTTCACACCAAGAATAAAAAGATATAATGCCTCATAAAAAACCATATTTCAAGTTCTCCATTTATATCATTCAATATATTTCCACTTCATTTATCCTCCCATGCACAAAACACTTACCTCACTTGAATTTTCTCTCATCACTCAAATATCAATTTTTTTGCAATGTCTTTCTCATCCAAACTCATACAAGGGTCACCATAGGATTGATAGATTCCTACATCACTACCCGATGTGAGTCAAGGACATATTTTTATCATGAGGACTTTTCAGGGTTGTTCTATGGCTTTCGGTTGGTAGGATTTAGATGTGAACAATTCTGAGGCTGAATAAGGAGGGCTTGACTCTTTTTGAAGCAAAACTGCATTAATCTAATTTTCACTTAAATATGGTCTCCTCATTAATCCCCATAGTATCAATTCAGCTCCATCATCATGAAAAGTCATGAAAAGTTTACACCATTCTTTATTTTATCATAAAAAATTGTCAATCTTCTCAAACATGATTTTCTTGAAAGCTCCAGATAGGCACAACTTTCCACCTCAATTAGAAGCTCTAGAAAAGACACAACTTCACTTGTCATGAAAGCTCTAGAAAAGGCACAACTTTCAATATAATGAATTTCTTCAGTAGCAAACACATCTCTTCAGAATGTAATTTTCCACCCAAAGTATCACAAAATGTGGTAGCACAACACAAGATAGCTTCCCCCACACTGAAGATCAACTAGATTATTCAATTTCACTTCAAGAGTTGGTTGGATAGGGAAAATTGGCTTGTAATGTGGCTAACCTAACAGGCTGTGCATGTATTCTAAGGGATAAAAGGATTAAATGTTCAAGGTAGGCCATTATAAAAAAAATATTCTTTGAAGTAGGGGATTTAATACCAAACAAATGCCTCAATCATTTAAACATAAGTACCTCAAACCCTCAAGTTTTGACAGGAATAAATCAAATTCTGGTTAAATCAAGCATGGTTTGGTTCTTTCAAGAAGTGAGTTGAATGTAATGAATATGAAAATAATTGTTCAGAAGCCTCACAGGAAAGTGATTTCAAATATAAAGACAGTGATATGTGGCATGGGATTCCAAATTCAGTGTACTTTTCATGAAATTACTAAATATTTGAACTTGAAACAAAGTCATTTCAGCATTCATTTAAGCTTAGTTTCAAGGGATATATCGTTTCACTCATTGATATGCATTTCAAAATTGTGATGAGAATCATTTCAGCTCAAAAATTTCAAAAACACAAAGAAAATTGAAAAATAAACACACAAAATTTGAAAAACACACAAAAATTTTTTTTGGTTTTTTTTAAAATAGGAAAACAATTTAAATTACTAAACTAAAAGGTTCCCTCCCCCACACTTAAAATATTTCATTATCTGAAATGTGAACCCATGAGATGATATATGCACATGAAATGTAGAATTTTTAAATAGGGAAAATAATATAAAAGTGAAAGGGTTAGGAACAGCCTGATGTGATCAAGTGATGATGGGGTCACGCAGTGTGATAAAATCCACTGTATCAGTAGGAAGTCCCTCAATGTATCTCTTTAAATGTTGCCCATTGACTGTAAAGCTCCTTCCAGTGTCCTCTTGTGTGATCTCCACAGGCATCAGCTTCAGTCGTGAACTGTAGAGAAGGAATTTCTCTCCTACATGAAAATCCCTTTGTTGGATCATTTTGTCATGAGCTGCTTTTGATCTTTCCTTGTAGAGTCTTGAGTTCTCATATGATGACAGTAAAATCTCCTCAAGATCTTGAATTTGCAACTTCCTTTGAATTCCATCTTGGGCCAATTCCATGTTGCATTTCTTTATAGCCCAATATTCCTGATGCTCGACTTCCACTGGGAGATGACATGCTTTCCCAAACACAATCCGAAATGGGGGCATACCAATGTGGGTCTTGTATGCTATCCTATAATCCCACAATGCATCATCCAAGCTCTTGCTCCAATCCTTCCTATTTGGCTGCACAGTTTTCTCCAAAATTTGTTTCAACTCAAAATTTGAAACCTCAGCCTGGCCATTTGTTTGGGGGTGTTATGGGGTTGATGTTTTGTGTGTCACCCCATACTTTTGAAAGAGGGAAGAAAAATTCCTATTTCAAAAGTGTGTCCCTTGGTCACTGATGATGGCCTTTGGTACTCCAAACCTGCAAAAAATTTGTGCTTTGAAAAAGTCCACAACAACATGAGAATCATCAGTCCTAATGGCCTTAGCCTCCACCCATTTACTCACATAATCAACAGAAACCAAAATGTAAAAAAATCCAAATGAACTAGGAAAAGGAACCATAAAATAAATTCCCCATACATCAAAAATCTCACAGAATAGTATGGGTTGTTGGGGCATCTCACGTCTCCTAGAAATATTCCCAGTGTGTTGGCAACGAGAGCATGACTTACAAAACACATGGGTATCATGGAACAATCTAGGCCAATATAATCCAGAGTCCAAAACCTTCCTAGCTGTCCGTTGGGGTCTAAAGTGTCCACCACAAGCAAGTGTATGACAGAAATATAAAACAGACTCAAACTCATGATTAGGAACACACCTCCTAATGACTTGGTCACTACACATGCGCCAGAGGTAAGGATCATCCCACACATAAAACCTAGACTCAATTTTTAATTTTTAGACTTGATGTTTCTTTAAATTTGCATGGATTTCAGAGGAAACAATGTAGTTAACTAAATATGCATACCAAAGATGCATACCTGATATGGAATAAAGATGCTCATCAGGGAAAGTGTCCCGAAGTGGTATCTGGTCCAAGGTGTCATCCTCTAGTGTGTGAGTAAGCCTACTCATGTGGTCTGCCACCAAATTCTCTGAACCCTTCTTGTCCTTTATCTCAATATGAAATTCCTGAAGAAGGAGAATCCATCGAATCAGCCTGGGCTTTGCATCTGGCTTCTTTAGGAGGTACCTCAAAGATGCATGGTCAGAAAAAACAACTACTTTAGAGCCCAATAAATATGAACGGAATTTATCTAAAGAAAATATGACTGAAAGAAACTCCTTTTCCATGGTAGTGTAGTTTGATTGGGCTGAATCCAGTGTCCTCGATGCATAGGCGATCACATGGGAACGTCCCTCCACCCTCTGAGATAAGACAGCTCCAACCGCGAAGTTGGAGGCGTCACACATAAGCTCAAAAGGAAGGTCCCACCGCGGGGGCTGTATGATCGGTGGAGTGGTCAGACACTTCTTTAGCTCATCAAATGATACCCTGCATGAATCATCAAAATTGAAGTCAATATCTTTTTGAAGCAGTCGAGATAAGGGTAGAGCGATCTTACTAAAATCTCTGATGAAGCGTCGATAAAATCCAGCATGTCCAAGGAATGATCGAACCTTACGCACACATGTAGGATATGGGAGGGATGAAATAATGTCTACCTTAGATTTATCAACTTCAATGCCACGTTGTGAGACTATATGACCTAAGACAATTCCCTTTTCGACCATGAAATGACATTTTTCAAAATTTAAGACCAGATTCTTCTCAATACAACGATGCAACACATCACCCAAACTAGAGATACATTCATCAAATGAGGATCCATAAACTATAAAATCATCCATAAATACCTCCATGTAGGTCTCAATGAAATCTAAGAAAATACTCACCATGCATCTCTGGAAGGTACCTAGGGAATTGCAAAGTCCAAATGGCATCCTCTGATAGGAAAATGTGCCAAAGGGACAGGTGAATGTAGTCTTCTCCTAATCCTCTAGAGCTATAGGAACCTGAAAATATCCAGAAAATCTATCCAAGAAACAATAGTGTGTTTTCCCAACTAGTCTCTCAAGAATTTGATCAATAAATGGGAGGGGGAAATGGTCCTTGTGAGTGTACTGATTTAGTTTCCTATAATCAATATACACACGCCAACTATTTTTCACCCACATTAGAACTAACTCATCTTTCTCATTTTTAACAACAGTAACAACACTTTTCTTAGGCACAACCTGAATAGGACTTACCCACTGAGAATCTGAAATAGGATAGATTATACCTACCTCAATCAATTTTGCAACTTCTTTTTTAACAACCTCCAAAAGTGTTGGATTGAGTCTCCTTTGTGGTTGCCTCACTGGTTTAGCCTCATCCTCCAAGAGAATCCTATGCATGAAAATGGAGGGGCTAATACATGATATGTCTGCCAATGTCCAACCAATTTCCCTAATGCTATATTTTAATAGATTCAGAAGTTTTTCTTCATGTTCAAAAGAGAGATTGTTATAAATGATAACAGGTAATCTATCACAACTTAGAAAGTATTCATATTGAAGATTTAGTGCCAAAGGCCTGAGTTCCAATGTAGGGGGGTGATGTATGGATGGAGAAATTGATGCAACAGACATATATGCACAATAAACATCAGTATCATAATAAAAATCATCACAATCAGAGAATAAAGCATCAAATCCATCAGCATACTCTATAGCCATGTCATAATCAGAGTTCACATGATCAAAATCAGAATATGACTCCATTTCAAAATCAAATCTTAGAGAGTCTTGTTCCTTAGAAACGGGTGTGGAAGTACTCTTAGACATCAATCTAGAACCAATACTCATAATCTCCCTAAGAATAAGACAATCCAATTCCATGGTGTTTTTACTTGGTGGTTCAAAATGGGAGATAACAAAAGCAGAATTGTCCTCTGATGGGTACTTCATGGAATCCATAACATTAAATATCACAACATCATCTCCAAATTCCATGGAAAGTGTACCCTCATTGACATTTATGATATTTTTTGCATTTTTGAGGAAGGGCCTACCTAAGATAATGGAGGCATGAGAACTTACCTGATCATCCTCCATGTTAAGCATATAGAAGTCTGCTGGAAAGATCATGTCTCTTACCCGGACAAGTACATCCTCAAGGACTCCCGTTGGATATGTCGTAGCTCTATTTTCCAATTTCACCACTACTCTTGTTGGCTTCAACTCACCAACCTGCAAGAAAGAGAATACAGAGTGAGGCATCACATTTATGGAAGCTCCTAAATCACAAAGAGCATCAGAGAAGTGCAACTCCCCTATGGTACATGGGATGGTGAATGTCCCGGGATCCTTGAACTTTGTTGGAATTGCTAGAGTTGGTGTAATGAGTGCTGAGACATTCCTTCCAAGGTTGATCCTCTCATTTCCCTTGAGCTCTCTTCGATTGGTACAAAGTTCTTTTAAGAATTTCGCATACCTTGGAATTTTCTTAATGGCTTCAAGTAGAGGAATGTTGATCTCCACACTCTTGAAAGTATCCAAAACATCCTTTTTCATTGATTCTTCATCCATCTTCTCGGTTTGGACAACCTTGTTGGGAAAAAGAAGGGGTTTAGGAGGAACATCATCAATCTTTTTCTTACCTTTATCTTTATCCTTGGATTGCTCATCAGTTGGTTTGAAATGCGGATTCTTCGGAGTTGAGGTGAATCCCGGTGGAATGGTAGGTACAAATGTATCGTTCATTTTCTTCCCACTTCTCAATGTGATGGAACTAACATTCCCATTTGGATTTGGAGGGGTTGGGAAGGTAGATTTCCGGAATTCTTACTTACAAGTTCATGGAGGGCGGTGGCAATCTGGCTCATTTGAGTCTTCAACTCTCTCAGCTCCGAACTTTGACTCTTCAGCTCATTCTGTTGATTAAGAACAATTTGCTTCAAAAGATCATCAGTATTAGAATCTACCTTTGGTGGGGTATTCCCTTGTTGTTGGCTTGTTGATGCTTGATCTTCAAATCTCCTTTGGGGTTGTTGGAAACCCTGTTGGTAAGGTGGAGGCTGCTGGAAGTTTGGTTGAAAAGGGGGCCTTTGTTGTTTTCCAGAGTCATACTTCATGTCCAAATGATCTTTCCACCCTTGGTTGTATGCTGGATCAAACTTTTTTTGGGGATATGGTTGTTGTTGTTGCTGCTGATATGGTCTCCCAGGGAACACTGCTGCACAATCTTCTGTTTCTTAGAGTTGTGGGCAACAGTCAGTTGGGTGGCTTGTCTCAGTGAAAATACCACAAGGCCTTGAAGGAGGGGGTAGATATGTCTTTTGTGCCAAAGCAATTTGCCTCACCATAGTGGTCAATTATTCTAACTTGGTATCAATCAAATGACTTTCAAGAGAAGAAGGAATTACCTGATGTACTCCCCTGACATGTGGTGTACCTTTATCACCAAATTGTTGGGAGTTTTGGGCTATCTTGTCGATCAACGCACGTGCAACTACTGGTGTCTTGTCCACCAATTCTCCTCCAGCCACAACATCTACCATGCTTCTCTCCATAGGTGTGAGTCCTTTATAGAAGTACTGGATGAGTAATTTATCACTGATTTGGTGATGTGGGTAGCTTGCACACAACTTCTTGAATCGCTCCCAGTACTCATACATTGACTCCCCTTGGGCTTGCTTGATCCCCGATATCTACTTTCGAATGCATGTTGTGCTTGATGCTGGAAACAATATTTGCAAGAAAAGACGTTTCAAATCATTCTAACATGTTACATCTTTAGGTTGTAAATAGTATATCCAATCCTTCGCAGCTTCATCAAGTGAGAATGGGAATGCTCTTAATTTGATTTGATCTTCAGAAACATTTCTAGGTTTTAGGGTTGAGCAAACCACATTAAATTCTTTCAAATGCTTATTGGGATCCTCACCAGAGAGGCCATGAAACTTTGGAAGTAAGTGAATTAACCCAGATTTCAGTTCAAAGTCCGATTCAAGATTTGGGTATGCAATACAATTTGGTTGATAGTTAATATATGGTGCAGCCAATTCTCAAATGGTTCTATTAAGCTCATTGTTATTATTTCCAGCCACTGGTTCCTCTTTTATTTTTGAATTTGAATTGCTTCCAATTTCAATGTTTCCAGAAGAGAGGAATTCACCAAGTGGTTGAATATTGAAACTTCTCGTAGATTGAGAATGTCTGATTCGTTCCCTAAGGCTGCGTTCAATCTCAGGGTCAATATCTAAGAGATCTTTGGGATTAGTTCATGTCATATATCAAATAAAAATTAAAAGAAAGAAAGTGTACCATAGTAAAATAAAAATGAGAAGTTTGAGTTGATAGTCCAAAAAGAAGTAGAAGAAAATCAAATAAGAAGAAAAATCAGATTGGGTAAAGAAGGAAGAAAGAAGAGAGGAAGAGAATAAAATGTAAAATAAAATAAATACCTCTAATTGGTTGAAATAATTACTTGCCTCCCCAGAAATGGCGCCAATTTGATAGGGCACTGTCGTGCGCGCCCTCAAATGATTAATGTGATTTTGGGGTTCTTAGGTGCAGCAGAGTGGCTGACCAAGGTCGTCTCTCAAAGGAGGAAGTGAATTTAAAAACTTATTAAAGGTATTCTAAAACAAATAAAATCGAATATAATAAAAACACTGCTTGAAAGGATGGGGGTTGGTTATAGTTTATGAATCTAGAATAAGTTTGCTGGAAGAAGATTTTATTTTGTTTTGTTTTTAGTTTTGAAATGAAGTTCGATTAAAATGACACAACAAAAAGATGTTTTTTAGACAATATTTAAAAGACATAATCGATCTAACTCCACCTCTTCAATAATTTATTAATCATTATCATTTAAATTAATATTCACTTCATTATGATCCCTTAATTTTTTAAATCTCGAACCCTATGAGAATTAACTTTACCAAGAAGATGAAGTGAATTTAACCTTAGGATAACTTCGGAACATGCAATCGCAAAACCCTACTTTGATTGATGTTATAAAATTAGCTTATGGTCAGTGGTAAATTAAGGCATATAACCACTCTGGAAATGAAGATTAATTGAGTTTATGGACTATATTTTAACTCTACAAATTGATCCCGTGTGGTTTTGAATTACCAGTTAAGGTTGCGCTCTCACAGTTCATACAATTCCAGACCTCGCGTGTTTTGTGTTAACTATTAAATTTCTTGATTAGTTTCATTTAAATTAAAAACTCAATTAATAGATCATTATATGTGAATTACAGCAGCTCATTGATTCAAAATAATTGAATGAAGAAGGATAGAGGTCGATCGATTACTAAAAAGAACTACTCTTCCATGGGTGACGTAATCATCGTAGAAGCGTTTTGCATGTGCAAAGGTTTATAATGGGTATAACCCAATAACGCTTGTACTCAAGAATTACAGCCCAAAGAGGAAGATTAAGAGAATAAATTTAAACAAAACAGAATAAAATAGAAGAAATAAAATAAGAACAATGAAGTTTATTACACAAACAAAATCATTACAACATGAAGGAGAAGAAGAAGGCTTCGTTGAAGGGATCCTTGCTTCAAGAGCTACCCTTATTGAAATGGTTGGAGAATTGGAGTGGATACACTTCTAATATGCCCTAAACTTCCCAATTCACATCCCAACCCCACCAAATAAGAAAAACACCAATTTATAGAGTGGTGGGGAGGCTAGGTTCAAAGTAGTTTCAAGTGTGAATGGGGAATCTCGGACAAATATTTTATTCCAAATTGAACCGCTAATTTGACAACAAAAACGCGTGAATTGGCCAGTCTTCCAGAAGGATCAAATGTGCGGATATGGGTCCTCTATCTACTATCCAAATTTGGGCTCAATACATGCCCAGATGAATGCGTTATGGCCGAAATACAGAAGCTTATCTATTCTGGTGAGTCCATCCCAACTTTGAATTCATGGCCCATTTTCAACAACCCAATTCACTCTTTAGCTCTAGTGTCCTGAATAAAAGTTGTATATAATTAAGATATGAACAGTGTTACAAAATTTCAAATTTAAATAATAAATATAAAAATATTTATCTTTGAAATACTACAATGAACTATAAAGGGTAAAACATGAATTTTCATCAAATATTCAAATGAATGATCTAATCCCAAATACTTTCTAATTAAACATATTTAACACAATGTGAGGAAATTATATCATTTATTATTAATAAAATATTCAATAAAATATTGTTTTATCAATATTCTTACTTTAAGCCCCGATAAACCTATTTTTACCATAGCCACATTAATTAATTTTTATTATTTACACTATTCATTATGGATACATATTATGTTGAAATTATTAGATAATATAAATTATTATCATTCAAAATATTGAATTTTTTTTTTCTAAATTTAATTCAAATAATTTTTAGAATCCAATTTAAAATTATACATGCAAAAGTGATGAAAAAACTGGTTTCCAAAGTGAAAATACTAATAAGTATAGAAGTATTTAATATAAAATTTCAACATTCAATTGATTAAAATGAAATAAATTAGATAAATTGTAATATTTTTGAAAAAAAATAATCTTTGTAACAAATTTAAAATATAACACAACCTTCTATATATTTTTAATAAAAAGGTAGTTTTATTAAGAATCAGCAGTCTTCACTATTCTTCAAAAAATGAATCTTTATAGAAAAATACCAAAAAATATACATAAGAGTATTTTGATATGATGATATCATAAAATAAGTTTATTTTGTAAAATTAATTTTTAATAATAGTTTTAAAAATTAATTTTGAATTATGTGTGAAAAGCATGAATAAACAGCCTTTTATAAGAAATATTTTTTTTCATAAATCAATTCTATTTATTTTGAATGATTTTATTTATTTATATTAAATAGTTAATAAATTAACAATTTTAAACCATATAATTTTCATAAATTAGTTAATACTATTAATACCTTAATATTTCAAGGCTAGTTTATAATGGTATAATATATTACTGTTCATTTAGAATTAGGTTTTCATGTTCCTAATGCTATCAAAGAGATAAAATTCATTTAAAAATAAATATATCATAACGGTTTAGGGTTTTAAATTCTTGTATAAGGTTAGTGTTTCAGGTCATATATTCTATCTAACCCAACATTCTTTTCATAAAATCATGCGGTGTTACATTCTCCTCACCTTCAATAAATTGTGGCCTCTCTATTTAAAATTGATCTCAGTAATTAAGGATTTGACATTTGGAAATACTATTATTGAAAAACCCACATTATAAAAGGGTTGGTAAAACAACCTTTTTATACGAGAGAAAGTGAAATAAAAAATGTTATCTGAAAAAACACATAACTAGGTTTCAAAGTAAGTGAACATATGTGGGAAGTGAAGACATAGACATGGAAGAAAATAATAAATAATTATAGAGAGTAATATAGATCATTGATGAAAATAAATTTAATGATCAATGGATATTTAAGGACCTCAAAACCATAAATATGTGGTGATTTGATTTATTGAGTAATAATTTAATAGGACAAAGTTTTTTATTCATGATTATTTTCCTAAATTTGAGGAATTATTCTACCGTCTAAAAATATATACATACTTGATACATTTCTATTTCATAAGAAAAATATCATTCTTTGGTTATGTTTTTATCAGTTTTCAAGTCATATCTTACTCCATGAAATGAATTTCCAAAATGAATATTCATTCTAAATAACTAAAATTTTCTTTTTATGGATCATAAGATCTATAAAAGTTTGACAAAATTTCTTCCAATTTCTAAATATTTTCCAAAACCATAATGGTTAGAACAAGTTATTCATCTCTAAACCTCAACTATAACACCAATAGTTAATCATTAATATTTATCCATCAAATAATTTAAGTAAAAACAATTACATATAAACCATAACATCATGTAGGCCAGTGGTAGGCGCTAAACCCTTATCATTCTTTAGTTGTGGGTTCAAGCTCCATAACCTTGCCAAAAGTGACAGGTTTTCACTCGGTGTGTTGGTTTCCCTTTCTCTAAAACCTCATTAATATAATTATAATAATGTTCCCAAATTTTGATGACCTATAATTACTAAAAAATCCAAAATAAGATAAACCTTAAAGGCTAAAAATACAATTAGACTTAAGACCAAAAAAATGTAAAGACATTATTCGTCAAATAAAATTTTCATATTCCAAACCAAATGGTTTTATTATGATAAATTTTTTTCAAAAATATCATTAACCATGTTTTATTCCCACCACAAATTTTTTCAAAATGGGTGTTTAAGACTTTCTGTTGAAAGTGGGTTCCCTAGACCCAACTTGTGTTGTAAATTGATTACCACTACATGTTTGCAGTTTGTTATATATACATGTGTTTATCCTTCAATAATATTATAGATACTTCTACATCCAATTTTTTTTATGGTAATGTCATTAGATTAAATATATTATCAAAGGGTTATAACAAATCCCAGGCTATAATGAGAACCTCGAGATACTATGATAGTAATCTTAAAGTAATTTCCTATGGTCCAGTTACATCATTCTGGTAGGACACAGATGGTGTGCAACTATCAGGTGCTGGGGGATCATAAGCATTGATATTTCCACTCATAATATTCACACTTAGTGATCTCTAGTGGTTGAGATCATGAGGAAAGACCCACCAATAGGAACACCACATGTTTTAGGTGTCATTGGTTGTTCCTATCTACGGAAATGTGTAATGTTCTCCTAACATGAGATCATTATCAATGTATGTCATTTGATTGCGTACTTTGATGCAAGACAAAAACCATGGAAATGAAGTCTTGGAAAGGTAGTTTTTTTTGGGTATGTCATTGGTGACATGACATTGATTGAATGATCAAGATAGGATTTGTCACTTCTAAGTTAATGAAGAGATATTTCGGGCCTGGTATATTGGGATGGTAGTACCTTCATAAAATCCATGGTCATGGTAGTCGAAGGTAAGTCTATACCGAAAGATAAATAAATAATAAATCAAGATAAAGGATGATGACACTATTGTGCATTATGATTTATTGAGATATCAATGACAAAGAGAATTATATTACATTCGGCATGTTCTGTAACACCCCGAGCTTCCACGATACGCTTCTCTTTCAATAATGCAATAGCTTGCATTGTACGCAAGTTCGAGTTCTAACACACCGCGACTAATCAAAGTAGCCGTTATGAATAGTAATACCCACTTTTTAAAATTATGGAAATCTTATATTTCAATATGGAATTCATTTTTGTATTCGTAATATCGAAATTATCCTAAGTTGAATTTTTTGTAATTTTCTGAGAACTTTTATTTTTTTATGAATAGTGAAAAATACTTAAAACAAATTTTTTGATCAAAATAATGTATAGTGATAAATTATACTATTGAGTGGTTTTAAAGTACAATTACAATATATTTTTACCATTTTATCCAATGGTGTTCATTAGAATTAATTTCACTTTGAAATTGGACATAAACAATTGTCAATCTTTTGATATATATTGTTTCTTAAAAACACGCTATTTGTTATGACAACGGAAATTAATTATGAAATTAATTAATGCAACTTATATGTTTGGAATTTTTTAAAATATACATCATTTTTGAATTTGGAATATCAATTATAGCTTAGGGTGAAATTTTGGCATTGTTCTGAAAAACTTCAATTTTTGATGAATAGTGAAACCACTAAGTGGTAGTTAAAAAACTGATTTTTCGTTTAAATGAAACATTACCACTTCTGTGATTTGATTTTCAAAAATCCAACATACATGGTTGTCATTAGGAATTAAAATATGGTTCAATGGGATTAAAATAATTTTTTGGTGAATAGTAACTTTTAAGTTTAATTAATCGCGATTAAAGGTAATTAGTGAAATTTAAGGTAAAAATGGTATTATAAAAATATGAAATGACCTTTACACTTATCCTACCCCTATTGGATTAGTCATGGCCGACCAAGAAAATCCATGGCTCAACTTGGGGACCCCATGGAGCCACTTTGGTAGGAAAATGACATTAAAAACTTTTTATTTAATGTTAAAATTAAAATGTCACAAACAAGAGTTCTTTTACGAAAACAATTTTTAAATGGGGTTATACAAGTCATATTTTTGACTATAAATATTCATTAGAAAGATAAAAAGATTTAATAAATAATTATATTTTTTTTATAATTTTTAGACATTAAATAAATTAAATTATTTATGACACCATGATGATGCAGTGATTACCTCATTAATTAACGATTTTAATAAAATGAAAGGATAATGTAAAATCTAAGCATTACACTTGTCCAAAGCCTATTGGATGAGAATATTTCGAACCCTTATCACCTTATCCTCGAATTATATAAGTGTGGGACCTTTAGAATCCGAAAATCATTGTATAATAAAGTAACATTTTATTACTTTCCAAGAGTGTCCCTCCTCTCCACTTATAAAAGGCCCCCACCACTACCACCTTACTCACACTTTAAAAGCCATTTGGCTCAGCCAACCTCTACCCAAATACTCTCCCAACTTCCCTACCTTACTCCTAGAAGCCTCAATTTGGGCAGAATTATTCCCAAGGAAGCCATTGGATCAAATCAAAAGATTTACCCGATTTTAAGGTAATGTCTTCTCTTATGTTATTTTGTTTTATTTTTCTTATCCAACCCCCTAAACTCTTTTTATTAATTTCTTTTGTAACAACACCAGTATCCTCAATATACTAGTATTTTTTTATAAGAATTATTCGAGCTACACTTACACACACCTACATCTAATGGTTAAAGAACATACTGTTTCTGTGGATGGCGAATTTCTGCCTCACGAAACGATGATTGTTCAACACTCATATAACACCTTAAAAGGTGGCCATTAAGATTTCACTCTATTTATATATGATATATAATATGTTTATGTTTTACTTAAGGTTCTGTATTTTTCATTTATGGCATACCTTTATTGTTTCCATTATGGGTAAACGTGATATTTTCATTTTAGGAAGTGCGGACTACCGCCCCCTCAAAGTGATTTGAATCATTAATGACATATGTGGGATGTATAAAGGATGGAGTAAATGATATTATATATGATATTATACTTTAATTATAATATACCTTTATATCATTATGATTTCATTAAATACGAAATAGAAATGAAAGTAGCGTTCATGCGTACGTACGGCTTACCATCTCCATGAACGGTGCATTTCATTTATTACCTATAAACGTTATGGAATATTATAAATGCATGTATATACTGGATATATATGAGATATATGATATCTAAATCATGAATATAATTCTGGATATAATGGATATTTCACCACATGACCAACATTTAATTATAAGAAGTTTATTTTTGACTCAAGTACCTAAGATCGACAAAACGACCGTTATAAACTTAAATAATTACATAATGTTCATGACATGGTAATAAGTGATATAAAAGGAATAATGAACTTGAAAAAGGTTCTTAAGAAGGTAGATATTAACTCTAGTTTATTATTCAGGAGATCAAAGAACGGTCGAGTGAATTCGGACACGAGGTAAGGGAACTTCTTAACCCAATTTCTATTCTTTGGGTTAATCTCCTACTTTCAAAATATGTCATGATATTATTATGTCCTATCTTGTATTTGTACTTATTTATGTGTACTTATAGTTAATACACATAATTTTTTTTTAAAATGATCTTTGTAAGGGACTTCGTCTCAATCTCCTTTCATTGAGGCATATTTGGTTTTATACACAACTTTCCTTTATACGGTGTATAAACCCCATTGACTTTTACTTTTATTCAAAAGGAATATTTTTATACAAAGCGTTTTTACTAAACGACAAAAGGAATGTTTTTTCTTACGTATGCGGCGACAACGACTTCTCCACCGCCGTGACTATTATTTGAGTTTCGGCTTCCTCAATAAGCCATAACTTTTTTTTAAATGAAAAATAAATACCATGTTTTACTTTCCTTTTATTTTGGTATTGAAAATGCTTTTGATAATGTTTTTATTATATCAATGTGTTGTATTGATATCTTGTGATTGAAATGTGGAAATTTTATGTTTCCTATATGCATTTTTTATGTGGTATGATTATGTTATGGTTTATGATAATTTTAAACCTTTTCATATAAGGAATGCATTGGACTTAATAAGTGACGGGTGGAGCCTGCTATAGCTCCTCGATGCATCGGTAGGTCTCATGAGACAAACTAGTGTCTTGGTACGAGGCCTTGACAAAATCTTATTTGTGGTCTTGGTACGAGGCCTTGGCTACGTGGTTATGATAGTCTGGAATTATGCATTCCATCATTATGAAAGTGGTTATTGATATTTCATGTGATTATTCGACTAGTAGAATATCTATGTGAGTAAGTAAATGGAATTATTTAATTTTATTTTTTCCATATTATACTGAAGTTCATGTTTAAAAAGGCTTTTGTTTTAGTTATACATTGCCTTAAATGTTAATGTTTATTTATGAAAGCTTCCGCAATATTGTTATCCTTACTGAGCATCTGAGCTCACCCCTTTCAATGTTTTAATATTTTCCAGGATGTGAAGAAGTATTTTATGAATGACCTGCAGGGATAGTCATAAGAGGATATGAGTGTGGACTATGGAGACTTTGTTATTGTAGTTTTTCACCTTATGATGTAATGTAACATTTATGAATGTATCTAGTGTTTCGAAGGCTACTAAACTAATCGGTCTTTCGAGACTTGATCTTTTGTGATCATGCCAATGTTACGAAGTAATGCACCGACTCTGGGTAGCTGGGGTCGGGGCGTTACAGTTGGTATCAGAGGCAGTTTAGTACTAACCTTGGAAGCTAGATTTAGATAAAATCTGATTAGAGCACATAGCCCAAAGATAGACTTTGAGGATTAGTATAGAAGAACTTCCTAGAATTTTGTTGTTGTAGAGATTTTGTGAGTTTTCCGAGAAATACATCCCTTTATGGATACGAGCAGGTAGAGGCGGCTCTGGCACAGATGTACCTAGGGGTAAAACCCAAAAACACCGCTTTGAGCTAGACTCGAACGGGAACTGGTGAACGACAACGGGCCTTGCTGCACTCTTGGTTACGACACTCCCGGGGGATATGCTTAGGATAATTCTCATTTTCATTACAAACCACTATGAAGGGTTATGAGTATATACTTCCTCAAAGAAAACATTTTTATGGTTATGGATTATATCCATAAATAGTTCAATTTATATTAAGTATTTTACAAGTATGAAATTATGTATTTTGATTCATAAACTAATCTAGTTTATGCCATTGTTTAGAAATGGCGCCTAGTGGAAGGAATGGAAACCGTATCAATGCACGCACTCCGTGTAGGGATTTCCCTCCTGCTCAAGATAATTATTGTGGATCTGGAGATACAACTGGTGCTGATCAACGTATTACCATACTGGGACAACTCACTCAGGTTATGAATAATAACCTTACTCGTATGGAGCACCCTGATCCGCAACGTGGAGGATCAATGTTAGACCGCTTCATGAGGCAACAACCACCAACATTTAATGGGGGTACAAATCCATTAGTAGCTGAGCAATGGATAAACTCCTTAGAAAAAAATATTCCATGCCTTGGGGAGTAGCGAAAGGGAGAAGGTTGTCATGGCAGTTTACCGCCTTACTGGAGATGCTGATCAATGGTGGTCATTGATTCAAAATACAAAGGAAGATGATGAAGTATCGAATATGGAATGGAGGGATTTCAAAGAGATTTTATTAGAAAAGTACTTTCCTTGTGACCATCGAGCAGATATGGAAAGGAAATTTCTGACTCTGAGGCAGAAGGAGGATGAGAATGTCGCAAAGTATGAGGCTAACTTTACAAGATTAGCAAGGCATGCTGCAGATTATATACGTAACCCAAGAAGTAAGATTGATCGTTTCTTTGATGGGTTAAAACCATTTCTCCATCGAGCATTAGTCTCACAAACCTTCTCTTCATACAAAGATATCGTCTCGTGTGCTATCAAGAGGAAAAGGAATTCTCTAAGTCTTATGACAACAAAGTAAAGAAAGAGAAGAATAGAACGGTGGAACAAGAGACAGATAAAGGGAAAAGGGAAAGAAGGATTTTCCATTATGCGATATTTGTGGGAAGAATCACCCTAGTACTTGCCTAAAGGGAATGGGAGTTTGTTACAAATGTGGAGAAAAAGGTCACCAGGATCGTGATTGTAAGGGAAAGAAAGAGGCTATCAATGTTGAATGATACAATTGTAGGGAAATGGGGCATTATGCAAATGAATGTCCTAAGCGTCAGGGAAACTTACCTCAGAAAAGGCCAAGGGATCAAGGACAATCTTATGATATTACTACAATAGAAGTGGAATAATTAATGTGTTGGTGCTTTTGGACTCAAGGATTTTATTCTGGTTATAAGGATAATGTGATATATATAAGGATTGTACTGCAGTACTTGTTTTTTTCATTAAAGTTTTAATATGATGAAGGTAATCATATTTTTAGTATGTGACAATAAGAGAAACATTACTTTGTTTGGGGAATCTGATAAATTGATTTTGGAATTAAGAGACCTTTTAGAGAAAGTCTGGATAGAGGTATTTTGGATAACTATAAAGGTTGGGATGGATTAAGTTGAACATTCAATAGTATTGTTTAAGGTTAAAAAATTTCTGAAAATTATTTTTGGAATATTATAATACTATAGTTTTAGGAAAAGGACAACCTGCAGGGTGGGGCATAACCCGTCGCGTCGGACAATGCTGTAGGAATCGAACCCACAACCATAGTGCGACATGCCTTTATTACCTACCACTAGCCTACATGAAGTCCCCGGTTATTACAAAATATTTTTCCTAATCTAAATGGTATGTGGTAATATTTATAACCTTATACAATTAGGATAAATAGAATATTTTTGAGTTCTGTTACCATTTGGAGTGAAAGATGGGTTTGTGGTAAAAATTTATTAAAGAATGAAAGTCTACATGACAAGTATGTATATTCCCTTACGTTCTTAGTAAATCTCCTAAATAAATTCCTCAACTTTATAAAAGGTAACTTAAAACAAAAACGTTGCCAGTTAACTTTTCCAACTGGGGATTCAATGACCGTTTAACCAATCACAAGTTTGTGATTTTCTTATGGTTAACTTTCTCATAATCCTGTTTTCTACAACTCTCCATCAAACCTTGATGGTTTGTTTTTCTTCCATATCCATATTTTCATAGAATCCTAGTAGGGGCTATCTCGGGTGACCTTTGTACTTATCTTTCTATCTTTTAAAGTTATATTTTTATTAACCCTATTTTCGATGTGGGTTTTCTACAAAGGTATTTTCTATTTTCAACCTTTTATATTCATAGAAAATTTTCAAATTGCGAGGATGTAATTTATTTAAGGAGGGGAGAATGTAACACCCTGAGCTTCCACGATACGCTTCTCTTTCAATAATGCAATAGCTTGCATTGTACGCAAGTTCGAGTTCTAACACACCACGACTAATCAAAGTAGTCGTTATGAATAGTAATACCCACTTTTTAAAATTATGGAAATATTATATTTCAATATGGAATTCATTTTTGTATTCGTAATATCAAAATTATCCTAAGTTGAATTTTTTGTAATTTTCTGAGAACTTCTATTTTTTTATGAATAGTGAAAAATACTTAAAACAACATTTTTGATCAAAATAATTTATAGTGATAAATTATACTATTGAGTGGTTTTAAAGTATAATTAGAATATATTTTTACCATTTTATCCAATGGTGTTCATTAGAATTAATTTCACTTTGAAATTGGACATAAACAATTGTCAATCTTTTGATATATATTGTTTCTTAAAAACACGCTATTTGTTGTGACAGCGGGAATTAATTATGAAATTAATTAATGAAAATTATATGTTTGTAATTTTGTAAAATAGACATCATTTTTGAATTCGGAATATCAATTATAGCTTAGGGTGAAATTTTGGCATTGTTCTGAAAAACTTCAATTTTTGATGAATAGTGAAACCACTAAGTGGTAGTTAAAAAACTGATTTTTCGTTTAAATGAAACATTACCACTTCTGTGATTTGATTTTCAAAAATCTGACATACATGGTTGTCATTAGGAAGTAAAATGTGGTTCAATGGGATTAAAATAATTTTTTGGTGAATAGTAACTTTTAAGTTTAATTAATCACGATTAAAGGTAATTAGTGAAATTTAAGGTAAAAATGGTATTATAAAAATATGAAATGACCTTTACACTTGTCCTACCTCTATTGGATGAGTCATGGACGACCAAGAAAATCCATGGGTCAACTTGGGGACCCCATGGAGCCACTTTGGTAGGAAAATGACATTAAAAACTTTTCATTTAATGTTAAAATTAAAATGTCACAAAAAAGAGTTGTTTTACGAAAACAATTGTTAAATGCGGTTATACAAGTCATATGTTTGACTATAAATATTAATTAGAAAGCTAAACAGATTTCCTATATAATGATATTTTTTTTATAATTTTTAGACATTAAATAAATTAAATTATTTATGACACCATGATGATGCACCGATTACCTCATTAATTAACGATTTTAATAAAATGGAAGGATAATGTAAAATCTAAGCATTAAACTTGTCCAAAGCCTATTGTATGAGAATATTTCGAACCCTTATCACCTTAGCCTTGAATTATATAAGTTTGGGACCTTCAGAATCCGAAAAGCATTGTATAATAAAGTAACATTTTATTACTTTCCAAGAGTGCCCCTCCTCTCCACTTATAAAAGGCCCCCACCACTACCACCTTACTCACACTTTCAAAGCCATTTGGCTCGGCCAAACTCTTCCCAAATACTCTCCCAACTTCCCTCCATTACTCCTAGAAGCCTCACTTTGGGCATAATTCTTCCCAAGGAAGCCATTGGCTCAAATCAAAAGAGTTACCCGATTTTAAGGTAATGTCTTCTCTTATGTTATTTTGTTTTATTTTGCTTATCCAACCCCCTAAAATCTTTTTATTCATTTATTTTGTAACAAAACAAGTATCCTCAAAATACTAGGATGTTTTTATAATAATTATTCGAGCTACACTTACACACACCTACATCTAATGGTTAAAGAACATACTGTTTCTGTGGATGGCGAATTTCTGCCTCACGAAACGATGATTGTTCAACACTCATATAACACCTTCAAAGGTGGCCATTAAGATGTCACTCTATTTATATATGATATATAATATGTTTATGTATTACTTATGGTTCTGTATTTTTCATTTATGGCATACCTTTATTGTTTCCATTATGGGTAAACACGATATTTTCATTTTAGGAAGTACGGACTACCGCCCCCTCAAAGTGATTTGAATCGTTAATGTCATATGTGGGATGCATAAAGGATGGAGTAAATGATATTATACTGGAATTATAATATAACTTTATATCATTATGATTTCATTAAATACAAAATAGAAATGAAAGTAGCGTTCATGCGTATGTACGGCTTACCGTCTCCATGAACGATGCATTTCATTTCTTACCTCTAAACGTTATGGAATATTATAAATGCATGTATATACTGGATATATATGAGATATATGATATCTAAATCATGAATATAATTCTGGATATAATGGATATTTCACCACATGACCAACTTTTAATTATAAGAAGTTTATTTTTGACTCAAGTACCTAAGATCGACAAAACGACCGTTATAAACTTAAATAATTACATAATGTTCATGACATGGTAATAAGTGATATAAAAGGAATAATGAACTTGAAAAAGGTTCTTAAGAAGGTAGATATTAACTCTAGTTTATTATTCAGGAGATCAAAGAACGGTCGAGTGAATTCGGACACGAGGTAAGGGAACTTCTTAACCCAATTTCTATTATTTGGGTTAATCTCCTACTTTCAAAATATGTCATGATATTATTATGTCCTATCTTGTATTTTTACTTCTTTATGTTTACTTATAGTTAATACACATAATATTCTTTTTAAATGATCTTTGTAAGGGACTTCGTCTCAATCTCCTTTCATTGAGGCATATTTGGTTTTATACACAACTTTCCTTTATACAGTGTATAAACCCCATTGACTTTTACTTTTATTCAAAAGGAATCTTTTTATACAAAGCGTTTTTACTAAACGACAAAAGGAATGTTTTTTCTTACGTATGCGGCGACAACGACTTCTCCGCTGCCGTGACTATTATTTGAGTTTCGGCTTCCTCAATAAGCCATAACTTTTTTTTAAATGAAAAATAAATACCATGTTTTACTTTCCTTTTATTTTGGTATTGAAAATGCTTTTGATAATGTTTTTATTATATCAATGTGTTGTATTGATATCTTGTGATTGAAATGTGGAAATGTTATGTTTCCTATATGCATGTTTTATGTGGTATGATTATGTTATGGTTTATGATAATTTTAAACCTTTTCATATAAGGAATGTATTGGAATTAATAAGTGACGGGTGGAGCCCGCTATAGCTCCTCGATGCATCGGTAGGTCTCATGAGATAAACTAGTGTCTTTGCATGAGGCCTTGACAAAATCTTATTTGTGGTCTTGGCACGAGGTCTTGGCTACGTGGTTATGATAGTCTGGCATTATGCATTCCATCATTATGAAAGTGGTTATTGATATTTCATGTGATTATTCGACTAGTAGAATATCCATGTGAGTAAGTAAATGACATTATTTAATTTTATTTTTTCCATATTATGCTGAAGTTAATGTTTAAAAAGGCTTTTGTTTTAGTTATACATTGCCTTAAATGTTAATTTTTATTTATGAAAGCTTCCGCAATATTGTTATCCTTACTGAGCATCTGAGCTCACCCCTTTCAATGTTTTAATATTTTCCAGGATGTGAAGAAGTATTTTATGAATGACCTGTAGGGATAGTCAGAAGAGGATATGAGTGTGGACTATGGAGACTTTGTTATTGTAGTTTTTCACCTTATGATGTAATGTAACATTTATGAATGTATCTAGTGTTTCGAAGGCTACTAAACTAATCAGTCTTTCGAGACTTGATCTTTTGTGATCATGCCAATGTTACGAAGTAATGCACCGACTCTGGGTAGCTGGGGTCGGGGCGTTACATGTTCGTAGGAAGGTAGTCGTTTCTTGGACTTTTCCTTATCTTTATAAGGGCCTCGATGGATTTCTAGACCCTACTCTTGGTCTGTGAATATTATTCATTTCTATTGATCTAAGGGTCTAGAGGGTCACACACAATAACACTTTGAGAATCTTCCATATTCTGTTGAATATGAATATAGAACTTGGTGGGACCCACCACAAGAGTTCGGGTATTATCCAAGTTCTATGGATCACCAAGATATAAATAAATTCATTATCATTCAAGTAAGGTATAATTGGGTTGAATTGATTTATGACATGTATTTACAAGTGATTATGTAAATAAAAGGATAAATATTATTCGAACGAATATTAATGAAATATCCAAGGTTCATTTAAAATAATTAGGAGATGAGGGTTGAGTTAAAGACCCAATTTTATCACGTAATATATTAAATATATATAACAGTTAAGTGATAAATTATAAATATTATTTATGGAATAATTTAATGTCATAAATAATTATTTATAATATTTATATGGTGGGTGTTTATTACAGTGGGGTTGGGAACCCAAAACTGGGTATTATAAGTTTCCACTGTATAAGTGGAGAGAGGTTCTTCTCCTCATGACTATTCTTTCTGTTGGGAATGAGAGACTTTGTATCTCATGATTCCTAGAGAGTGACTCTCTCAAACAAGAAAGTTCTTTGAGTTCTGTCTTCTCAGATCAAAGATGTTGGCTTGTGGTGATTGTCACCGCGTCAAAGTGGTTGTTGATGTACCGCGCTAGCACCCAGATTCCAATGAATGGTGCATGAGGAGATTCAAGGAGCATGTGTGGATGATCTAGAGTGATTCAACATCAAAGTCTTAGAGCAACGGTCACCGACATCTAGTAACAGACTTGCACGCTTCAGATCCGAATAAGCTAAATGGTCGGTTTTATTTTGTACTCTGTATAAACCATGAGTGGCCCTTGGACTGTACATGGATGAGATCACCAGAGTTGATGATGTTACGCCGCTCCAGTGATGCAAAAAAAACATTAAATTCCCAAACCATCAGTTTCTGCTTCACGTCCTGGTACCTAATAGTGGTATTAGAGGGATCATTTGGTTTTTTTGAGTCAAGGAAAATTAAACTACTCAAAATTTTAAATCGAGGGTGTAAAAACGGTTCCAACAGATCTGATCGCGTATTGATCCATTTCTGAATGCCCAAATAATGACCATTTAAAATTTTCTAATATGATCGATGTTGTGTTGAACGGATTTGCATGTTTCAGATTCTTCAATTTTATTTTTGAAGAATGTGGATTCTAATTTTTATTTGGGTTCTTCAATATACCGGAATCCAGCCGTGTTTAGGCTGGAATCCAGTCACCAGATTTAATTCGGTAGCGATCAAATAATAACCAGATCAATTATTTTGATATAAATAAAATAAAATTAAATATTTTATTATTTTTATTTTTCTCAGTAAAACAAGGTTTGACGTTAATTTTGTAAAATATTTCTTCACAACTTTTGGAAAAAATGGATGCAAAAGTTTTCTTAAAACTTTTGTAAATTTTTGATAAATGTGGATGGCAAAGTAAAAAAATGGAGGTATAGGACTCTTGACCTAGAACCTGCTTGCGCTGGACCCTTCCCCCCTTCTTGGTGTGAGCTGGCACAACAGAACCCCTATCCCTCTCTCTCTGGCCGAGGCCAGACCAATGGCTCCCCCTTTCTCACTTCATTGGAGGCGCACCCCGCATCATGGTGCCTGAGCTCGCTGCGCCGTCCCCCGCAGTCCGCCGTCGTTCTGAACTGGCCGACGCCGTCCTAAGCTTGCTGGAGCTCCCGACCCACAGAACGTCGTCATCCCAACCTAGTACCGCCACTGCCCTCGACCAGTACCCTCAGACCGAGCCATGCCACCATTCCCAACATGGCTGTCACCATAGCCTGATGGCTGTTGCGATCCCAGACCCCCCGGAAACCAGATCCATCCTCCTAACCACATGCTGTCACCAGACCAGCTGCACATTACCACAGTTCCGCCATGGTTTTGCTGCGGTTCTTCCCAGTTCTGGTGAAAAAATCTCTCTGCATTCCGGTCTAGCTGGACTCCTTTTCCGACTGGAGGTAAACCAATTAATTTAATTTGATTAATTTAATTTAGTTTTTAAATTAAACTAATTAAAATTAATTTAGGAGTTTAAAATTTAAAATAATTCAAAATTTTAATTTAAGTTGAACTTTAAATTAAATCAATTGTTTAATTTAGTTTTTGGATTTTTAAAAAATTAAATTAAAAAATTGGAACCGATAAATAAATTATTTGAATTTATTAAACTTCATTTAATTTTTTAGAACACCCTCGTACTATTTAAATTTATTTCATTTTATTTTTTATTGCACATTATTTTAATACCGACTAGTCTTGAGCAAGTGACCGACCCATGAATGTTTGGTTTTATTTATTTAATTATTTATTCAATATGTGCAATGATCGTAATAATTAATTAGATAAATGACAGCTTGCACATCATCTCCTTTTAATTCGAATATGTATAAGGGAATGCACGTACATTGCACATGTTGTACATTTCACCCCTAGACCCCCCTCTCATGCGTGTGAGTATATTTGTAATTGCATGGTGACGATCTCTGATGCGGACCCCACCAGGCCAAAGCGGTAATCCAGATGGGAGTCGAGTACTTCGCACTATGGGCAAGCTGTGACATGAGTAAGGAGTCGACTCAAGTATCGTACCCCTTAGGCCATGATTGATCCGTTATGGATCGATCATAATGAAATGATCAAGACCAATCAGATTGCATCTTTTTCCTTTATGCATTGTTTATTGTTTTACGCATGTTCAGGATTATTTCTTGATCACATAAAATAACAAATAAGATAAAATGCATAAAGATGCGGCGAATATATTTATATTGCATGTTTAGTTGTGAGCACGACAACCTTGTTTGAACATATTAAATAGAAATAGATTATATTTTTTAAGAAATATTAAAATACCTCAAAGATATATTAAGTCTTAATGCCTTATTTTACTCACATTTGAACAAAACCGAGTGTTTGAGGTGTTCGTCAGCCATAGTTGAGAGTGTCTCTTACCACCAGGGTGTTCTTATGAGAGTATTGAGTAGACTTAACTAAAGTGGGTAGTCAAGGATTATCCATAGTTAAATTTCTATCAATTTAGAGGCAAGTAGTTAATGGAATCAAGTAATGGTTCCAATAAGCTGAGACTTTACTCAACATAACAAGAAACCGCCAGTTTAAACGGTTGGCCAACCTAGCACCTACCTTGAAACCCTCCGAGTAGTGGCGTAGCCATAGCTTGTAGACTATGAGGGAGGTTTCGAGGATCCTTGCCATTAGAATACTCAAGCGACAGAGTATTCCGAATCTAATAGTGAGGGCGATTGAGGTTCGATAAAATAAGGGGAGAAATTTAAAATAATAATTAATGAAATCTCTAAAAGGTAATCAATATAAAGTACCGAATGCTAATATTTATCTATTTTAGATCACAAATGAAAATCACAAACACCACAAGTACATTATCACTACGATCAATTTTTGATAAAGAAAATATCCTGATCGGCAATAAATTCCAGGAGTGGTACATGCATTTGCACATAGTACTATGCCAAGAAAGGAAGATATATGTGCTGGAATCCTCAGTTCCTACTAAGCCTCCCCAGGGAGAAAGCCAGGAGGAAAAAGATAAATGGAAAATCATGTAGATGATGCACTAGATGTTCAGTGCATTATGTTGTCATCCATGTCCATCCAATTGCAAAAAATGCATAAAGATGAGGATGCCTATAAGATGATTTCTCATCTCCAAGAATTATATCAGGAGAGGGAAAGGAAGGAAAGGTATGATATCTATAGTTCCCTTTAAAGGTGAATTCTAGCCAAAGGGAACCAAGTGGGTCCTCAAGTACTCAATATGATCAGCTACATTGAGAGGATTGGAGTCCTTGGGTTCAAATTGAACCAAAAACTAGAAACAGATATCATACTTTCCTATTTACTTCCAAGCATTTCGACTTTTATTGTAAATTATAACATGAATGATATGACAAATTCTCTCCCAAACCTTTTGGATTTAGTTTTCCAAGTTGACAGGGATATGAAAATACAAATTCATATGTCTTTATGGTGAACAAGAGAAAGAAGGGAAAGGAAAATGGGTTTAAGGCCAAGTCAAGGATGAAGACACCAATGCACCGTCCTTCTAAGAATCCAAAGATTCAGAGACAGAGCATTGAGAAAGAAGCTATCTACTTTTCATGTGGTAAGAAAGGCCACTACAAGAAAAATTGCAGAGTTGGGAAGAAGAAGCAATGTGATAATTTTACTTCAGGTATTTTTGTCATTGAATGCAATCTCTCATTATCTACAAGTTGGGCATTGGATACAGAATGTGGATCACACATTTGTATTCATATATAGAAACCAAGTAGGATTAAGAAGATTGAAAAAGGTGAAATAGATCTCAGAGCTGAAAATTTTGTAAGTATGGAAGCCTTGGCAGTGAGAGATTATCACCTTACTTTGCCTAGAGGTTTGGTTCTAGTTTTAAATAATTGTTATTATGTACCTTCTATAACCAAAAACATAATATCTGTGTAATGTTTGGACATTATGTGATTTCATTTCAAGTTCGAGAAATAAATTTTGTCTATTTTTAAGGATAACATGTGTTATGGTATGACATATCTTAATAATGGTTTATATATGCTTGAACTTGAAAACCCGGTAAAGATAACCAATGAAAAAACTATAAAACATGACTTATATATCACCCGCACATGTCACATTAGGAAAGGTCATGTAAACAATAAGTGATTACAAAGATTACATCAATAAGAGTATTCATACTCGGTACAGTAAAAACCCTTGGAAGTATGGCAAGCTTGTTTATAAGAGAAAATGACCAAATAACCTTTCTCTGGGAAGGGAGAAAGAGCCAATGCATTTCTGGAATTAATACATACCGATGTATGTGGTGCATTTTTAATAGATTCAAGGTATTGTTTTTCATACTTCATTACCTTTACCGATGATTATAGTAGGTATAATTATATCAACTTAATGTGGTATAATTCATATTCAATTCGTATGTTTAAGAAATACCAAAATGAAGTAGAAAACCAACCTAGTAAAAAGATTAAGGCACTCTGATCAAACCTAGGAGGAGAGTATCTTAACCAAGATTTCATTGATCATTTGAAGAAGTGTGAAATAGTATCCCAATTCACTCCTCCTTATACATCACAGTGGAATGGTGTTAGTGAAAGGAGGAATATGACCTTCCTTGACATGGTCAGATCAATGATGAGTCATAAAAAATCTTCCATTATCCTTTTGGGGATACACCTTGCAGACAATAACACATACCCTAACCTTAGTACTAACTAAATCTATATATGGGATTCCATATGAGTTATGTTATGGAAAGAAACCTAATCTGACAAATATATGTGTATGGGGATATGATACTTTTTTCAAGATTATACATAGTGAAAAATTGGCATCCCAAAGCACAAAGTGCATTGATAGAGCAAATATTTTCAATTAAATTTATATTGAATTTCATTTTTTTAAACCCACAAAAGTGTTTCTCTATGATGAATTTCTATATTTTTATGATATTGGTGTTATTTTGAGCTGAACAGTAAAAATGGCCCATTTCATATTTTTAACTATTTTAAATTATTTTTGTAGTTTGTCCATAACATTTCCGACACTAATCCAAATTGATTTTTTTTTCAAATTATAAAAATCCATGGATTCAATTCATCTATTTGGAACAAAAGCTGAATTGACCATATTGAAGCTGAAAAGAAGCTCACAAGTTGGCTCAAGAAAACTGATTTCAGTTCTGTCTAGTTTTGGTACGTGGTCCATAACGCATTCATGATGGGCCCCATTGTTGTGAAATTCGGTGGGGGAATGTGCAAGGAGTTTTGGAGAATATTTAATGAAAGAAAGGCCACATGAATTGACCGTTTAAGGGGTCATTAAAGCATCCTAATCCGGAGGTTTGCGATTTGCTGAGTCTGACTGGACAGAATAAATGGTCAGAGTAAAACGGGAGTAACTCTTGGAATACTGGTCCAAATCTGCTGATATTTTGAGGGGAAACGCCCAAGATAATTATGAACAACATTCAAGAAGGGTGGGACGCGTGAAGATGCCATTATTGTGTCTACAACACGTCAATATTCGGGGGATGAATTCTGGCTATAAAAGGAGGAGACCTCCTCCCTCTCAAAAGCATCCCATTCTCCACTCCATTCCTTCAAAGCACCAAGGAGGATATCTACACCAAGGGAGTCCACCCACAAATATTCCACCTTTCTTTTATTTATTTATTTATTTTCTTTATTTTTGTTTTAGTTTTCAATTGTAATTTAGATTTCTAATAAAATTCATGCATTATTTTTATTTCTGTGTCCACTCATCCATCCTGTTTTCTTCTTCATCTTTTCTCCTTATTTTCTTCTTTTACTCTTCTCATATTATCCACCATGACCTATTACCCTAAAAAATGAGGGTTTAACCCGAGACTTGGCCTGGGGGAGGTATGTGGAAATTTCATTTATTCTGTGCTTAAATTCCGATGTTTTATTAAGTTTGTGATGAGCAAGAGTGATGTGCATGGGTGTGGTGATCGTCCACCATGACACTGTTCTTAAACTCATTTATATTATTTTATTAAATATTTTACCTCCCTTATACTAGATACAATATCTTCATACGATGGAGTTGAGCCATTCAGTAGTTGAAATGGCATACGATGGAGCCAAGTCTTGGAATATGTCACACTCTCGACCGAGGTGTGCCATCAACCTTGATTATAGGAGGAGGTGAATTTAAGATTTATAAATGCATTCAATATTTCACACCAATAAATAAAAGAATAGTAATTCATTAATGAGATCTCATAATTGAATTATCAAACTTAATTTAAATACCAACAAGGAGAATGATGGAACCCACAAACCAACCCATAAAGGCCAAGTTCTTTCACAATTAATTGAATTTTGTCATTGCATGTTAGTTTTATCTTTTATTTTAATTAAATTGTATTCCATTCCTTGATAAAATAAAAACAAACAAAATAATTAGTTTAGTTAAATTAGATTAAGTGAGTGAATGGCTGAAAAGGCTCCTCAAGAGAGACGACCCTGGTCAGCCTCTATGCTGCACTAGGAAAAAATAAAATTGCTTTTTCCACACCCTACGACAGGCGTGCGTCAAAACTGGCACTGTTTCTAGGGAGATAATCAGTTATTTACTTTACTTTTTATATTTTCACATTTTAGATAGTTTTCATTATTAAAAAAAAACAAAAAAGAAAAATATTTTTCCATGATGCATTCAATTTCAAATTATTATGCATGGAATAATTACTCACAGGTGCAGGAGGAAGAAACATACTACACTGAGCAGGCACCTTCAATGAAGGGATGATGCTCTATTGATAAGGTTCAAACAGAAGGAAATAGGACTTGCAACATGGATCTCACTCAAAGATTTGATGGACATGGCTGATGAACTCAAAACTGACATTCAAAGATTCATGGATAAGAAGGAAGTGCCACATGTCTTCCAAAATTTCACTGAAGAAATCTAAGAAGTTAAATCCAAACTCAAAATGGAGGAGCCTGACTACCTACCTACATCAAGTGAAGATCGACTCCAAGAGGCAATTATCACTGAAGAAGTGATTGAACTAGAAGCAGCTCAGAGAGATGATACTTTTTTGAACTCTAAATTTTCTGATTTCATTCAATCTGATTTGATTATCACTCTTTATGATTTTGAATTTTCAGATTCGTTCAATCCTTGTATCACCTTGGAGGAAGATGAAGAAGGTGAAATTGCACCTGTTGAGGAACACTTGGAGATCCCTAAAGACATTGATCATATGCTTGAGGAAGCCCAGGAAAATATAATAGTGGCTCTACTTGAGAAACCAAATCTAAAAGATGCCTACCTTAAAAGGTAATATTTTGATATTAATATTTCAAATTTAAATTTTGAATCTCCCTTTGATTATTCTTTTCATGTAACACATATAGAGAAACCACTGGATTTTGAGGGAGATGTTTCACAAGTAGCAACTAAAGAGGAGGAGGATCCATACTTCATCCTACCCCCGCTATACAAGCTATACCACATTGTGAAGGGGGAAGATATAGTGTACTCTATACATGGAATTATCCTAAAAAATAACAAAGAACTACAATCTAGGAAGAGGAACATGGGGTGGTTCATGTCCAAGAAGAACCACCCACCACCATATTATGGATAACAGCTGGTACTACCCTCTGGTGGCAGTAAAAGAATATAGGACCCACTTGGGGGATCATACCAAGACTTATCTTTACTTTCATTCTAGGAATTTCGATTTTAATTTCTTTTCATAGAATTAGGTTAGCATGCATCCCACTCCCTCATATATTTTTGAGCTTTAATGACATGATCCTTTCATTTAATTGAGCAATTCTCATTTTTAGGTTCATTATGGTAGAAGGAAACCCCCCCATAAAAACAATTCTTCATTTCAAAAGGGAGTTCACTATTAATGTTTAACTTTTCAACTCCTTACATTTTTTTGTGCTTTAAAGTAGAATTGAATTCCCACACTTGAATTATGTTTTACTTGACATATCTAGGAGACATGAGTTTCTTAGGAATCTATTGATGCCATTTTTTATATTTTAATGTTAATAAGATTGAATGATTAAAATAGAGAATTGGATAATTAAAGTGAAGCATGGATATTGAAATAAGGACCCATGATTTGAATGAATTAGTTGATTCATGTAAATGAAATTTCCCTACCATTTTCCATGCTTTGAATTTCTGAAATTCATGTGAATTAATTTTTTATTATTAATCATTCCATGAGTGATTGTCCAATATTATATTCCCATTCTCAAGATGATTTCTATACCAAATATTTCCTATTTTATCTTGAGCATATTTCTTAAGTGATCTTGGGACATGCCACCTGCTAGAACTTGTATTGAAACTTGTCAATGCTATGACTATGCAAAAACACATTTAAAATGATTGAGGCACTAAATTGGCTAGCCACATATTTACCTGAGACCCACCCTTACATTTATCCTTCATTATCCCATAAAAGTCATGAATTACCTTATAGGTTTAAGACACATTACAAGCCGATTTTTCCTTACCTTCCCACTTTTTTATTATTTTTGCATGGATATTTCAAGTTTGAGTGTGGGGGAAGGGACATTCATGTGTGTTCATTGGGATGTGTATTATTTATGGGTGGTGCGAGTTGTGTTTGATTACTTTGGGCAGTGGATAATAAGATAATTGGGCATGTGTCATCATTTCATTATGCTTTATTTGTTTCATCAATTTCTCCTTAAAAAAATGAAAAAAATGGATATGTGCTTTAATTCCTCATTGTAAATTATTTTATGACTCATGTCCCTCTCAAAAATCAAGGGCATGAATTGTCATTCATTCATTTTATTCAGTTTTCCGCTCATCCTCCATGAAAATAAATAAATAAATAAAGTTGTGCCTTTCTGGAGCTTTGAAAAAAAGGGAGAACTTAGATGATATCATTCATTATAATCACTTCTTGGCTCATGTACCATTTTATAAGAGGGTTGGTGTTTTTTTTCACATTTTCAAGTGGGATTGAGAGAGTAATTACCTGTGTTTTCCCTTGATTTAATCATGCATTATACTTAAAAGTCCAACCTCCTCTTTCTAGCCTGGAACTTTTTTCAATAATTTTCCCACCCAATCCTAAGCCATAGAATCATTTGAACCATTATTTAAATCCCTCATGATTGAATTCATTTTCATGTTTCACACTATAGAGAAATGATAATTTTCACAAGCATATGGTGATACATGTGGTTTCCAAGTATGAGCATAACTCTAGAATCAATTTCTCTTGAGTGAAGAGTGACATAAATTCAATGTGAGGTAGGTTGTGATTGAGTCATGGATTGATTTATGAGGTTGAAAAAATTTTAATGATTGAAATTAAAATGTGAGAGAATTGTTTTTTATAGATGATACAAGATGGAATTCTATTTTGGATAAGATCATTGATATTTTCTCATTTTTGATTGTTGTGTGAAAATTGATTTGGATGTAAGATGATTTCCTAGGAGTGCAATGTCTAAGTGTGGAGGCATTGATAGAGAAAATATTTTCAATTAAATTTATATTTAATTTTATTGTTTTAAACCCAAAAAAGTGTTTCTCTATGATGAATTTCTACATTTTTATGATATTGGTGTTATTTTGAGCTGAACAGTAAAAATGGCCCATTTCAGATTTTTAACTATTTTAACTTATTTCTGTACTTTGGCCATAATATTTCCTAAACTAATCCAAATTGAAAAATTATTTATTTTCCAGATTATAAACATCTAGGGTTTAATTTCATATCTTTGGAACAAAAGCTGAATCGACCATATAGAAGCTGATAAGAAGCTCACCAGTTGGCTCAAGAAAACTGTTTTCAGTTCTGCCTAGTTTTGGTGTGGGGTCCATAACTAATTCATGGTGGGCCCCATTGTTGTGAAATTAGGTGGAGGAATGCTAAAGGAGTATTTAAGAATATTTAATTAATGCAAGGCCCCGTGAATTGTCCATTTAAGTGGTTATTAAAGCATCCTAATATGGAGGTTTGCGATTTGGCGAGTCTGATTGGACAGAATAAATGGTCATAGTAAAACGGGTATAACTCTCGGAATACTTGTCCAAATCTACTGAGATTTTGAGGGAAAAAGACCAAGATAATTTTTAACAACATTAAATAAGAGTAAAACACGTGAAGATGTCAGTTAATGGGGATAAAATGTGTCAACATTCGGGGGATGAATTCTGGCTATAAAAGGAGGAGAGCTCCTCCCTCTCAAAGCATCCCATTCTCCATTCCATTCCTTCAAGGCACCAAGGAGGATATCTCCACCGAGGGAGTCCAGCCACAAATATTCCCCATTTCATTTCTTTATTTATTTATTTTCTTTATTTTTGTTTTATTTTTCAATTGTAATTTAGATTTCTAATAAAATTCATGCATTGTTTTTATTTCTATGTCCACCCATCCATCCTGTTTTCTTCTTCATCTTTTCTCCTTCTTTTCTTATTTTATACTTCTCATATTAACCACCTTTACCTCTTACCCTAAAAAATGAGGGTTTAACCTGATACTTGGCCCGGGGGAGGTATGTGGAAATTTCATTTATTTTTTGCTTAAATTCTGATGTTTTATTAAGTTTGTGATGAGAAAGAGTGATGTGCATGGGTGTGGCGATCATCCACCATGAAACTGATCTCAAACTAAATTCTATTCTTTTATTAAATATTTCCCTCCCTTCTAATGGATATAAGCTCTTCATATGATGGAGTTGAGCTATTCAGTAGTTGAAATGGCATACAATGGAGCCAGGTCTTGGAAGATGTCACACTCTCGATCGAGGTGTGCCATCAACCTTGATTATAGGAGGAGGTGAAGTTAAGATTGCTAAATGAATTCACTATTTCACACTAATAAATAAAAGAATAGTAATTCATGAATGAAATATCATAATTGAATTATCAAACTTAATTTAAATACCAACAAGGAGAATGATGGAACCCACAAACCAACCCATAAAGGCCAAGTTCTTTCTCAATTAATTGCATTTTGTCATTGCACGTTAGTTTTATCTTTTATTTTAATTAAATTGTATTCCATTCCTAGATAAAATAAAAAAAATCAAAATAATTAGTTTAGTTAAATTAGATTAAGTGAGTGAACGGCTGAAAAGGCTCCTCAAGAGAAATGACCCTCGTCAGCCTCTATGTTGCACTAGGAAAAAATTAAATTGATTTTGCCACGCCCTATGATAGGCATCCATTATGCATCATTATAGGTTATCCTAAAGAAACCAAAGTATATTACTTATATAACCATTTAGATATAAAAGTGATTGTTAAAAAATAAGCCACATTTTGAGAAAAGGGAACACATTTACAAGATAAATAGTGGGAGCAAGATTGACTTCGATGAAGTTAATGCCTCAGATACACAAGAGTTGGTACAAGAACAATATTTATAAGAGTAAGTGGTAGAAGAAGTGGTTCCCAAGACACAAATACTGCATAGGTCTACTTGAGAGGTTTGAGAACTAGAGCATTATGGTTTTCTTGTCACTAAGTCAGGTGACACATTACTCCTTGAGGATAATGAATATCTAACCTATAGGAAGCAGTAGGAGGAAAAGAAGTTGCAAAATGAGAAGATTCCATGCATTCTGAGATGGAGTCCATATACCAAAATCAATTTTGGATTTTGGTAGACCCCCCCCCCCCCCCAACTGATGTAAAACCCGTTGGCTGCAAATGGGTAATCAAGAAAAAGCTGTACATGAATGGTAAGGTTAATACTTATAAAGAAAGACTAGTTGCAAAGGGTTTCAGGCAATGTCAAGGCATCGACTATGATGAAACCTTATCACCAATAGTAATGTTGAAATCCATCAGAATATTGATTGCAATAGTAGCATTTCATGATTATGAGATTTCAAAAATGGATGTCAAAACTGATTTTCTAAATGGGAAGTTGGTTGAAGATGTCTATATGACTCAAACCGAAGGGTTTTTAGTCAAATAATGCTAATAAGGCATGGAATATGTAGAGATCCATTTTTGGTTTGAAGCAGGCATCATGATCATAGAATGTTCATTTTGATGAGGCCATAAGAGAATTTGGTTTTTTCAAAAATGAAAGTGAGCCTTGTGTCTATAATAAGGTTAATGGGAATGCCATATTTTTCCTAGTATCATATTTTGATGTCATATTAATTATGGAAAATGAAGTTCAAGTGTTATAGTCGGTTAATACTTAGTTAAATGATTGATTCTCTATGAAAGACTTAGTTGAAACAAACTATATTCTTGGGATCAAGATCTTTCAAGATAGATATCAAAGGATGTTTGATCTAAGTCAAAGTACATACATTGATAAGGTACTCAAAAGGTACAATATGGAACAATACAAGAGAGTGTTGTTACCTATGTCAAATCGTATTAATCTCTCCAAGAAAATGTGTCCACAAACACAAGAGGAGATTGATAGAATGAGTAGAATCCCTTATCCCTTGATAGTGGGTTCTATCAAGTATTCCATGTTATGTACTAGGTTTGATGTTTCATTTGTTTTAATCATGGTGGAAAGATATCAAGATAATATAGAAGAGTTGCTCTGGGAAGCTGTTAATAATATACTAAAGTACTTTAGGAGTATGAAGGATATGTACCTGGTGTATGGAGGAGACGAGGAACTAGTAGCGAGGGATACACTAATGCTAGTTTCCAAATAGATCAAGATGATCTGAAATCGTTAGTAAGGATACATATTTTACCTAAAGGGTGGTGCGGTGAGCTGGAGAAGCTTGAATCAATCTGTGGGATCTGATTATATAGAAGAATCTGAGTATATAGTGGCTTTTGATGCAGAAAGGGAAACAGTTTAGATACACAGTTTTGTCTCAAACATTGGTGTTGTGCCCTAGCAGTGTAGACCCTGCTCCAATTTATTATGATAATACTTATGCAGCGGTGCTTTCCAAGGGAGCCTAGGTCTCACTAGAGGAAAAGTATATACTTTAGATGTTTCATCTCTTGAGGGATTTTACTCCGAGTGGTGAATTTCACAGTTAGCATATTAACCATAGAGGAAAATGTGGTATACCCCCCTAACTAAATCCATTTCCTAGCAGAATCATGATTCTCATGTGAGGGCTAATGGATTGAGACTTGTTAGCAGTTGTCTCTAGTGAAAGTGGGAGTGTTGAAAGATGGTTCCCTAGACCCAATTTTTTTTTTACTTTTATTACCACTACATTTATTTAGTTTTTTTATATATACATGTATTTATCTTGAAATAATATTTTGTATACTTCTGAATACACTTTGTTTATATTAATTTCTTTAGATTACATGTTGTATCAAAGGGTTATAGCAGACCCCATGCTATAATGAGAAACTAGAGATACTATGATAGTAATCTTAAAGTAATGTCATATGGTAAAATTATATCATTATGAAAGGACACAAATGGTGTGAGACTATCAGGTGCTAGGAGATCATAATAATTGATACTTCTTCTCATGAATTTCACACTTAGTGATCTCTAGTGGTTGATATCATGTGGAAAAAAATGCCAATAGGAACACCAAATGTTTCAGGTGTCATTGGTTGTTCCTATCTATAGACATGTGTAATAGTATACAAACATGAGATCATTATAAATGTATTTCAATTGATTGCATACTTTGATGAAAAATAAAAACCATGGAAATGAAGCCGTGGTGAGGTAGTTTGTGTTGGGTATGTCATTGGTGACTTAAAATTGATTGACTGATCAAGATAGGATTTTTCACTTCCGAGTTGAGGAAGAGATATCTCGGGCCTAGTTGATTAAGATGGTAGTACCTTCATAAAATCCATGGACATGGTAGTCGAAGGTAAGTATGTCCTAAAATATCAACAAATAATAAAGCAAGATAAAGGATGATGACACTTGTGTGCATTCTGCTTTGTTGAGATAACTATGACGAATAGAATTATATTACACATGGCATGTTCTTAGGAATATAGTCATTGCTTTGAATCTTACTTATCTATAAAGGGGCCTAGATGGGTTTCTAGAAATCTCTCTTGGTTTGTGAATATTATTCACTACTGTTGAGATAACGGCCTAGAGGGTCACACACAATAGCGCTTTGACAATCTGCCATATTTTGTTAAATAGGAATATTGAACTTGGTAGGCCCCACCATGGGGGTTTGGTAATTATCCAAGTTCTATGGATCACCAAGATATAAATAAATTCATTATTATTAAAGTAAGTAATAATTGGGTCGAATTTATTTATAACAAGTATTTACAAGTGATCATGTAAATACAAGGATAAATATTATTCGAACAGATATTAATGAAATATCCCGAGTTTGTTTAATATTATCAGGAGATGAGATTCGAGTTAAAGACTCAAATTTATCAAGTAATATATTAATTATATATTTCAGTTAAGTGATAAGTTATAAATATTATTTATGGAATAATTTAATGTCATAAATAATTATTTATAATATTTATATAATGGGTGTTTATTACATGGGGGATAGGAACCCAAAACTGGGTATTATAAGTTTCCACTATATAAGTGGAGAGAGTATATTCTCCTCATGAGTATTAATACATTGAAATCGATCACATCTCTCTCCTCTTGATTCATAGAGAGAGACTCTCTTGAACAAGAAAGTTCTTCAAGTTTTTTCCTATCCGATTAAAGACGTTAGCTTGTGGTGATCATCGCTGCATCGAAGTGGTCGTCAGTGTACCATGCTAGCACCCAGATTCCGAAGAATGGTGAATGAGAATATTCAAGGAGTGTGTGTGGATGATCTAGAGGGATTAGAAATCAGATTCTTAAAGCAATGGTCACTGACATCTTACGGAAGGCTCACGTGCTTCATATATGAATGAGGTAAATGTGCGGTTTTATTTTGTATTATGTATAAACCACGTGTGGTCCTTATAAAATACTGGGATGAGATCACTGGAGTTAATAATGTTATGTTTCTCTAATTATGCGAAAAAATTTAAATTCTTGGCCTATCAGCTTCCGCTTCGCATCCCGGTACCTAAAACTTTCAACATATGATCAACCTTAAACACTTAAAACATTATTGTATCAATAACTCTTAAGGTAATGAAGAAAAATATTATTCTGAAATTTTACACAATCCTTATCCATTTCATGATTATTATAACCAAAATACCATTGAAAAAAAATACTTATAGATTTTAATTCTCGAATACCAACTCATAAATACTTTATCCATTTCATTTAAACATAGAACCTTCCTTGTTATAGGTGTTAACATTTAAATATGGGAACTGACTCAGATAATTCTTATGTTACCCATATTTAATGAAATGAACAATAAATAGATCCTTAGGATGAAATTTATTTCCTTATATCATACTCTTAATTTTCACTCGGCAATCAGTTGCTTTATGACCTTATTTTCACACACATAATTTTTTTTTCATTCTATTAAGACACATTCCTTGGGGTATTCTTCCATATTTTTGACATGAAGGAAATTGATAATTCTTTCCTATATGGTCTCCACCACTTGAGTTTTTAGAAAAATCTATCTTCTTCTTCTTTGGTGAGTCTGGGAGTTGGTTAAGGTATAGGTTATTAATAATATTTTAGGACAACAGATTAGGAATGATCACTATATATAAAACTCCTGTCATTATCCCATTTGGTTTCTCATAGTTAGAATATTTTCCTTCATATTCAATTTTTACATGATTCTGTTGAATTATATCCCTTGAATAAAACCAAAAAGTATATTTTGAACAACAATAATCATAGTGAAAAAACCATATAATCATTTATTTGATCTCTAAATCATGAAACCTTATTTTGAATCTAAGACACCTTATATTTAACCTTGGTAATTAATTTTATTAATCTATTTAAATCCTTCATAATTGGTTGTGAAGAAAATTTGAATTATCCAAAGAATATACCTCGGGAGTGTCAAACTAGGTACACAGTAAGTCCCATTATCATATACCATGTAACTATTTATTAAATCTCGAAACTTCATTTCCAGAGTTATTACCCCAAGGTATATCTATTCCAGAACCACATCTACTTATAATATCTAGACTTGGATGTATATTCATAAAAAACCACATAATTTCTACCTCACTAAAACTTTATAATGCTCTTATATACTTATCCTAAATTTCTATCATAGGGTTATGTTACCAAATATACATTTTCTTAAATATAGTTCCCAAGTTTCCTACTACAATTCCTTTGATACCAACCATAACTTCCCCAACCTCAATAGACTGATGTCATTGTCTACTTTAATATATTGGAATAACATATAACGAATCACATCATGATGGAAGGAATAGTTTATAAATCTTGTTAAACTAGATACATATACCATTCCTATATTAAATTTTAATAAAAAATATTGAAAATAATATTTTTTAGGAATATCATTATTCATTTTAGAATATCCTTTCATATCATTCATATTACACATCATAGATTACTTGGGAAACAAAAAAACCCCTAAGGGTGAGCATAAACGATCAATAAGAGTTATGTAAAGTAGAATATATCACGATTAAATGAGGAAGAATAAGTATTTAATAATCAATATGAAAAGGTAAATATATGGAAAACTTTCCATTTAATCAATAACTTGACTATCATGATTAGATAAGGTATAATCAATATGGAAAGGTAAATATCTGAACATAAATGAAATTTAAAAGACATGAATATCATTAATAGATAAGTAATAATCAATATATAAAGCTAAATAACTGAACAAACATTCCATTTAAATAAATTTACTATCATGAATATATAATGAATAGTCGATATGGATTGGTAAATAACTAAAATCAAATTATAGTTAATCGATAAACAGAGAATGAAAATGCATCCAATGATAACATTAATGTGAAAATATCATGGATAATAATTTCTAAATTATTAATGAAGTAAATTATTAATTATTGAACATCATAATCACAGGCATCACAATACCTATACCATCAAGGCCTTTCACAGGACTGTTTAAAATTGATTGGTAGATATACACTAGAAACCCTTTTAACTAAGGATAACCAAATGATTTTTCTCATTAAACTATTGATGTATTGAGGGTATATCTATAATATATTACCACCCATACCATCTTTTCAAAATAATTCCTCACATATCTAATAATCTATTTAATACATTAATCAATATTCATTATCAAAGAATATCTGTTTCAAGTAGGGAATATGGATTACAAATAATTTCCCAAATAAATCATATAACATTAAAAGTAAAAAAAACCATATGTAGAAATGATATATGATTTAAATAATAAGTATATACAATATAAATTATATATATATTATGGTACATGTAATTTATAATGGTAATAATAAAGTGAATATTTCATGGTAAAGATTACGATAACAAAAAATAACTGATAAATAGAATTTAAAAAATTTACCTAGTCAAAATAATCATAAAAAATCTAGAAATTTAATTAGGATCCTATCAATCCAACATATACATAGTGTATAATAAGTACAATAAAGATTTTTATTCTTTTATTAATAGAAATACTATACAAATTTCTTTAAACATTCATGAGGAAAATAACCTTTTCACATTAAAAATCTTTTTTAAAAACTAAAAGTTCATAAAATATTTTGAAAACAAATTTAATTGAAAATATCCATAAAAAATTATAATTTATGATTTAAAACATTTATTATTCATCATGTAGTGAAATTATGTATATTCTATACATGTTAAAACCAAAATTCTTTTCACATTTTTAGTAAATTCTAAATGTTCCTTATTTGGAAAATTGGAGGAATATTAATTTCATTTTTTTTGTAAAAATACAAACATGGGTAAAAATTTCTTTAATAAATCATTTGATAAATTATAAAAACATTTTTAGATCATTTTTATAAAATATTTTTTTTGAAGAAAATGGAATTTTGACCAAATAGAGAAATAAAGTTAGATTCAATTAAAAATATTTTCTCATTAATTTTAAGTACCAAAGAGAGTAATATTTTAATTTAATTTTAAAAAATCCTGAATATAAATAGTAGAATAAAATTTAAGGATTTTATTTGAAAATGATCAAATAATTTCCTTCAATGGGAATTCAATTTTAAGAAATCCTGATTAAAATTAGAATGTAAAATAAATCCTTACAATGATCACAATGTTGATGTGATAACTAATCAATGAATAAATTATGTATTTCAAATGTATATCCATATATAAAGAGTGTAAATAAAATATAACATAATTAATATTATTTATAGATATAATATTAGAATGTAAAAGATAATGAAGAATTACTATAACCCAATGAAGAGAAATTGAGTTATGCAATTCTTTATCACTTAGTAATCTTCAAGTAAAATACCCTTAGATAAAATAATTTAAATTAAAACTAAAAATACTAATAAATATGAATTTTTATGTATATTAATTGAAAAAGGTCCTGTATATACACAATATAAATTTAAATAGGTTCATAACATTACAACATACCTCAATGAAGGTAAATTGAGATGAAGTCCCATACCTAACACATCCTCTTGGTTGAATGTGATTTAAACTCTTTTATAATGGTTTTAATAAATTTATTAATTTATTCTAGGAAAATATTAATATTTATAATATGATATATGGTCTATTTATTAAATTTTACCAACCATTTGTTAATAACATTTCATTATTTTCATCGATTCAGGTGTTAATTGGATTATTTGATCATACCAAATTTACCATGAAATTTATTTTTATTTAATATAATATATTTTTATATCATATGAATAATGATATTAATGTTTTAAATATCATATTGACTCATTATATACATATTCAAAATCATTCATGATTTTCATACATGGAAAATGAATCACAATAATTTATGGAGATGGTATGTCGTATGTATGCACGAGTGATGATATTAATCCATAAATGAGTGAAAGGGTAAGGATGTGGGTTATTTGTTAATAATAAAAAATACTTATTCATTCATATATATAACATATATTCACTAATTTTACACTTTTTACATTTTGTGTATTGTGTAATTGAATAATAAATCACATCGCTTCGCGAGGCGGTAGTCCACCGTACACTCGATCTGTGTTATTATATTTTAAATGGCATTGAAAGTAAGATGGTATATGTGATATTATCATTAAATTAGAATAATAATATTTTAAAGTTCATATACATGTGTTAAATCCATCATTATATCCATCCTTGAAAGGTGGTGATGATGAATGAACTACATCAGTTCCCACGGTGGTAGTCTATCGTACACATGATCGAAGATTTCATTTTCCATTTAATGAAAAAAGAAATAGATATATGGCATGAGAATAAAATAATAAAATATATTTATTTGGAATATTATGTGGTTATTATATAATCATGGTTTAATATGAATTGAAGTAGGTGGAAGAAGAAACAAAATAAAAAAGTTTGTTTAAGAACGTTAACCCTTCTTTGGACAAATTATATAGGTTTTCACAAAAATCCTTCTTATGATGGATCTATGATCAATAAAAAGTCTCTAGGATATTGGTAGTTGATTAAGGAAGTAATTTTTTATGGCTTGGACAAACAAAATGGATTTTTAAGAGTGAATATGGGAGGAGAGGGTGAGAAAATTTATATTTGGGGGAGAGGACACACATGGAATTGTTAAAAGAAACAATTACACTAACATTTTAATAATTCCAAAAGACTAAAAAAAATTTCATTATCAAAACCTATAGGTTATAAGGTCTAAATATGTCCATAAAATGGGTTTTGGACATGTTTTAAGTCATTTTAACCATTTTTATCTTAGTTTTACCCCTAAGTAAACCCATTTTTACCTTAACTCCTATAATTAATTTTTACTATTTTCACTATTAATTATGGTAATAAATTATGTTTAAATTACTAGATAATATAAATTATTATTATTCTGAATATATAATTCATTTTTCAAAATTTAATTCACATATGGGTTAGAATCCAATTTAAAATTATACCCACGAATGTGTGGAAAAGCGATCTTCAAAAGATAAAAGTATCATAAGTATAAAAGGTTTTAATATAAAAATTAAATTTTAAATTGATTATAACCACCTAAATTAATTAAAATTTAATATAATTGATGAAATTTTACTCTAAAACCAATTTAAAATATAATTTATCTTGGGAAATTATTTAAAAAGAGGCAATTTTCAATAAAAATCCATATTTTTCACTATTCATAAAAAAAATAAACTTTATAGAAAAATAAAAAAAAATCACCATAATATAATTTTTATATTTTAATTTAAAAAATGAATAATATTATATAATTTTTTTTTTAAAAATTGAAAAAATTTAATTATAATTTTTTTTGTGAAAAGTGCGACTACACCACCTTTTTAAGAAAACTATTTTTTCATAAAACATTAATTTTTATTTCAAAAGATTTTTATTTTTATTTATAATCAATAGATAATAAATGAACATGTTTAAGCCATATAATTTTCAAAATTTATTTATTTCTAGTCATACCATCCAATTTAACAGCTAGTGTATTATGGTATACTATATCACCGTTCATTTAGGCTTGAGGTTTCGTGCTCTAAAAGCTATCAAAGAGATAAAATTTATCTAAAAAATATATTATAAAGTATTTGGGTGTTAAATTCTATTATAAGCTCTATGTTTTATTTTATATACATTATCAAACCCAAATTTATTCTTTTAAAATATTGGGGTGTTATTATATTAATTTTTTTTGGTCATATGAGGAAATATTTTACAATAGATGATTTTTATTTCATTTCATTTAATAGTTAGTTTACATGATTGAACAATTTAATTTTCATCAAGCACAATTCCAAAGTTATTGAGATGACCAAAATTTTATAAATATATATTGAAAAATAATTTTTGCATCACATCAATTGAATGTGATTATATCATAGAAAAAAATATAAAGGTGATGATTTTGGATTTTATATTGTTAAACATGGGTTAAAGCATTAAATCATCACACCCTATAATGGTCAATAAAATAGTGTTTTAGAGTGGAATAACAAAAGTGTTCTTAATATTAGTAGGTAAATTCCATCTGAAAACAATTTATAAAAATATTTTTAGAGAGGGGTAATGTGTACTATTTCACACATTCATCAATTATGTATTTTGACACACAAGAAACATATGAATCCTTAGGAGATGTAATAAAATCACAAGAAAACTATAAAGCAAATAAAACTATTTGGTTCTTCATGCTTTATAAAGATTAAAAATAGAATGATGGGAATGTTTGAAGAGAATACTGATGAAGTTCTATTTATGGGATAATTATCTTATGTTAATGGGTATATATGAGGGAATAAGAGGTTAAACTAGTTAGTGTAATATTTTATTGTTAAAATCATCAATAATTAATGTTAGGTAAGTCAATTAGATGCCCCACATTTGTTTTTTTCAAGATAAAACAATTACTAGATTGTAGACTATCCAGTTGAAAAGGTTTATGAGATGGAAGTAATTATTGCTCATATTGATTCAAAACAAACCAGTGATGATGATGAAGCTACTAAAAGTGATAATATATTCTTTAAAATGTTTAAAAGAATTTTAATATATAAAATTTAAATGGAATTCAATATCCATATATGAAAATTGAAATGATACTGAGAATTATAAACTAAATAGATCTTATATAACATGTTGAACTAAGAATTAAGAATTCAGGTTATGGTTTTTGAACATCAGGAATGTGTACAAGTGAAGATTGATGAATTGAATCAAATTACAAAAAACATTACTTGGGAGTTAGTTTTAATGCCCAAATATACCAATGTGATTGGAACAAAGCGGTTATTCAGAAAAACATGAATAGTAAAGGTCACATGATAATAAAAAAATTAGGTTGTTATGAAAAGGATATTATATAATGGAAATAATAGACTTCGAATTCTAGAAAATCAAGGTATTTCTTTTGTTGATATTTTATAGAGAAATAAGATTAAATTTAATTTAGTACTTTTGAATATAGAAGTATATATGAGAGAATAACAGATCCTGGTTACCAATGTTTGATAGATACTATGTTCATCATATTGATCTTGAGAATTATGTAATCTGATATAAGTTTTGATAATTGATAATAAGATCGACATATGATTCCACACCGAGTGAGCAAGAAATATTTGAATATTCTTGAGGATCTTAGAGGAAGATAACATCTATTCTTTATGAAGAAATGGGACTATCAAAGAGATCATTAAAATGCTTTTTAATTTCTGTGTCTTAGTAGTGTGAAGATTCACAATTCTTTTTGACTCTAGAAAATCATAGCATGATGCTATACTAAAGTTTTATGTTTTCAAATAATTATTATTTTATCAAGGAATTCATGGTTGGGGATAATGACTAGCCACTGAAAGGAGTAAGTTTCACTCGAAAGGGATAAATCTTGTAAAATCATCATCTTCATTCCAAAATCGTTATATATATATATATAAATATATAAGAGTGAGGCTATAACACCCCGAGATTTTGTGAAATAAATTTTTCTTCAAATGAATTAATTTTCATTTATGTATTTCAATGCACTAAGTAAAAAATTAATTTCAAACATCACTGAATCTCATATGTTACATAGAACATCAGCTTGGTGTATGTTACACACTATAATGATCTTACGTATGTTACACACAACATCAATTTTTCTACAAATCATCAATTTATTGTTATAATTATATAAATGAGATAATTATAACCTATTTGTTAAAAATAGTTATACGAACTGTAATAACTACTTTTAAAATATTTTTTATAATTTTTTTATATAAATAAAATAGATTGATAATAAAATATATAATTTTTTGTAAAGTCCTTATATGTTTAAAAATAATTTTTTTTCAAATGAAATACTTTTAATGCAATTATGTAAAAAAAATAATAAAAATAATTTTAGAAACTTTTATAAATTTAATTTTATAAAATAAACTTCATTTTTAAAATTTATAATGTCAAAATTAGCTTAGGGATAATTTTTCGGATTTTTTTATGAGAAACTTCATCTTTGGATGAATAGTAAAAAATGGAGGATTTTAATTCAAAACTGAATTTTTATATAATTTATTTATAAGGTTAAATTATATTTCAATTTGGATTAAAATTATAATTAGATTATATTTTTATCAATTAATACAATTTAGGTCATTAGAAATAATTTCACATTGAAACTGGGTATAAAAACATAGCAATATTTTGGACGTTTTTACTTTAAAAACATGCAGAGTTGTCCCGTCAGTGGGATTATTTTTAAATTAATTTCTTACACATCTATGATTATAATTTGAATAAATGGAATCAATATTTTTAATAATAATAATTTATAATATATAATAAGTTCAACTTATTTTTTTACCAAAAACATTAGTGAAAGTTTTTGAAATTAATTCAAATGATTAAGAGAAAAATTCAGTTAACAAAGTTCTAAACCATAAATTTAAGATCCAAAATGACCTATACACTTATCTAACACAAATTGTATTTCCATTATTTGTTCATTCACCTTAAATACTTGATTTTTGTTGTTTTTTATGATTTTTTAGGTAAAAACATTAGTACACCCAACTTGTTTTCAAAAATACCAAGTGTGTCTTTTCCCATCCCTATAAAAGGCCACTATCACTCCCTCTTATTCACACCTATAAAAAAACTTAGGTTCATAAAATATCTTACCAATACAATTCCCAACATCCTTAACTTCATCATATAATCCTCACCTTGTGAATAAATCAATTCAAGGAAGTATTTTGGCACAAACCAAAAGGAGTTACCTGATTAAGAGGTAACATCTTCTCTCAAGATCCTTTATTTTATTTTATTTATCCACCCTTACAATATCTTTAATACATGATTTTATAACCAAACCAGTATATTAAATGTACTATGATTATTTTATGCTATGGTTTATACCTATACATACACACACTTCAATCTAATGGGTAACGAACATACTGTTTATGTGTATGGTGAACTACCGCCTCACAAAATGAGGATTGTTCATTTTTCCTTTACCGCCAATCATAGTGGAAATAATGATGAAAAATATGTTTATATATGATATATATTATATTAATTATTTCTTTAATCATATTTAATACTTTTTAAAAAATATCTTTATACTTTCCATTTGCTATAAATATGATAATTTCATTTGAGGAAGTGTGGACTACCGCCCCCTTAAAGCAATGTGATTCGTTTACACACTACATAGAATATATTAAGGATGAATTTAGTAAAATTATATGATATATATGAAATAATAATTTTAATATAATTATAATATATATATATATGTATATACATATATGTCATTTTATTTCTTTCTTTTAATATGACAATAAAAATGGAAACAACATTCATGCATACGTACGACTTACCATCTCTATGAATGGTGCATTCCATTTCATAATTATATATTTTATATATAATTATAATAAAAATATAATGAAAAAAAATATATTAATATCATGGTTTTCATTTTGGAAATAATTATATGAGTATAAGGACTAAAGATATAACAAATTAAGACACATGCGAAGAACAAAGAGAATATTACCCGAAATGAAATGTTAACATAGAAATGCTAATAAGAAGGTAATATAAAGTAATAAAAAAATCATATATGGTATTAGATATAATAATATGGTTATATTATATATTTATAAGAAACTTATATTTATTATACATGAGGTATGAACGGGTACGGTGAAAGTCAAGACACAAGGGAAGGGAATTTCATCTCACTTTTTATTTCTATGAGATACATTACTTATTCACCACAAATTCCTTTTGTGTAGTGTGAATACTTCCCATGGATGAATTATATGATTATTATAATTAAATTTATGGTTATTTAAATATCCATTTTATGATATCTCTTTCACGGGGTTTATGTTTTAAAAGTTACCAAATAGGTAAAATTATTTTGTCTCAATTTGCCTTCGTTGAGACACATCCATGTTATGTACCTATATTTTTACATGAGGTGTATATGATGAATTTTAAATGTTGTATCATGAATATATATCTTTTAATTATATTTTAAGCATTATTTAATTCCATTTTATTACATGGGTAGTATGCTTCAAATTTACCAAGTGGTAAGAGTTTACTGAAACAATCTCACCGCTTTCAAAGATTATTTATATTTATATTTCATTTGATGAAATATTATGAACCATATATTAATAACTCTAATGAATTTTATTCTACTATATTTATTAATAATATATTCATGTATTTTTACCATTTTTCAACTCTTTGGTACATAAGATAGTTAAGAAACTATTTTTAAGAAATCCTGACTTTACCCTCGTTTTGGTCGGAAATCTATTTTCCTTCAAAACCATGTTTTCTAAAAAGGGTCACCAAGAATATTATTATAATCTTATATTATCATTAAAATAAATTTTTACCCTTTTTTTCTTTTACCAATGTTTTCAAGGGAATATTCTTGTCGCTTTCCATATGAGATATTTTTCCAACTTTTTATCGTGAAAAAGGAATTTCTTTTTACCTCGTACGACATGTATGAATTTACCTATTGTAAATTATTTTAAGATTTATTCTCATGTTTAAAAGGTTAATTTTTAAGAAAATGTTTTTAAAATATATTTTCAAAGAAATTATTTTCTAAATGTTTTCTAGTTTCTTTTACAAATTTTTCAATGAAAATGATTTTCAAAACGTTTTTAAGATTTATTTTTATGCTTTCAATAATTTTTCAAAGAAAATGGTTTTCAATAGTTTTTATTTCTTTTAAAAAATCATTTTCAGCGAAGAAAGGATATTTTACTCAAGAAATTATTTCAAGATATATTTCCAAGTTATTTTCCATCAAAGATGACATCTATTGATGTTACTCTTTCCCTTCTAGGAAATGATCTAATTGTTCCAATCATATTATTTTTTGAATGGCTTATGTTTTGGTGTAATGATGCTTATGAAACCTGTTTCTCTTCCAGAAGTTATATGTTTATGAAACACATTTATATTTCATGGGTTATATTCTTATTAAACCCACTTATTTTCATGAATTAGTTTTTGATGAAATGGTTATGAAACCTATCTATTTTCTATAGGTTATAATGCGATAATATGTTAATGATACCCATTTCATTTTATGGGTTATTATTTGATTGTTTATGATTTTGTGGAACATGTATGTATGATTTCATAATGAGATGGGTGGGACCTATATCTCCCTCTAATTACTTGGGTAATGATGGATGAATCATGAGTATAAATGTTATGTATGAGCCTCATTACATGTTTACAATGTTATGCATGGATGTAGTTTCATGTCCATAATTTTATATATGAACCTGATAACATGTTCAAAGTGTTATGCGTGAAACTTATTATATGTTCATAAATTTTATGAGTAAACTTGATTACATGTTCACAATGTTATGCATGGACCTGGTTTCATGTCTATAAGTTTATGCATGAACCTAATTACATGTTCACAATGTTATGCATGAACCTGATTTCATGCTTACAATATTATGTGTGGACTTCGTTTCAAGACCATAAGTCAATGATTTGTCCTTGTTTCATGTCCTTAAATTAATGTGTGAACCTATTTCTACTTATACATTTTCATGATGGTATACATTGATGTGTATGACACAATTCTATGTCTTATTCATATGTTACACTTAAATGCCTTATGCTCTTGATTTCCTTATGATTCATGTCATATGAACTGCTAATATTTATGCCATGTCTCATGATTATGATCTTTGATATGTAGGGTATGATCTTAAAATGTTATTATCACATTCTCATACCCTTTTATTAATGTTATGCTTACTCATTTCCCTTATTTACCATTACTGAGCATTCGAGCTCAACCCTTTCTTATGTTTCTTTTCCCCAGGTTATGAAGGAATGTTTTCGGTATAAATACTAGATGGGAAGATATTTACAGGAGAAATTTAAGATCTTTCACCAAGTTAGAAGATTTTTTCCAAGTTTCTAAATACAATAAACTATTATGGTCCTCAGGTATGTACTTTTATAATATACTGAATATTTATAAAAAATGATGCAATATCCATGTATGTTTAGCCCGAGTCACTATTGTTGGTATAAAATGAAAGGTTTAGTCAATTGTTGGAAACTAGGATAATAAAACTTTTGTGAGATACCTAGGTATATTTCTTAGGATACATCTTGGGATATCATGAAGAATAAGTATAAGTACGATTTAACGTTTAAGAAAATGTCCTAGAATTTTGGTAAATGATAGAGTGTGTGGTTTCCTATAAATACATACCTATTTGGATACTATAAGTGGATGTGGATATAGAATCGATATACCTAGGGGAAACTACTCTGACAAGATGTTCCAGGCTAGACTTGAGGTAATCTGGTACATGACAATGAGCCTTGCTTCCCACCAAGTTTGACTCTCCTGGGGGATATGCTTTGGTAATTTACAAACTCTTTATAAACCATCATGAAGGATTTAAATAGAGTATCACTGTGTATACAATATGATAATATTAAGGTTTCATTGATTAAAGAAGTAGGATCCATGATATAGGAACCCTATAATATTTTTTTTGATTATATGGTATCCCAATATGATAAATTCTTCACACACTATGATTTATAGTTTTAGTCAATGGAGAGAAATATAAGTAACATGGTTAATATTTAATGTTTCAGATTTATAAAGTATAGGAATTATGTGAATCAATTTAACAAGTGGAAATATCGTAAAGAAAATCCGGAAGGTGGTATGAGTATTGGCTATACTTCTAAATATAAAGAGACCGCAAATGACCTGTGAAAGGTATGTGATTTTATTCTAGTATTATTTACATTAAACATAAGAAGCATGATTATATTGAGGTTGAGTAACCTTAATAAATGATTTATATTTCATATTCTAGGAAATAGGTATTAAAAAATAAGTTGATGAAGCCTAATTAATAGATTAAGAATAATGTTGGATGGATGAAGTAATTATGTTTTGGAATTCAGAGATTATGTTATATGAATCATGAAATATATAAGTATTTTTAGTATAAGTTTTCATTAAGGACATGAAAGGACATGTTGAATGGTGATGAAGACATAGAAAAGTGATTTTATAGAAAGGTGATATTTTGATTAATGGAAGGTAACCCTTAATTAATGACTAAAGTTGAGATAATGATGTTTTGATAATGATATGATGGATATGAATAAGTAAATTAGAGAGTACATATTACCTTGGAATTGATTATTAACAAAGTGGTCTATGTCATCAAGGATGAAGTTTACAATATTTTCAGATTTAATGAATATATCCAATATACTTTTGAATAAGGAAACATGCATGTTTTTAATAATGAATTGTTTTAATTCAGGTTATTACCATGTTTCATAAGAATATACGATGAAGGTATTCCCATGTTTGGAATGTGAAAACTTTGAGATTCTTTGTGATATATGGGAGATCAATGTTAATATGATTTCATAACTTTCTTTCTAATGATTTGAATTTTCATATTTCAGATAGGTTATATGGTTAACCATTTATGGAAATTTTAAGTTAAATTTCCAATGAAGTCAATTAGATTAAAGTTTTATCTCTCTATTTGAGTAATTACACATATTGGATAGCATGTTAAAACAAATTTATATTGATGATAACTAATGGTATGGAATATCATGGGTCTAATGATCTATTAGTACTTTAGGAATGAAAAATTCACATTCCTTTTTATAGAAAGAGTTGAAGTGGTGACATTTTTCTAAAATCATGCAAGTATATATTTTCATTAAATTTCATCAAATTTTGGAAAATGGATCATCAATCCAAAAATCTTGTCCTAGTACCTTCATTTATAATCAATCATAAGGTCCCTTAGGTCATCATAGATTTATGGATTATTGATTTTCAACTTTATCATAACCTTGTTCTCTATCACTCTCCACCAAAACTTGATGGTAATATTTCTCTTCCATATCCAGGTTTTCACTTCTCACCTATGTTTTCCTATGTGGGAATCTTATTATGAGTTACTTTGGGTACCAATTATGGTTACAACATTCCCTTTTTAAGAGATGTTTTAGTTTTCATTTTTACGATGTGGGTTTCAAGGAATGAAACTATCAAGTATTAAAATGTTGATAACCCATTCAAATTTCTAGGGTGAAATTTATTTTAAGGAGGTATAATGTAACACCTTGAGATTTTGTGAAATATTATTTTATTCAAAAGAATTAATATTCATTTATGTATTGAAATTAACTAAGTCAAGGAATGAAACTTTCAAGTATTAAAATGTTGATAACCCATTCAAATTTCTAGAGTGAAATTTATTTTAAGGGGGTATAATGTAACACCCTGAGATTTTGTGAAATATTATTTTATTCAAATGAATTAATATTCATTTATGTATAGAAATGAACTAAGTCAAAAATCCCTTTCACACATCACCTAATTGGTGTATGTTATAAAGAACATCGACTTAGTGTATGTTACACACAACACCGACTTCACGTATGTTACATGCAACACCGATGTTTCTACGAAACATCATTTTATTATTATAATTATTTAAATGAGATAATTATAAAATATCCATTAAACATATATATATATGAATAGAAATAAATAATTTTCAAACATTATTTATAATTTTTTATATTAATAAATCATATTTATAATGAAAGATTTTTTTTTGTAAAATCCTTATATGTTTAAAAATAATATTTTATCAAATAAACTGATTTTAATATCCTTCTATGAAAAAATAATAAAATTAATTTTAGAAACATATAGAAATTTAATTTGATAAAATAAACTTAATTTTTTAATTTATAATTTTGAAACTAGATTAGGGTGAATTTTTTGGATTTTTTTGAGAAACATCATCTTTGGATGAATTGTAAAAAATACCAGATTTTAATTCAAAACTACATTTTCATCTAATTTATTTATAAGGATAAATTTTATTTTAAATTGGTTTAAAAGTTTAATTATATCATATTTTTATCAATTAATCTAATTTAATACATTATAATCAATCTCAATTTTAAATTTGGTATAAAAACAAAGAAAATTTTTAGACGTTTTTACTTTAAAAACCAGCAAAGTTGACCCGTCAGTGGGGTTATTTTTAAATTAATTTACTCCACTTCTATGATTAGAATTTGGAAAAATGGATTCCATGTTTGGAATTATAATATTTAATAATTTATAATAACTTAAATTTATTTTTTGACAAAAAATATTAGTGAAAGTGATTAAAATTAATTACATTGATTAAGAGAAAAATTAGGTTAACAAAGTACTAAACCTTAAATTTAAGACCCAAAAAAAACCTTTAAACTTGTAAAAAACCCCATTGTACGTCCATGATTCATCATTTAACTTTCCATTATTTATTTTTTCTGGGGTTTTATGACTTTTTTGAGGTAAAAACATGATTGCACCAAACTTGTTTTAAAAATGCCAAGTGTGTCCTTTCCATTACCTATAAAAGGCCACCAACTCTCCCTATTATTAAAACCTATAAAAACACATATATTAGGAAAATATTTAACCAATACACTTCAAAAAATCCCTACCTTACTCCTATAATCATCCCCTTGGTAAGAAATCAATCCAAGGAAGCCTTTTCTCACAAACCAAATGGAGTTACCCAATTAAGAGGTAATATCTTCTCTCAAGCTTCTTTTTTTTATTTTCTTTCTCCACCACATAAACTCTCTTTATTACATGATTTTATAAAAAAATTGTATATAAAATATACTAGGATGTTTTTATTCTACGTTTTAAACCAAAAATTACACACAATTCTATCTAATTGGTAACAAACATACTATTTACTTATACGAGGAACTACCGCCTCACGAAACAATGATTGTTCATTTTTACTTTACCATCTATCATTGTGGATATTATGATAGACACTATATTTATATATATTATATATTATATTTATTATGTATTTAATTTTATTTAATCCCTTTAAAACAAATATATTTATACTTTCCATTTTTTTGTAAATATGATTATTTCATTTGAGGAAGTGTGGACTACCGCCCCCTCAAAGCGATGTGATTCGTTCACATACTACATGGATTGTATTAAGGATGTGTTTAGTAAAATTATATGATATATATGAAATAATAATGATACTGAAATTATAATATATATATATATATACACACATATATGTCATTTTATTTTTTTCATTAAATATGACAATAAAATAGAAACAACGTTCATGCGTATGTACGACTTACCATCTCCATGAACTATGTATTCCATTTCAAACATATAAATTTTATAGATTATTATAATAAAAATATAATGAATATAAAGGATATTTATATTATGTTATAAATTCTTGAAATCCTTATATGAGTTTAAGGGATAAATATATAACAAATTAAGACACCTGTGAAGAACAAGGCAAATATTACCTGAAGTGAAATGTTAACATAGAAATGAAAATAACCAGGTAATATAAAGTCATAATAAAACCATATATGGTATTATATATAAGAATATGGTTTTGTGATATATTTATAATAAATTATATTTATTATAAATCAGGTTTTAATGAGTATGATGAGAGTCAAGATACAAGGTAAGGGAATTTCATCTCACTTTTTTATTTCTGTGTGATACATGCTTTATCACCATCAATTCCTTTTGTGTGGTGTGTATACTACACAAGGATGAATTATGTGATTCTTATAATTAAATTTATAGGTATTTACATATCCTTTTGATAATATTTCTATCATGGGGTTTACATTTTAAAAGTTACCAAATGAGTAAAGTAATTTTGTCTCAATTTGCCTTCATTAAGACACATTCCATGTTATGCACCTATATTTTTTCATGAGGTGTATATAATACCTTTAAAATGTTATATCATGAATCTCCATATTTTCATGATATTTTAAGCTTCATTTAATTCCATTTTATTACATGGAGAGTATGGTTCAAATTTATCAAGTGGTAAGAGTTTATTGAAACAATCTCATCACTTTTCGAGATTGTTTATTTTTATGATTACTTTGATGAAATATTATGATAAATATCCTAAAAAATCTCATGAATTTTCTTATCCTCTAGTTATTCATGATATATTCCCGTATTGGTACCATTTTTTCCACTTTTTAGTACATAAGATAGTTAATAAACTGTTTTTAAGAAATACTGACTTCATCCTCTTTTCGGTCGGAAATATATGTTCCTTCAAAACCATGTTTTCTAAAAAGGGTCACCAAGAATACTCTAATAATACCCTATGATAATTAAATGGAATTTTTAACCTTCTTTATTTTACAAATGTTTTCAAAGAAATCTTATTTTCACTTTCCAAACGAGGTATTTTTCTAACCTTTTTATCTTGAAAAAGGAATGTTATTTTCACATCGTACGTCATATATGGATTTACCCATTTTAAATTCTTATAATCTTAATTTTCATGTTTAAAAGGTTAATTTTTAAAACTTTTTTTAAAATATATTTTCAATGAAATGGTTTTCAAAACATTTTCATGCTTATTTTGCAGGGTTTCAAGAATTTTTTTTTCAAAATGTTTTGAATATTTCTTTATATGTTTTCAATAAATTTTAAAATAAAATAGTTTTCTTAAGTTAAAAAAACAATTTTCAATAAAAGAAGGATATTTTAATCAAAAAATATTTTTAAAATATATTTCCAATTTATTTTACATTTAAAATGACATATTTTTATGTTACTCTTTACCTTATAAGAAATGATCCAATGGTTCCATTCATATTATTTATTAAATGATTTATCTTTTGATGGAATGATGCTTATGACACTCATTTCTCTTCCACAGGTTATATATTTATGAAACCCATTTCTATTTATTGGGATATATTCCTATGAAACCCAATACTTTTCAAGAGTAATTATTTAATGAAATTGTTATGAAACATATCTATTTTCTATAGGTTATAATGTGATTAAATGTTAATAATACCCCTTTCCGTTCTTGGGTTATGATATGATTGTTTATGATTTTGTGGAACATGTATGTATGATTTCATTATGAGATGGTTGGGACCTATATCTCCCTCAAATGCCTTGGGATGACTCATGAGTATTAATGTTATGTGTGAACCTGATTACATGTTCATAATGTTATGCATAGACCTAGTTTCATGTCCATAAGTTTATGCGTGAACCTGATTACATGTTAATAATGTTATGCATAGACCTGGTTTAATGTCCATAAGTTTATTCCTGAACCTGATTACATGTTTATGATGTTATGTGTAAACCTGATTTCATGTTCACAACATTATGTGTGGACCTGGTTGCATGTCCATAAGGCAATGGGAGGGAATGATTTTATGTCCATAACTTAATGTGTGAACCTATTTGTACTTATAAATTTTCATGATGTTATACGTTGATGTGTATGCCAAAATTCTATGTCTTATTCATATGTTACACTTCCATGCCTTAAAATCTTGATTTATTTATGATTCATGTCATATTAACTACCAATATTTATTCCATGTCTCATGATTATGATCTTTTATATGTAGGTTCTGATCTTAAAATGTTATGCTCATGTTCTCATACCCTTAGGTTCATGTTATGCTTACTCATTTACCTTATTTACTCTTACTGGTCATTAGATCTCACCCTTTTCTTATGTATATTTTTCCTAGGTTATGAAGTAGTGTTTTAGGTATAAGTACATGAGGGAAAGATCTTTACTGGATAAATTTAAGATCTTTCACCAAGTTATAATATTTTATTCTAAGTTTCCAATGACACAAAAATATTATTGTCATCGAGCATGCAATTTTTTAGTATGCTGAATATTCATAAAAAATGATGTAATATTCATGTATATTAAGCCTGGTTCATCATAGTTGGTATTAAAGGAAAGGTTTAGTCAACCTATGGAAACTAGGATGAGGAAACTTTAGTGATATCCCTAGGTATATTTCTAATGATATGTATAGGGACGTCTTTAACGATAAGTATAATGATGAGTTAATGTTTAGGAAAATGTCCTATAATTTTAGTAAGGGATAGAGTGAGTGGTTTATTAGAAATAACTCCATGTATGGATACTACAAGTGGATTTTGATCTGACATAGATGTACATTGGGGTAACAACTCAAACAATATGTTTTGGGCCAGACTCAGGGTAATCTGGTACACAAAAATGATCCTTATCGCACACCTAGTTTGACACTCCCGGGGGATATGACTTGGGAGTTAAAAAACTCTTTATGAACCATCATGAAGGATTTAGTCATAGATTAAAGAAGCAATATCCATGATTTTGTCACCCTATAATTAATTTTCATGATTATATGGTATCCTAATATGATAAATGCTTCTCACATGATACATTCTAGTCTTAGTGAATGGAGAGAACTAGAAGGAACGTGGTTAATATTTAATATTTCAGATATTGAAATAATGGGAATTATGTGAATTTATTTCCCAAGTAAAAAACTCATAAAGAGAATTAGTAAGGTGGTATGAGTATTGGTTATAATTCTGAAGATAAAGAGACTGTAAATGGCATGTGAAAGGTATGTGTTGTTTTTCCAGAATTTTTTACATTAAACATAAGAAACATGACTATATTGAGGTTGAGGAACCTTAATACATGATTCATATTTCCTATTCTATTTAATAGGTATCAAGGAATAAGTTGATGAATCCTGAGTGATGGTTTAAGAATAATTTTGGATGAATGAAGTAATTATATTTTGGAATTAAGAGATTATGTTATATGAATCATGAAATATATAAGTATTTTTAGTATAAGTTTTCATTAAGGATTAAGAAAGACATGTTGAATGGTGATGAAGTCATAGAAAAGTTATTTCATGGAAAGGTGATATTTTGATTAAGGGAAGGTAACCCTTAATTAATGCTTGATGTTGAGATAATTATGTTTGGATAATGATATGTTGGATATGAAGAAGTAAATTGGATAGTATGGATTAACTTGGAACTGATTATTGAAAAATTGGTCTATGTCATCAAGGATGAAGTTTACAAAATTTTTAGATTTAAGGAATATATCCAATATACTTTGAAATAAGGAAACAAGCTTTTTTTAAATAATAAATTGTTGTAATTAAGGTTATTACCATGTTTCAAGAGAATATATGATGAAGGTATTACCATGTTTGCAATATGGAAACCTAAAGCTGCTTTGTGATATATGATAGATCAATGTTAAACTAATTTCATGAATTTATTTCTCAATCTTTGAATTTTCATCTTTCATATGGGTTATATAGTTAACCATTTATGGAATGTTTAAGTTAAAATTCAGATAAAGTTAAAAGTGTTATCTCTCCATTTGAGGAATTATGCATATTGGATAGCCTGTTAAGGCTATTTTGTGTTAATGATAACCGATGGGATGAAATATCATGGGTCTCATGATGTGTTAATAATTTAGGAATGAAAAAGTCACCTTACTTTTTGAATAAATATGTGAAGTGGATCAATAAGCAATAAAGGGTGGCGTTGCCCTAAAATCATGTAACTATATCTTTTCATTAAAATTCTTCAAATTTTGGAAAAAAGGATCTTCAAGAAAAAAAATATTATCCTAGTACCTTCATTTTTGCTGAATCATAAGGCCCCTTTGGTCATTGTAGATTTATGGCTTTGTGATTGTTAAATTTCCCCTGACCTTTTTCTCTATTACTCTCCATCAGAACTTGATGGTTATATTTCTCTTATATGTCCAAGTTTTCACTTTACACCTATGTTCTTCGATGTGAGAATCTTGTTCTAAGATTATTTGGTTAACCGTTGTGGTTCCAACTTTCCCTTTTTAAGGGAATTTTTAGTATTCATTTTTAAAATGTGGGTTTCTATAAATGAAAATTTCAAGTATTAAACCTTTGATAACCCAAACAAATTTCGAGGTTGAAATTCAATTTAAGGGGGTAAAATGCAACATCCTGAGATTTTGTGAAATATTTTTTTTCATCAAATGAATTAATTTTCATTTATGTTTTGAAATTAAATAAGTAAAAAATCGCTTTCACACAGTATCAAATCAGCCTAGGTTATATGGAACATGGACTTGGCGTATGTCACATGCAACACTGACTTGGCATACTTTACACACAACACCAATATTTCTACAAATCATCATTTTATTGTTATAATTATTTAAATGAGATAATTATAAAATACCTATTAAAACTATTTATTTTAATAGTAATAAATAATTTTCAAATAATTTTTATAATTTTTTTATATAAATAAAAAATATTGATAATGAAAGATAATTTTTTGGTAACGTCCTTACATGTTTAAAAATACTATTTTCTCAAATGAAATGAATTTAATGTCATTCTATGAAAAAATAATAAAATTAATTTTAGAAACATTGAGAAATTGAATTTGATAAAATAAAATTCATTTTTCAATTTAGAATGTTGAAATTATCTTAGGGGGATTTTTGGTATTTTTTATTTGAAACAACATCTTTGGATGAATAGTGAGAATATCAGATTTTAATTCAAAACTGCCTTTTTATCTAATTTATTTATAAGTTTAAATTATATTTTAACTTTGTTTAAAAGTTTAATTATATCATATTTTTATCAATTAATCCAATTTAGGTAATTTTAATAAATTTAACTTTGAAATTGGGTATAAAAACATAGTAAAATTTTGGATGTTTTTACTTTAAAAACTTATAGAGTCATCCCGCCAGTGGGATTATTTTTAAATTAATTTATACCACTTATATGATTAGAATTTGGAAAAATGGATTCCATATTTGGAAGCAACATAATTTATAATATCTAATAAGGTTAACTTAGTTTTTGACCAAAAATATTAATAAAAGTGACTAAATTAATTAAAATAATTAAGAGAAAAATTAGGTTAACAAAGTACTAAACCTTAAATTTAAGACACAAAATGACCTATAAAAATTTACAAAAACAATTTTTAGACATTATTCCGACATGAATCTTACATTATTGAGTTTTTTTGGTTTTTATGACTTTTTTAGGTAAAAAAGTGCATACACCTAACTTATTTTAAAAAATACCTAGCGTGTCATTTCCCTTCCCTATAAAAGGCAACCACCACTCCCTCTTATTAACACATCTAAAACCACTTATGTGAGGAAAATATCAAAAAAATACACTTTTAAACTTCCCTCCATCCTTCCTAGAATCCCCCCCTTGGGAATAAATCTATCCAGGGAAGCCTTTTGTCACAAACCAAAAGGAGTTACCCGATTAAGAGGTAACATCTTCTCTCAAGATCCCTTATTTTATTTTATTTATCCACCTCCTAAAATATATTTATTACATGATTTTATAAAAAAATATTTTAAATATAATAGTATGTTTATGATAATTTTTATACCTACACTTACACACTCTTCCATCTAATGGGAAACAAACAATTTGTTTATGTGTACAATAAACTACTGCCTCACAAAATGATGATTGTTTGTTTTTACTTCACTACCTATCATGGTGAAAATTATAATGGAAACTATATTTATATATGCTATATATTATATTTATTATTTATTTAATATTATTTAATCCTCTTACAACAAATATCTTTATACTTTCCATTTTCTGTAAATATGATAATTTCTTTTGAGGAAGTGTGAACTATTTCTCCCTCAAAACGGTGTGATTCTTTCACAACCACATAGAATGTATTAAAGATGTATTTAGTGAAATTATATGATATATATGAAATAATAATGCTAAATTAATTATAATATATATATATACATATATGAAATTTTATTTCTTTCTTTGAATATTGAAATAAAAATGGAAACAACGTTCATGCGTATGTACGACTTACAGTCTCCATGAACGGTGTATTCCATTTCATATTTATATATTTTATATATTATTATAATACAAATATAATATATATAAATTATTCTTATATCATGTTATAAATTCTTTAAATCATTATATGAGTATAAGTACCAACGATATAACAAATTAAGACACATGCAAAGAACAAAGCGGATATTACACGAAGTGAAACAATAACATACAAATGTTAATAATTGGGTAATAAAAAGCTATAATCAAAACATATATGGTATTAGATATAAGAATATGGTTTTTTGATATATGTATAATAAACTTATATTTATTATATAGGAGGTTTGAATGAGTATAATGAGAGTCAAGACATAAGGTAAGGGAATTTCATCTCACTTTTTATTTTCGTGAGATACATGCTTTATTCACCATCAATTCCTTTTTGGGGTGTGTATATCGCCCAAAAATGAATTATATGATTATTATAATTAAATTTATGGGTATTTAAATATACTTTTTATGATCTTTATTTCGTGGGGTTTATGTTTTAAAAGTTACCAAATGGGAAAATTAATTTTCTCTCAATTTTCCTTTGTTGAGACACATGTCATGTTATGCACCTATATTTTTCAATGAGGTGAATATAATGACTTTGAAATATTATATCATGAATATACATATTTTAATGATATTTTAACCTTTATTTAATTCCATTTTATCACATGGGGAGTATTTTTCAAATTTATCAGGTGGTAAGAGTTTATGGAAACAATCTTATCGCTTTTTGAGATTGATTATGTTTATGATTCCTTTGATGACATATTATGATAAATATCTTAAGAACCCTCATAAATTTTATTATACTATGTATATTCCTGATATATTCATTTATTGGTACCAATTTTTCACTCTATGGTATATAAGATAGTTAAGAATGTGTTTTTAAGAAAGCCTGACTTTACCCTCTTTTCGATTGGAAATCTGTGTTCCTTCAAAACCTTATTTTCAAAAAAGGGTCACTAAGAATATTATACTAATATCCTATGATCATTAAAAGAAATTTTTATGCCTTTTCTCTTTAACCAATGTTTTCAAATTAATATTCTTGTTTATTTTTGAATGAGGAATTTTTCTAACCTTTTTACCGTGGGAAAGAAATGTTCTTTTTCCCTCATATGACATGTATGGATTTACACACTATCAATTATTTGAAGATTCATTTTCATGATTAAAAGGTAAATTTTTAAGAAATATTTTCAAAATATATTTCTAAATAATTTTCCATCTAAGATGGCATCCGTTGATGTTACTATTTCCCTTCTAAGAAATGATCCCATGGTTCCCTTCATATTTTTTCTTGAATAATTTATGTTTTTATGGAATGATGGTTATGAAACCAATTTCTATTCTACGGCTTATATATTTATCAAACCTGTTTCTATTTCACGGGTTATATTCTTATGAAACCGACTTATTTTCATGGGTTATTCTTTGATGAAATGGTCATGAAACCTATCTATTTTCCACTGGTTATGATGTGATGAAAAGTTAATGATACCCATTTCATTTCAAGGGTTATGATATGATTTTTTATGATTTTGTGGAACATGTATATATGATTTCATTATGAGATGGGTGGGACCAATATCTCCCTCCAATACATTGGGTAATGATGGATGAATCATGAGTATAAATTTTATGTCTGAACTTGATTACATGTTCACAATGTTATGCATGGACATGGTTTCTTGTCTATAATTTTATGCGTGAATCTGATTACATGTTCACAATGTTATGATTGATCGTTATTATTTGTTTATAAATGTGATGCGTGAACCTGATTATATATTCACAATGTTATGCATGGACCTAGTTTCATTTCCATAAGTTTATGCCTAAACCTGATTACTTATTCACAATGTTATGTGTGAACCTAATTTCTTGTTCACAACATTATGGGTAGACCTCATTGCATGTCTATAAGTCAATGAGAGGGCCTGATTTCATGACCTTAACTTAATGTGTGAACCTATTTCTAATTATATATGCTCATGATGTTATACGTTGATGTGTATGCCACAATTCCATGTCTTATTCATGTGTCATACTTTCATGCCTTATTCTCTTGATTTCCTTATGATTCATGTCATATGAACTAAAAATATTTATGTCATGTCTCATGATTATGATCTTTTATTTGTAGGGTATGATCTTAAAATGTTATATTCATGTTATCATACCCTTATGTTCTTATTATGCTTACTCATTTACCTTATTTATATTTATTGAGCATTCAAGATCAACCTGTTCTTATGTTTCTTTTCCCCTGGTTATGAAGGAATGTTTTAGGAAGAGGTAATAGAGGGGAATATTTTTACTGGAGACATTGAAGATCTTTCACCATGTTAGAAGATTTTGTTCCAAGTTCTCAAAGACACTAAACTATTATGGTCCTCGAGTATTTACTTTTGTAATATGATGAATATTAAAAAAAATATTTAATATCTATAATGTCCCATAATTCCATGTAATTTTTTTAAAATTATATGGGATTATTTTCAAGACACGATCTCAAAAAAACTTGATTTCGAGGCCTGGTGAGTCCAGAATGAGTGTTTGAACTTTTTGTATTTATTTAATATAGGGCACGTGCGTGCTCTATGAAACTTCTAAACCGGTGCCTAGATTTAAAATCCGAGGGTACTATTGCATCAGGAATGATGAGTTTACCTAATAAAGGACTTAACCTCAACTGACACGGGTTGAGAGAAAAAGTTAATTTTTGGACTTTTTAAGAAATTTTAATAAAATAATTTTCTTAAGGAAAAAGATAAAAAAATAAACTTTTAGTTTATTTTATTTTAAATTTTGAATTTCGTTGTAGCTTAACGACGCTGCAACCAGAGCATAACCAAAATGCTATTTCATAAATAAAATACTACAATGACATTACAATACAGCGTAACCGAAATGATGAAATTCATTTTCCCCATTTAATGGGTTAATCGAATATGGGATCATTGGTATAATCGAGGATTGCCCTAAAATTGGAGATTTGGAATTGAAAAGAAATGATCAACATATAACTATGATGATGAACAATTATCTTACTCCCTTCTTCCATTGTTCAATCCTTCTAAGGATCACCAACAACAAAGGCGGGCTATAGATCAAGGGACAACAACGACAGCGGTGAAATCTTCACCGACGAATGATAAAACCTTAAGGTAAGGGGTTATTTTCTAAGTGATTTTCCTTTTCCCATTCTTCCTTAAAAAATAGAGAATGTGGATCAACTCACTAATAAGTTTATCTGTAGATTGATCATTTTTGTGGTTTTGGGAATTCTTTTATAGGTAATAAAGAAAGGTGGGATATGAATTAATATTTTTTTGAAGTCTACCTTTTTTTATAACAGGATAAACGAAGGACAAATGAATAAGGTAAATGTTCGTTTCTGTGGGCGTTCCTTTATATCTCTCCATCGCCTTGTGTTCTTCATTGATGGACCCACATGGTCATGTCATAATTTTCTGGGAGGTTCCAAGCACGAATGGACCCCCAAACTGACGACAAGATGAGTTGGAGCCCATGACGGGCAAGGCGATGACCTGAGGACTCCAGACCACCCTTTTGATCAAAGAATGGACCACCAGAGTAGGTCCGGTGGCCCAAAAAAGGAACCACTGACACTGAACGATGGTGGAATGCAAAGGTGGCCACTTGAGAGAGGTGGAACATGCCTTGGAAGACATGAGCCATTGGAATTGCGGAGACGCTGCTACTGAGTTGTGTCGTGTAGTTGGAGACCGCGACGACGACCTGATCACCCACCAAGTCCTAGGCAGACCAGACCAGCCCGCCCAATGGGCTGGGCCACCCAAGAGGGAAAGACCCATAGCCTAACCAGTCTGGGTTGGGCCCAATGGACCAGGTCAGTATAACTGGGTCAGACTAGACCTAGACCCAACCAAACCCTTTTTACTAAAACCTCTATAACATCCAAACCGTGTGTCCAATTGATGATACATTTGTAGAGTTGGGACCCTCTTGACGAGATGGTCCTTTTAACATAATCCAAGAGAGTTTTTGTGGATGTTGATATATGACCGATGGCTTGGGGAATCGATTCTCCCATAATCAAGTGCATTGCGAGCAGGAATATTGTGACTGGGTTTGACGATAAGTGATAATCAGACCCCAGTGACCCAAAAGACGAGTGAACCTAAAAGGACCAATAAATAAGAGGGAATTAGTGACCCGACAGATGTGATGATGTTAGTGGACTAGTAGCTGAGCAGACCTCAGTGACCCGATAGACAGGCACATCTTAGTGTCCTAGTAGCTGAGTAGAACTCAGTGGCCTAGTAGTTGAGTAGACCTAAGTGGCCTGACAAATGAGTGGACCTCAGTGGCCTGAAAGACCTCATTGATTCATCAGGGATGAGTCCTTCAATAGTACAATATTTTTAACTTTACGACTGATAATATTTCTTCTATAATTTAGGTTATACCTGTGTGAGCAGACAATTCTTAATGTGTACTTTCTTTTATGGAATTTATTTGTGGTTTGGGGTCCCTATTGAGTAATGTGTTACTCACCCCTGGACGAGATCTGCCTTCCCATGTTGTGTCTTGTGCAGACGACATACACTTTTATAGAGACATTGGTTGTCTAGGACCGGGTGGTTCCCAGTGAGATCGTATAAGCGAGGCATACTCCTACGACCTCCGGCATCTACTCTTCACCTACCCTTCAGGTAGGGTTTTTACAGATGGATTATCAGAGACCTTGTACTCCGTTGTTTACAATTTTTCTTTTGTTGGGTTTGAATTCTCGCCCATTTTACTTATAGCATGTACCTATACTCTCAATGTCCATCTTAGTGGTATGCAAGTCCTCCTTTTCAACATTGTGGGCTGGGGTTGTGAGTGTGCATGTGTACAGGTACACAAAAAATGCATCCCACTTGTAGGATAATGACTTTGGCACTAGTCTCTAGCCCCTGGCCTTTGGGAGGTAGTATTGGGGTAGTCATGGCATGGGCCCCACATAATGGGTCATTAAAAATTGGTATCATATGTGGTAGGTTCTACCTTAAAGACCGAGAGTCTATGGTTTTTTCTGGGGAAACAATGTTGAATGTTTCGAGTTTAACTTTGAAGCTCAGGGAGTCCAGTGTCGATGCAGCGACCAACTTATCCATACAATATGACCCTGAATTATTATTTTTGACTCAGTACATGAAACCACTAGTTGCATGCATCATATAGGATTTTGAGTGTTTCCCCATGTCCTTCTTGAGTCAGCTCACCAGGTATAACCTATTGACCATGGTTCATCTTGATCTGTTTCAGGATGCCATCATATAGACATACAATGAGTATTCTAGTGTGTGAAAATGATTATAGTATGCCTAATGATGAGGCATTAGTATAGGTACCAATACTGGAGATGTCCCCACCGGTAGGTGCAACAACGTTTCCACCACCCATTGGTCAGTAGTTTCTACCGATGCTACCGGTAGAGGATGCACATAGGCTCAGTTCCTTACATGAGTTCCATAGGAAGATACCTCCTAGTTTCATGGGTTAGACTGGCCCTCAGGTGGTAGAGGATTGGATCAAGGTGGTTACACGAGTCATCCATCTAGTGAGGATGCCTCTCGACCAAATGGTGATCTTAGCTAAAATCCTTATTCAGGGATCGATATGGAGATGGTGGAGATTGAAGATCCAGAAACATGACAAGGTGAACCTCACCTACACATACTTTTAGCACCCCTTTACATAGGAGTTCTTTCTAGCGATGTTGTGCTCAGTGCGTATATAGGAGATACTGCACCTATAATAGGGTGGCATGACGGTAGAGGAGTACTCAGTGAGATTCACTGAGCTTTCTCACTACATAGTTTGAGACCCATTCTTTAGGGATAGATATTTTGAGTAGGGACTAAACTGAGAGATTAGGACATCTATGGTATCTCTTAGCATACCTACTCCGGTTGGGGTGCTAGAGTGAGCCCTAATCATGGAGAGCTTCTTGATAGAGTAGGTTCTAGCAGCAGGGGCTACCAGTAGACCCGGGGTGGTGGAGTCTTCAGCTGTGAGTAGCAGGCATCAGACACGGGGGTCCCAAGTGGGCCAGACATTTTTGGGGATGACCCCAGGATGCAGGATCAGTGGTACAAGACCCCCAAGGCGGAGGGAGTCTTCAGAGGGGCAAGTTGTGCTACTCGTGCGATGGGTAGGGGCACATGGATCGTGATTGACTAACTCTCCACACAGATGACCAGAATATGGTTGAAGGACTGATGAGGCAAAGGTATATGTTTGATCAAGGTGGTCTCCAGTGGGGTGGAAGTGGAAGGGGAGTTGGCAGAGCAGGAGGAGATGGGTGGAGGTTCGATGTGATAACACCACCACCCCCAAGTGGTCCACCACAGGCTCTCGGATCTGGTGGACATAGGCAATTCCAGCTATATATGAAGGATTCCTACAACCAAGACACTCCAGATATGATTAGATGTATGATCTATGTCTTCTCCACCTTAGCTGTAGTTCTCATAAACACAGGTTCCAGTCATTCTTTCCTTACCACAGACCATGTTTGGAACTTGTAGATTCTATTGGAGCCGTTGGCTCAATCCTTACGATTAGAGACTCCTACGGGAGGGGATTCAACGATTACACACTAGTGCCGAAAATGTGAGATTACTCTTGGAGGCGATAACTTTGGCTGGGATCTCCTAGTAATAGCATCAAGGCCTTATGATGTCATCTTGGGTATGAGCTGGTTATCCACAGTTTATGCTCAGATCAATTATTTTAGATGCAAAGTGCGGTGTGTTTTTAGATATGGGACTAGGTTTTCCTTCATTGGCGAGAAGGGAGAGCTTATATTTTAGTATGTACTTTCTCAGAGGAGGGTGTAGCTGATCAATAATTATTTGGCTATCCTCACCCTAGGTGTGGTGGATGAGAAGAGTCCACTTTTTCCCATAGTGTTGGATGAGTACGAAGACATATTTTCTAAGGATATTCTGGGATTACCTCCTCACAGAGATGTAGACTTATGCATTGATCTATACAATGAGACAACAATGATATCCACACCATAATATTTGATGTCTCCTACGAAGATTTGTGAGTTGAGGATTCTGCTCAAGGATTTGTAGGAGAGGGGATTCATGAGGTCCACTATTTCACCATGGGTAGCCCTAGTATTGTTTTCCAAGAAGACATGAGATAGTTTGAGGTTGTGTATGGACTTATGGATCCTGAACTAGGTGATCGTGAATAACAAGTATACACTATTGAGGATTTATGACCTCTTTGATCAACTGAAGGGAGAGGGATGGTTCTCAAAGATAAAACTTAGATCATGATATCATCAGCTTTGTGTACAGAACAAGGATTTACCGAAGACGACCTTCAGATGTCGGTATGGACACTATGATTTCTTAGTGATGAATTTCATTATTACCAATTCCCCAATAGTGTTCAAGGGACTCATGAACAATATCTTACACCCTTACCTTGATCGGTTCATCATGGTCTTCATTGATCACATCTAGGTGTACTCAGCATACAAGGAGGAGCACACAACATGCCTTTGGATAGTCCTAGATACACTCTGAGAGCACTAGATTTATGGGAATCTCTTGATGTATCAGTTTTGGATTTGGGAGATCCACTTTCTGGGACACATCATTTTTAAGGATAGAGTTACAGTGGATCCAGCAAAGATAGAGGCGGTTCTTGGTTGGGAGCCATCCAGGAGTGTGACTAAGGTAAAAAGTTTCTTGGGTTTGGATGGATACTATCAGAGGTTAGTACTTAAATTTTCTAGGGTAGAATCACCCTTATCAGCTTTGAAATAGAAGGGAAAGACCTTCATGTGGTCAGAGATGTGCTAGAAGTGTTTTCAAAAGTTGAGGCAGAGACTGACAAGTTCCCCCATCTTGAGACTACTAGAGGAGGGAATTGGATATGTAGTGTTCTGCAATGCATCAGGGACCGGAATGGGTTGGGTGTTGATGTAGGGGAAAGAAATTATCTCATACAGTTCATGGTAGTTGAGGAAGTAGGAGAAAAATTACGCGACCCATTACCTAGATCTAGTAGTAGTGGCCTTTACCCTGAAGATGTGGCAACACTACTTGATGGGTGAATAGTTTACCATCTAATCCAACCACAAAATTATCAGGTATATCTTCTTCCAGAAGGACCTGAACTTGAGCCAGAAATGGTGGCTAGAGTTCCTCTAGGGTTATGACTTCGAGATAGTCTACACTCCTGGGAAGGGGAACATCGTAGCGGACACGCTCAGTAGGAGATCCGGTTTACAGTTGCTGAGTGAGGCGTCAGAGTAGTTTTTTGTGATGAAGATATCCTTCAGGGATGATGATGGAGAATCTTATCTTCAATTGATGGATATCACTCCCCCACTCTTATAATGAGTTAGGGATGCACAACTTGTGAATATTGACCGTGAGGCCTGACGTTCTCAGTTATCCTCAGGATAGACTCCTGATCGATATTTGATGGGTGGGGAGCATGTGATCCTTTTCAGAGGGCACACCATTGTGCCAGTGGAGTTTCATGGGGAGGTTATGAGGGAGTTCCAAACCTCCCCTTTGGCGGTACATACAAGAGTGGAAAAGATGTACCAAGACCTCTGACGGTAGTACTGGTGGCTGGGGGTGAAGAAGGCAGTGGCAGAGTTTGTTTCACGGTGCCTTACTTGTCAACAAGTGAAGTCAGAACATCAGGTTCCAGTAGGCTTGACTCAGCCACTTGAAGTGCTAGAGTGTAAGTGGGATGATATCTTGATGGAATTCATGATGGGTTTACCTACACATCCATAGGGTATGATACCATCTGGGTGGCTGTTGAACAACTCACCAAGTCGACCCACTTCCTACCCAGCTGGAAGTAGGGTTCAGTAGAGAGCTTGGGATGGTAATACGTGTAGGAGATAGTTAAACTCCATAGAGTCACATCGACATTAGTCTCATATCAATACAAACTCTTTACATAACGATTGTGGAAGGGATTTTAGGGGGAGTTTGGGACTCATCTATGATTGAGCAAAACTTTCCACCCCTAGATGATTGTCATATGAAGAGGACTATATAGGTTTTAGAGGAAATGCTCTGTGCTTGTATCTTGGACTTTCGACATAGTTGGGAGGATCACCTACCACTGGTGGAGTTTGCGTATAACAACAGACACCACTCCACCATTGGTATGGCACCATTCGAGGCACTGTATGGGTGACCATGCAGGTCAGCATTATACTGGAGAGACCTAGGGGAGTTAGCACTTGTGGGTCCAAAGATGATACGAGCTACCACTGAGAAGGTGAAGTTCATCTAGGATTGGATGAGGACTACAAAGAGCAGGCATAAATATTATGTTGATAGGAGACGAAGTCCCTTGGAGTTTGAGTAGGGTGACCATGTGTTCCTTAGAGTCTCACATCTATGGGGATTGCAGAGGTTTGGATAGGGCAAAAAGTTATCTCTGAGGTTTATCGAACCTTTTCAGATTCGGTGCAGAGTTGGAAAGGTGGCGTACTGCCTAGATCTCCCCCCAAAAATTCACCAGGTGCATAATTTCTTTCATGTATCATATCTGAGGAGGTACGTGAATGATCAATCACATGTCATCGACTTGGGAAAGTTGGATATTGAAGATGAGGTGACATTTGTGGAGTCTATGATAGAGATTGAGGATCAAAAGAAGTAGATCCTTTGTGGATGGTCGATTCCTCTGGTGCATGTTCGATAGCAACATTGGAATCTCCAAGAGAGCACTTGGGAGCAGCAGTCTCAGATTCAAGCTCATTACCCCCATTTTTTTGTCTATCCCTTGTTTTGGATTATGAGGATGTAAATCCCTAAAGGTGGGGGTAATATAATGTCACATAATTCCATGATTTTTTTAAATTATATCATATTATTTCGAGGCCACACACTTATACAACACTTGATTCTGAGGCCCGATGATCCTATAATGAGTGTTTGAAAATTTTTAAGTTTATTTAAAAAAGCATATGTGTGCGGTCTTTGCAACTTCTAAATGGGTTCCTAGATTAAAAATCATAGAGAACCGTTACATCCAAAATGATGAATTTACCTAAGAAAGGACATAACCTCGCTCGGTGCAGGTCAAGGGAAAAATTTAATTTTCATACTTTTTAAAAATTTTAATAAAATAATTTTCTTAAGAAAAAAGATAAAAAAATAAACTTTTAGTTTATTTTATTTTGAATTTCTAATTTTGTTGCAGTTCAACGATGCTGCAACCCGAGCATAACAAAAATTCTATTTCATAAATGAAACAACAAACAGGAATGCTGAAATGCATTTTCCCCATTTAATGGTTTAATCGAATACGGTATCATTGACATAATCAAGTATTGCTATGAACTTAAAGATTTGGAATTGGAAAGCAACGATCGATGGATCGATGTGAAAATGAATGATTTTCTTCTTACCTTATTCCATTATTTGACCCTTCGAAGGATCGATAACATCAAAGGCAGGATATGGATCAAGGAACGACAAAAAATAGTGGTGCGATCTTTGTTGACTAATGATCCAACCTCAAGGTAAGGGGTTCTTTTCTAATTGATTTTTCTTTCAATGTTCTTCCTTTATAAATGACGAATGGAGATCAACTCACTAACAAGTTTATCTACAGATTGATCATTCTTGAGGGTTTGGAAACTATTTTTTTAAGGATTAAAGAAAGGGGGTATATGGATTAGTATTTTTTTCAAAGTCTTCCTTTTTTTTCTAACATGACAAACTAAGTCCAAACAAACAAGGCCAACGTTCGTCGCTTTGGGTGTTCCTTGCGATCTCTACTTCACCTCGTGTTCTTCACCGACATAACCATGTGGTCGCGTCAGACTTTCCTGGGAGGTTTTCAGTGTGACCGAACCCCGGACCAATGAAAAGATGATTTGGAGCCCACGGTAGGCAAGGAGATGACCTGAGGACTCCAAAACACCCATTATATTGAATAACGGACCACCAAAGCAGGTTTAGTGGCCCGTGGAAGGAACCGTCGGTGATGGTGATGGCTGGAGGCACGCCGCGGAGGATAGGGGATACTAGCATCGGCCAATGGAAGAACGGCGATGCAACTGCCAAACCGCATCATGCAGCTGGTTGTTGTGGTCTATCTGGACTGCGGTGGCGACCTGTAACACCCACCGCGTCTCGGGCGGATCAGACTATCCCTCCCAGTGGGTCAGGCTGCGTCAGCGGGCCAGACCCGTGACCCAACTAGTTTGGGTTGGGACCAACTGGTATGGGCTAGCCACAGTAGACCAGGTCGAGTTGGTGGACCCCGTGCTAGTTTGGGTCGGAGCAGACCTGGGCCCAACTGTCCCCTTTGTACTAAAACGCTCATAACTTCCAAACCGTGCGTCCAATTGATGAGATGTTTGCAACATTGGGATCCTTTTAACATAATCCAAGTGGTTTTTCATGGAAGTTGGGATAAGACTGATGGATTGAGGAGTATATTCTCTCAGAATCAAGCATGATGTGAGTAAAAATATTATGACTAGATGTGACAAGAAAGAAGTGGCGAGCGGACATTAGTGGTCGGGGAGCTGAGCGGACCTTAGTGGACTGATAGATAAGCGGACCTCAATGGATCAATAGTTGAGCGGACCTCAGTGGCCCAGTATCCAAGTGGAACTTAGTGGCCTAGCAGACGAGTGGACCTCAGTTGCTTGACAGACCTTAGTGACTCATCGAGGATGAGTCCATCAATAGTACAAGATGTTCAATTTTATGACTGATAATCTTTCTTCTATAATTTAGGTTATACCTATGTGAGTTGAAAATTATTAGTGTTTACTTCGCCTTTATGGTATTTCTTTGTGGTTTTCGGTACTTACTGAGTATTGTGTTACTAATCCCTCCACAGTCTCTGCCCACATGTGTTGTGTCTTGTGTAGATGATAGAAAATTTGATAGAGACCTTGGTGGTCTAGGACCAGGTGGTGCGTAATGAGATCGGACAGGAGAGTCATACTCCTACAACTTCTGATAGCTACTCTTCACCTAACCTTTAGGTGGGATTTTCTGCAGATGGATTATTATATACATTTTACTCCCTTATTTATGGCTTTTCTTTTGTTGGGTTTGTATTCTTGCCCATTCTACTTACAGCTTGTACCTCTACTCTTAGTGGTTTTCTTAGAGGTATTCATGTCTTTCTTTTTTGTATTGTGGGTTGGGGTTAGGAGTGTGAATGTGTACAGGTACTCATAAAATGCCTCCCACTTGTAGGATTATGCCTTCAGTGCTAGTCACTAGCCCTTGGTCTTTGGGAGGTAGGATTTTGGTAGTCACGGCATGGGCCCCGGGGGGCGGGTCATGACAATATACATGTATGTTAAGCCTAGGTCGCTATTGAGGCTAAGAATTTAAATTTGAGTGATTCATAATTTAACAGATCATGGGGTTGATTTTAATTGAATAGAATCATTAATACTGATCTCTACTTATTAATCACCCCATCTTAGTGGAGAAATATGATCCTCAACACATTAATAATAGAAAGACACGCAAAGAATTCACTTTCATTGCGATCAATCTTGGAGAAATTGAATCTACAAAAGGATGAAAAAATTCATGAGTGATATATGTGACTACACATTTTAATATACCAATAAAGGAAGTTATATATACTAGATTCAATAGTTTAAAAATTAGAAAATGAAGCATGATTTTAACATTGGTTATTATATAACTGGCATTAAAACATCATAATTTTTTTCCTTTAAGAAAATTTATATTAAAAATGATGCTAAATCCTTTATGTTGGTGGTATTTAAAATCTATTATAGAATAAACAATGTTAAAATGGTTATTTAAAAGATGTTATCAAATAATTGATGTTAAATCCCAGAAACCATTAGGATTTAATTTTGGTTATTCTATAAACTATGTTAGAAATAATTTAAAAAATTTAGATTGTCATTTCTTTATTTTTACCATAATTTTTTGATCCTCAATTATATGAAACCATAACCAATATAGATTGAAAGATAACCCCCTTTTCTTCCTTTACCCGTATTCCACTAATATATTCCAATATCTTTGACCGCATTTCACCACTTTCCATTGTGTTTTACCACCCTTTGCTATCTTCCACTTCCCTCAATCATGATACATCACCCTATTCCATGTTATTACACTCTCTTTCATGTTCTACTTCTTTTTAATACCTACCTCCTTCATCGGACATGATCTACTACCAATATATCAACTTTTTCTGTGATTTTTAAATGGTTATTTTCAATATGTAGTAGATTTATGCGTATTAATGATATATTTATTTTAGGTATGATTGATAATAGATATAAATTCATGATTAAATTCTTATATATTTGTTTATAAGTTTATAAATATGTTTAAACATATTAAAATTGTTATATGTTTATATATTTATATATATTAATAAAATTTTAAATATATATATATATATCAATACTTATAAATTTTATTATACGATAAACCCAATGAACCACCATATATATTTATATTATTTAGTGTTTTTATATATATTTTTTAATTTATATATATGTTAATATATATAAATATGTATTAAATTTATATATTAATATTTTTAAAAGTTATATGTTTTAAATTTATATCTTTTAAATTAATATATTTAAATGTTTTTATGCTTAATTATTTTCAATTTATGTCTACATTTGTTCAAAATTTATATTTTTTAAATTTATATTTTAATGTTTATATATCAATATTTTTAAAATTATATGTTTATTTATTTATATGTATTATATTAATAACATTATATGTTTATATAAAAATTCTTTAAATTTATAAGACTTAACTTTAAATGTTTATATGTTTATATTTTTATATATTTTATGTTTATCTATTTATATATATATATATATATTTGAATGTTTATCTAAACAAAAAATTTTAGGTATTATATTTTTTAGGTAATTTATTGATCATAATGGGGTAAATTCAAGATAAACTAGTGAAAAATATGAGAATGAGGTTGACAATTCCATGGAATATTCTAAAAAAAATTGAAAACAAAAACATGATTTTCTATTCCTAACTGATGTTTTTAAAAATTAGGTGATTTTTTTTGGAATTATATGAACCCACCACATGCACCTTCAGGATTTTCAATTTTTCCACTGGGTGCTGGTGGTGCTCCATCAGAAATATCCATCTTGGATCCTACTCTACCGCCTCCCGTGTTGGGTGATCTAGATATTTCATTTGAGGATTTTTCGTTAGTCCCTTATGAAGAGAGTCTTCCCCTACCATAGTTCCTATGGCTCCCACCTTACTTAGTTTTCCCCTGCTCCTTCCTCACTCCAATATTTTTTGACCACCAGATTCGACTCCATCTTCATTCAAAGTATAAGTTATTGGCGAGATCCTCTTGGGGTCTCATCCACATCTTCCCATTTTTCTTTTGATATCTATGGATATAAAGGATTAGTAAATATTTTATAGTTCCCCAACAATCATTCTTATGGAGGGTGAACCTGCCGAAGCTTCCTTATACCATCGATGATCCCTTATTGCGATGTTCAACAAAGATTTTCCCAACCTTGTGATGTTTCAACTTTGTAAATTCTTGTGGACTCTCTAGTGAGAAATTGATTTCTATCATGAAAAAAAAATAATTTTAAATTCACATTTTCTCATATTTTGGATATCAGTTAGGCCTAGGCTAGTTAGGGGTGGTTTTATAGTCACTAGAGGTTCCTCCTTCTCTTGTGGTCACTCATTTCCCATCAAGGAAAGGACTATTTTATAGATTCACTATGGATTCATCATCATATAATCACACTTTGATTTTAGAACTTGAAGGTTATAAAATCCATCATAAATTATTTTGGTCTCTTTCTATATTCTGGTGATGCCACACTTCAAATAGAATATACAATGGTGGATCATATATGTGTTGAACATGAACTGGAATATCCTCCCCCACACATGATCCTTCATCGTGTAGGGTCAGACCTTTCTCTCTAGTAGAGAATATTTTATAAATTTTTTCCTATCTTTTCTCCCATCATTCCCTCAAATTTCATCAAGATTCCTTCTTCAAGAACCATGAACTTTACAATCAATCTTCAAGTGACGTCCTGAGTCATTTGAAGGGTCCCTCTGTGGTTCTTTTTCCCATGGATCCTTAGAATTTAGGTGAAGATATCTCTCATAAAGAGATACTTGTAACATGATATAAGAAGGATACATCGTTTTCATCCTCGTATTCCTTTATTATGAATTTGGGTTCTATTCTGGTGGAACTGACTCCATCTCCTATGAAAGATTTAGTTTTTATGATCACCCCAGATGATTCTATGATCACTGGCCCTCCAGATATCCTTGTAGATAGGTTTATGATTCAACTTAATAGTTATTGGGACATTGGATCCCCTAAATTTTTTATAGGAAAGTATCTTATTGGCCTGTAATAGGTTCCCCATTATCTTAATTGATGCTCTTCTCCTTTGGAGGTGATGGCCTTGTCTAATGAAGACACTAAACCTCTTATTTTGGATATCCGGTCTCTTGATCATATGGTTTTTTCACCCCTATCCTAGTGGATGGTTCCAGTGTTGGGTTTCCCACCACTCAAAGTGTTCCTCTGCAAGATCATAAGGAGGATAATTTTTAATATATGAATTCTTTTAGTGTCCTAGACTCTTATGATGAGTCTCCCATATCCTTTTCCCTCAGTGGAGCAAGAGGAGTAACAAGCCCCTTCCAAAATCCCCCTATAGTAGAATCCCTCATTCCATGATAAATTTTATATATATTGATGTAGATGTTTTGAATTTTTCCTCTTACCCTAAGGTCTCCATTTAAATGACCTCATGATTTCAATACTGATTGGAAATTCCAGGGGACTTGGTTCTCCAGCTAAGATTATGTATCTTCTCAAAGTCATTAAGAGTAATGAAATTTCATTGTTGGCTATTCTGGGACAAAAAATGGGTTCTTTCTATTTATATCTTGTCTCAAAAGCTTCTCTTAAATAATAGTGTTAAAATTTATCTTACTAATTATCATATGTGGATCTTCTGTAAAGGACAAGTTTGAGTGGATTTGGTTGATGGATCTTCTCATCATATGTCAGTTAAGGTCAGTAAACATCAATATTATTTAATTATGTGTATAGTTTTTTTTTCAAGATTTTATTTTAATGTCAATATCAATATTCGGTAATACCCATCTTTCACTAATCCAAAATCTTAATCATGGTTTGTAGGTCATTAATTTAACACCATTCTGGATAAATTTGAAAATAATGGTGTTGGTATTTCTTTGAATAGGGCTATGGGAAACGTCAAATATTTTTATCTCAAAACAATTTTTATGAATTGAGATACACTAGTAATCATTTCAACTAGTGTAAAAACAAATGGGTCTCTAGTAGGAATTTTAGAAGACTGGATAGATGTTTAGTCAATATTAAAGTGATTGATGCCTTATTGGGCTGTAATGTGAAACATTTTCATCGTTCTATTTCTTATCATTCAACTATTCTTCTAAAAATCCATTTTGTGACTATCGATGAGTATAGTTTCTTTTTATTTTAAATTTATTTGAAACTTTAAAATTTAGTGGTTTGGTCCATGATTCCTTATATGGCCCATTTTTAGGTTTTTCTTTGGTTATTCATCTCATAAAACTCCGAAGACTCAAATGGGACTCAATTAGGTCAAATAATAGAAAAACGTCTTATGATTTTAATATTCAAGTTTGTATTGAGTAAATTGATCATCTTGATATGAATCTTCAGACACATTGAGTAGATGAAGCTTTCATATATCTCTATCAAAATCATAAGATTCTAGAGGATTCCCTTTTAGAAGAATAATGTGTCATGAGATAATTATATAGAAACAAATTGTTTATGGAGGGAGATAGAAACATAGTGTACATTCATGCATGAATTAGGGAGAAAATAATCATTGTAAAATTTAATTTTACACTATTGGATGGATCACACTATATTGATTTCGATGAAAGTAGCACCCTTTCTATTTATTAATTATCTAAACTCCTTTAAGGACTTATAAAGGATATATGTGATGGTTCTTAGTTGTTAAATGATAATAATTTTTTTAGAAATGTTCCAAGGTCAATTGAAGGATCCCATGAACACTCAATAAGTGTGCTAGTAGAGGAAGGGTAAATTATGGAGTCCATTAAAATTCTCATCCCAAACAGTACTCCTGCCCTTAATGGATTCTCAAGATCCTTCTCCTTGGTCTCTTGGGACTTGGTCAAAGATGATGTTTTCTCTTCTATTTGGGATTATTTCAAAGGTGGTCTCCTCCCCATACCTATGACTGCTACTATCTTGGTCCTTATTAATAAGGTTAACAATCCTAGGGATTTTTTACAATTATGAGGAATTATCTTATTCAAATTTTTGAATAAAAGTATTTCGAAAATTCATATAAAAATACTTCCATGGAATCATGGGTCCTTTATTTTTATTTAAAAACATGGATTATTCAATGGATAGAACATTCATGGATCCATTTACTTAGATAAGAAGGTGATATCAGATATTAATAGAAGAGTGTTTGGATTCAATATCATGATTAATATTTATATTGAAAAGGATTTTGAAATGATGGAGTATAGTTTAATATTTATTGTTTATAGATAATGTGGTTTTTATGAATGGGTTTTGACCTATTTTATATATGTTTTTCTTCCCATTGGTTTTAATTTCATTAATATAGAGGATATTTAGATTTTTACAATCTTTGAGGGGCCTCTAGCTAGGTTATACCATTTTTTAGAGCCTCTTTATTCTTTACTAAGATCTTATTGGGAACCTTAATATAGTCATATTTGATCATCTTGTCCACCCCTTTAGAGACATGTTTGGTTTCAAAGAAATTTCTCACTTATTTTTTATGGATGACATAATTTTCATTATTAATGGTTGAAGTAATTAAATTTGAAACATCAAATAAAAAATTAAATTCATACAAAATAAAAAGTGTAAAACACATTAGCAATCAAAAGTGTAGTGTTTAAATAACAAAATCCTATTCTTATAGGTTATCTAATATCATTGAGGAACAAATTGGTATCTCTATGAAGAAATTAACAATGTAATATCTTGGAGCACTACGTTTCACTGGAATAATTCAAATTCATCATTTTTATGGGATAGATAATAGAATCACAAAAAAAATTCTAATTAGAAAAGTAAATATCTCTATTATGGAGGGAGAATTTCTCTAGTGAATAGTTTGTTGACCAGAATTATGATGCATGTTTATTCAGTTTTCAAGTATCCAACGGAATAGATCAGTAAAATTGAGAAAACTCCTAAAAATTTTATATGGTATTCTTATATTGAAGGGAGATATCATTGGTCCAGTTAGCCCAGGCTATCTAAGCCAGCCAATGAAGGGGGAATTAATCTCAGGAGAATTATTGAAAACCTCACTTGCATGTAGACCAATTTAACTTAGGAGGATCTCTCAAGCCATTATACTAGGGTTAAATTTATTAAAACTAAAATATAGAATTTTTACTCAGTATTGTGATGAGGGTACTTTGGTCTCAAAGATATACTATGGCCTCTATAATAACATAAGAATTAGTGTCAATAATTATCACTAGATTATTCATCGAGATGTAATTTATTTCTATTTTGATAATTAGTTTGGTTTTGGACTTCATTTTACCGGTTTTCTAATTCCCAAAATAAGAATTAAACAAGATTTCTACCATACCCATTTCACGGAAACAATTATCAATGATATATATATATATATATATATATAAATAAGGATCCATATGGAAGAAATCCTAGATTATCCCATATTATGTTCATCCACATCATAAGAGTTTAGTTATTTAGAATTACATGATATTATCCATGCCTAGAAACCTATTTTAATTTTGGATAATGTTCTTTGGTGTAAAAAAATAACCATAAATATGAACTTCATGATTTGGTAAATCTATAAAAAAGGACTTCCTTATGATGATGAAGTCAAGAATACAAAATTTAAACCTGCTTCCAATTGTTTTTGTTGCAGTACCCCTAGCACCATGTCCATCTTTCACCTGTTCGTTAAAGGGGATTGGGCCCATTACATTTGAATTATTATTGGATGATGCATAAGTTTATATGATTCACTGGAACATTTATATTCCTATTTTTTTCATCTTACAATAGTGTTTCACCAAATGATATCAGACATAGTATCAAATTCATGGATGGATGTTTGATTATCTATAATTCTCATAATGGTTCTTGTCATCAAGAACTTATTCCCACTAATGTTTATCTTAATTATAGATTATTTTATAAGATCTTATCACCACAACCAATCTGTAAAGGTGATATCCTTCCTATATGGGTTTTCCTCCAATTTCCATAGGCTGTGGTTGAGGGTCTGTTCAGTTCTAAGGATAAGAGTTCATGGGTTGGATAGAAACCTACTAGAGTTAGCCTTAAAATGAACACCGATCGATATTGTGTATAATGGATCATGCATAGAGTTAGCCTTGTTCCTGATTCAGGTGGTTCATTCATCATTAGAATATCTACTTATTATGGCTAGGTTTATTCTCACTATGTGGAGGCATAGTCCATTTTTATGGGACATTCCATTTGTTGGTCTCATAATAACACTATTTCTTTTGTTGAATCATATTTCTCTATTATTATTATCTCTCTCTTGGGAACCAAATCTACCCATTGAAGTATTTTTTATTCTATTAGGAGCATCCAGAACATACTTCAAGTAGACACTGATATTTTTCACACATGGAGGTATAAAAATAGGGTCGTAGATCTAATTTATTAAAATGGTAATCATGAGGTTAAGGTCAATTTTTTAGCATAGGTTATTTTCCAATGGATTGTAACGACATCATACAAGGGGATTCCCTTTCTATTCACAATTTTATAACCCCTTTACTTTTTTCTATATTTTTCTTGTATTTATATTTAGACATAATAAAAAATTCAACTACTAGTTAGTTTTAATATGAGGAAATTATAGTCAAGAGAAATCAGATAAGATATGATTTTATTTGGTTTTAATAATAATTGTACAAGATGGATCTGGTATATTGAAATAACAAAAATTTCAATATCTAATGTTAATAAAGATTTTTATTATGAGATAGAGGATCTTCAAGATGAATTAATTCATGATGTAGTTGTTGAAACAATTGAAAAAAATATCACGTAATGAATGGTTTTATAGAGATGTTGATAAACCATTATTCTCATGTTTTAAAAAATTTATTGTGTTATCAATGGTTCTTAGAATGTATAACATAAAAGAAAAAAGGGTTATAGAGATAAAAGTTTTATTAAATTTCTTGACCATTTAAAAGAGTCCCTTCTAGAAGGAAATGAGCTTCCAAATTCCAATTTTGATGAAAAATGATATTATATCCAATTTTATTTTGGTATAATAAAATACATGATTTTCCCTATGACCATGTGTTGTACATAAATGAATATAGATGTTTATTTGATTTTCCTAAATGTAGGGATCATGAGATAAAATGGATGGAAGATCCTATGACTTATTTTAAAGGAAATTTACTAAACCTATTGCTATATAAATTGGATATCTTTTAATCATTCCTCATTTGATGAATTTAGTTAAAAATTAAATTCATAAAAAGAAGCGAAGATTTAATATATATGAGGGTATCACTGACAAAAACCTATGTCAATCTGATGACTCACCATAATAGAAGATATTTCATCATGAGGTTACTAATTTTATAAATTAAGTTTAAAATCATAGAATGAAACTTTACAAAATGGAAGGAATCCATATCAGGGCTTTAATAGCCAAAAAAATTAATGTCCTATTATGTTGGTCCAATAAAACCTTTCCCCACCTATTTTCATGAATAAAAATATATATTATGTTGTGTATGATGATTTTTATTCAAAAACTACCTAAGAATTTAATTTATTTTTATTTTTCACCGCTGTTTATGAAGTTAATTTTCTATGTTTGGTAGGTGTTAATGTTTTTATTATTAAAAAAAATATTAGTTTATTTTTTGTGTTATAATAATTTTCACTATCGATGAATTTAGTGCATATAGAATCTTATCTAGATATTTTGTGAAGGGTCATAAATCTTTTCCTATTTGCGAAGAAGTGACTTTTCACCATCTATTTGGGAATAGGATAAAGAGAGTGTAAATGGGTCATCAAATATTTTTTCAAATACATCACCCATATATAATATTTAAAAAAGGATTTAAGATCTAAAAGAGGATTATTTACCCCAAATCCTTCTTCTGTAAGGACCCAAAATTTTATAAATGAAATTAACTTTTAAAATGAATAGGTTCCCTATTTATATAATGTAAATATAGAAAACCCATGCACTACTTTGGTTATATTGGACCATTATAAGTTTTAACTTATCAGATTCAAAATACCATTAATCATCATAATAATTTATAATATATACATTGAATAGAGATGACATGATTAATATATATTAAGATAAATGATAACATTCTATTGACATAGAAAAAAGAAACAATGGTTTCAATAGTAGGATATTACCCTTAGAATCCCATTTATTAAAGCATCTGAGGGAGATATAATCACTCAGATTTTCCCTTGACCAATCCTAAGATGATATTCAATTACTAAAGTTTATGAGATAAGTTCAAGATCCTTGAGATAACAGCCCAAACCTTGTTCGCTGACCCACCTCAAGAAAATCTCATTATCGCACACATTAAGCTTATTATGTTCACTATTGTAAGGAAGGTATATGTATATTGATCCTAAAAGTATGAATATTTTTATTTTCCTTTCAATAAAATAATGAATATATTTATTCCATATTGTTTTTATATTATAAAGTATTATGTAATGAGTTTGATAAAAATTAGATTTTCATACAACAGAACTCAAACTATAATTTTTTTGTAATATGAAATTTCAATTAAGATGTTCCTTTTGACGAATTCATGAATTTTTAAATAAAATAAATTTTATTAAAATATTACTTTAAGTAGTATATATTAAATATAAATAATAATGTTATTTTATGAAGTGAAAGAGTAATTTTTATATGAGTTAGAAAACTGTATTTTTCAGAAAACTAGAATTTTACAATAAATTGGGATTTTAATTTTTAATGTAATTTCTCATATATAGGTAATTATTTTGATAAAATAATCATTATTTTTGGAATTAGTGCATTGAAATTATCCAATGGTTAATTTTACAAATATTTTTAAGTCAATCAATTTTTTTGGTAAAATTTCAATATGGGGTAAATATACGATATATATTATGATGTCATAATGAAAAAAATTGATTTAATATATTATAAAAATGTATCAAAAAAATATTTCTACTTTAAAATAATGTGTTTTTAGGTTAATTGTTTAATTTTATAAATCATTTATGAATCCTCCAAAATCTATATTATATTTTAATGTTTTCAAATCAATTGTTTATAAAAAAGACTCAGATTTATATCTACAAGGATATTATTTTAATGAGATCACTTCATGGAATTATAAAATAATGAAATAAACTTTTATTTGTTAGAAACCATGGGAAAAACCATGGTATAGTTTTGGTTACGATTAAATTATTTTATAGAGTCCAAAATATATGTTTGGAAAATAATAAAGAACATCCATATTTTTTCCTTTATAAACCTACCTATTCGACCATAAATACTCACTAAAAACCATTTCATAATGAATATAATATTCCCTTTTATCTTTATATTCCTCAAAATATTCCTCCAATACCTCATGAAGCTCTTCCCTAGTTTTTGGAAACACCCTCTCATGGTAAGAGATCTTCTCCATCTCCACATTATTCAGGGAATCTTTTTATGTAATTTCTTTTTTCATTAAATTAATATTAATTGGATATGATTTTCCACATCCCTATTAATTCACTTACGATAAAAAATTAATGATATACATGTTTCACTCTCATTAATCCCACCCAAGATTCATTATGTACCTCTGTTATGCCATTGAAATTATCATGTGATTTTTCCCTGACAAAACATTATATTTTGAATATCATCACCATTTACACTAAAGGTTAATCACTTAGAAATACATATACTTATTTGATTTTTTACTACCATTTATGTATTTCATGTTCCATAATCATGAGATTAAATTTGATTAAATATGATTCTATGTTGAATAATCTACGTGGAACACTTGTGCATGTACATGACATGAAAGTAATGGGTTCTCCCAGAATTGTATTACTCTCTAATGCATTGGGTAATATTTTATTCTCATGAGAAATCATGTATGTGATTATGGAGTAAAAATTATTAGTTATAGGTCCTTTTCCACCATGTTAGGATTTCTTTGCAGTTATCCTTGAGCTATATTTATTATTTCATGTCTAATGTTGTTTCCACATTCTAATATTTTCTTTATATTATCATATTTTATCATGATTTGAAGCTCATGTTTATAAAGCTCACCCATTTAATGTCCTATTTAAATCCCTATAGACTAACATGTGATACATTCATCAGGTTATACTTTTTTCCCTTAATGTTATTTATAGCTCACCCATTTCTTATATATGTCCCCAGATTATCATGTGTTGTTTTAAATGTTATATAATTGTAAAAGCATGTTAAGTAAGTTTTAAATAATTTTGTTGTATCCATGTATCATTTTGATATACTATGTACATAATTTCTTAAATACACTAGTATTCTTGATCATTTGGGTTGTTCTATATGTGTTTTTATGAAATTAATAATGAAATAAATTGTACAAAAGATATGGTTTTCATAGTTTGTTTCAAAGTAATTTCAAGTTATTTTTGGGATTTGGATTATAAAACTATAGAGAAATCCATCTTTATAATACTAAACATTGGAAAACATACATAATTGTTTTTTTAAGTATAGTGAATGTGGTTTCAAAGAAAATACATCCCTATTTGGATACTACAAGTGGATATGGATCTGGTATGGAGGTACCTAGGGGTAGTAATCCCAAAAAGGGCACATTGTGATGGACTTGATCATCACCTTGTGAACAACAACATGAATTTATTAACACCTAGTTCTACACACCCATGGGATATTCATTGGTAAATACCCTATCTCCCTATGAACCATTATTATAGGAATAAAAATTCATATAATATTTTATCTTAGAAAATAGATCATGGATAATATAAATTGAACCGTATAAATTAATTGATTATGGAATATACATTATTTAAGAGTAACACCATTAATGTTGATAGTTTACCTTTTATTTGTTTACTATTTTGAAAATTATCACTCCTAAACCTATTTTTTTTGAACTAAATGATTTGAACCAAAATCAAATAGTGAATGGTAGTCTTATGATCTATGGTTATAGACATTCTTTAATATCTCACAACTTTAGTAGATCTATTCAAAAAACACCACAAGGATAGGAAGTAAATCTATCAGTGGAAATAGAAAATGGGGAAATTATTATATCCCAAGTATATAACTCTCCCTATCAAAATTTTTGGGTGGAATTTCACAGTGAACCTTTTGATACTCCCTTTAGAGGAATTTGTATAAATTATATGTATGGGTTGTATTTACTTATATAAATCCAATATACATTACTGAGTAAAGTAAATCAAGCTTTGTATCATGAATCACCCTCCTATTACATACAAGTTAATAGAGGATGATGAATCTTATTTAGTATAAAAAACTTAAGAATGGATATTATTGCCTTATGAGAAAGAATAAATAGCTATAATGATTGAGACTAAGGAAAAGATCATTCTTGAAGACAATTCCCATTATTAGGGAATACATTGATGTGTTTCTTAAAGAATTTATTGGTCTTTCCACTAAATAATAGGTTTAATTTTCAGAAAATATTATGCCTGGAGAAAGTAACTATTGGGGGTATATTAATACTATTAAAGGGATATCTGTATATCCTTTAAAAATTGAGATAATTGATGGGTTGACTATACCAACCTATGTGATGAAAATCCATATTTTCCTTGGATTATCAAGTTATTATCATTTATTTTTGGAAAAAATATCATGATTATCAAGCCCCCTAACCAAGATAATCAGAAAGGATCTATGGTTTTCTAGAATGATGAATATGAGGAAAGTTTTAAAGAGCTAAATAAGAGGCTAATCACTGCAACTATACTCAAATTACCCACCAGTGCGTAAGGATTTGTGATATATAGTGATGAATCTAAAAAGGTATTGGAATTTTTACTCATGAAAAATGATAATGTGATAGACTATGCCTCCTTCCAACTAAATATCCATGAGTAGATCTACCCAAATCATGATCTAGAATTGGATGCAATGATCATCATGTTAATTATTTGGTGATGTTGTCTCTTTGAAGAGAAGTGTGATATATATACGAACCATAAAATCCTAAATTATATATTCAAACAAATGGATATTAAAATTTTCTAATAGAGTTGGTTTGAGATAATCGAGGATTGAAATTGGTCGATGAATTACCATCATTGGTAGGAGAACAAAGTGGAAAATTCTCTGAGGAGAAAGGATATCACAACTCTATCCATGATGAATATTTCAAGGGATTTAATATCCATATACATTAAAAGGATGGACAGGGGAATAAAAAATGAATACTAATCCTCCCTTGATAAAATAACTACTCAACAATCCATTCTAAATAGGATAAAAGATCCTCATAAAGAAGATGAGATTATACAGAAGAAGTTAGAGAATATTCCATAGTTCATATTTACTGATGATGGAATTATATGGTTTGGATCCCAAATATGTGTCCCATAAAAACCTTAAATGAAGATATAAATTATAGATTTTGTGAATATCTCATACTATTATATTCATCCCGGAACAACTAAGATGCATAGAGATTCAATGCAAAATATCTAGTGGGATAACATGGAGAGATATATTGTAGAGTTTTCACCTCAATGGATGATATTCTAAAAAGTCAAGGTTTAATGACATAAGATTAAGGGTATGATACAACCATTTACAAACCTTTATATAAATAGGAAAAAAACTAGGGATTTCTTCAATAGACTCCTCAGGACACCTAAAGGTAATAACTCCATCTGGGTGGTAGTTGAGTGCATAAAAAAGTCAGCACATTTTAATTACAATAAAGGATTATTTATCCCTTTACCAATTCAATATTATGTAAATAAGGTAAGCGGTTGACTTCATGGATTGCCTCTATCTATTGTATATAATAGGGATATGAGGTTTTCCTCAAGGTTTTAGAGAATCCTTCACTAACCATTGAGTTTATAATTTTGATTCATCACTGCTTATCACCCTTAGAAGAATAGTTTGTTTTAAAGGTCTATTAAAACACTAGAGGATATTCTGAGATCATGTTCAATGCATTTCCCAGGATGTTGGTATCAAAAACTCCTTCTAGTGGACTTCTGATAAAATAAAATTTTCCACTCTATAATTCATATAACTTATTATTAGGATTAATATGGGAAGAGATGCTGGACTCCAAAATTATTTGATAAATTTTGAGAGTGGATTCTTATGAGACCTGATCTTGTCCAATATATGATAGAAAAGGTTTAAACCATTTAATTTCATATGAAATATTCAAAAACAATTAGTAGAAAATCTATACATACAATCACTGATATGATATATAGTTTTAGGTTAGAGACAATGATTTACTTTCAATATCAAAATAGATAAAATTAAAGTGCTTTAGGGAGGAGGGAAAAACTATCTTGTACACATCGGCCCCTTTGAGATCCTTGATCACATTATAATGGTGGACTATTGACTAGAACTCCCAAATAACATATCTGATGTACATGATTTGTTCCATGTATTTCTATTGTGGAAGTACATACCAGACCCCTCACATGTAGCGAATCCAAATTTGGTACCATTGGAAAATGATATTTCATATAAGTATCTATTGATGAAGATATTAGATCATAAAGACAAAATTCAATGAAATAAGATAAATTAGCTAGTCAATGTGTTGTGTAGGAACCAAAATTTTGTGGAATCATCACGGGAACTGAAAGAGGTGATGAAACAAAACTACCCTCATTTGATTTAGTGTGTGAAATGCTAATTCAGTGGTAAAAAATTGTAAATTTCTGAATAATATAACTGCCCAATGTTTTATAAAAGTAATTACCTTTTTAAATGAATAAATTTATTATTCATGTAATGAAAATATAGAAAAAACATGCACTACATTGGATATATTATAAAATTATATATTATATCCTATTGAATTCAAAATATAATTAATAATAAATACTATTGATAATATACACATTTAATAGTGATCATATGACTATTATCTATTAAGGGTTATGATAAATTACTATTGAAATTGGAAAAATAAGTGATGTCCTCAACAAGTAAGAGCATACCCTAGGAATCCCATTAATTGAAATTTTAAAGGGAGCTATCATATATGGGATTTTACCTTGACCAATACCAAGATGATATTCAACAACTAAAGAAAGAGTGAAACTATATATAGGATAAGTTCAACCTCCTGGATATCTTGAACCAAACCATATTCGCTAAACCACCGTAAAAAAATCTCAACATCACACTCCTTACCCTTAGATCATTTTCTCATATAAAAAATGGAATTGTATCTCAACCATAAAAATATAAATATTTATATATATTTTTTAACACAATAATTATTATATTTATCCCTTATTTTTTTACTTCATAAATTATTATGTAAATATTTTGATAAAAATTAAATTTTAATAAGACCAAACTCGAATTATATTTCTAGGTAAAAGGTAATTTAAATTAATAAATTACTTTTTAAGAATTCATGAATTTTTTAAATAAATGTTATTTTACTAAAATATTAATATTAAATAGTTTATATTAAATATAAATTATAAAATATTTATAAAAAGTAAAAATTTAGTATTTATAAGGATTAGAAAAATGCTATTATCAAAACACCAATATTTTTCAAAAAAATGAGGAATTTAATTTAAAATTGTAATTTCACATATATATAAAATTATTTTTATAAAAAAATATTATTTTTAGAATAATCATGTTGAAATTATCAAAAATTTTAATTTTCATAATTTTTTAGGATAGTTGAATTTTGGGGAAAAAATTAAATATGGTATAAATATAGTGTATGTATTATTACATAATATTAAACCAAAAATGATGTAATATATTACATAAAATGGATACAAGACAAAATATTTTTTTAAACTTTAAAATAATGTTTTTTGGTTAATTAATTAATTTTATAAACCCTTTATGAATTACCCAAAACATATGTTATATTTTGAGGTTTTAAAATCAATTATTTTTAAATGTGAATCACTTCCACATCTCTAAGGGTATTATTTTAATATGAAAAGTTCGTGGCCTAATATGATAATGAAAAACACTCAAATTTTGTGGAAACAATAGGAAACCCATGGGAAGGTTTGTGGTTTTGATTACATTATTATATAGAGTCCAAAACCCATGTTTAGAAAATAATAACAAACTCCACTCTATTTTACATAATAAACCCACCCATGATCCCTTTCCTCTTTACTCAAAACCATTAGAGAATGTATATAATCTTACCTTTCCTCTCAGGATCCCTCCCAAGGTTCCAAAAATATCTTAAATTGGTCATCCCATGATTTTGGAAACACCCTCTCAAGGTAATAGATCCTCTCATTCTCCAATTTATTCAAGAACCTTCTTTATGTATGTAATTTTCTCATTAAATTCCTATTTATGGGATATTATTTTCAATATCTCTATTAATTACCTTAAAATTTTATTTTAATGAGAGAACCAATTCACTCTCATTAGTCTCTCTAATGATTCATTGTGTACCCCCATTATGATGATAAAATTATCAGGAGATGTTTCCAGGACAAACATTTGTATTGCTAATACCATATCCATTTACAGTCAAGGGTACTCACCTATAAATAAATATCCTTATTTTATTAGGGAGGTCAATTTATTTATTCCACACTACTTAATCATAGGATTAAATTTTATTGAATATGATCCTATATTGAATGATCTTTATGGAAATATTATTCATGTAAATGATATGAAAACTATAGGTGGGGATGAAATTATATAGTGATCCAATGCATTATGTAATGTTTTAGTCTCATGAGACATAATTTATTATATTAATGAGTAAAACTAATCCCTTATGGGACCTTTTCCACTATGTTATGTTGTATTTTTTATTATCCTTAACCAATGTTTTTGATGTCATGTTTAATGTTGTTTCCACATTCCCATGTTGTCTTTATGGCATCATCATATGTCATGCATCAATGTTCATGGTATTTATTTTCACCTGTTTTATCTACCATATAAATTACTATTGAATGATATAGAATATATTCATCTTTTTATGTTTTTTCCTTATCAGGATTTATAGCTCACCCTTTTCTTATGTATGTCACCAGGTTATCCTTTACAGTTTTAAAAGCTATAGAATTTTAAAACAATGTTAAGGAATTTTTGAATAACGTTGTTGTATAATTATATAAATTTTATCTTATATGTAAATAATTTCAAAAATACTCTAGGATCCCTATTCTTATGGTTTGTTATAAATTTTTTTATACAATAAATCAGGAGATAAATTGTAATAAATAAATGGTTTGTCAAATTTTGAAATGAAGAATCATAAAACATGCTAAAAAACATTTATTTCAAATTTTATATTATAAAAATTTGAGGACTAAAAAAAAATCATGAATTTAATAGTCTATTTTATTCACTGTATCATTTTATAGACTTTTTATAGTAAAACAAAACAATTATGTTATCCTTGTTGTTAAAATAATTTATTATAGATTGATCAAAACATTCTCTGATATAAAAGTTAGGAAAAAATGGTTTCTATGAATTATTATTCTAAATATCTAGGGTATTATATTAGGATTTAATTCCAATAATTAAATGAAAAAATAACACATTTATCTTTTGATTAAAACAAATAAAGAAAAGGTAAGAACACAAATCTTTGTTAATAGATAAACTTTATTAAATAACCAATTGAGAATGATCTAAATGTTAAAATTTTGGTGTCAATAAAGGATTTTATTTTAATAGGGAACAAATATCATGAATTTAATGTAATTATAAAATTTATATTATTCAATGTGCGATGTGGCATATTTTTTTTATAATTTTTAGAAAGTCTATAATCATGTTGTGCTATATTTTTAATTCCATATGAATCAAATGCATGGATCAAAGAAAAAATATATTTGTTGAGTAATAGAGTTATATGTATAATTTATGAACTGAATACATATTTTCCCTTATCATTTTTGATGCAATCATTCATTTCTTGACTCATTTATTACAAGAGATAAGGATATGTTAGCATATATATTATAGTTGGAAGCCTCCATTTAAATGATATATGAAAATCATGAATGGTTTTATTAAAAATATTTTTTAGTTAGAGGAATATATTATTAAAAAATATATATCAATGGATATAGTTAAGTTTTGTAATGACTAATTGTATAAAGTACAACATGTTGGTCTTTATATATATGAGAATCCAGAAGTCAATAGTGTTGGTACCGAGATCTTTGGGTTAAATTTAATGTCAATTAGATGTGGTAAAGTGATTTAGGAACATTTATACATTTTAAATAACACATGTGATGTTTAAATATATATTTCATCACATATCGTTGAATTTAAGGTATGTTATCTTAAATGAAATGAATAGTTGTTGATGATTGAGTATAAATATAAATTTGTTTAATGGTTTTAGGAGAGTCTCAAAACTAATTCTTATGCATCTAAAACTTTCAAATAGTTATCTTGGTAACATTTACTAATGATACAATATTTTTAGATCTTAAAATTAATGGTTATACATTTAAATAAAAAATTCATAACAAAAAAGTACCATTAAAAAGATAAAAGTAATGATCTTCAATGAAGAAATTCATTTTTTCAAGTGAAAAATCTCAAAACCCAATTTCCTTATCAACAACATATTTTATAGGTTTTTAGTATATATGGGTAATTAGTTATACTATATTTTGTGTTCATCATTTATATTTATCTGGGTTCATTGTAATAATGTTGTGAAACATGATGAAAACGTATTTATAGAAGTTGATATGAAAAAACATAGTTGAAAAGGGGAACCATTTATCATGGATATGTAAGGGAAAAAGGTAAATTGTGTTACCGACCCATTGAATGATCAATGGACCATCATTTTGTAGGGGAAAAAATTATTTAAGTTTTGAATATATTAATTATCTTTTGAACTTATGTGATATTTATTCTCCTATTATGAAATAGCTTGAAGATAAAAATAACATTGATTTTGACATACTCTACACTATAAAATATTATATCATAGAAATGATTTTTAAAAATGTTCCATCACTCTTCTAATTATTCAGGTAATTACCAATTTTTTATGAAACATAATTATGTAAAAAATATTTTTTAACTTATATATTAAAATTTATATATGTTGATAATTTATTAATATTTGTATTAATTTTATATATTTATTAGTTTAAGTTTCACATTTCTTGTTTAAATAGTCCTAACATTGTTTTTTTTCTATGACTATTTCATGTTATTCAACATTTTCAGGTATTAATCTTTCATAAGCTATATTAGTTAACAAAATAGATATAATTTTATTTTTATAATGAATAATAATTTTTTTATTTCTAATAATCATTTAAATGTAATAAAATATAGATACAAAGATTTTTTTAATGTTGATCATTTATTCCTTTTTATATTTATAAATTTTAAATACTAATTTTATCGATTGATGATGCATGAAATCATTATTATTTTTAGATATTTCTTTGTATCCATTATTTTCAGCATTTCACTTTATTCAATAATATTAGTTAGGTTGATAATTTTCATTTTATATATATTATAATAAATCAATTTTTAAATTCTAGATATACTTTATTTATAATCAAATAAAGGTATAGATAATTAATCATTCTTAGATGTTGATCATTTCTCATTTTTTTTTATTTTTTTTATTCCTTTGATTCAGTTGTATATTTATTGGTTTGAAATTCATAATATCATTATTTTCCAACAATTATCTCTCTTTATTGATCTTTTAATGTATCCATTTTTTAGCAATATTAGTAAACAAAATTTATATAATTTGATTTCTATTATGAATAATCATAGTTTTTATTCTTGTAATTATATAATTTTAATAAATATAGGTACTAAACATTTCTCTAATGTATAATATGTTTATCTAAAAGAATGAAAATGATTTAAAGTAACATTTATCATGGTATACGTTTTTGTATTCATATAAATATATCTATAATAGTTAAATAAATTAATGAAAGTAGGATTCCATGTGTCAAAATTATTTACAAATTTTCTTCTCATTTAGAGAAGACCATGCCCAATGTTGGTAAACATTGGATTATATGTTTAATTAAACATTCACTTTTTCATGGGTGGAAGAGGTTTCTTATTGAATTTGATGATAACAATAAATGTACTGGATGAAATAGAAAGAAATTGTGGATTTTCATGTCTATACAGAGTCATTATAGGATTGTTATGTTATATCAATATTAAAGTATTATCAAATAAATAAAGATAGTTTGACTTTGAGAGTGTGTAAAGGTAAAGTAATTAAACTAATTTATTTTTTCCAATTTTCAAAATATTATACATATCTTATGACTATAATTTGAACTGTTCATTTTAAAAACACATTTTACATTACCAATATGAAATAAATTAAGAAGTGGTGGATGTACTTTGTGGAAATTAAATGGAGAGATATTAAATCATAGTTGACTTAAATATATATTTTTAGGACTAAATAAATAGAAAATTAATGCCTCAAATATGGGTTTATATACATAAAGATATATTAGAAGTTTTTCATTATCCATCAATAGGATGCATTTCTGGTATGATAATTTTTTTATAAAATCAATTGGAAAAATTATATTTTAATTAAAAGATGAATTATTCATTGATTCCTATATATTTAATTAAATAAATTATAATTAAAGGATTCCTATGTTACTTTATGATCAAATTCAAAACATTATGATACATCAACTTGAATAGAAATGATAGTTTAAAAAATTTATTTTTTTCACTATTCATAGAAAAATTAATCTCTTCCAAAAATTCCTCAAAAGTTAACATAAAGTTAATGATGATATGCTGACTTAAAATTTGATATCGTATTTGAAATTTATAAATTTTGTTTAAATTAATTACTATATTTATGCCAAAAAAATCAAATTAAACAATATTTGATGAAAACAAATTTTGGAAGCATAAAATGACTTCACTAATAATTGAGTACTAATTTATTTTTAATTAATCAATACAATTTCATTAAACTAAACCATTATAATTTTTTAATGTGTTTATTCTTAGTCCTACATCCAATACAATAGCTTGGTTATAAAGGTATACTATATCATAGTTCACTTAAACTTCAGGCTGAATATAAATCAAGTTATCGAATACTTCATGTTTCATTCAAAGGAAACACATATAAAATATTAAAGTGTTACCTTTAAGGTATATAAAAATTAAGTAGAGAATAAACCTGATAATAAGATAAATAATTCTTACTATGATATAAGTGGAATAATCTTAACCAAGATTTAATATGTCGTCTCAATTATTTTTGTATACTACCCTAACTAGCCCTATCTCATAAACCATAGAAAAATGGTGTTAGTAAAAGGAGGAACTATGGCTTGGTCTATGTGGATAGATCTAGGATGAGTTATGGAAATTCACAATTATTATTTAGGGGATATTAATTACAATAAGATTCATACACACTAAATATAGTTCATACTAAAGTAGAAATTGTAATCTAATATGAATTATGGTATGAAAATAAATCTATTATATGATATATTCATATATGTGGATGTGGATAAATTTTTAAGAATAATTTTAGACATAAAATTTCATGACGAGGTAAAAATTATATCTAAAGACATTCCATGATTCAAGAATGGAAAAATATCCCTATATGATATTGTTTTAGTAAGATAAATTATGATAAAGTTGAGTCTCATGATAAAAATGTGTTGGTATAGGAACATCTTTCATAAGAACTAGTAGAATATGTTGTTACAATGATATAAGTTATATATATAATTTATAGTGGAGATAAATAAATAAGGAGATATAGTTTTCTTCTTATTAAGGAAGGAGACACATTATCTACAAAGAACAATGAACCTATTTCCTTCAAGGAAGAACTAAACCACCTAGAAGCTATAAAGTAAAAAGAAACTATAAATTTGAAAAATGGTTCATTATTCTAAAATAATATTATGTTTTTGGTAGATTCACTAGTTGATATAAATTTTATTAGGTGTAAATGGGTATTCAAGAAGAAACTAAACATGTATAGTAAATATAGTACCTATATGGAAATACTGGTTTCTAAAGTTTCCATGAAATGTTATGGAATTGACTATAATACAACCTCTTCATTTATATATTAAGTCAGAAGAATTCTTTTGACTTTTATGTATTTTGTTTTGAAATTCACAAATTTCTTTACACTCATTTCTTAAATAAAAGACTTACTTGGAATACGGTTTCTCTGTCTATCGTACTGACTCTGTCTATCGTACTGACTTTGTCTAACATACTGAATCTATCCATCTAATGAATCTGTCTATCGTACTAAATCTATCCATCATACTAACTCTATATATCTTACTGACTCTATCTATTTTACACACCGTGTCTATCGTACTCACATTATGCATCGTGCCCACTTTGCATTATATCATTGTTTTTTACTAAGTAATATCAATCATAATCATGTATTACTTTTATAACATGCATTCTTTTATTCATTTATCAAAACACATATTGTACTCTTTTTATCATTTCCATAAATCTACTGTTTTAACCAAAATGGTGTTGGGGAGTTAGTTATAAAGTAATAAAAATGATTTTGTGTTTTCTGTTTCAATATGACCACTAAAATGCCAAGTGCCCAAGTCCCTCCGAGTTTTCCCGAGAAATATGACCGTTGGAAAAAATATGACCATTAGAAACTGAGGCCTATAAATAAGAGGTAATTTGAAGAAGAAAAAAAAATTGAACAACTCCAGCTACTTCCAAGTTCTAGATAGAGACTGCGTGACTTCTCTCTGCTTCATGTGAAAGCCTTGAAATTACAAAACGTGAATGAATCATTCTTAGTTTTTGTATTTCAATAAGTGATTTGTTTTTATTTATGAGTCCGATTAGGTGATAACGATCGAGGGCTGCCAGGGATAGGAAGACGGTATGACTGATCATCGCATCAAGGGATTTAAAGTGTTTGAAAGATAGAGGTGCTGATTACCTTTAAAATCAATGGCTTGTGGGGATAGAAAGACGAACGTGCTGTTCATCGTATCGAGGGATTACCGATGTTGGTGAGACATACCTATTATCCTAGGTGAAAGGATATCCTACTCTTTGTGATAAAATAATTATAATACCTTTTACTTTTCCGCTTCTTATTGTAATGGAAAGAGAATCCTTTTATTTCTTCTTTCTATTTGTATTATTTTGTAATTGTTTGAATTATAGCTTACACTTTTAGTATTTATTCTATACACCATATGATATAATCATTTAAAATTTGTATTACTCTGATATTTATATTCATTCTGAATACAATTGTCTCATAACCTGTGGTATCATATTATATCATCGGATCGAGAGTCGGTCTGATCATTTGTTTTCTTTTATACGAGGCTTTGTGAATTGTTTTAGTTATAGTAAATTAAGAACCATAAAGGTTTTAATAGAAATTTTTAAATATAAAATTCACCCCCTCTTGTATTTGTTCAATATCATATCCATTTCGATCCAATAATTCATATCAGAGGAGTTTTTGTTCCACTTTTTTGTATATTTTATTTACATTGTTTTCTTTTAAATACACTAACCTGTATTTGTGGAAAAAAGATTGTGTTTATTTATGATGGCAGACATGATGAATGTCGGTTCAATTGATAATCATAACCCTACAAGACCAGCTATTTTTTATGGTAATGATTTTAAATATTGTAGATATCGGATGAAGACTTTTATCATAAATACTGGTGTAGATAACTTTGTTATGCTCACTGGTGACTATAAGATTTCTGATAAAGAATTCAAGACTTTTACTGCTCAAGAAAAACTTGAATATCAGCTAAAATATAAGGTACACAATAAATTGTTGTGTTTTATGACAAGGAACATTTTGTAACGTCCTAACCCAGCTCACCTATAAGTCGGTGTCCAGACCGGTGGGTTACATGACCTTAAGAGCATCTCCCTGAATTCCAGAGGCTGCCGACTAGCAGTGAAGACCTTTTTTGTGTCTGTGAGGGAGACCATTCCCTCATAGGTAATATGTAATATCATAGCATAAGTAACATAAATTAAATAATAAATAGCGGAATCATATAAACGAATAAACTGCAGCAGAAGAAATATGGATAATCCAACTAAATAATAATCAATTTAGGAAGCTCACAAAACAATGTCATGCCGTGATGTCAGTCTAAACTGAAAGAATGGAAAATAGAAACTCAAGCATGATATCAACTGAAATGAAAAGAAACCAAGTGTGAAAACTGCATCACGAGCAAGGCTCAGTCCTCTGCCTCCAGTCTCCATCTTAAGCAGCAACAAACAATCAAGCATCGGAAGCAGCACACTTCCCTTTGTCAATACCTACAAGCATATAATCTACTCGGGTGTCAAAGACGCCCGAGCAGGGTGTGAGATAAAATCCCAATAGGTCGGCACCCTCGGTCTCTAAACCTTTCCATTTAATGAAGTAATAAAACATAGTGTGTCATTATATAATAATTTCAGAAAATTAATTAAGTGCAATGAAATAATTAACTCGGCTCGGGTTCCCAATGACACCCATCCCTAATCACCTGCTTCGGCCTAAACCGGAAGTCTGAATGGAGTAGCTGTAAGCAGAATACACAAACGCATATATATAAATCCATGAAATCAAGGTAAAACAGGGAAGATACATACCCCCAAGCTTGTGCTATAACTTGGGGTCTAAGTCATGTGTCAGCCAGGTGTGCTTCAACATACAAGAAAAGTATCACAATCTCAAGAGTCGGAAAGCGTCATTAATATAAACCATCAGTGCATCATTATTAAGCGTCCAAGTTGAGAGTTGGAGTCTAAGAATGTCCCGAAGGTATCTTTACGGTACATATTTTAATTTATCCAATACCACCAAGCCCATCTAAGGAAATATTTCGAAAGACCAAGTATCACTCGAGGCATGTCTTTACGATGAGTGCGTTATGATCTTGAAAAAAGGGGTCGAGTATCATCCGAGGCTAGATTAGCCGTATTGCCAATGGATCCATCTCAATGGGACCTTTTGGAATCGGTGTCACTCAGAAGTATTAAAAAGCCTGAGGAAGTCTCAGTCCAACAAAGCCAACGACACCACCCCCCGACGCGTAGTGGTAACTGTCTGGAACGGAGGTTCTAAGCGTGACCCTTAATACGAGACCCAACTTCTTTCCCCAAACTGAATTTAATTAATGTTTTCATAGGATGGGATATGAGATAATAAGAATATGAAATTACAGCTTGAAAACTAAGCAGATACACTCGTGCATCCCAAGGTACCAATTAAACATTGCATCATAACAATATTAACATGGAAAGATACCATATAAAAATAAGTAGATAAATGAACTTTTTAATAAATAAATAATTCAGAATAAACAACTACCAAGGATCCAATAATTCAAAGTTCATAATTAATCTAAATTAAATATTTAATTTAAACACAACAAAATAGGCTATGCAACACATGCAGATAAAGACACTTTTTTATAATAAATAAACTAGCGCAACCAACTACCAAAAATCCAACAATTCAAGATTCATAATTAATCTAAATTAATTATTTAAATTAAACACAACAAAAATAGGTTGTGCAACGCATTCAGATAAATAAAATTTTTAATAATAAATAAACCAGCACAACCAACAACCAAAAATCCAACAATTCAAGGTTCATAATTAATCTAAATTAATTATTTAAATTAAACACAACAAAAATAATATGTACAACACATGTAGATAAAAACACTTTTTAATAATAAATAAATCAGCATAACCAACTACCAAAAATCCAATAATTCAAGATTCATAATTAATCTAAATTAATTATTTAAATTAAACACAACAAAAATAGGTTGTGCAACACATGCAATTAAATAAATTAAAATTCCGAGATAATGAAAATTATAATGACCATGTCGGCACTCCCAAAGGGCTATCCACACTTATTGCAACAACTTGAAAAATTTAATTCATGATAAATAGGGCTGAAACAATTAGGCGAAACAAATAAATTAAAGAAATTGAGTAAATTTGTACAAAGTTGGTTGGCACCGACTAACAACACAATCACACATTTTTATAAATCGCAACGAAACAGAGGGAAAGAGCGTAAATTCCCTACCTTATTATCTCAGATGATCCTATGATCTGCGGTAGGCTTTGATTTAACCTAAAATGGAAGAAAACTGATGATTTTAGAAAAAAACCCAAAATAGGGTAAATTCCTTCCACGAAGAACTGTGAAATGGATAGATAAGGAGATCGTACAATTCTTGGTGCGTAGGATAAGCCTTACCGAGAGGTTCACAATGCACCTAACGACGATGAAAACAGATGACGAATGGAGGTGCGACGATCTTCCGAAGGGATGAGAAGGTGGTGCGCACCACCTAGGGAGGAGGGGTGTGCCATGCACAAGAGGGGAGGAGAGGAAGAAAAGAAAGAAAGAAAAATTAAGAAAAGAAAGAAAATAAAAAAATAATAAGGAAAAAGGGAAAATAAAATAAAATAAAAATAAAAATAAAATAGGAGAAAAAGAAAATAAAAATAAAAATAATAAAAATGGTTAGTCCTATTTTTAATTATTTTAATATTTTCCCTATTACTGCTTTTAATTTTATTATTGATTTTCATTCCATTTTCATCTCTTTTAATTTCTTTAAAATTTATGTAATCTTTTTTAATTATTTTTTAACCCAAATGCTACGCTAGGACATGACGTAAAAAAAATTTACATAAAGGCCGAGAAATTATTTAATTAATTTAATAGCTACCTGGGACCTGCAACAGGGTGCAAAAACGTGCATCCTGGGTCACTTTATGAATTTAGACAAAAAAAAATTAAATGGCCTGCACCTTGATTTAATTCGAAACATTAAAATAATTAAAATTATTATTATTTAATATAACTCATCAATGACACCATTAATATTTTAAAAACAATAACCATTAAAAAAACAATTATTAAATTAATATTGATTGTGCGTTTGTATTTAATTCAAAAATTTATTACATTGCTCAATTATTATTTACACCGCGACACAATTTATTAATTGTGAAAGTTCATTTTTATTTTTTTCTTCAACACAAATAACAATATTAAAAATAAAATTATTATTATTATTTATAACTGTCCAACAAAATTTTTATAACCCAAATAAACTAGTTTCGGGTGATATTTGACAAAACGTCTGATCCTCCAAAAGTTATACCCTTCCTAGGGTAAACTCGACATCCTAGAACTATCGGTGGTCTTAGATTTCTGATATGACACACTATTTGAGAGAAATTAATTAATTAATTTTAAAAAATTGGAATAGTAATTTAATTAAAATTAAGGAGGGTATTATAATGTGAGAGGGTGTCAAAAACCCGACACGAATCAAGGTTATACCCTACCTAGGGTAAAATCGACATTCCAGACCTAACCGTGGTCTCCAATTTCTCATACGATGCACTGTTCGAGAGTTATTTTATTTTTCTTGAAAAAAACACACATGCGTATGAATAAAATAAACTCAATATTTTTATTCTATCAGCGTCGAGGGTCTATGGGTCTCTAAACCCCACACTAACTCATTTTTTAACTATAAAAATATTACATAGAATATTCCAAAGTTTTAATAAGGATTTTACCCTTCATTTAATTTTTTTCTATTTTAGCTTTAATATAATTAATTTAATAAAATTTATTTAAAAGACACATCGTATTGTAAAATATCAGAAACAAAAAGTTCTGACACTTGGTTTTAAAAATGACCTGCCCAATTAAATGGAAAAATTTTATTTCCTGCATTTTTTCAGTTGGTTCAAAACACAGAATGCTACAACCTTCCCACCTTAGAACTTCCCATCCATGAGAAGCCTTTGGAAAAAACGCAACACTCACCTGATCAATAGGGTCATGATGTGTCATACAAAAGGTTGTGTTGCATCTCTAAACGCTCAACGCATGTTTAAACATTGGCTAGGAAGGCGGGACATAAGCCATTAAGATCTGAGCCAATGCTCATTTCCCAACTAAAACACTGAGATAGTACCTATCCAAACACATTCAGTTAGAAACACGACCATGTCATTGTATCATTAACTTATGGCCAAAGTTACTTCCCACCTTAGGTTTTAAAGTTAGAAAGAGGCAAATTTCGGGTCACGGAACCTTCCACCATTGGAATTTACTACAAGACACACCCTTAAGAATTCTAGCGACGCTTCTTACATTATTTCTGAAATGGATAAAATGGTTGATTCCTCATTTCCCTTAAAGCCTACGTTGAGCTAGCTTTTCATGAAAAGCCCTAGCTAACCCAAACCGCACTCATATCACCTAACGACGTGCCAGAAAAAGGTCCTTCACTGACCACTTTATTGAACAAGATAGATAACTAGTCAAACCACTCGAGCCAACCATTTAAGAAGATTCTCATCTTAGATGGAGACTATTTTATGAACTGAACCACGATTTCTTATTTAAAGGTATCTCGTATTTACCGCGAACACGTCCAATAAAGTTCATACCTGACCTCTGATGATGTTCCTTAATTTAAGCATCACCGAGCCTGAAAAACAAGTCCGAGGCAGACTCAGATTGGCAGGAAAAGAATATAAGGAACTAACTTAAGGTAGTCCATACACTATGTTTATGAGTGAGACGTTGGTACAATAATAAGATGCCGATATCAAGAAATTGATCGAGCCCAGAGCGGCATCGCCCTAGTGGTCAAGTTAGAAGAAACAACTGGTGTATAAGAGTTTTTCCAAAGAATTCATACATGGAAATTTGAGGTCACTCAAGACTAACCAAAGACTCAATAAGAACAATATGTTAGCATACAACACTGAGAAAACCACCCTAAAAAAGCCCAAGAACTTTTAAAGCTTTAGCATGGCATAATACCGATGCTCTCTTAGTGCATCAAGGATGAAGGCAAGATATGGGACATGCTCATCACTTAACGAAGAGTACACTAAGAGGATTTGGAGATTACAAAAACAAAAATGTTTAAAAAACTGGCATAAAATCCCAAACAAACTGGCTGGTGTGTCAAAACACCGAGTCTATGAAATTCATCCCAGGCATTGGGACAAACTTGATTAATTTAACACAGAAGTTACTGCACTACAGAGATGACCCAAAACATATTTAACAGTGCAAGACTTGACGATTACACTGAACTCAACTAGTTCATCACAACATTAAGAACTAGACGACACCACGCACATGAACTTATACTACACTAAGGTGATACAAAAGCATGATGAATTTTAACTCAGAGGATGATGTACTAAATTATCCATCACTATGGAGAAAATAGGGTCGAACGACCTACAAAGTAACTGACCATTCCTATGGAATTCCTAACCTGATGGAAATGATCATTGCCCGATGCTCAAGAACGAAACAAAAGTCAAGGAAAACATGACCACCCATCCAAACAAGGGTGTCATTTTTAAGAAAGGGGGTCCAACTCGGGACAATGGAAAGAGAATGGTTCTGTTCCAAAGTAACTCAAGGAGAAACTCAAACTACCCTTATACCATGGTCTTAAACAGAGGACATATCTATAGGTTCCATATCCAAGCCCTTTATATTTAATCACATTTAATCTTTAATCATCAAAATATTTAATCAAAACATCAAGTACCATTTTTTAAAACAAAACACAAGGTACTTGATCTTAAATAATTCCTCACGGGAAAATAGGAAAGTTTTATAAAACTTTATTTTGAAACATTTTACATTAATTGATATCTTGTCCTTAATTTGGAAATCTATCACATAAATTACTTTTAAGTAGATAAGGTGACCTAAAAGGGTCCCATTAAGCTGACCTGAGTTTATTTGAATGAAACCCAAAAATATTTGTTTAATTATTAATAGTCGCAACACCCATATCGGGTAATCTCATAAGGAACATACACAACTAGCCTACTTGGTACTGTTTGTGCCTTTAAGTAATTTACTGATTCATTTGAAATTAAAACATGCTCAAGCACACATTATACTAGATATATGGGTTACTATCAACCTATAAAGAAACTATACACTTTACAATTTTTGACATTTGGATCCCCTTTAAAGGCAACAAATAAATTTTTGCAAAGTAACCGATTACATAACAAAAAACAAGATAACATGTCACTACAAGAAGATAACAGATAGAGACATGTTGTAATCATATAAGCATAACATTTTAATTATAGAGACATTATAATAGTCATAAATGAATGATACAAGGTAAACATGGTATTAAACATGCAGCATGGAAACATGATAGCATGCTAAATATATTACCGAAACATGGTATCTAAAAAAGGCATGCTAAATAATTACAAGACATGGAATACATTCAAGGAACACAATTTGAATCAATAGGAAACCTAAAATGAAACTACATGGCATGGCACTATGCATGGAATGTGAATTCCTATGTGCCTATTATGATGCATGCAATGCTTCATCCTTACCTTAATAGGCCAAGGGTAAAATACTATAAGGTTCGTAAATCATAAGAAGCAGAAATTACACCAATCACTCGAGGTGAAATCATATCAAATGTAATATCGAAAAGCATAAATATCAATTCCCAACCTTGACCACTTGGTTATTTCCAGTACATGGGGTGATCAGTCCCAGACATGGCTATTAACCAAGAACCGACACATTCCTAGTCTCCGGTCTACCAAATTAAAATAGTAAGATAAAGGAAAATACAACCTCTAATACCACTTTGTAATGTTCTGACCTAGCTCACCTCTAAGATGGTGGCCGGACCGGTGGGTTACATGACCTCAAGCACATCTCCCCAAACACTAGAGGCTGCCGACTATTAGTGAGGGCCTTTTTCGTGTCCGTGAGGGAGACTATTCCCTCATAGGTAATAGGTAATATCACAATGAAAGTAACAATAATTAAATAATAAATAGTGGAAGAATATAAACGAATAAACTACAGTAGAATAAATATGGATAATCTAACTGAATAATAATCAAGTGAGGAAGATCCCAAAACAATGTCATGCCATGATGTCTGTCTAAAATGAAAGCACAAAAAACAGAAACTCAAGCATGATATCAACTAAAATGAAAATACACCAAGTGTGAAAACTCCATCATGAGTAAGGCTCAGTCCTCTTCCCCCAGTCTTCATCCTAAACAGCAAGAAACAATCAAGCATCGAAAGCAGCATGCTTCCCTTTGACAATACCTGCAAGCATATAATCTTCTTGGGTGTCAATGATGCCTGAGAAGGGTGTGAGATAAAATCCTCATAGGATGACACCCATTGTGTCTAAAACTTTCCATTTCATGTAGTAATAAAATGCAGTGTGTCATTATATAATAATTTTAAAAAATTAATTAAGTGAAATGAAATAATTAACTCAGCCTGAGTTCCCAACGCCACCCATCCCTAATCACATGCTTTGGCCTAATCCAAAAGTATAAATGGAGTATCTATAAGTATAATACACATATGCATATATATAAAGTCTCGAAATTCAAGGTAAAACAAGGAAGAGACATACCCCCAATCTCGTGCTTTAAATTGGGGTCTAAGTCATGTGTCAACCAGGTGTGCTTCAACATACCAGAAAAGTATCACAATCTCAAGAGGCTCAAATCAGCATTAATATAAACCTTTAGTGCATCATTATTAAGGGTTCAAGTTAAGAGTTGGAGTCCTATACAATCTCAAAGGTATCTCAATGGAACATCCTTCAATTTATCCAATACCACCGAGCCCATCCAAGGAAATCTTTCGAAAGACCAAGTATCGCTCGAGGCATGGCTTTACCATGAGTTCATTTCAATCTCGCAAAAAGGGGTCGAGTATCATCCGAGGATGGATTAGGAAAATTGCCAATAGATCCATTTTGATGGGCTGTTTTGGAACTAGTGTCACTCATAAGTATTAGAAATCCCAAGGAAGTCTCGGTCCGGCAAAGCCAACGACACTGCCCCCCGACGCGTAGTGGTAATCGTAAGGAACAGAGGTTCTAAGAGTGACCCTTAATATAAGACCCACATTCTTTCCCAACCAAAAATTTAATTAATGTTTTCACAACAGAAGATATGAAATAATAAGCATATGAAATTGTATCTTGAAAACTAATCAGATACACCCGTGCATCATAAGGTATCAATTAAATATTACAGCATAATAATGTTAACAAGGAAAGATACCGTATCAATATAAGCAGATAGATGCACCTTTTAATAAATAAATAATTTAGCATAAACAACTACCAAAGATCCAATAATTAAAAGTTCATAATTAATCTAAATTAATTATTTAAATTTAACACAACAAAATAGGTTGTGCAACACATGTAGATTAAGACACTTTTTAATAATAAATAAACCATCACAACCAACTACCAAAAATCCAAAAAATCAAGGTTCACAATAAATATAAATTAATTATTTAAATTAAACACAAAAAATAGGCTATGAAACACATGGAGATAAAGACACTTTTTAATAATAAATAAACCGACACAACCAACCACCAAAAATCCAACAATTCAAGGTTCATAATTAATATAAATTAATTATTTAAATTAAAAACAACAAAAATAGGCTATGCAACACATCAAGATAAAGAATATTTTTAATAATAAATAAACCAGCCCAACCAACTAACAAAAATCCAACAATTCAAGGTTCATAATTAATCTAAATTAATTATTTAAATTAAACACAACAAAAATAGGCTGTGCAACACATGCAATTAAATAAATTAAAAGTCTCGGCTAACAAAAATTATACCGACCACATCAGCATGCCCAAAGGGGTTCCTGAACTTATTGCAACAACTTAAAAAATTTAATTCATGATAAATAGGGCTGTGACAATTAGGAGAAACAAATAAATTAAAGAAATTGAGTGAATTTGCACAAAGTCGGTAAGCACTCACTAACATCATAATCGTGCGTTTTTATAAATCGCAACGAAATAGAGGGAAAGAGAGTAGACGCCCTACCTTATTGTTACATATGATCCTATGATTTGCAGTAGGCTTTGATTTGACCTAAAATAGAAGAAAACAGGTGATTTTAGAAAAAAACACAAAATAGGGTAAATTCCATCTCTTTTAATTTCTTTAAAATTTCTTTAATCCTTTTTAATTATTTTTAACCCAAACATTGTGCTAGGGAACGACTTAAATTTTTTTTTACATAAAGGTTGAGCAATTATTTAATTAATTTAATTGCTACTCGGGACCCGCAACAGGGTGCACAAACACGCACCCTGGGTCGCTTTAAGAATTAAGACAACAAAAAATTAAATGTCCCTCACCTTGATTTTTTATATACGTTAAAATAATTAAATTTTTTATTATTTAATATAACTCATCAATGACACCATTTATATTTTGAAAATAATAACCTTTAAAAAAAATAACATTTATTAAATTAATATTGATTTCTCTTTTGTATTTAATTCGAACATTTATTACATTGCTCAGTTATTATTTACACCGCGACACAATTTATTAATTGTGAAAGTTTATTTTTATTTGTGTTCTTCAACAAAAATAATAATATTAATAATAAAATTATTATTATTATTTATAACTATCCAACAAAATTTTTATAACCCAAATAAACTAGTTTTGGGTACGATTTGACAAAATGTCTGATCCTCGCAAAGGTTATACCCTGCCTAGGGTAAACCCCACATCCCAGAACTATCAGTGTTCTTAGATTTCTGATACGATGCACCATTTGAGAGAAATTAATTATTTATTATTAAAAAATAGGAAAAATAATTTAATTAAAAATAATAAGGGTATTATCATGTGTGAGGGTTCCAAACACCCGATGCGAATCAAGGTTATACCCTAACTAGGGTACACCTGATGTTCCAGACCTAAAGGTGGTCTCAGATTTCTCATACGATGAACCGTTTGATATTTATTTCATTTTTGTGAAAGAAAACACACACATGTATGAATATAATAAATTCAATATTTTTATTCTATTAATGCCGAGGGTCTATGGGTCTTTAAACCCAACACTGACTCATTGTTTAACTCTGAAAATATTACTTAGAATATTCCAAATTTTTAATAAGGATTTTACCTTTCATTTAATTTGTTTATATTTTAACTTTAATCTAATTAATTTATTAAAATTTATTTTAAAGACACATCACAGTGTCCACTATCAGAAACAAAAAGTTTTGACACTCGGTTTTAAAACCGACGTTCCCAGTTAAATGGAAAATTTTTATTTATCATGTTTTTTCATCTAGTTAAAAACATGGAACATTACACATTTACATTAAAATATCTTCATGTGAAGCTGTAAATAGTATATGGAAGAAATTGGAGATTACACATTTTGGTAGTTCCAAAGTTGTTGAAACAAGAAGAGCTATGCTAAGAGGTAATTATCAAGCTTTTGAATTTCCTTATGATGAACCAGTAGTTAAGGTTCAACAAAGATTTATGAAAATAGTCAAAAGTATTCAAGATGTGGGAGAGAAAAATTTAGAAGATGAAGTATTATTTGAGACGATCATAGAAATTATTCCAAATGAATCGGAATCTAAGAGGATCGTAGTTGATGAATCTAGAAAGATTACAAATATTATTCTTGATGATCTTTTTGGAACTCTATTTCAAAATGAAGGAATACTTAAGAGAGATGAAGATAAAGTGAAAAAGAATAATGGGGGAGTAGAATTCACTACTATATCAAATCCTACCAAGTCTCAATCTCCTATGAAAACTAAGTCAAGAAAGAGGAAGGTTGATGTCTTATTAGAATCTAGTGATACTGACCAGTCAGAGAATGTTCCTCAAAATATGGATAGAAGAATGAATAAATTTTTTGGAAAGAGGGATTTTCAATATAGATATAAAAATACTTCCAAAGGTAACAATGATATGAAATATTATGAAGTCACATGCTAAGAATGTAAAAGAGCAGGTCACATTCGACATGATTATTCTATGCTGAAAAGAACGGATAGAAAGGAAAGACATTCAGAGAAGAATAAGAAAAAATATTGTATGTCCAAAGGAAATAAAGTCTTGAAAGTTAATGAATCCTCAAGTTCTAGTGGTGGTTATTATTATGAATACTCTTCTAATAGTGATTTATCAAATCATAAGAATGTTAGCCTCTTTGCCAAAACTCCTTAAAATTTCTTAATGGACAGAGTACATAGTTCTTAATATCTTAGAAATATGTCTTTGAGTTACAATTATCCTGAAAAAGATTATTCTTCTGGTGAAGAACCATCCTCATCAGAGAATGATAATTCTTTACCTTTTTATGAAGATGTTTCTAGATTTTATAAACATTTAGAAAATGAAAATTGTAAAGTTTCTAGAAAACATGAAAAAGAAAATTCCAGGATTGATATTTTAACAAGAGAAATATTAGATCTCTCTAAATATCTTGATTCTAAAACTCTTGAGATTGAATGTTTTTCTAAAAACCTTGAAAAAGTAAATTTTGAAAAGAACAAAATTTCTCAAGATTTTTGGTAATATGATTTTTGAGAAAACCATTTTAGAAAAAAAATCAATTCTAAAACTAATAAAAATGAGGATAAGAATTTGGTCATCAGACTAAAATCAGATATTTTTTCTCTTAATAAACTTTTATCAAAATTCACTACTAGAAGGAAAGATTTTGATAAAATGTATTCTCAAATTCATCCTTTAAGAAATAGTTCTGGAATTGGTTATACTCATTCAAAACCAGTCTTTAGTAAAAACTATTTTGTTCCCCAAAGTGTTCCATTCTGCACTAAATGTCAAAGTGGTGGACATTGGGAAATAAATTGTTCTTTAAATAAAACAAAATCTTTGGGTTTCCACAAAAAACAATTTTCAAAATAAATGTGGATTCCAATTTTTTTCTATATAATGTTTCCATACCCAAACCAGTTTGGATTCCAAAAGTTTAATTGTTTTTTTTTCAGAAAAAAACAAGAAATAATAAAAATAAATGGTACAAAAATAGTGGATGTTCTAGGCACATGAATGGAAACAAAAACTTCTTTGAAAAAGTTATCCAGATGAAAGGAGGAAAAGTTACCTTCAGGTATAATGCTCAAGGAAATATTGTTGGAATATGTAATATCATTTTCCTTGGAAATTTTTTGATTTTGAATGTTTTGTTTGTTAAAGTTATTAAGCACAACTTCATTATCATAAGTCAATTATGTGATGAAGGTTAACTTGTGAATTTTAGGAATGATAAATTAATAGTTCAAAATTCCAAGGATGAATTAATTCTATCTTCTCAAAGGCATGAGAATGTTTACACTTTGAACACAGAAGACCTTAGGAGCTAAGAATTTCCTTGTATAAGTGCAATGGAAGACCAATATTGGTTATGGCATAGAAGACTAGGAAACTATAATTTTAGAAATTTATATAAAATCTCTATGAAAGGACTTGTTAAAGATATACCTGAGCTTAGGTAAGATTATTCTAATGTTTGTGACCCTTATCAATATGGTAAACAACATATGTTAAGCTTTAAATCAATCAGTGAAGTCACAACTACCGATGCATTATAGTTAGTGAACATGGATCTTTTTTTCCAACACAAACTAGAAGTATTGGAGGCAAGTACTATGTATTTGTCTTATTTTATGATTATACTACATTTAAATAAGTATATTTTCTCGATAAAAAGTCATAATATTTTTGTATATTTAAAACTTTTGTTACTAAAGTTAAAATCATAAAAACCTACCATTGATAACTATCCTAAGTGATCATGGTGGAGAATTTGTAAATTCTGTTTTTGATACATTTTGTAGTAAAAAAGTTATTACTCACAATTTTTCTACACTAAGAACACCTCAAAAAAATGGTGTTGGTGAAAGAAGAAATATAATTCTTTAAGTGATAATAAGAACCTTGTTGAGTGAATGATCAATTGCAAAACATTTCTAGGAAGAAGATGTTAGTACTACTTTTTATACTATAATCAGAGTTTTAATTTGACCTTTTCTTAACAAAACTCTTTATGAGTTATAGAAAAGATGAAAAACAAAAGTTTCACACTTCAAAGTATTTGGTTGAAAAGTAATTATTTTAAATACAAAAGATAACTTATATATGTTTTCACCCAAATATGATGAAGGAATATTTTTAGTCTATTACACCGCTTTTAAGGATTAAAGAGTTTTTAATAAAAACACTTGTGTTGTTGAAGAAATAATACATGTTATGTTCGATGAAACAAATCCTTTTGTTTTAAAAAATCCTCAAAATGTTGCTTCTGAAGTGTTTTCCAGAACAAATTATCAACTTATAAAAGATTCTTCAAACATTTTAAATACTCAATAAATTGTTTCTGAGACATTTACACCTGAAGACTTTCTACCTTATGTTGATGAGAAGTTTTTTCAAAATCCAAATTAGTTATTTCTTAGGAATCATCCCAGTGATAAAATCATTGGTGATGTAAATCAACTAGTAAGGAATAGAAACTCCTTAAGAAATGAAATAGAACATCTAGATTTTCTAACTCAATTTTAACCTAAAACTCCAAGTGAGGCCATAGGTGATGAGGATTGGATTAAGGAAATGCAAGATGAACTAAATGAATTTGAAATGAATAATGTCTGGAAATGATTTTGAATTAAAATGTTATTCAGATGATAAATTTGGTGGTTGTAGAAAGGATATAAAGAGTATTTCTGGAACTTTTCACTTTCTAGGAGATTATTTAGTTTCTTGGTTATGAAGAAAACAACACTCAGTTTCACTCTCCACTAATGAAGCTGAATATGTAGTAGTTAAATTTTGTTTTTATCAAGTATTGTGGATGCAACACACACTCACAGACTATGGTATGAGTTTTACTAAAACTCAAATATTGTTTTTTAACACAAGTTCCATTTCTCTAAGTAAAAACCCTACACATCACTCTCATGAAAAACACATAGATATTATGCATCACTTTCTTAGGTATTACACAAAAAAAAGAGATATCATTTTATAATTCATCAGAACGCAAGAACAACTTGCTGATATTTTCACAAAACCATTACCTTCCGATAGATTTGATTTTATTAAACAAAAATTAAGAATTATTAAATTAAAATAATAATTCACATCTACTTTTTTGTTTTTAAAATTCTCCTTACATTAAATATTAATCTTCTTAGGGGGAGATCATTTGTCTTTTTTTATATTATTTTATCTATTTTTTCTTTCTTATTTCATATTTTTTTTATTTTTTTTTATTTTTACAATTTTATATTTTGTATCTTACCTTAATTATTTAAGACTATATATCTACTCATTTCATTATTTGTTCTATTTTTATGTTATATCTTTCAGTATCACCTTTTCTAGTTCAAAGTTTCTGCATATCAGCTTAAAACTCAGACTATCAGCTTGATAGTTTGTCTATCAGCTTGACAACCTATGGTAATGACTTTTTTCCCATTAGCTTGACAACCTATGGTAATGAATTTGTTTCCCATCAGATTGATAACCTATGGTAGTGACTTTATTTCCCATCGGCTTTACAACCTATAGTAATGACTTTGTTTCCCATCGTCTTGAAAAACTATGGTAATGATTGTTTTCCATTGGTCTAACAATTGATCGAATTTACTTTCTTTTTCATTGGTTTTATGTTTGATTTTATTATCTTTTAATTATTTCAACTATTTATTTATTGTATTGTATTATGTTTTTACATTAATAATACTATGAAACCAACAAATTACTTGAAATCTCCGACAGGTATATTTTCTTTTCTTTTTGTATTTCTTTTCTTTTGAGTTATTGTTTCTTGTTTTTAATTTTTTTAATTTTTTTTTAATTTTTCTTAAAAATAATCTTTTTTTCTCCACCATTGGATTATTTATCTTATAATATTAACCATAGAAGAACAAAAGTCACCCAAATTCTCCTATAAATAGAGAACTCCCCTCCTCGAACCCACACCAGTTCTTCAGATTTCTCGATGAAGCTCTTCTCCCCTTCTTAAGACTCGGTACGATCATTTATTTTTCTAATAACTTTATGTCTCAATATTCTAACAATACTCCTACCAATTTTTCTTCAAGGACTTTCTCATAAATGTATTTTTTCAAAGAAAGGTTTATCACTTGAGATTTCTTTAATAGCTATAACTCAACAATCAAAAGAATTATTTTATTCCAAGGCTGGGAACATCTTTGTGTCGAGAAACCCATATCTTAGGATTAGATTATTGTTGAAGAGGTTAGAAAGTTCTACAATACCGTGTATTTTGATAAGGATATAATGATTAACTTTTCTGTGTATGATAGAAAGTTTTCCATGTCAGTAAAATAAGCAACACATTAACTCAATGTTCTTACTGAAGGTGACTTCTTTTATCCTTATCATAAGATACCTGAAGAAGTTGGTATATTTAATAAAGGAATATTTGAAAAATCAATTTTTCTTATCAATGAGGAGAAAATAAAAGTATACCATATCTCTATAGACAACCGATTTATTGTCCTTTGGATGTAAGGGTTTCTAATTCCAAGGAAAGGGGATAGAGAAAATCTTAAGGTTTCTGACATCTTTATGTTATATTATCTTGTAAATATGAGAAAGGTAAATCTAATGGGTTACATTTTCGAAACAATCAAGAACGTGAAGTCTAGAGAAATTAATTCTCATATTATCATGTATCTAACTATTCTCAAAAAGTTTATTCTTGAAAGTTTGAAGTTTTGAAATATTCCAATGAAAGTAGAATTGAAAGAGATAAAGGATTCTTGGATAATCAAGGACACGATAAAGAAATTGAATGTTTGTTTTGATGAAATGTCAAAACTCTTCATTAAATATGTGGAATAATTAGCACCAAATCAATCAAAACCACTTCTAATAGAATCTTCTACAACATTTTTAGTTTCTCAAAAGTTAGATCCTCAAATCAGTAAAAATACTAATAATAAAACCAAATACAATAAATAGGTTGTATCCAAGTGGAGAAAGGAGAAGTAACAAAGAAAATAAGGTGGTCATAAATTTGGTCTTGATCTAACTAAAGCTCTAGCTGAGAAGATGAGAATAAAATATACTCTATAGGGTGAGAAAAAGAAGAATAATATTTTGAAAAGAAAAGATCAAGAATTTGATGTTGCCAAAATTATAAAAAGTGTTGAGTTAGCAAGAGATCAACTGATAGAAGAAGTTCAACAAGAACCAATTGTACATAATTTTCCAGAGAAAGAAAAAGGGAAAGAAATTGTACAATAAGTTATTCAATCGGCTTCACAACATGAAATTAAAGAAGAGGAATATGAATTTCTTATAGAATATTTTCAGAGTTATAAGAAAATTAGAGAATAATATTCTCTTAAAAAACAATGTAAAGGATTTCAAAAATAGAATCCTCATGCTGATCAAGCACCAGTTCAATCCTTAGAAACTCAATAAGAAAGAGTTCCCTCTCCAGTCAGGCAAGGGGATCAAATTTATCATGCTGAGAAAGTAATTGTCATCAGTGACAAAATTGAATAAGAAATAGTTGAAAAAGAAGTAGAAAAGGATAAAAAGGAAAAAGAGAAAGGAAAAGGAAAATATCTTGATGAATACTCAATCCAAACAAATAAAATTAAATTGTACGATGATGATACTGATTCAGAACACACAATTTCTTTGAAGAAAAGTGATTACACTATTTATGTTTTAAGAATAATTGAGAAGACTATTCCATACTTTCCCATAATAGAATCAAAGATTGATTTCATTATAGATAATCAAAGGATGAAATTTGGTTCAATAAGAGATCTCAAAAAGAGAGTAATTTCAATAGAGGTTGATCTAAATGTTTTGAGTGGTAGTTCTGTTTCTCATAAGTAGGCTTGCAACAAGATGACCATATAGTCATACAAAACATAAATCTCCGTGAATGAACATGAGGAATCAATTGAAGACTTAAGGATTCTTTCAAATAATATTAATATTGCTTTCAATAAGCTCGATAAGGAAATAATTGAAAGGTCGAATCAGATCCCAAAATCTCATAGTGCTAATGCTCATTAAGTGAAAGAGTTTCAAGAAATATTCACCGATTTCCAGTCAATTTTTTTGATGGTTTCATCTTTCAAAGATGAAATAGTTTTGTTAAAGAAACAAAACACTTTTTTGACTGAATAAAATAATAATATTCAGTATAGGATAGATACTCTTGAAGAAGTGATTAGAATTCAAGAAGAGACCATCAAAAACCAGGATCTACTTTTTGCAGACCAACAAGAGGTTCTCAAAACATAGGGTGTTTCTATCTTGGAGGAAAATAAATAAATTAATAAAATGAAGGCCGTTATCCATGAGTTGATTAAGAAAGAAAAATAAAGAGAAAAAAATGAATGTTTTTCTGTATCTTTCTTTATTGATTGTCATTTGAAATTCTATAGTCTTTTGAAAATTCATTGAGGTTTATGTTTTCATTTACATTGTTTTTCATTTTGTTTCTTTCACCCCCTTTCAGGAAACTCAAGATTATCCCATTTTTTTGTAAATAACAAAGGGGGAGAATGTTTTATAAAATAAGGAGTAATTTTTTTACAAAGGGGGATAATGGTTAATGTAAAAAGTAATAAATTAAAGAGAAGAATAATCAAAACCATGTAAAATATATATGAATAAAATTCTTAGGAAAGTCTATACCTAAGGGGGAGTTAGTTTTATTCATTTCTCTATTCAGAAGATTTTGCATAACTCAGGGGGAGATAAGTATTTCTTTCTAGTTTTAATTTTATCTTTGTGATTTCCATAAAGGGGGAGATTCTTAAGTCAAAAGTATTATTTGGAATTTTGTGTCTTTTATTTTGGAAATAAAAAATTTATTTATACTAATTTCTTAAATAAAAGACTTAATTTGAATATGATTTCTCAGTATATTGTACCGACTTTGTCTATCATACTGAATCTGTCAATTATACTAACTCTGTCTATCATACTGACTCTATCCATCATACTGACTCTATCTATCGTACTGACTCTATCCATCATACAGACTCTGTCTATCATACTGACTCTGAATATCGTACTCATTGTGTCTATCGTACACACATTATGCATCATACCCACTTTTCATCATATTAGTGTTTTGAACTAAGTAATATTAATCATACTCATGTGTTACTTTTATAAAATGAATGTATTTATTCGTTTATCAATAAACATATTTTAATCTTGTTATCATTTTCATATATCTATTGTTTTAACGAAAATGATGTCGTGGAGTTAGTTATAAACTAATCAAAACAATGTTGTGTTTTCTATTTCAATATGACCATTACAATGCCAGGTGATCAAGTCCCACCAAGTTTTCCTGAGAAATATTACTGTTGGAGAAAATATGACCGTTGGAACGTGAGGCCTATAAATAAGAGGTCATTTGAAGCAGAGAAAAAAACATGAACAACTTCAGCTACTTCCAAGTTCTAGAGAGAGGCTGTGTGACTTCTCTTTGCTTCATGGGAAAGCCTTTAAATTAAAAAACGTGAAAAAATCATTCTTAGTTTTTTGTTTTTAAATAAGTGCTTTGTTTTTCTTTGTGTGTTTGATCAGGTGATAACGATCGAGGGCTGTCGGGGATAGGAAGACGGTGAAACCGATCATCATGTCGAGGAATTTCAAGTGTTTGAAAGAAAGAGGTGTCAATTACATGTAAAATCAAGGGTTTGTAGGGATATCAAAATGGACATGCCAATCATCACATCGAGGGATTACCGGTGTTGGTGAGACAGACCTATTATCCTAGGTGAAAGGATACCCTAATATTTGGGATAAAAGAATTGTAATACCTTTAACTTTTCCGTTGCTTATTATAATAGAAAGAGAATAATTTTATTTCTTCTTTATATTTGTATTCTTTTTTAATTGTTTTAATTACATCTTACAATTTTAGCATTGATTCTATATGCTTTATGGTATAATCATTTACAATTTTTATTACTCTGATATTTATATTCAATCCAAATACAATTGTCTCATTACCTATGTTATCATATTATATCATCGAACCAAGAGTCAGTCAGATAATTTGTTTTCTTTTATAATAGGCTTTTTGAATTGTTTTAGTTATAGTAAACTAAGAACCTTAAAGGTTTTAATAGAAATTTTTAAATATACAATTCACCCCCTCTTATATTTGTGCCATCTCATATCTATTTCAATCTAACATTATCACTATTCTATAATCCATTAAAACTCTACTTACTATATAAAATTTATATTATTAACAAATTTATAAGTTGAATTTCAAGAAATCTTTACATAATGGAAATATTATGGATGGTTTCAATATAATGAAACTATAATTTCTTGTGACCCTGAAGGATATATACATTAATTTATGTATTTAATTACAAATTATGATCATGGGATATTCATTTTTATAGAACCATAAGAGAGTATGGTTTTAATGAATAAATTGAGATGTGTGACTATAAAAAGTTTAGGAAGAGTGATTTTTTTTCAAGAGGTATATGTGGATTATATATAAATAGTGGGAAATGATAAAAAATTATTAAAGTAAATTTTGAGTTTTTTGAGTGAATTATTTCCATGAAGTACTTAGGAAAAATGACTTATATTCTAGGGATATTATAGGGATAAAGTTCTATCAAGATATATCTAAGAATATTCTTGTATAAATTCAAGGTGCATATATTGGTAGGCTTTTGAAATGATACATGATGGAAAAATAATATTGTGGGTTGTTTTTATATATTATATAGTATACATATCTCCATGAATTTTTTTTTATAAAAAAATAAAAGAATCAATGAATGAGTAGAATCCCTTACACTTATGTGATTGATTCTATCATGTACTAAATGTTTTTCACCAAGAATGATGTTTATTATACCTTAATAACTATAGGAATATCTCGATCATACCCAATAAATATATTTTGGTTTTCTATTAATACAATCATATATACCTTATGGATAAAAAATATATGTCATTGGTTTATGAATTAGATGAGGAAATAGTTTTGAGGGGATAAAAATATTATAGTTTTTAAACATATAAAAATGATTTTATATAAAAATTAAGAAATATGTTTTTCATTATTGGAGGAGCTATACATTGTAAGATTTCTAGGAAAATTATTTTCATTAATTATATAGTAGTATTTGAGTATATTGGGGATTTTAATATTTCTAATGAAGTAATGTGGAGACACAACTTCATCTGGGAGATTGGTGTTGTACCTATATGTATAGATCCAATTTTATAGTATTTTGATAATATTATAGAATTGGGTTTAGAAAAGGATCTTATACCATATGAATATATGAATCCAATACTTATTATATTTTACAACATGAGATATTTTAATCAAACAGGTTAAGTATCAATAATTGGAGTATCCACAGTGGAAAATGTGGATGACCCAATGACTAAATCCAGATCTCTGTAAAATAATGAACATCATTTGAGTAATAGTGGGTTAATAGTTATTAATATATGGATTTAGATTAAGTGGTTTTTCTGGGATTTGGTTCACTAGAAAAAAAAAACATTTTTCATTTGATTTAAAAATTTATTTTCATTTTTTATCATATAGTGTTTTTATCCTACGAAACATCAATGTAATAATTTCCTTAGAATATTTGTCACATGAAAGGGTTATAAAAGTTCCTAATAATAATGTGAACCTGGATATTCCATGATAATATTAATAAATAAATATCTATTATGTTTTAAATACATAAATATTTTTTGGCATAGATAATGTTTTCATATCAGGTGCTGAGGTCTGATTATAATAGGTACTACTTATAATTAAGTTTTTACATGGTTATGTTATAGAATAGATGAAATGAGGATAGACACACCAATAATAAATTCATATTTTTTAAATTGGATATTCTTATATATGAATCAATATATTGGTATTATCAACTAGATAAATTTATAAATGTGTATCATGAATATCATACATTGATGTATGTATTAAAATCATGGTGACATGTTCTCACTGGGAGGAAACATATATTAAATGCATGATAAATGATCTGATATTATTTTAATGGTAAATAAATAATTTATCCCTTTATTATTAATGATATTTGATATCCATGGCCCATTAATTGGAATAGAAATATAAAAAAAATCCATGGAAATGGTAGTTTATAGACCGGTTCTCATACCTATGACCTTACTATAGCTGGTAAACACCTTATTTGGTACTATCACACTCTAAAGTGCATCTGTTCATAAATATATTTAATTTTTTAGTTTTTTAATATTATAATTTTATTTTTAAAAAATAAATTTCATTAATTAATACCTTGCGAATATTTTATCTTTAGAATAAATTTTGGTTTTTTTCTAAAAAATATTGATTTTTTAGGTTCATAGTATAATTAACATTTTTGTTAAAATAAAAAATCTTATGACATAAATAATATTTAAGATTAAATAAAACTAAAAAACCTATAAAGTAATAAAATACTTATTTAATCAATAAAACTATGAGCTTTAAAATATAATTTTAACTTATAAATCCTATTTCCAACAATTTTAAAACTAATTAAAATTTCACTTTAATAAAAATAATTTTAGTCCCTTCATTGATTCATGTATTTTTATGGTGTGATTCAGTTTTGGTTTTCCATGAAAAACTTTTAACATTTAACTTCATCATTATAAATCAATTTATGGATTTTAAATAATTATCCAAGATAATTTTATATTGTATATAAGTTGAATTCTTGAAACTTTTATTTCTCTAAACACATTTTTTATCATATTATGTGTGTTTATTTTAAAATTTTCATTTCACACCATTATAAATTTATTTTGATAAAATAAATTTAAAATTTAAAATTTAAAATTATAAGGATCAAATAATATTAAAAGGTAAATATTAAATTCTTTATTAAAATTAATTACTAATGTTAAAAACTAGTTTTCATTGTAAATGTAAAATATCTTAAAAGTTAAAAATATAAAACAAATATCCATATAACACTCCATGTTTTCTAAAAAAGTAATGGTGGAAATTATTTTTTTACCCAAAATCACTCTCCCCTATAATTTTTCCAATTTTTTCCCATTAAACCCTAAATAGTATCCTTTACATTATTGAAAATGTAAGGGTTACTCACAAAACTATACTTTTCCTCTCTTATAAAAGAGTAACATCCCCAAAAATTCAAGAAACACCTTAACATATAATTTATCCTTATAAATATAAAACTTTTATCATCCTATAACCCCAACCAATTTCAAATTGTTATGGTCTTTGTTTATCATCATAAGGCCTTCCTTTCTAAAGATAATTATAAGGAAAATGTAAGACCCTTATGTGAGTATTATCTAATACTTATATTTTCATATGAATTATCTTCATTAAAATTTAATATATAGAAACTATGTAATTATAATTTTATCATTTAAATACTCTAACATAACTATATATATATGGTATTATCATTGTATATTTATCAATACATTCTATTAAGAAAAAGAAAATCAGCATTTGTGAGTACATATACACTACCGCTGCCATGATAAACCCAATTAATTTTTCATCACCACCCATAGTTGATGGATCTTAGAGTTTATTTAAGGAATAATTCTAATTTATTTGATATAATTATGGTTCTGGTATGAAAATATTTAGAATCTATTAATTATATGATAAATAAATGATCATAGTTAATTCAATTATTTAAAATATTCCTACTAAGAGTAAAATCATTTATTCAATTTATGTAATATTTTAATATACATTAATTATTAAATTTATATTATAATACCTATATATATCACTAATAAAAACTATATAGTTTCATTAATCTTCTAGTATAATTTTATTGTAACAAAACTACCTCATTTTCATTCAATAAATAAGTGTATATTCATGTTTTGATCGGTTTATCCATCAACATGAATAATACTGTCAATTTATATCATGAATAAATATGGGACTATTATTAATATAATAATATAAAATGAATGTGTAAGTAATTATTATTTTTTTATTTTGGGGATGTTATATCAATTTTTGATCATTCAACTAAGAAAATACCCATGGATTGTCACGAATCATTGAATGATGATTGTTATTAATTTTATCATCAAGGATTAAGAATAAAATAATCATTTATGGAATTTAAGACATCATAAAACATTATAAAAACCATAAATATAATGTTGACTAACTAGTAAGGATGAAATATTGATGAATTATGAATATAAATATTACTATTATGAACTAGTACACATGATCAAAACTATAAAAACATGATGTGGAAAATAAGTAGAATTCAAATTGAAAAAGAAAATTTATGATGAATATAAATGAAAATTGATTCGACTAAGTATATTAATTAAGTAATAAAGATATATGTTTTTGATACATGAGTTTAAACTATGTTCATGGAATTTAGGATAAGAGGTAAGGGTTTTCTATCTAAAATCTACCGCTTTGGGAAAAGTTTGGTATTATGCACCCAATTTACATTATGTGGTGTAAATAATGCATATTTGAGATGTTATATCACAAAATTAAATTCTTATTTTATGATCAATTTAAGACCTTTATTTCATTTTGTTTTGATTGAATTATTTCTAAATCCATATATTAATTTTTTCCATCTCAATTACCATTCTTTTGGACTCATGTTTTATTCACCAACTATTTCATTTTGTATGGTTAATATATTTCAATGGAAGAATTTATACCATATTAATTATGGAATACAAGGGATTTTCAATTTTATATTTGTATCCACCTCATATTCCATAGATTCAATTGTAAAAAAAATATGGTAAAACATAAAATTTTCCATGGTGGAAAAACAAATCTATTTTTTTATAATGTAATTTCATGTGTGGTTTCCTAGAAAAAAATTATATCTAGAAAATATCAAGTGGATATGAATATTGAATAGATATACCTATGAGTAATCACACAAAAAGGGCTGGTTGATAATTAACCCAATCCTCTCCCTGATGCATGATGAGTGGGCCTAAGACTACACAACTGGATAGACACTGAATGAGGATATTCTATGGAATGTTAATATTATCTTAATTAACCAAGATGAAGTATTTCCCCAACCATTTCCTTAGTCTCCTTCGAATTCAATCAATTTATCATAATTAAGGTAACCTTTCACATTCAAATTTCCCATGCCACAATATTTCATTGATTATGGTACACCATCTTACTTTGAAAAATACCACACATCATCTAATTTGATTAAAGGATATTATCCAATATATACATACTATTATATTGAATACATATGTATTCATTTTTCATATTTCTCATTATAGATATTTTTTTTATTCTACTAGAGGTTCCTTAGGTAATGGTATGAAATGTCCTTTTGACTCTTATGATGGATGCATTAGCCTTAATTAAGTGATGGGAGGGGTCTAGAATTATATTGACCTAAAATTCATTAACAGGTCTCATGAGAAAAAACCATTTGGGTTTTAGTGTATACCTATCCCCATATAAGTATAGTATCTTAGACCAATGCCTTGACATGATTTTTTGCTGTTAGTTATTATGAATTCCATAAATATTAGATCAATGATTATTATCATACATTTTTTTATATTTTTTCAAGCATATAGAATTCCCTAAGTATTAGTATATTATAGATTCATGTGGTTTATTTATTCTTAAAAAATCCTCATTCCATGTTTATGTTATGATTCCTTCCACTCTATGATTCTCATTACTAATAATTTAATTATTTAGGGAAACAAACTCTCGTAATCTCAAGTTTATCTTTAATGACTTAGTTTAAGTTGGTGGTATTGGTTGGTTGGTTTGCGAGGACCTCTTGTATGTGTTGTGGCTACTTTTAGATTACCTTTTTGTTTGGTTTTGTTGTGGCGTGTGATACTTCTTAACCAGCAACCTCTGGGATCTTCTTTCGAATGGGATAAGATAATGAAACCTCCATCGATGTAAGCATTTTGGATTTGGATGACTGAGAGGGTATGGATTCTCCATCGGTTCCATGCCCGTGAAATTTTTCATGGTACTGCTTGACGAAGGGTTTTGCTTCGGTAAAGGCTTGACGTCATAGAGCAGCTGTAAGGGTGAAGTAGATCCTGTTGTGTTCTGGGTTTTTTCTGTGAGGTTTGTTAGGGGATTTTCATCAGGATATTTTAGTTTCTCACTTTTCCCTTAAAAGTGTTTTGATAATAAAAAAGTAATTTTTAGTCAGTCATTATAGATAACTGGAGATCACCCTAATTTTCTTTACTATGTGTAATTCTCAAGGATATTAAAGAAGGTATAATTATGTTCTTGTTATTTGAACATGTTTGATATTATGTTTTAAAATTTTATGTATTAATTTATTTAGTTTTACAAGATTTATAAGCTATTTTATCATAGGGTAACTCTTGCATTCCATAATAATAATGTAATATAACTACCAGATTTGGGTTTCTAAATTCTTTGATGTTATAGTTGGTATCTATGAAAGTTTATTTAGAATCACGTGGACAATATTTATTATAATAAAGTTATATATCACAAGTACAATGAAAAACCCTCATGATTTCAATGGAACACTTTAGAAAATATAATAGGGACTGTATTTTAAAATTCAATATCATGATATAATTATGTGTATTCCATTGTCGAAAGATAGTAACTAATTTTTAGAATGTGAATTGTATCAACACTTGTACTAAATGTATGTATTTTACCCCTAATCATTTTAATGAAGTTGGAGTTGAGTCTATAATCATACCCATATTAGGGGACAAGACCTGGATTATAAAAAAAATCTCACCTAAATAGAGCAACCTTCTAACCCACAACATGGTGTAACTATGTTAGATCACATCATGATAGAACAACCTACAACATTTAATGGAACTACAAATATATTTGAAGATGAAAAATGGATCAAGTCCCTAGGGAAGATGTTTATCTCAATGGGAATAAGTGAAAAGGAAAATTCATCAATCCAGTCTATTATTTGATTGGAGATACTGACCAATAGTGGTCACTAATTAAAAACAGTAAAAATTATGATGAGATAAATCATATGTAATTAAGAACTTTATAGGAGGTATTATATGAATAATACTTTACATGTGAGAAAATAGTGAATATGGAAAGCTAGTTACTCAATTATAGAAAAAAGGAGAAGGAATTCTTTTCTAAATACATGGATAAAAATACTATTTTATTTTTCTATGTTGCAGACTATGTACATAGATTGAAAATAAATATTGATTGATTATTTTATGGTTTAAATCCAAGACATCAAAGGGAATTGATATCTGAAACCTTTTAATCAAATGAAGATATATTCTTAAGATCTATTAAGATATGATGGGATTTATCTAGGATATATGTATTTAAGGGAAATATAGAGAAGAATAAGTCATTTGGGAATCTTGGGAAGAATAGTTTGAAAAGGGTAAGGAAAGGAAGGCTCTAATTTCCCACATGTGATAAAGATGTGATGAAACAACCTTGAGATTATAGGAAGGGAACATGTGTTTGATATATGCGAAGATAAAAAGGACATAAATATTTTGAATATAAACTCATGGTATGATCTATTTAGGATTACTTATTTATTTATAAGGATAAGGGACATTTTTATAACCAATTACCCAAATTTCAAGGGAATTTTGCTAAAAAAAGTCCATGGGAGAAATTCCAAGCATATGTGATTACCACATTGTAATTTGAAGTTCCTACTGATTTTTTGGTAGGTAATTTGACCAAAAAATCGATTTTATCTAATTATTTATTTGATTATAGATCTTTATAGTCATTTAAATCATTTATGTTTTCCCAAAATATTAGATATTTCCCTAAAAACCTAGTAAGGGAGATATCAATTAAGACACTAAGTGTGAATATTATAGTAATAAAGATGTTTTATGTAGTTCAAAATATGATGTATATGTATACCTTAATTTAGAAAATGTTTATTATATAAATGGTTGTCTTTTATATGATTCATGGTATGGATAACTTTCAAAGTATAATAAAAACAATTATTCTCAAGAGAAGGAGATTACAATGCACTTAGTTTTGGGAGAATCTCTTTTCATTAGAATGAAAAAATTATCATCTAAATCATTTCTTAATCATACCATAGTGGATCTCCTTAATGAAATTATTTAAATATAGGAATATCAAGATAGATATATGGATAAAGAATATTTCCTAAGAACAGAGGATGTACCCATGGTACAAAAAATCATTGATGATTTTCCAAAATAATTACCTAAAATTCCACCGGATTGTACAAATGAGTTTTCTCTTGAACTCATTACTAATGTGAGTCATATATATAAATCCATATATAATGAAAATAGTTAAGTTGGTTGAGTTAATGAAATTTTTACTTTAGTTGTGTGGTAAAGGATTTATATACACTATTGTTTCACCTTGGGGAGCCCATGATTTATTAATGAAAAATAAGGCCGGGTCTATGAGATTGTATATATATTATAGGAATATAAATGATATTATAATAAATTATATATATTACATACCATGTATATAAGTATTATTTAGTAAAAATCAGGAATACTAAAAGTTTTAAAAGACCATTATTCACTCTAGTTATCATTAGTTATGGGTGAAGACGTGTGATATACCATAGAGGGAATCTTGAACATGGTATAGACATTTTGAGTTTATTTTAATTCCTTTTGGATTGAATAATACACCATATTTATTTATGTATATGATAAATCAAGTATTCAAGGATTATCATTATAATTGTTTTGGTATTCATTGATGTTATCTTGATATTATCTATGATCTATATTGGTAATGAGTGTAATCTAAAAATTATTATGGTGGCCCTCAGAAACAAAATTGTTTGGGGAATATATTAAGGGTAAATTTTTACTCAATTAAGCATCATTACTTGGATATATTTTCCCCAAATATAGAATATATATTGAACCTTCAAATACAATGTTATTCAATGAATTTATTACATTGATTAAAATAACTGAGGTATTAAGTTTCTTGAGTTTAGCTGGTTATGATCTATGGTTTGTTAAAAATATTGATTGGTTGGAAAACATGTTAACTATGAAAACCCATAAAGGGGTTTAATTCACATGGTCAAGGGAAAGTGAACAATGTTTTAAAGAGATGAATAAGAGACATATTAATTAATTGATATTAACTTTACCATCAGGTAAAGAAGTATTTCTAATATAATTTGATTCATCAATGAAAGGACTTGGTTTTGTCCTTATATAGATTTATAGGGTGAGTCCATATTCATTAGGGAAATTGAAAAAAACATTTATAGGACTGTATCAGCAATGCAGGTGGGGAGCTAAAGGCAATCAATGATGCAGAAGCTAGGGGAGGGGCAGTTCTAGTGGGATGGGCCTACGAGTCATGTATTGGGCATGGTATGACTCTGGGCCTTTAGGTCAAGTATTATGAGTCTTGTCAGGCCTTGTGCCTTGGGCCTACGGGTCATTTACGGGTTCCCCTTCAATCCTTAAAAGGGGTATTATCTATAATAAAAATAAAAAGAAGGCCTTCGGGCCATTCAGGCATTTATAGTACTGTCCAAATCATGAAATTGAGCTAGAATTCATAATATTTTCATTGAAAATATAGGGACAGATCTATTTGGAAAAATATTCGATATATATATAGACCATAAGAATTTTATGTATATATTCTCTTAGAAAGAGACAAACATGAAGAAAATAATGAGGTTGTAAGTACTCACAGACTTTTATTACTCAATACAATACCACCCAAGGAAAGAAAATAATGTGCCTAATGCATTGAGTAGGAGGGACCATAGTTTTCTAACCATGATTAATATTAACAAGGATCCATTATATAGAGTTCTAGTAAATATAGATATTGTGATTTTTATGAAAGGGGTTCCATAATTCTTTTTTTGTGTGTAATTGCTAAACCATACTTATTGGAAAAGACAAATAAGTCTAAAAAAGATGAATAAGACTAAAAAAGAAAGATTAATGTATTAAATGATGGTAAATAGATAGAATTAAACTATAGATATGGGGTGTTGATGTTTGGGAAGAGTTTATTTTCTTCATCCATATCATAGTTGAAGATGGAACTACTAGAAGAAGAACATAGCTCGGATTTCTCAATACACATTGGCATCACAAAGAAGTATAATAACTTAAGATATATTTTTTGGGGGATGATATGAATATGAAACTTGTAGACTATGTGCCAAAATTATTTGTATTCTAGATGGTAAGGTCTGAAAGAAAACATCCTAAAGGAGTCAATCAACCTATTCTTATAACAATATGAAAGTTGGAAAATATTAAAAATGGAATTTTTCACTATGATCCTAAATAATCTAAGTAATAATGACACTATATGGGTCATAATTGATCATATTACCTTTTAGCATCTTTTATTATCAATAGGAGAATATCTTCCCCTTGAGTTCCTTTCCCGGATATATTGTAACACCCAAAGACTTTACAATATTTTCCTTTTAGAATAAATTTAATTATTATTCCTAGATTTCATTATATGAAACACCATGTTAAGATTATTTTACATGAAACATAATGTTTATATTTCTATAAATGGAACACCAAGGTTAACTTGCATTACACGCAAGACTAACATTTCTAAATGGCTTTCATAACACGTAAGACTGAGTTTTACAGAACAATAATATATTATTAAAAATATTATTATTTAATATAATAAGATATAATCTAGCTATTAAATTGAAGGTAATTAATAGTATTATATAACTTATAAAAATATATATTTTAATTAATTGGTTACCTGTTAAGTTTAATAGAATATAGAAACCAAATTAATATAAAGGGAATGATTTTATAAAACACTATTTTTATGTGAAAAAGATGATTTATCTTAATAAGATAAATTAATTACTATAAGTGAATGATATGAATTTTTATATATATTATATTTTAAGTAAAATATTTTTTACATTAATAAAATAGGCTTTATAGGAATAAAATAAGAATAAACTAATTATTATGCATAAAAACTAATATTTTTATAAAGTAAATATTACAAAATTTTAATGGAGAAACTAAATTAAATATGAATTTTGAAAGATTTATTAAATTAATATGAAAAAATAAACTTTATCTTTTAATGAAAAATATAAAAATTAGTTTAGGGTGAATTTTTGGTATTTTCTATGAATTTTCATTTTTGATGAATAGTGAAAAATATTGAATTTTAATTCAAAACATATTTTTCATATATTTTATTTATATGGTTAAATTAAATTTTTGATTGGTTTTAAATATTAATTGGATCAAATTTACACATATTTATTAAATATAGGTAATTACAATCAAATTCACATTGGAATTTGATATAAAAACTAAGTAAACTTTTGAATGTTTTTATTTTAAAAATATGCATTTTCGTCGCGTCCGTGGGGTTAATTTTAAATTAATTTCTGAAACTTATATGATTTGAATTTGAAAAAATGTATTAATTTTTTTAATAATAATAATTTATAAATTATAATAATTTTATCATATATATTAACCAAAAAAATTAGTGAATGTGATTAAAATTAATTACAACAATTAAGAGAAAAATTAGCTTAACAAGGGACTAAACCTTAACCATATGGTCCAAAATTACCTCAAAACTTGTAAAAAATATATTTTATGGACGTATATTTACGATATACTCAATTTTATTGGATTTTTACCATTTCTGAAGCCACTGGTCATAGGAAAAATGGTGGTTGAATTCCCCTTTCCAAAATTTCCAAGAATATCACTCCTCGTCCACTATAAAAAGGCGCACACCCCTCCCACTTATTCACACCTCTCAATACCCTAGTATTTCCACAAATATTATAAAATAAGCTCCCAAAATCCATACCCTAATAATATAATCCTCCCTATGAGTATAAATCTATCCATGGAATCCCTTTGGTGAAAACCAAAAGGACTTACGAAAAGAAGAGGTAACATCCTTTCCCAAGCTCTTTTGTATTGTTTTTATTCTACACCCCCCTAAAATATTATTATTACATGATTATATAATAAAATAATTATCCTAAATATACTTATTTTTTTTATATTAATATTTCTACATACACTTACACAAACTTCAATCAAATGGGAAATGAACTTACCATTCATGTGTGTGATGAACTACTGCCTCACGAATCCATGTTGTTTGTTTTTCCTTTACTACATTTCATGGTTGGGAAATATGATGGAAATGTTTTTTTATATTATATATTCTATATTTATGTTTTCTTCAAACTTTTTTAATTTTACATAACACATACCTTCATTCTTTCCATTTTGTGAAATTACGATAACACCATTTGTGGAAGTATGGACTACTACCTCCTCAAAGCGATGTGATACATTCTCACATTACATGGAATGTATTAAGGATGAGTTTAATTAAAATTATGTAACATAAATTAAATATATATTATCTTAATTACATAATTATTTTTTTTGAAAGATAATATATCATTTTCCTTATTACCCTTTTCTTACACTAAAAAGTGATAATGTCGGTCGTGGACATATGGACTACCACCTTCTCGACATGATGTGATTCCTTTTACATCACAATAATTCTACATATAAGTTTATTTGATTAAATAACATGGTATTTTTGATATAATTTTCATCCTATAAATATATAATGTCAAATACCTTCATTCCATAATGATCACTGAAAAATGGGAATGTTACTCATGTGTACATACGACCTACCATCTTCATGATTGCAACGTTGGTTCATTTATCATAACCATATTTAATGATTGGTTTTAAATGTATAATTTATTTATAAATATGATAATTATTCCTTGATAATTATTCTCTATATGTTTATATAATTACCCATTTTACCATAAGTTGACCACCCAAAGTCATTTTTGACACATAATCCGAATATCATCATAACAACCAACATAAACATAATTGTATAAGTTGTTTATAAAATTTTAATAAGTGAGATAAAAATGAAATGTTTCTAAATAAGGTAAATAATTAACATAATTTTATTATTTAGAAAGATAAATACACACATGACAAGTCACACTCAAGGTAAGGGATTTTGTTTCAATTTCATTTCATTGAGGCATATTTTAATGTTATGAACCTAGTTTCATTTTCATGTTGTATATATTGCTGCTTGAAAATTCATATAATGAATGTAATTAATCTCATGATATTATATGTTTCATTTAATGTTATTCCTTCATAGATATTATGATTCAAATGTTTCATAGTTGCGTGAGACAATTTTGAATGTTTAAATATTATTTTACTCAATAATGATTTTAATGATCTTTCCATGGTATTTCCATTCATCAATGTCAACAACCCTTTTTGTTACTTATATTCTGTTGGAGTTTTATTAATAAATATGTATTATTTTTTCCATATAGATATTTGATGATAAGTCACATTGTTTATTAATTAAATCGATTATTCAATATATGAGGAATGATTTAGACAGGTAAGACATGGGTGGGGACTAATTATAGATATCCACTGGATGTATCAGCAGCCTCATGAGAGGAAAAGTTGTCCAAATTATGTGAATTTTTACCCAATATAATAAAATATACTATGAAAGTTCTTAACGATAAAGGTACCATGTACCTAGGAAACATGACATCTAATAATTAAGCATTTCCCTCATTTAGACTCAGTTATTATTCATCTATGAGATTTTTCTTCAACATGTATATAGATTCATTTCATTATAAATTTATTTATAAAATGGAATTTATTTTAGTTATCTACCATTCCATATTTATCATGCCTTATCAAGTTATTTGAGTGGAATTTATTGTTAGTTATTTACCATACCATGTTTATTATTCTTATTGATTCATTATTGATTATGCTATACTTACCCTTATTATGGATTTCAGCTCAAAATTATTTCGATTTCCTCTGCCCAGGTTATGAAGATGAATCCTTTGAATGAGTTTCAAGGATTCTGATATTTGATTTTCATTATGATTTATTTTCTATTTCCCAATGTAATATGGGTATCATGAATGTAATCTGGTTTTACAAAACTGCTAAACTAATCGGCCCTTCAGGATTTTATTCATTATAATTATTAAAATTTAATAAATTAATTTACTAGCTCTAGGATTATGGGGTCAGGATGTTATAGTTGGTATCAAGGTAAATTTATCTTCAACTATAGATAATATATTTATGGAACTTATTTTAGGGAACATAATCCTAACATAGATAATAAAGATAATTATTAAGGAATGTATTATAATTTTGTTAAGATAGAGATTATATGGGTCTTCCTAGAAATATATCCCTATATGAATACAAGCGGACATGGTTCTAGCACAGACGTACCTAGGGGTAACAACTCCAACAGGGTGCATCAGGCCTGACTAGAGCGTAACCTTGTACACAAAAACATGCTTTACTATATACCTAGTTTGAAACTCCTAGGTGATATGATAAAAATACTTCACAATATATTTATAATCCATTATGAGGGATTTGAAAGTAAAGATATCCCCTAATAAAAAATGTTTATTATTATGAGATTAGTTATGAAAAAATTATTCAATTTATGATAAGTGTTTCACTAGTTTTTGGATTATAAATTATGTTACATAATGTTTTGATCTATTCTAGTATATTTCATCATTTAGAAATGGTTCATAGAAGGAAGAATGGTATAAATACTCATGGAAAATGTGGGGTTTCCCTAATGAGATAGAAGATATAGCTGGTATTGTAATTGAGAATGTTATGGATATATTAGGGAATCTTAATCAGGTTATGATACATAACCTTTGCTGGATGGAGAATCCTATTTCATAAAGAGAACCTCCTATGTTGGATTCCTTTATGTGACAAAATCCCCCACTATTTAGTGGGACTACTAATCTGATTATAGTTGAGTGTTGGATTAATTATTTTGATAGAATATTTACAATATTAAGATGTGGTGAAAAGGAAAAGGTTGCACTTGTAGTATTTTGTCTAAAAGATGATACCGATCAATGGTGGTAATTGATCTATAATTCTAGGCTAGAAGAAGATATATAATTCACACAATAGAGAACTTTTAAGGACACATTGTTCAATAAGTTCATCCCTTGTGATCTACAAATTGATATGAAGAGAAAGTTTCTTAGATTAAAGAAAAGGGATGAAGAAAGTGTTGAAAATTATGAAGCTACCATTTAAAGGTTAACCTGGTATGCTACGAATCACATATGCAAAAAAAGTGAAATATTTACCACTTATTTAAGGTATTAAGCCAAATAGTTTAAGGGTATTAATTTATTATACATTTTATCATACGAAGTGATTATTTTATGTTACAAAAAAATAGAGAAAGAATTATACATATTTTATATATTAAAAGGAATACTAGTAAATAATAGGTCTTCTAAACACTATAAAAAAAGGGAATGAGTCAATGAAAATAAATGGAAAGAAGGATTTTCCAACATGTGATAACTATGGAAAGAATCACCCTAGAAAATGATTGAAAGGATTAGGATATTATTATTAGTATAGAGAAGAGGTTCACCCGATAAAAGAATTAAAATGGAAGAAAGAAAACAATGATATTAAATATTACAACTTCAAGGATATAGGGAACTATGAAAATTAATTCCTTAAGAAACAAAGGAATATACCTCAGAATAAGTTAAGGGATCAGGGTCAAGAATATGTTATTGACACAACTGAAGTGGAATGATTAATGTATTTTTATACTTAGATCCAATAAATATGTTGTTAAAAATATTTCATTTATGCTTCTCGCATTATATGAATTTCTGAAATATATATGGATTGTACTGTATTACTTTTTCATTAAATACTTGAGATCATATGTTGAATGGTACAAAGAAAATCTATTTAGCAGAAAGTAATTTTTTTTGAAAACAAATGGTTGAGGGAAATATAACCATTAAAAATTTCCTAATGTTAAGATAATTATATTTGGATAAATTAATGATTATTTTGGATAATGTAAATCGAATAAGTATTGACAACCCTAGAACTAAGTAATGATTTATAGAAAATGTGGTTTATGCTATCATTGATAGAGTTTACACATTTCTTGGATTTATGGAATATATCCAATAACATATGTTACATTTAAATAATAATATGCATGAATTTTTTCAATAAGTTTTCATGGTAATTAAAGTTATTACCATATTCACATGTTTATTATGTGACGATTAAATGCCACTTAATGTTATTTGATTCGTTCATTTTGGAAATTCGATGAACTTACTTCTAATGTGTCCGATCATAATATTTTAGAAAATATATCCATTTATGAAATATTTTAAGTTGATATGGGTCAAGGTTTTAGAGGATAATGTATTACTTCACCATATGATGCATCATGTTCTATGAAATGAAGTTTAAATAGTTCAAGGAACAAAAAATGATAATATTGTGTTTATGAAATAGAAACATATATTTACTTATATTATTATAGAGTGAAATAATTCCTCAACTATTAGATAAATGGTCTTTAAAAAAATGTTTTCCTATTATAATAATTTTTGATGATATCAATGAAATTTTACATAATAGTTGTTTAACACTTTATGGTCATCAAAATTCATCTGAAAAATTTCTCTATCACTCTCCATCAAAACAATATTGTTAGAATTATATTTCGTATCCATGTTTCCATTTCCCACCTATGTTATCATACTAGGGAACCTTGTTATGTGACCATTGTACTTTGTTTTCTCTATTATTAAGAAGACGTGTTATTGGAAATATTCATTATGTGGTTTTTTCGATAGTATTTTATCTTCAAATATCAATCCATTGATTACCGAGATTAACTTTGAATTGTGGGGACATAATTTATTTAAGGTGGAGAGAATGTAACACCCCAATACTGTATAATATTTCCCTTTTCGAATAAATTTAATTATTTTTTCCTAGATTACTTTATATAAAACACCAAATAAATCTTATGGTACAGGAAACAAAAATTTTAGCTTGCTCCACATAGAACGTTGAGGTTAGCTTATGTTATACGCAAGATTAACATTGTAACGCCCCGACCCCAGTTACCCAGAGTCGGTGCATTATAGCGCAACATTGTCATGATCACAAAAGATCAAGTCTCGAAAGACCGATTAGTTTAGTAGCCTTGGAAACACTAGATACATTCATAAATGTTACATTACATCATAAAGTGAAAAACTACAATAACAAAGTCTCCATAGTCCACACTCATATACTTTTCTGACTATCCCTGTAGGTCATTCATAAAATACTTCTTCAGATCCTGGAAAATATTAAAACATTGAAAGGGGTGAGCTCAGATGCTCAGTAAGGATAACAATATTACAGAAGCTTTAATAAATAAACAATAACATTTAAGGCAATGTATAACTAAAAAAAATCCTTTTTAAACTTTAACTTCAGCATTATATGGCAAAAATAAAATTAAATAATTCTATTTACTTACTCACATGGATATTATACTAGTCGAATAATCCCATGCAATATCAATAACCACTTTCATAATGATAGAATTACTAATTCCAGACTATCATAACCACGTAGCCAAGGACTCGTGCCAAGACCACCAATAATATTTTGTCAAGGCCTCGTGCCAAGACACTAGTTTGTCTCGTGAGACCTATCGATGCATCGAGGAGCTATAGCGGGTTCCACTCGTCACTTATTAAGTCCAATGCATTCCTCATATGAATAGGTTTAGACATATCATATAACATAATCGTATCACATAAAACATGCATAAAGTAAACATAACATTTCCACATTTCAATCACAATATATCAATACAACACATTGATATAATAAAAACACTTTCAAAACCATTTTCAATACCAAAATAAAAGAAAATTAAAACTTGTATTTATTTTTCATTTTAAAAAAAGTTATGTCTTATAGAGGAAGCCGAAACTCAAATAATGGTCATGGATGTGGAGAAGTCGTTGTCGCCACATACGTAAGAAAAACATTCCTTTTTTTCGTTTAGTAAAAACGCTTCTTATAAAAGATTCCTTTTGAATAAAAGTAAAATTCAAAGAGGTTTATACACCGTATAAATGAAAGTTGTGTATAAAACCAAATATGCCTCAATGAAAGGAGATTGAGACGAAGTCCTTACAAAGATCATTTTTAAAATAAAATAGATCTATTATTTGTATTCATTATAAGTACACATAAATAAAGTACAATTACAAGATATGACATAATAATATCATGACATAATTTGAAAGTAGGAGATTAACCCAAAGAATGGAAATTGGGTTAAGAAATTCCTTTACCTCGTGTCCGACTTGACTCGACCACTCTTTAACCTCCTGAATAATAAACTAGAGTTAATATCTACCTTCTTAAGAACCTTTTTCAAGTTCATTATTCCTTTTATATCACTTATTACCATGTCATGAACATTATGTAATTATTTAAGTTTATAACGGTCGTTTTGTCGATCTTAGGTACTTGAGTCAAAAATAAACTTCTTATAATTACACTTTGTTCATGTGGTAATATATTCATTATATCCATAATTATATTAATGATGTATATATCATATACATCATATATATCCAGTATATACATTCATTTATAATATTACATAACATTTAGAGGTAAGAAATGAAATGCACCGTTCATGGAGACGGTAAGCCGTACGTACGCATGAACGCTACTTTCATTTCTATTTCATATTTAATGGAATGAAGTTATAATTATATAAAGGTATAATATAATTCCAGTATAATATAAAGTATAATACCATTTACTCCATCCTTTATACATCCCACATATGGCATTAACGATTCAAATCACATTGAGGGGGCGGTAGTCCGCACTTCCTAAAATGAAAATATCGCGTTTACCCATAATGGAAACCATAAAGTTATACCATAAATGAAAAATACAGAAGCTTAAGGAAAACATAAACATATTATATATCATATATAAATATAGTGACATCTTAATGGCCACCTTTGAAGGTGTTATATGAGTGTTGAACAGTCATCGTTTCGTGAGGCAGAAATTTGTCATCCACAGAAACAGTATGTTCTTTAACCATTAGATGTAAGTGTGTGTAAGTGTAGCTCGAATAATTCTTATCAAAACATCCTAGTATATTTAGGATACTGGTGTTGTTACAAAATAAATGAATAACAAGAGTTTAGGGGGTTGTAGAAGCAAATAAAACAAAATAACATAAGAGAAGACATTACCTTAAAATCGGGTAACTCTTTTTTGATTTGAGCCAAAGGATTCCTTGGGAAGACTTCTGCCCAAATTGAGGATTATAGGAGTAATAGAGGGAAGTTGGGAGAGTATTTGGGCAGAGGTTGGACGAACCAAATGTCTTGAAGGTGTGAATAAGGTGGGAGCGGTGGGGGCCTTTTATAAGAGGAGAGGAGGGACACTCTTGGAAAGATTGAAATGCTACATTATTATGAAATGATTTTCGGATTCTAAAGGTCCCACAATGATATATTTCTAGGATAAGGTTATAAGAGTTCTAAATATTCCCATAAAATAGGTTTTTGACAAGTGTAAGCCTTATATTTAACATTATTGTTTCATTTTATTTAAATCGTTAATTAATGAGGTAATCGCTGCATCATTATGGTGTAATAAAAACTTTAATTTATTTAATGTATAAAAATTATAAAACAAATATCATGATGTAGGAAATAATTTTAGCTTTCCAATGAATATTTATAGTAAAAAATATGAATTTATAACCCCATTTGAAAATTGTTTTAGTAAAACAACTTATGTTTGTGACATTTTTATTTTAACATTAAATAAAAAGTTTTTAATGTCATTTTCCTAACAAAGTGGATCCATGGGGTCCCCAAGTTGACCCATGGATTTTCTTGGTCAGCCATGACTCATCCAATAGGGTTAGGACAAGGGTAAAGGTATTTTAATTTTTTTATAATATCATTTTTACCTTAAATTTCACTAATTACCTTTAATCGCGATTAATTAAACTTAAAAGTTACTATTCACCAAAAAATTATTTTAATCTCATTGAACCACATTATAATTATTAATGACAACCATGTATGTTGGATTTTTGAAAATCAAATCATAGAAGTGGTAATGTTTCATTTAAACAAAAAATCAGTTTTTTAACTACCCCTTAGTGGTTTCACTATTCATAAAAAATTGAAGTTTTTCAAAACAATGCCAAAATTTCACCCTAATCTATAATTGATATTCCGAATTCAAAAATTATGTCTATTTTAAAAAATTACAAAAATATAAGTTGCATTAATTAATTTTATAATTAATTCCCACTGTCACAACAAATAGTGTGTTTTTAAGAAACAATATATATCAAAAGATTGACAATTGTTTATGTCCAATTTCAAAGTGAAATTAACTCTAATGACCACCATTGGATAAAATGGTAAAAATATATTCTAATTACACTTTATAACCACTCAATAGTATAATTTGTCATTATAAATTATTTTGATTAAAAAATATGTTTTTAAGTATTTTTCACTATTCATAAAAAAATTGGAAGTTCTAAAAAAAATACCAAAAATTCAACATAGGCTAATTTCGATATTTCGAATCCAAAAATAAAGTCCATTTTGAAATATAAAATATTTATAATTTCAAAAGGTGGTTATTACTATTCATAATGGCTATTTTTATTGATCGTGGTGTGTTAGAATCTCGAACTTGCGTACACTGCAAGCTATGACATTATTGAAAGAGAAGCGTATCGTGGAAGCTTGGGGTGTTACATTCTCCCCTCCTTCAATAAATTGCATCCTCGCAATTTGAAATTTTTCTTTGAAAATAAAAGGTTTAAAATAGAAAATACCTTTGTGGAAAACCCACATCAGAAATAAGGTTAATAAAATTTATCCTTAATAAGAGGGAAATGGAAATAAAAAAGTCACCACAAAATTATGATCTCGATAAGAAGAACATTGGTGGAAATTAGAGACATATAATTGGAGGAAAAACTTAAATATTTGTAGGGAGTGATTGAGGTCATCAATCACAAACAAGTGTAAAATTTAGGGCCTCAAAGCCTTCAATCTATGTTGATTTAAAATATTATCAGTTCAACAAGACATAAGGTATTAGGATAACACTTTTTTTTTAATATCCCTTTACTAAAGTTTAAGAATTAATTTATTCATAGAATAAGAGATAGGTATATATATATATATATGCTTGACAAGTAGAGCTTCAACCTTTAATTAATTTCTACCACAAACTCATCTTTCACTCAAAAAGATAATGGAACTAAAACATATTATATTTATCCTAATCGTACAAGGTTCAAAGTATTAACACATACCATTTATATTAGGAAAACTATTTTGTAATAACCAGGGACTTCTTGTAGGCTAGTGGTAGGTAATAGAGACATATTGCACTATGGTTGTGGGTTCGATTCCTGCAGCTTTGTCTAACGCGATGGGTTATCCCCCAACCTGCAGGTTTTCCTTTTCCAAAAAGTATAGTATTATAGTCTTCCAAAAATAATCTTCAGAACTGTTTTAACATTAAAAAATACTACTCAAAGTTCAACTTAATCCATCCCAACCTTTATAGTTATCCAAAATACCTCTGTCCAGACTTTCCCTAAAATGTCTCTTAATTCCAAAATCAATTTATCAGATTCCCCAAACAAAGTAAAGTTTCTCATATTGTCACATACTAAAAATATGATTACCTTCATCATATTAAATCCTTAATGAAAACAACATGTACTGCAGTACAATCCTTATATATATATATATCACATTATCCTTATAACCAAAATATAATGCTTGAGTCCAAAACCACCAATACATTAATTATTCCACTTCAACTGTAGTAACAACATAAGATTGTACTTGATCCCTTGGCCTTTTCTGAGGTAAGTTTCCCTGACGCTTAGGACATTCATTGGCATAATGCCCCATTTCCCTACAACTGTAGCATTCAACATTGATAGCCTCTTTCTTTCCCTTGCAATCACGAGCCTGATGACCTTTTTCTCCACATTTATAACAAACTCTATTCCTTTTAGGCAAGTACCAGGGTGATTCTTCCCACAATTATTGCATAATGGAAAATACTTCTTTCCCTTTTTCCATTTATCTGTCTCTTGTTCCACCGTTATCTTCTTCTCTTGCTTTACTTTATTGTCATAAGACTTAGAGAATTCCTTTTCTGTCTTGATAGCACACGAGACAATATCTTAGTACGATGAGAAGGATTGTGATACTAAATCTCGACGGAGAAATTGTTTTAACCCATCAAAGAAACGATCAATCTTACTTCTTGGGTTACCTATATAATCTGAAGCATGCCTCGCCAACCTTGTAAAGTTAGGCTCATACTTTGTGACATTCTCATCCTCCTTCTTCCTCAGACTCAGAAATTTCCTTTCCATATCTGCTCGATGGTCATGTGGAAAGTATTTTTCTAAGAAAATTTCTTTAAACTCCCTCCATTCCATACTTGATACTTCTTCACCTTCCTTTGTGTTTTGAATCAGCGACCACCATTGATCGACATCTCCAGTGAGGCGGTAGACTGCCATGACAACCTTCTCCCTTTCGCTACACCCCAAGGCGTAGAATATTTTCTCTAAGGAGTTTATCCATTGCTCAGCTACTAATGGATTTGTACCCCCACTAAATGTTGGCGGTTGTTGCCTCATGAAGCGGTCTAACATTGATCCTCCACGTTTCGGATCAAGGTGCTCCATACGAGTAAGGTTATTATTCATAACTTGAGTGAGTTGTCCCGGTATGGTAATAAGTTGATCAACACCAGTTGTATCTCCATCTCCACAATAATTATCTTGAGCAGGAGGGAAATCCCTACACGGAGTGCGTGCATTGATATGGTTTCCATTCCTCCCACTAGGCGCCATTTCTAAACAATGTCATAAACTAGATTAGTTTATGAATCGAAATACATAATTCCATACTTATAAAACACTTAACATAAATTGAACTATTTATGGATATATTCCATAATCATAAAAAGAAATGTTTTCTTTTAGGATGTATATACTCATAAACCCTTCATAATGGTTTTTAAAGAAAATGAGAATTATCTTAAGCATATCCCCCGGGAGTGTCGTAACCAAGAGTGAAGCAATGCCCGTTGTCATGCACCAGTTCCCGTTCGAGTCTAGCTCAAAGCGGTGTTTTTGGGTTTTACCCCTAGGTACATCTGTGCCAGATCCGCCTCTACCTGCTCATATCCAGACAGGGATGTATTGCTCAGAAAACTCACGAAATCTCTATAATACCAAAATTCTAGGAATTTCTTCTATACTAATCCTCAAAGTCTATCTTTGGGCTATCTGCTCTAATTAGAGTTTATCTAAATCTAGCTTCCAAGGTTAGTACTAAACTGCCTCTGATACCAATTGTAACGCCCCGAACCCAGTTACCTAGAGTCGGTGCATTATTGCGTAACATTGGCATGATCACAAAAGATCAAGTCTCGAAAGACCGATTAGTTTAGTATCCTTGGAAACACTAGATACATTCATAAATGTCACATTACATCATAAAGTGAAAAACTACAATAAAAAAGTCTCCATAGTCCACACTCATATCCACTTCTGACTCCCCCTGCAGTTCATTCATAAAATACTTCTTCAGATCCTGGAAAATATTAAAACATTTAAAGGGGTGAGCTCAGATGCTCAGTAAGGATAAAAATATTGCGGAAGCTTTCATAAATAAACATTAACATTTAAAGAAACGTATAACTAAAACAAAATCCTTTTTAAACTTGAACTTCAGCATAATATGGAAAAAATAAAATTAAATAATTCCATTTACTTACTCACATGGATATTCTACTAGTCGAATAATCCCATGCAATATCAGTAACCACTTTCATAATGATGGAATGCATAATTCCAGACTATCATAACCACGTAGCCAAGGCCTCGTGCCAAGACCACCAATAAGATTTTGTCAAGGCCTTATGACAAGACACTAGTTTGTCTCATTAGACCTACCGATGCATCGGGGAGCTATAGCGGTCTCCACCCGTCACTTATTAAGTCCAATGCATTCCTCATATGAATCGGTTTAAACATATCATATAACACAATCGTATCACATAACACATGCATAAATGAAACATAAAATTTCCACATTTAAATCACAATATATCAATACAACACATTGATATAATAATAACACTTTCAAAACCATTTTCAATACCAAAATAAAAGAAAATTAAAACTTGTATTTATTTTTCATTTTAAAAAAAGATATGGCTTGTAGAGGAAGCCGAAACTCAAATAATGGTCACGGCGGCGGAGAACTCGTTGTCGCCGCATACGTAAGAAAAACATTCCTTTCTGTCTTTTAGTAAAAACGCTTCATATAAAAGATTCCTTTTGAATAAAAGTAAAATTCAAAGGGGTTTATACACTGTATAAATGAAAGTTGTGTATAAAACCAAATATGCCTCAATGAAAGGAGATTGAGATGAAGTCCTTACAAAGATCATTTTTAAAATAAAATATATCTATTATGTGTATTCATTATAAGTACACATAAAGAAAGTATAATTAAAAGATATGACATAATAATATCATGACATAATTTGAAAGTAGGAGATTAACCCAAAGAATGGAAATTGGGTTAAGAAATTCCCTTACCTCGTGTCCAACTTGACTCGACCACTCTTTAACCTCATGAATAATAAACTAGAGTTAATATATACCTTCTTAAGAACCTTTTTCAAGTTCATTATTCCTTTTATATCACTTATTACCATGTCATGAACATTATGTAATTATTTAAGTTTATAACGGTCATTTTGTCGATCTTAGGTACTTGAGTCAAAAATAAACTTCTTATAATTACACTTTGTTCATGTGGTAATATATCCATTATATCCCTAATTATATTCATGATGTACATATCATATAAATCATATATATCCAGTATATACATTCATTTATAATATCACATAACATTTATAGGTAAGAAATGAAATGCACCGTTCATGGAGACGGTAAGCCGTACGTACGCATGAACGCTACTTTCATTTCTATTTCATATTTAATGGAATGAAGTTATAATTATATAAAGGTATAATATAATTCCAGTATAATATAATGTATAATACCATTTAATCCATCCTTTATACATCCCACATATGGCATTAACGATCCAAATCACATTGAGGGGGCGGTAGTCCGCACTTCCTAAAATGAAAATATCGCGTTTACCCATAATGGAAACCATAAAGGTATACCATAAATGAAAAATACAGAATCTTAAGGAAAAAATAAACATATTATATATCATATATAAATATAGTGACATCTTAATGGCCACCTTTGAAGGTGTTATATGAGTGTTGAACATTCATCGTTTCGTGAGGCAGAAATTTGCCATCCACAGAAACACTATGTTCTTTAACCATTAGATGTAAGTGTGTGTAAGTGTAGCTCGAATCATTCTTATAACAACATCCTAGTATATTTAGGATACTGGTGTTTTTACAAAAGAAATGAATAACAAGAGTTTAAGGGGTTGGAGAAGCAAAATAAAACAAAATAACATAAGAGAAGACATTACCTTAAAATCAGGTAACTCTTTTTTTGATTTGACCCAAAGGCTTCCTTGGGAAGACTTCTTGTAACACCCTGAGCTTCCACGATACGCTTCTCTTTCAATAATGCAATAGCTTGCATTGTACGCAAGTTCGAGATTCTAACACACCGCGACCAATCAAAATAGTCATTATGAATAGTAATAACCACCTTTTGAAATTATATATATTTTATATTTCAAAATGGACTTCATTTTTGGATTCGGAATATCTAAATTAGCCTATGTTGAATTTTTGGTATTTTTCTTAGAACTTCAAATTTTTTATGAATAGTGAAAAATATTTAAAAACAACTTTTTTAATATAAATAATTTATAGTGATAAATTATACTATTTAGTGGTTTTAAAGTGTAATTATAATATATTTTTACCATTATATCCAATGGTGGTCATTAGAATTAATTTCACTTTGAAATTGGACATAAACAATTGTCAATCTTTTGATATATATTGTTTCTTAAAAACACGCTATTTGTTGTGACAACGGGAATTAGTTATTAAATTAATTAATGTAACTTATATGTTTGGAATTTTGTAAAATAGGCATCATTTTTGAATTTGGAATATCAATTATAGCTTAGGGTGAAATTTTGGCATTTTTTGAAAAACTTCAATTTTAGATGAATAGTGAAACCACTAAGTGGTAGTTAAAAAACTGATTTTTCATTTAAATGAAACATTACCACTTCTGTGATTTGATTTTCTAAAATCCGACATACATGGTAGTCATTATGAAGTAAAATGTGGTTCAATGAGATTAAAATAATTTTTTTGGTGAAGAGTAACTTTTAAGTTTAATTAATCACGATTAAAGGTAATTAGTGAAATTTAAGGTAAAAATGATATTATAAAATTATGAAAATACATTTACACTTATCCTACCCCTATTGGATATGTCAGGAACGACCAAGAAAATCCATGGGTCAACTTGGGGACCCCATGGAGCCACTTTGGTAGGAAAATGACATAAATAACTTTTTATTTAATATTAAAATAAAAATGTCACAAACATGAGTTGTTTTACTAAAACAATTTTTAAATGGTGGTATACAAGTCATAGTTTTTACTATAAATATTAATTAGAAATATAAAAAGATTTCCTACATCATGATATTTTTTTATAATTTTTATACATTAAATAAATTAATTGTTTAATGACACTATGATGATTCAACAATTACCTCATTAATTAACGATTTTAACAAAATGGAAGGATAATGTAAAATCTAAGAATTACACTTGTCCAAAGCCTATTGTATGATTATATTTCGAACCCTTATCACCTTATCCTCGAAATATATCATTGTGGGACCTTTAGAGTCCTAAAATCATTTCATAATAAATTAAAATGTCAATCTTTCCAAGAGTGCCCCTTCTCTCCTCTTATAAAAGGCCCCCACCACTACCACCTTACTCACACCTTAAAAGCCTTTTGGCTCAGCCAAACTCTTCCCAAATACTATCTAAACTTCCCTACCTTACTCCTTGAAGCCTCAATTTTGGCAGAAGTCTTCCCAAGGAAGCCTTTGGCTCAAATCAAAAAGAGTTACCAGATTTTAAGGTAATGTCTTCTCTAATGTTGTTTTGTTTTATTTTGCTTCTCCAACCCCTTAAACTCTTTTTATTATTTTCTTTTGTAACAACACAAGTATATAAAATATAATAGGATGTTTTTATGATAAGGATTTGGTTTAAACTTACACACCCCTTCGTCTAATGGTTAAATAACACACTGTTTCTGTGGGTGGCGAAATACTGCCTCACAAAACGATGATTGTTCAATATTTTTTTAACACATCTAATGGTGGCCATTTTGATGACAATATTTTCATATATGATATATATATTATGTTTATGTTTTCATTATGCTTCTGTATTTCTCATTTATGGCATACTTTATGATTTCCATTATGGGTAAACGCGATAATTTCATTTTAGGAAGTGCTGACTACCGCCCCCTCAAAGTGATTTGAATCGTTAATTCCATATGTGAGATGTATAAAGGATGGGGTAAATGGTATTATAAATTATATTATACTTGAATTATATTATACCTTTATAAAATTATAACTTTATTCCATTAAATATGAAATAGAAATGAAAGTAGCGTTCATGCGTACGTACGACTTACCGTCTCCATGAACGGTGCATTTCATTTCTTACCTATAAATATTATGTAATTTTATAAATTGATGTATATACTGGATATATATTATGTATATGATATATACATAATGAATATAATTATTGATATAATGGATATATTACCACATGAACAAAGTGTAATTATAAGAAGTTTATTTTTGACACAAGTACCTAAGATCGACAAAACGACCGTTATAAACTTAAATAATTACATAATGTTTATGACATGGTAATAAGTGATATTAAAAGAAATAATGAACTTGAAAAAGGTTCTTAAGAAGGTAGAGACTAAATCTAGTTTATTATTCAGGAGGTTAAAGAGCGGTCGAGTCAAGTCGGACACGAGGTAAGAGAATTTCTTAACCCAATTTCCATTCTTTGGGTTAATATCCTACTTTCAAATTATGTCATGATATTATTATGTCATATCTTGTATTTGTATTTTCTTTATGTATATTTATAGTTAATACACATAATAGATATATTTTATTTAAGAATGATCTTTGTAAAGGACTTCGTCTCAATCTTCATTCATTGAGGCATATTTTGTTTTATACACAACTTTCCTTTTATACGGTGTATAAACCCCTTTGACTGTTATGTTTATTCAAAAGGTTTTCTTTTATAATTATATGATTTTAAATGATTTAAAAAACGAGATATTTCTCTCAAATATATGAAAATACAGTGCAAATGTATACGCATTTAATGCAAGCTTAAAAATGTTTTCAGAAAACCCGACTCTCGAGTGTGGTAGACAGGAAGGGATTGGGTGTGGACCCATCATGGCCTGCAATTAGTCGAGCAGTCTAAGAATTAGTTATTTTGTTTTCAGAAGCTTGCATAATGTTTTTAGAAAAACATTGGAGTATATTTGAGCAATTTTAAATGTAAGTATATTCTAAAAAAATTGTATCGGTAGGTCTTATGAGACAAACTAGTGTCTTGGCACGAGGCCTTGACAAAATCTTATTTGTGGTCTTGGAACGAGGCCTTGGATACATGGTTATGATTGTCTAACATTATGCATTCCATCATTATGAAATTGGTTATTGATATTGCATGGGATTATTCGACTAGTAGAATATCAATGTGAGTAAGTAAATGGAATTATTCAATTTTATTTTTTCCATATTATGCTGAAGTTCAAGTTTAAAATGGCTTTTGTTTTAGTTATACATTGCCTTAAATGTTAATGTTTATTTATGAAAGCTTCCTCTATATTGTTATCCTTACTGATCATCTGAGATCACCCCTTTCAATGTTTTAATTTTTCCAGGATGTGAAGAAGTATTTTAGGAATGACCTGCAGGGATAGTCTGAAGGGGATATGAGTGTGGAAAATGGAGAATATGTTATTGTAGTTTTTCACTTTATGATGTAATGTAACATTTATGAATGTATCTAGTGTTTCCAAAGCTACTAAACTAATCGGTCTTTCGAGACTTGATCTTTTGTGATCATGCCAATGTTACGCAATAATGCACCGACTCTGGGTAACTGGGGTCGGGGCGTTACACTTCTGCCCAAAGTGAGGCTTGTAGGAGTAAGATAGGGATGTTGGGAGAGTATTTGGGCAGAGGTTGGCCGATACAAATGGCTTGAAGGTGTGAATAAGGTGGGAGTGGTGGGGGCCTTTTATAAGAGGAGAGGAGGGGCACTCTTGTAAAGATTGAAATGTTACATTATTATGAAATGATCTTCGGATTCTAAAGGTCCCAAAATGATATATTTAGAGGATAAGGTGATAAGAGTTCTAAATATGTCCATCCAATAGGTTTTTGACAAGTGTAAGACTTATATTTTACATTTTCTTTTCATTTTATTTAAATCGTTAATTAATGAGGTAATCACTGCATCTTATGATGTCATAAAAACACTAATTTATTTAATGTCTTAAAATTATAAAAAAAATATCATGATTTAGGAAATATTTTTATCTTTCTAATGAACATTTATAGTCAAAAATATGAATTTATAACCCCATTTAAAAATTGTTTTAGTAAAACAACTTATGTTTGTGACATTTGTATTTTAACATTAAATAAAAAGTTTTTAATGTCATTTTCCTAACAAAGTGGCTCCATGGGGTCCCCAAGTTGACCCATGGAATGTCTTGGTCGTCCATGACTTATCCAATAGGGTTAGGACAAGTGTAAAGGTATTTTCATATTTTTATAATATCATTTTTACCTTAAATTTCACTAATTACCTTTAATCACGATTAATTAAACTTAAAAGTTACTATTCACCAAAAAATTATTTTAATCCAATTGAACCACATTTCACTTCCTAATGAAAACCATGTATGTCGGATTTTTGAAAATCAATTCACAGAAGTGGTAATATTTCATTTAAATGAAAAATTAGTTTTTTAACTACCACTTAGTGGTTTCACTATTCATCAAAAATTGAAGTTTTTCAGAACAATGCCAAAATTTTACCCTAAGCTATAATTGATATTCTTAATTCAAAAATGATGTCTATTTTAAAAAATTACAAACATATAAGTTGCATTAATTAATTTTATAATTAATTCCCACTGTCACAACAAATAGCGTGTTTTTAAGAAACAATATATATCAAAAGATTGACAATTGTTTATGTCCAATTTCAAAGTGAAATTAACTCTAATGACCACCATTGGATAAAATGGTAAAAATATATTCTAATTACACTTTATAACCACTCAATAGTATAATTTATCATTATAAATTATTTTGATTAAAAAAGTTGTTTTTAAGTATTTTTCACTATTCATAAAAAAATTTGAAGTTCTCAGAAAAATACCAAAAATTCAATATAGGATATTTTCGATATTCCGAATCCAAAAATGAAGTCCATTTTGAAATATAAAATATATATAATTTCAAAAGGTGGTTATTACTATTCATAATGGCTATTTTGATTGGTTGCGGTGTGTTAGAATCTCAAACTTGCGTACAATGCAAGCTATTGCATTATTGAAAGAGAAGCGTATCGTGGAAGCTCGGGGTGTTAAAAACATTCCTCGATGACTTTAATAACATGAAAGACCGAGTTATTTTGAAAAATAAAATATTATTAAAAATATTATTATTTAATATAATAAGATATAAACTAAAAGTTAAATTAATGATTATGAATAAGATTATATAACTTATGAAAATATATAGTTTAATTTATTGGTTACCTTTTAATTATAAATGAATATATAAACCAATTTTATATAAATGGAATGATTTTATAAAAGACTGTATTTAAGTGAAAAATGAGATTTATATTAAAAATATAAATTAATTAATATTAGTGAATAATAATAACTAAATTTATATGTTATATATTCAGTCAATGTTTTTTACATCCATCCAATAATATTAATAGGCATATTATAAGAACAAACCAAATATTATGCATAAAAACATATATTTTTATAAAGGAAATTTTACCACCGTTTAATGGAGAACCTATTTTAAATATTAATTTTCACACATTTATGAATTTAATATGATAAAATAAACATAATTTTTTAATTAAAAACACAAAAATTAGTTTAGGGTGAATTTCTTTTATTTTTCAATGAGATTTCATTTTTTGATAAATAATAAAAAATATGCAATTATAATTCAAAACATTATTTTCTAATTTATTTTTAAGATAAATTAAATTATTGACTTTTTTAAATCTTAATTATATAAATTATATATATAATTATCCAATTTATTTAATTAGATTCAATTTCACATTCAAACTAGAAATAAAAACATATCAAACCTTTGAGTGTTTTTAATTAAAAAACCCGCATTGTTGTCTCGTCTGCGAGATTAATTTAAAATTAATTTCAGAAACTTATGTGATTTAAATTTGTAAATATGGAATCCATGTTTTGAATATTCATAATTTATATTGTATAATATGTTCAGATTAGTTTTTTTTGAAAAAATATTAGGGGAAGTTATTAAATTAATTATAGTGATTAAGAGAAAAATTATCTTATCAAAGTACTAAAACTTAATATTAATGACCAAAATGACCTATAAACTTTTAAAAAGGATATTTTATAGACATATTTATACCCTAAACTCCCTTTTATCGGATTTGGACCATTATTTGATCCACTTTTCCCAAGAAAGATGTGGGTGGAATTCCCTTTTCTAAAATTTACAAGAATGCCACTCTTCCTCCACTATAAAATGGAACTCAACCCTTCCACTTAGTCACATATCTCAATCTATTTGGATCTCCCATACTCAAATAAAATAATCTAAAAAACCCTCCACTAATCCAAGATTCCTCCCTTTTGTAATAAATCCATCCAAGGAAAACTTTTGGTGAAAACTAAAAGGATTTAACCAAAGAAGAGGTAACATCCTTCCTCAAGATCTTCGGTTTTATTTTTATTATACACACATAAAATATTATTATTACATGATTACATAATAAACTCAGTATCCTAAAAATATTTATATTTTTTTATATTAATGTTTCTAACTACACTTACTTACACTTCAATAAAATGGGTAACGAACTTAACATTCGTGTGTATGGTGAACTACCGCCTCATGAAATGATGTTGTTCATTTTTCCTTTACCACCTTTCAATGTTTTTAATTATTATGGAAAATATATTTTTATACCATATATATAATATTTATGTTGTATTCATACTTCTGGAATTAATATGTAACACATACCTCCATTATTTTCATTTTTGTGTAATTACGATAATATCATTTGTGGAAGTGTGGACTACTGCCTCCTCAAAGCGATGATATGCATACACATTACATTGAATGTATTAAGGATAAGTTTAATTAAAAATATTTAACATAAATGAAATAAATATTATATTAATGAAATAATTATCTTTATGTAAATATAATATATCATTTTCTTTATTAGCCTTTTTACACACTAAAAAGTGATAATGTTGTCATGGAAGTGTGGAATACCACCACCTCGACGTGATGCGATTCCTTTAAAATCAAAAGAATTAAATATATAAGTATACATGATTAAATAAATATTATTTATGATATAATTATCAATATTGAAATATATAATTTCACTTACCTTCTTTCCATAGTTGTCACTAAAAAATGGGAATGTTACTCATGCGTACATACGACATACCATTTCCATGATTTTAACATTAGTTTGTTTTTCATAATCATATTTCATTATTGGTTTTAAATTTATAATTTATGTATAAATATGGTAATTATTTCATTATTATTATTCTAGATATGTTTATATAATAAACCCTTTGACTATAAGTTGACCTACTAAATCCATTTTTGACACATAATCCTAATATGGTCAGAACACCCGACATAAAAATAATTGTTAAAGTAGTTATTTACAACATTGAAATTAGTGAAATAAAAGTAACGATAAACCTTAAAAAGTTTATAAAGAAAGTAAATAATTAACTTTAGTTTATTTTTCAAGAAGATAAAGACACACGTGATAAGTTTTAGTCAAGGTAAGGGATTTTATCTCAATTTCATTTTATTGAGGCATATTGTAATGTTATGCACATAGTTTCTTTTAAATAGTGTATATACTACCATTTAACATGTTATATCATTAATATCATTAATATCATGATATTTTATGTTTTTTTAATGTTATTACTTCACGAGTATTATGACTCCAATGTTTTAATGTGTTATGGGACACTTTGGAATGTTTAAATATTATTTTCCTTAATAATGTTTTAATGACCATTCAATGGTATTTCAATTCATCAATGTAAACAAAACTTGTTGTTACATATCCTACAATGAAAAATTATTCATAAATACATATTATTTATTCACTATTAATATTTTATGATAAGGAATACTATTTATTTATTAAATATATTATTCGATATATGAGGAATGCTTTTCACAGGTATGATACGGGTGAGGTCCGGTAATCGATAGCCCCTAGATGCATCGGTAGTCTCATTAGAGGAATTATTTGGAAAAATTAGATGGGTTTTTACTCAATATTCTAAACCATCTTATGAAAGGTATTGATGGTAAAGGTACCATGTACCTTGGAAACATGGCATCCAATTATTAAACATTGCTCTCATTTAGAATAAATTATTATTTATTCATTAGATTTTACTTCAACATATCTATGGATGCATTTCATTATATATTTATTGATTAAAAGGAATAAAATTTAGTTATTTACATTTTCATACAGATCATGTCTTTTCCAGTTATTTGAGTGACATGTGTCCTCAGTTATTTACCATGACATGTTTATTATGATTATTTATTCATTATTTATTCCATTATAGTTACCCTTATCATGCATTTTATCTCACCCTTATTTTGGTTTCCTATCCTCAGGTTATAAAGAGGAATCCTTTGAATGATTTTCAAGGATGATGATATTTTTTTATGATTTAGTTTTTATTTCCAAATGTAATATTGTTATCATGTGTGTAATATGGTTTTCCAAAACAACTAAACTAGTAGATCCTTTGGGATTTTATTCATGGTAATCATTCCAATGTAATAAAATAATGCACCATCCCTGATATTTTGGGGATGTAGAATTACAAATATATTAATGAAATCATAAGGTTAAATGGGGAACCCATATTGATAATCTCTAATCAGGATCATCAATTCACATAAAAATTTGGGAAGATTCTTTAAATGTATCTTGACACTGAGATATATTTAATCATTTCATAAAATCCCTAGAACGATGGGAGATATAAAAGGAATATTTAGACATTTTAAGAAATATTAAGAACATATTTAATTGACTTCCAAGGTATATGTGTAACACCTCGAGCTTCCACGATACACTTCTCTTTCAATAATGCAATAGCTTGCATTGTACGCAAGTTCGAGATTCTAACACACCGCGACCAATAAAAATAGCCATTATGAATAGTAATAACCACATTTTGAAATTATATATATTTTATATTTCAAAATGGACTTAATTTTTGGATTAGAAATATCGAAATTAGCCTATGTTGAATTTTTGGTATTTTTCTGAGAACTTCCAATTTTTTTATGAATAGTGAAAAATACTTAAAAACAACTTTTTTAATCAAAATAATTTACAATGATAAATTATACTATTGAGTGGTTATAAATTTTAATTAGAATATATTTTTACCATTTTATCCAATGGTGGTCATTAGAGTTAATTTCACTTTGAAATTGGACATAAACAATTGCCAATCTTTTGATTTATATTGTTTCTTAAAAACACGCTATTTGTTGTGACAGTGGGAATTAATTATAAAATTAATTAATTCAGCTTATATGTTTGTAATTTCATAAAATAGACATCATTTTTGAATTCGGAATATCAATTATAGCTTAGGGTGAAATTTTGGCATGGTTCTGAAAAACTTCAATTTTTGATGAATAGTGAAACCACTAAGTAGTAGTTAAAAAACTGATTTTTCATTTAAATGAAAAATTACCACTTATGTGATTTTATTATCAAAAATAAGACATTCATGGTTGTCATTAGGAAGTAAAATGTGGTTCAATGGGATTAAAATAATTTTTTGGTGAATAGTAATTTTTAAGTTTAATTAATCGCGATTAAAGGTAATTAGTGAAATTTAAGGTAAAAATGATATTATAAAAATATGAAAATACCTTTACACTTGTCATACCCCTATTGGATGAGTCAAGGCCGACCAAGAAAATCCATGGGTCAACTTGGGGACCCCATGGATCCACTTTGTTAGGAAAATGACATTAAAAACTTTTTATTTAATGTTAAAATAAAAATGTCACAAACATAAGTTGTTTTTTCTAAAACAATTTTTAAATGGGGTTATAAATTCATATTTTTGACTATAAATATTAATTGGAATTATAAAAAGATTTCCTAAATCATGATATTTTTTTTATAATTTTTAGACATTAAATAAATTAATGTTTTTATGACACCATAATGATGCAGCGATTACCTCATTAATTAATGAATTAAATAAAATGAAAAGATAATGTAAAATATAAGGCTTACACTTGTCAAAAACCTATTGGATGGGCATATTTAGAACACTTATCACCTTATCCTAGAAATATATCATTGTGGTACCTTTATATTCCGAAAATCATTTCATAATAATGTAACATTTCAATCTTTCCAAGAGTGCCCCTCCTCTCCTCTTATAAAAGGCCCCCACCACTCCCACCTTATTCACACCATAAAGCCATTTGGCTCGTCCAAACTCTGCCCAAATAATCTCCCAAATTCCCTCTATTACTCCTAGAAGCCTCACTTTGGGCAGAATTCTTCCTAAGGAAGCCTTTGGCTCAAATAAAAAAAGAGTTACCCGATTTTAAGGTAATGTCTTCTCTTATATTATTTTGTTTTTTTTGCTTCTCCAACCACCTAGACTCTTGTTATTAATTTATTTTGTAACAACACCAGTATCCTAAATATACTATGATGTTGTTATAAGAATTATTCAAGCTACACTTACACACACTTACATCTAATGGTTAAAGAACATACTGTTTCTGTGGATGGAAAATTTCTGCCTCACGAAATGATGATTGTTCAACACTCATATAACACCTTCAAAGGTGACCATTAAGATGTAACTATATTTATATATGATATATAATATTTTTATGTTTTCCTTAAGCTTCTGTATTTTTCATTTATGGTATACCTTTATGGTTTCCATTATGGGTAAACGCGATATTTTCATTTTATGAAGTGCGGACTACCGCCCCCTCAATGTGATTTGAATCGTTAATGCCATATGTGGGATGTATAAAGGATGGAGTAAATGGTGTTATACATTATATTATACTGGAATTATATTATACCTTTATATAATTATAACTTCATTCCATTAAATACGAAATAGAAATGAAAGTAGCATTCATGCGTATGTACGACTTACCGTCTTCATGAATGGTGCATTTCATTTCTTACCTCTAAATGTTATGTAATATTATAAATGAATGTATATAATGGATATATATTATTTATATGATATATACATCATGAATATAATTATGGATATAATGGATATATCACCACATGAACAAAGTGTAATTATAAGAAGTTTATTTTTGACTCAAGTACCTAAGATCGACAAAACGACCGTTATAAACTTAAATAATTACATAATGTTCATGAAATGGTAATAAGTGATATAAAAGGAATAATGAACTTTAAAAAGGTTCTTAAAAAGGTAGAGATTAACTCTAGTTTATTATTCAGGAGGTTAAAGAGCAGTCGAGTCAAGTCGGACACGAGGTAAGGGAATTTCTTAACCCAATTTCCATTCTTTGGGTTAATCTCCTACTTTCAAATTAGGTCGTGACATTATTATGTCATATCTTGTAATTGTAATTTCTTTATGTGTACTTATAATTAATACACATAATAGATCTATTTTATTTTAAAAATGATCTTTGTAAGGACTTCGTCTCAATCTCCTTTCATTGAGTCATATTTGGTTTTATACACAACTTTCATTTATACGGTTTATAAACCCCTTTGAATTTTACTTTTATTCAAAAGGAATCTTTTATACGAAGAATTTTTACTAAACGAAAAAAAGGAATGTTTTTCTTACGTATGCGGCGAAAACGAGTTCTCCGCCGCCATGACCATTATTTGAGTTTCGGCTTCCTCTACAAGCCATAACTTTTTTTTTAAAATGAAAAATAAATACAAGTTTTAATTTTCTTTTATTTTGGTATTGAAAATGGTTTTGAAAGTGTTGTTATTATATCAATGTGTTGTATTGATATCTTGTGATTGAAATGTGGAAATTTTATGTTTCCTTTATGCATGTTTTATGTGATACGATTATGTTATATGATATGTTTAAACCTATTCATATGAGGAATGTATTGGACTTAATAAGTGATGGGTGGAGCCCGCTATAGATCCTAGATGCATCGGTAGGTCTCATGAGACAAACTAGTGTCTTGGCACGAGGCTTTGACAAAATCTTATTGGTGGTCTTGGCACGAGGCCTTGGCTACGTGGTTATGATAGTCTGAAATTATGCATTCCATCATTATGAAAGTGGTTATTGATATTGCATGGGATTATTCGACTAGTAGAATTTCCATGTGAGTAAGTAAATGACATTATTTAATTTTATTTTTGCCATATTATACTGAAGTTCAAGTTTAAAAATACTTTTGTTTTATTTATACATTTCCTTAAATGTTAATGTTTATTTATGAAAGCTTCCGCAATATTGTTATCCTTACTGAGCATCTGAGCTCACCCCTTTCAATGTTTTAATATTTTCCAGGATCTGAAGAAGTATTTTATAAATGACCTGCAAGGATAGTCAGAAGAGGATATGAGTGTGGACTATGGAGACTTTGTTATTGTAGTTTTTCACTTTATGATTTAATGTAACATTTATGAATGTATCTAGTGTTTCCAAGGCTACTAAACTAATCGGTCTTTCGAGACTTGATCTTTTGTGATCATGCCAATGTTACGCAATAATGCACCGACTCTGGGTAACTGGGGTCGGGGCGTTACAGTTGGTATCAGAGGCAGTTTAGTACTAACCTTGGAAGCTAGATTTAGATAAACTATGATTAGAGCACATAGCCCAAAGATAGACTTTGATGATTAGTATAGAAGAACTTCCTAGAATTTTGGTATTATAGAGATTTTGTGAGTTTTCCGAGAAATACATCCCTGTCTGGATACAAGCAGGTAGAGGTGGTTCTGGCACAGATGTACCTAGGGGTAAAACCCGAAAACACTACTTTGAGATAGACTCGAACGTGAACTGGTGCACAAAAACGGGCCTTGCTGCACTCTTGGTTACGACACTCCCGGGGGATATGCTTAGAATAATTATCATTTTCTTTACAAACCATTATGAAGTGTTTATGAGTATATACAACCTCAAAGAAAACATTTCTTTTTATGATTATGGATTATATCCATAAATAGTTCAATTTATGTTAAGTGTTTTATAAGTATGGAATTATGTATTTCGATTCATAAACTAATCTAGTTTATGACATTGTTTAGAAATGGAGCCTTGTGGGAGAAATGGAAACCGTATCAATGCACGCACTCCGTGTAGGGATTGACCTCCTGCTCAAGATAATTATTGTGGAGATGGAGATACAACTGGTGCTGATCAACTTATTACCATACTGGGACAACTCACTCAGGTTATGAATAATAACCTTACTCGTATGGAGCACCCTGATCCACAATGTGGAGGATCAATGTTAGACCGCTTCATGAGGCAACAACCACCAACATTTAATGGGGTTACAAATCCATTAGTAGCTGAGAAATGGATAAACTCCTTAGAGAAAATATTCCACGCCTTGGGGAGTAGCGAATGAGAGAAGGTTGTCATGGCAGTCTACCGCCTCACTGGAGATTCCGATCAATGGTGGTCGCTTATTCAAAACACAAAGGAAGGTGAATAAGTATTAAGTATGGAATATAGGGAGTTCAAGGAAATTTTCTTAGAAAAATACTTTCCACATGACCATCGAGCAGATATGGAAAGGCAATTTCTGAGTCTGAGGTAGAAGGAGGATGAGAATGTCGCAAAGTATGAGGCTAAATTTACAAGCTTAGTGAGGCATGCTGCAGATTATATTGGTAACCCAAGAAGTAAGATTTATTGTTTCTTTGATGGGTTAAAACCATTTCTCCGTCGAGCTTTAGTATCACAATCCTTCTCATCATACGAAGATATTGTCTTGTGTGCTATCAAGACAGAAAATGAATTGTCTAAGTCTTATGAAAATAAAGTAAAGCAAGAGAAGAAGAGAACAGTGGAACAAGAGACAGATAAATAGAAAAAGGGAAAGAAGGATTTTCCATTATGCAATAATTGTGGAAGAATCACCGTGGTACTTTCCTAAAAGGAATGGGAGTTTGTTATAAATGTGGAGAAAAAGGTCACCAAGCTCGTGATTGCAAGGGAAAGAAAGAGGCTATCAATGTTGAATGCTACAATTGTAGGGAAATGGGGCATTATGCCAATCAATTTCCTAAGCGTCAGGGAAACTTACCTCAGAAAAGGCCAAGGGATCAAGTATAATCTTATGCTGTTACTACAGTTGAAGTGGAATAATTAATGTATTAGTGCTTTTGGACTCAAGCATTATATTCTAGTTATAAGGATAATGTGATATATATATATAAGGATTGTACTGCAGTACATGTTGTTTTCATTAAGGATTTAATATGATGAAGGTAATCATATTTTTAGTATGTGACAATATGAGAAAATTTACTTTGTTTGGGGAATCTGATAAATTTATTTTGGAATTAAGAGACATTTTAGAGAAAGTCTGGACAGAGGTATTTTGGATAACTATAAAGGTTGGGATGGATTAAGTTGATCTTTGAATAGTATTGTTTAAGGTTAAAACTTTTCTGAAGAATATTTTTGGAATACAATAATACTATACTTTTTGGAAAAGGACAACCTACAGGTTGGGGGATAACCCGTCGCGTCGGACAAAGCTACAGGAATCGAACGCACAACCATAGTGCAACATGCCTCTATTACCTACCACTAGCCTACAGGAAGTCCCTGGTTATTAAAAAATATTTTTCCTAATATAAATGGTATGTGTTAATACTTTGAACCTTATACGATTAGGATAAATATAATATTTTTTAGTTCCATTATCTTTTTGAGTGAAAGATGAGTTTGTGGTAGAAATTAGTTGAAGGTTGAAGCTCTACTTGTCAAACATATATATATATATATACCTATCTCTTATTCTATGAATAAATTAATTCTTAAACTTTAGTAAAGGGATATTAAAACAAAAAAAATGTGTTATCCTAATACCTTATGTCTTATTGAACTGATAATATTTTAAATCAACATAGATTGAAGGCTTTGAGGCCCTCAATTTTACACTTGTTTGTGATTTATGACCTCAATCACTCCCTACAAATATTTACGTTTTTCCTCCAATTATATGTCTCTAATTTCCACCAATGTTCTCCTTATCGAGATCATAATTTGGTGGTGACTTTTTTATTTCCATTTCCCTCTTATTAAGGCTAAATTTTATTAACCTTATTTCCGATGTGGGTTTTCCACAAAGGTATTTTTATTTTAAACCTTTTATTTTCAAATAAAATTTCAAATTGCGAGGACACAATTTATTGAAGGAGGGGAGAATGTAACACCCCTAGCTTCCACGATACGCTTCTCTTTCAATAATGCAATAGCTTGCATTGTATGCAAGTTCGAGATTCTAACACACCGCTACCAATCAAAATAGACATTATGAATAGTAATAACAACCTTTTGAAATTATGTATATTTTATATTTCAAAATGGACTTCATTTTTGGATTTGTAATATCGAAATTACCCTATGTTGAATTTTTGGTATTTTTCTGAGAACTTCCAATTTTTTTATGAATAGTGAACAATACTTAAAAAAAACTTTTTTAATCAAAATAATTTATAATGATAAATTATACTATTGAGTGGTTATAAAGTGTAATTAGAATATATTTTTACCATTTTATCTAATGGTGGTCATTAGAGTTAATTTCACTTTGAAATTGGACATAAACAATTGTCAATCTTTTGATATATATTATTTCTTAAAA